>BCJJ01000004.1:1193423-1793423 GCA_039545355.1 Trichosporon coremiiforme | reverse complement strand
GCGGGAGAAGGCGCCGTTCTTCTTCTTCGGCGTGAAGTAGTCACCCTTGAGAGAGTTATTCGGCGACGAAGATCCTGGGCCGATGATCTCGGGAAAGTTGGACACGAGGTCGGTCACCCGCTTCGAAAGACGGTGGTGCCGCTTCCTCTTATCGGTGGCGAGCGACATGCTGCTTACGTTCAATGACAGCTCAAGCTTCAGGTGGTCGAGGTAAAGTTTCTCCAATGGGCGCGACTCAATATCGCGGGTGTTCTGCAGATGCTGCGCCGAGGGGATTTCCCATAACTGGCCGACGAGGCGAATCAGTTCGTCATCCACGAGCGACGGCGGGGGCTTGCGTGTCGGGTAGATGACGGAGGACGAAGGACTGTTGAGGTTCTGCGTGGACCGAGCCTGGTAAGGTGTGCGCGGAGTGACGGGGAAGGAGGGCGAGGGGGCCGACGCAGTGCTGGTCGAAACAAAGGACGTGCTACGGGGGAAGCGGGTCTGCGTTGTCGGGCTCGCGGGAAGGCTGGAACAGGTCGGACTCCGGGGAAGACCTGCAGTGAGACCTCCAGAACGCCGTGGGCGGAGAGAGAGGGAAGGATTGGGGCTGTGCTTTGGCGTGGCGTCGTCCTCGTTTTGATCCAGAACGCGCTGAATGTCGGCGCGGATGCGGAAGAGGAGATCGCGGTCCTTCTCGGCGGTAGCCTGCGTGAAATGCTGTGACTCGGGGAGGAAGGCGTAGAGAGTGGAGAGAAGACGGACGGAGTGGGCGTGTCGCTTGTGAATGGGGGATGAGGCGATGAACGCTGGAAAATGTCAGCAACCGTAATCGACTCCTATCTCTCAGGCACGACCCTCATGATCGCAGACGCAATCAACACGCGGTACCGAATCAGAATCAGAACCCGTTCTACTCACATTCCACAACATCCTCCACAGACCGAGACGAGTGACAATGCTTCTCCCGACTGTGGTACGTAGCACATGCTTCGGCCCAAGAAGTATCACCGTCCGCGCCGACGCCGACGATGGGTGATGCGCTCGGATTCGGGACCGGCTGATCCTTATCCGCACGGACCACAAGGAACTGGCTGAATTCGCGCACGGTGTATTTTGGCACCCTGTTCTCAGAGTGATGATGTAAGATCCACAGGCTCAGGCCCCTCGACCGTCGCTTCTTCAATGTCGACGGGCTCGGTACGGGGCCGATCAACGGGACGCCGCGCTCCTTAGCTTCACGCTGGACGAGCACTGGGCTGGTCGCCGACTCGTCCGCTAGCAGCGGCAGAAAAGTCGATGACGAGTACCGATGCCGTAGGCTGAGCGGGATCTTGACAGGCGTGCTGAGATTCGACGTCGAGTGCGAATGCTTCAACCCGGACAGGGGCGAGATTGGGTTTGCAGAGGTCGGGGGAAGGGTCGCGTTGCGCACACTCCGCGTTTTGATACGGTGGTTGAGGATCCTGCGCTAAGTCAGCCATGCCGAGAGGTTGATCGTCGGAAGGGGCGGCAGTACGGCGCAGCCAAGCCCCCGAAGCCCGACGATGGATATCCAAGTCGCCGCACACGCCGCTCGACCACTGGATCGCCCGATGCAGCATGCTTCCTCTGGAAAGCTGTGCTGAAAGTAGTGATCCAGCGTACTGGTCCCGGCCACCGCGGCCGTTGGTGCGCGGGTTGGTGTCGGGTGCTGACCGAGGGCCGAAGTTCGGGCGGTCCGGGCTGCGCTGCTAGACTGCTAGTTATGTCCTTAACTCACGCTACGCGAAGAGCGTACTGATACGCAATTTCGTCGAGCTCGTCATGGATCGGGCGTGTGGACTTGCGATCCGACGATGAAGACGTGGAGGATGTCGACGCTGATGGAGGTGAGAAGGACGTGAACTTGCGTTCCGAGGTCGAGGGAGGCGTGAGCACCGGTGACGGTCTGCCTTTGCTGCTTGTTGGCTTCTGGTCCAGCCAAGACGACGACGGTTGCTTGCGCTCAACTGGCGCGAGGGACATTGAGCTCGAGGAAGCGACAGAGGACGCCGGCGTCGCGTCCGGCGTCGGGAGCCCATGGACAGCGGGGACGGCGGGGACGGGCGGTGCTCCAGCGGCTGGGAAGAAACGGTAGCTCGGCGAACGCGGTGGTGGTGGCAACGACGTCGGGCGCACTAGTTCATCGAGCCCGGGCTTGGAGAGAAACAGCGGCGGCGGCGGCATCGCTGTCACCTTCGTGATGGGTGTTCGCCGCTGGCTCGAGGAGTTGTTGTTTATATGTTAAGAACTAAAGCGCTGTCGATCGTCGCCCAGTCATCCGGTAGTTGCCCGTCGCAGTCGTGTGTCAAGTATGTCCGAAGATAGAGGATGATCAGAAACAAATGGTTGCGGTTGGATGTCGGCGCGCGCCGAGCAGCAGGAGCGGTGCAGCGTTGCGGTTGTGGACGCGCGACGGTAGAGCTAGTCTGCAAGTGCGCTCTAGACTCAGTTGTGGGCTCATAAGCAGGACTCGGGCAGCCATCCCCCACACTAGCAAGGTTTTAATCAACGTAACAGTGGTCTTGGGCGTGTGCCGGTCAGGACGCAAGGCTTGGATCAGGCGTAGTGCCAAAGGCAACACTGAGACAGACGCGTCTCGTCGACGAATAGGTACGCGGTCGATCCTGGGCCCGTCCACTGACTATTAAGGTGGCTTGGAACTGAATTGCGTGCGTCTTTGGATGCCCTGTGGCCGGCTGGAGCACTGGTGGTCGGCGTCAATTGCCTTCCGGGCAACGCTGGAGCGCTATCCAGCACCCGCGAGTATGCTGTCTCATGGTTGGGCTGCCGGGTCATGGAGCCGGCCCGCTATCCTCATTTGCAGGATCCACGCAGGGTTGCAGGAAAAGCGTTCCGAACCCTTCTCGCCCTAATAGCATTTGGAATCGAGGGAAATTAAGCAGTTCTCGATACAGCGCATAGGACGGCATGCTCTCATACCTGGGACGCATCGAAGTGAGGGAAGGAAGAGGGAACAAAGGGCCGCATAGTGAGCTCCAGGGTCGCAGAACCGAACCTCGGCGCGCAGGATCGCGTAGGATGGGCAGGGCATGCAGGGCCGGGTGGCATTCAGGTCATCTAGGGCAACCGGAAGTCATGTGCATCGGACGTGTCGACGGCAGAATTAAGTGAACGGCCAAGGTCAGCAGCCACTATTATGCAATGGGAGTGGGTCCTGCGCCGATTCTCATAGGCAGATTATCGTGCAAGCCGGCGTGGCCGACGGCGAGCTTGTTAGTCATGGCGCTCAGGTTCTGCAATGTCAGGCAGCAGCAGCCGGATTCATGACGAGTCTCGTGACGGAGCGGTCTTTCAATCCTTCAGAGTCGGGCGCCACACTGGCGGAGACCTAATTCACGCCTTGGAATTCGGGAAAGCCAGTCATAGCCACAGCTCCTTCCCCTGTTGTGCCGTGAAACTGTGGGCGATGGTCAGTCGCGTCGCGTCCGTCTTCCTTTCTGCGGAGCGGAGCATGGGCTGCGCACTGTACTGCATTGGGCAGATTGCGGCAACCGACGGTACGCTGCGTACGCCTTCACGGCATACGGTGTATGGTGTCTGGTGCTCCATGGTCCGTGACAATTGTCTGGTGCTCTCCGCCCACCACGGCGGGCCACAGGCCCATGCCTCTGTGCGCTATGTGTTATCTCCGTTCCGCCCGCTCCGCACGCGCTATCGCTGTCGTCGCACTCTCCGCGACACATATGACAACTCACCAGCGAGACATATAACATGGAAGACGCATACAACCGTACCCTAGCTGGTGATGTGTATCGTGTTTGGGTGGGATCCGCTATGCACTCACCGATTGACGGCTTATCGGTCGATCATACAGCGATCCGCATATCCGCCAGCCGGCGGTGGCAGCGATCTGCCGTTCGGCCAACCGCCCGTGCAGTGGTCAGCCATCGGTTATGGCGACCCAGTAACGCTGGCTGGCATGCTCGAACAGGCAAGTGCTGATGTTCTCGGCAGGTTTGGGTTGGACTTGGACGCTGGTTGGGTCAGGCAATCAGGGTGCCAGACAGGCAACTTCCAGGCTACCAGTTGTCGTTTTCATAAGTGAAGTGCATGTCTGAAACTGAGCGCGGCTCAGCTATCAAAAGACTATCGAGGGGTATCATTTCGATCATCATCAAATCAAAACTGCTCAGAATAACAGTTTTACAAATGTCCAGTGGCAGTTGCGAGTTGCAGGGTCGGGATTGATAGGTGGTGGTGGGGAATGGGTCATATCTATGCAAAGCATGGCAAGCCTACTCCGCTTGTTGTAAAGAGGACGGATAAGCGTGGGGTTGAGGTGGAGAGTGCCGGGCACTCCCGTGAAGTTCTAATGGCAGAAATGAAAGAAACGGGCTTTCCTTTTCATGTCTAGACAAATGTGCGCCTGGCACACTCGTTCGCTAAACGACGACGCGCTTAGATGGCTCCGTTGAACGGAGCCTTCGTGGGAGCCAGTCCGCCGGCAGTTTTGAGGACGACGGGGACGACTATGAGGGCAACCATACCGGCCTGGACGAGGAAGTACACGATCGAGTACTTGAACACGATCTTCCTGCGCTGCTTGCGGACACGCAGCGAGTAGATGGGCGGGCGGATCTGCTGGCTGGGGGAAAGCCAGAAGAGCATGGTAGCGTGGAGGCGGTCGAAGTAGGGAATGAGCATAGGAGGAGTGAGGAGGAGCAGGAGCAGGTGACAAGCGATGAAGTCGGCAGAGTAGAGACCCATCTCAATAGTCTTGACGATGAACTCACGCGCGGGCTGCGAGAGAACATGGGCGCCAAGACCACGGTTGAACCAGACACCAGTCCACCAGGCACGGTTCGTCTCATCGTGCTTGAACTCGCGGGAGAGGAACAGAGCAATGAGGATCTTGAAGATACAACGCTGCACCGCAATAACGGCGATGACACCCATGCAGGTGTGCGATGCGTTCCAGCGCTCAAGGTACCAGAGGAACTCGAAGAACGCGACCATTCCGACAACAGCGCCGAAGTGGGCAATCGCCGCCATCATGGCACCGAACTGGCTCGTGCACGAGTTGACGCAGGGGCCAAGGAACAGCGAGAACAGGAAGAGAACAAGGAGGAAAGCCATGTTCCAGACGATAGGTCCGAGGGCGACAACAGCGAGACGGAGAAGGGCGGGGACGGTGATGCCGGTATCGTCGTTGGGGTCGGGCCAGGCCTTGACGAAGAGGTAACAGATGACCATAACGACAGCCATGCAGATCGGGCCGATGATCTCACCAACAAGAATAGCACGCCAGGGAGCACGGGGCATGTCGCTGGAGAGCTTCTCGGAGGGAAGGCCAAGACGCTTGCGCTTGAAACCAGTAATGCGGGTACGCGACAGACGACAGTAGCCAACCCACGAGTTGGTGTGCGCTCGCGAGTTACCACGCGACATCCAGCGGATGAACTCGCGGTAGTCGATGATGAAGTCGGTGTACGAGAACTGGTGGGGGTTGAACAGGAACGGCGCAATGCAGAGACCGACCACGGTGATCCAGAAGTAGATCAGGTGGGGGACCCAGACCGAAAGCGTAGCGTAGAGAAGAAGGATCAGGGTACGGATACCAATGTAGATCGAGGGGCCAGCGAAACGCGAGTAGAGGATGCTGAACGACAGGCGCGTAGTGGCGAAACCACGACCGGTGGCGATGTAACGAGCTCCACCAAACGTCAAGTTGTTGACGATTGAGTGCATGTAGATCTGCGTCGAGAACACCTCGAAAACGGGCGACAACGACATGAAGTGCTTGGCGAGACGGATGATCGCACGGCCGGTACCACGCTCCGTGAGCTCCTGGACGAACAGCGGCACGAAGGCAATCCAGAACACAATGAAGATCGAGATGATGCAGCGCTTGATCCACTTGAAAACCGGCTGGAGGTTGTAGCAGGTGGCGAAGTTGTCGTCACGACGGCCCTGAGCGTTGTAGTGGCACACATCAACCGAGGAGTTGAGAGTACCCAGGAACAGCAGGGTCAGCATGATGATCTGAACCGACATCATGACCAGGATGTTGTTGATGTGGAAACCGGGGTGGCCATAGTAGAAGGTCAGGAAGCGGTCCATGGGGAGCTGAGTGCCGAGGTAATAGTACTCGCGGGAGAGCATCTGCTCACCCATACCAGTTCCAATCTTGGTCTGGAAGTTGAGAATGGTACCGAAACCAAGGTCACGGCCCTTACCACACTGGTAGTACTCCGAGTGCTTGATGCGTCCACCGCGGCCGAAGGCGTTCATACCGGCGTAGATGTCTTCGTTGAGGTGGAGACCCTTCTGAGCCTTGGAGACACCACCACGAGTGTTCATGAAGATCGCGTTCAGGAAATCCGGGTGACCGTAGTGGAGCTTGCCACCGATGAACGATAAGGCACGAGCCGCAAGAGTACCGAACGTCTGCTCCTTGCCGGCAGCAATGTCACCTAGAATACCAATGTTCTCGGAGAAAATGTATTCACGGGCACCGACGATGGCGACGGGGAACTTCTTGAAGTCCTTGTGGCCCTGAGGAGCATACGGCGACTGCGACGAAACCTGGAACTCCTCGAACTCGCCGAGGACGTTACGAATCTTGAGGCACTCCTCGAGGTAGTTGTCCTGGTTCGCGTCGATGAGCTGGAGGTACTCTCCACGGTAGAAGACGATGGCGTGGTTCTGGTTGTCCGACTTTCCGTCACCGAGAATAGGGTTACCGGGGAGCTCGATGCGGAACTTAGGGCGACGGCGACCGTTGGGCAGGATCTCGGAGTGGCCGTCGATGAGGGCGGAGAAGATACGAGTCTCGCCGCCTTCCTTACGGGCGGGCTCCTCATCCAGGTAGGCGATCTGAAGGTCGGGGTAGGCGCGGAGAAGGAACTCGGCGTTCTCGTGCTCCTCCTTGTTGAACTTGGAGTAGCGCTGCATGGAGACAACGAACTTGAACTTGCGGCGAGACATGCGCTCAAGCTCGCGCTCGAGCTGGTCGGTGTTGCCACCAAAGAGCTGGACGACCTCGGGGTTCTCGACACGGTAGAGAAGCTTGATAGCCTTGGAGTAGTTCATGAAACCGGACACGGTGCGGTAAAGAGTCTGCGCACGGAGCGAAGCCCAGATACGGGTACGGAGAGTGTACTCGGGGGCCGCAGACTTGAAACCGACAGTGTAGAAGGGAATGTCGTCGGCGCGCTTGGTCTCCTCCTTCTCGTCGGACGCGAACGGATTGGAAGGGTTGTACATCTGCGACTCCTCGGCGAGGATCTTGGTGTCCTTGACGAAGTTGTCCCACTCGATAGGGTGAAGCTGCTTGAGGTACTCGAGGAGAGTAACACGAGTGTTCTGGTCCTCCTCACGGATGATCTCACGGAGCGAGAGGAGAATCTTCTCCGAGTAGTGAGGAACGAGAACGGTGAACGTGGGCATAGACTCGACGGGCAGAGGCTCAGGCAGAGTAGTCGTGAGCGACTGCGAGAAGAACGAGATACGACGCTCAGCCTCAGAGCCCTTGGGGAAGAACTCGACCTTCGACTTCGAGTCGCCCTGCGAGATGAAGAACGCGGGGGCGCGAAGCGTACGCTTGCCGGGCTGGTCGGAGGCGACCTGGTGGTAGAGCAGGCGCTGAACGTGGTCGATCGAGAGCAGGTGCTCACGGTACATCGAAATGATGACAGCGTTCCAGACCTGGGAAACCAGAACCTTCGGCTTGTACTTGACCTCCATGTCGGCGGTGGCGAGAATTTTGGCGTAGATGCGCTTGGGCAGACGCGAGAAGATGTCACGCCAAGGCGTCCAGATGCTCATGCCGATGGCGAAGGAGCGGACAATCGAGAAGACCGTGTTCCAAATGACGTACCAAAGGAAGGTGTCCAGGAAGAAAAGAATCAGGTCCATGACGAACATGACAGCAAGAGTGAACTTGGCCTGGTTCTTGCAGAGGTTGTGGCCAAAGTACTTGTCGTTGCACCGCTCGATGACCATTCCGGTCATGACACCGATCGGGTCACGGAAGGAGAGGGTCAGGAAGAAGTAGGACTCGGTCAACTTGCAGCCGAAGATAAGAACCCATAACAGGATCGAGGTTGCGCGAGCCGAGGGCGACAGGGCCGGGTAGGACGCCGTGAAGGTCTGGTTGGCCAGGTACTTGCGGCTTCGTCCCGCGACACGGTCACCGAACATACGTCCAGAGGGAACGATCGAGAAAACAATGACAACGACAACCGAAATCGCGAACTGGATATACGCGAAGATCTCCGACAGACCACTAGTCTGGTTGAAGAAAGCAATGAAGATTGACGGCGCAAGAGTGAGGAACAAAACGATACCCAGGAAGACGAGCCTTCCAGCCAGGTGAGAGGTGTTGTTCCAAGACGTGGGGATGTAGCTGAACTCAGCTAGGGTGGCGCCAATCATGATGATCGTGGCCACAGCACCAGCGAGGGCAGGCATGGACCAGGCCATAGCGCGAGTCGGCTTTCCAGTGTCGGTGGGCGAGTAGATACGAGGGGCGTTGTAGGCAGTGTAGAACCAGAAGATCGAAATGTGAAGAACCCAGATACGGTTGAAGTTGACCAGAAGATGGAAGAAGGAACGCTTCTCAAGGTAAGTCTTGAAGAAAACCTGGTTCCAGTCGATACGGTCAAACTTCATGAAACGCTGTGCCGGAGGGAGGTCCACAAGACGCTTCTTGTCGTTCAGAACGATGCGAGCGATGCCTTCCGGGTACCAGAAGAGCTGGTTCACGTCGTCGTAACCAATAATCTTGTCGTGGTCACGCTCACGACGGAGAAACTTTCCGTCGACAACCTCATATCCCTGGTCACGCAGGAACTTGTAAAGCGGCTTGACCACGGCGCGAAGGTACAGACCCTCGGGGACAGCCTCCATACGGTTCTGGCACTCGGGCGAGCGGTAGTAATCGTCGGCACACTTGAAGATGAAACAAAGGCACTCGGGCATGAAACGAACCTGCGCCGCCTCACCCCAACAGAGAAGGTAAAGGGCGACCTGGCGCAGACGGTCATACTGACTCATGTTGTTCATGGCAGTACGCCAGCGGCTCATGGCGGAGTCGAGCGACTTTTCGCGAGCAGTGGCCGGAGCGGGGCCCTTGCCACGTCGAGCCACAGAACGAACACGGGAGAGACCAGGGTTGTTGACAGCTCCGATCGCGTCGTCAAGGTCAAGCTGCGCCGCGAAGTACCACTTGCGGTAGTTGGCGTGCTCACCACCGATGTAGTCGGCGTGCAGCGTCAGGAGTGCCTGATTCGGAGACATGCGCGATGCACGCGAGTCGAGCTGAATCATCAGGAAGTCGTAGATGTTGCGGCACGAGTCTTTCTGGAAACCAAACTTGTTGGCGAGATCGATCAGCACATCCTCGATCTCTTCCTTGGAGAGCGGGATGTTGGCTTCCTGAGTCCAGGAGGGGTAGGGCTCGCGGCCACGGTGGCCCTCCTTGGATTCGGTGTAGGTCGGAGTCGACGCACGCGAAGGATAGCCCTGCTGGTGGGAAGCATCGGAGGCTGGGTAATTGGGCGCATCTGTCGCGTCGTTAGCGAAAAACGCACAGCCTCCTAGATCGGAGGAAGATGGAGCAGGCGAACTCACCATTGCCACTCCAGGCACTCTCTGAGGCCCAAGTCTCGCGGCCCATGCCACCGCCCTCGTACCGGGCTCCTATGTCCGACTCGGTGTCATAGTACGGCTGGTACTGGCCTCCTCCGGTAGAAGGGTGGGGAACACCACCCTCCTGATGGCCATAACCAAGTTGAGGCGGGTTGAATGGGTCAGTCGCCTCCGATGTCGGCGAGTAACCGGACGGCTTTTGGCCGTCCTGATACGACATAATGCTGTGAAGAGTCAGCGTTTGCCTTGCAGTGCAATGCCGAGAGATAACAGAAGGCAAAAAGCCCACAGAAAGAAATGCGGGCGACGAGAGACCCATCGCCAGCCATTGCAATGAAGGCGCATAAACACAGCACTCAATGTCATCATGTTTGTCTCAACACCCCGCGCGGGAAACAGTCGACGATGACCTCGCGAGGGTCTGTCGCTTGTCGCCCGTCGCATCCGCATTCCCCAACGTCGCTAGTTGTCGGGTATAGCGCCTTCGGTATACTTTTAGAAAGGCAAACACTTACCTTGAGTGCGGCTAGCCTCGAAGGGCTCGGTCGTCTCTTGGTGGTGTTACAGCAGAACTTGATGGGAGTATGGGTGGGAGATGCTCGTTACTCTATACACGATGTGCTGTATAAAGAATAGTGCGCTCGGAAGGAGACTTGTCGAGAGCAAGTGTGTCGACCAGGTTGTTTGGCGTTTTGTCGGAAGTAAAAGGTTGGTGGTGGTGTGGGAAAAGTTGTGCGTACAAGAGTCGTGAAAGTGGATGCAAGAGAGAAGAGGTCGGGGAGTGGGGATGGCGGGGGGAGAGAAAGGGAGGAGGGAAGAGAATAGGTTGGAGTGGTAGGATAGAGGATGAGAGTGATAGAGCGATGAGGAGAAGAGACGATGGAGCGAGGGCCGCTGGCTGTCGGTGGTGCGGTGGTACGGTGGATTCGAGGTTCTTGGTCGTGGTCAACGAAGGGTGGATGCAGTGCTGTGTGCATCCAGTGGTGAGGGGAGGGCCAGTGCGGTGCAGGCTAAAGGGACGTTCAGGGTGCAGAGCGAGAGGAGGGCACACTGGGGGGGACGGCCGGTGAGCCAGGGCAGGGGCTGAGGGGAAGGGAGCCAACGAGCGACGAGTGCACAGCGCGACAGCGCAGGCGTCCAGGCGCTTGGTGCCACGAGGGCAGGGCGCACCGTCCAAGGACCAAGGGGCACTTGAGCACACTGAGCGCTGGAGCGAGACGCGTGAGACGCACCAAGGGTGTTAGGGCTGGGGGCCAAGGCTTCTTACGGAGCACAATTCTCGGACTATCTGAACTAATCAGTCGAAAAGTAAAGTAAGCACCCCACTGATAGGTTCTGCTCCCGCTAATGCCGCAGCCTAATGTGCCTTTGAATCTTTTTGCACTGTCCTGTCGTCTGCGAGTCAGGGTCTTTGGGCAGTGAACCCTGAACTCTTCTGCTGCGACGTGGCTCGATGGGCCACCGTAAGCTTGCATAGAGTTCAGTGATGGGCCACCGTAAGCTTGCATAGAGTTCAGTGGAGAGCTTGGCCTGTGCTTGAGAATACGCTTGGCATGTGTTTGCTAGGAACGCGATCACACCAAGCATGTTTGGCTGCGGACAAACACTGCCCAGCCAACCTCAGCCAGTCACCCACTCACGCACCCATCATCTAAGCACTAAACAATCGGCTCATGGCTCGCTGCCCCACCCCGGCTGGCTGCAGCTGGCTGACGCATGACGCGTTATGCTCGCTCACCACCATTCATGCTGCCAGCCTTCGCGCGGTGGTTCCCAGATCTCACGGAGATCGGGAATCCGAGAGGAATCCACTCTGACCACAACATTAGTCCAAACATGCGCATGCGCGCAGCTGCGACCCTCATCTTTGCCCTCTAGCTCCTCTAGCTCGGTCCTTAGTCTACTTTCTAAGCCCTCTGACTCGCCATAGGTGCGGGGACGGAATGCGCGGCCATCACACGAGTTGCGATCCCCGGAGGACATCAGATTAATGGGGAGTAGACTGGAACGCTGCAGGTCACTTTACGCACTCCCACCTCGTAAGCTCGTTGGTTCCCCCGTCCTGACCGGCATCTCCCCTCCGAGGTCGAGGTCGCGAACGGAGGTGCGGACCAACGGCTGAGCATGCTTGCAGAGCTGTCCTGACCAGGGTTTGGGGGCCACCCTATATGAACCGGCGGCATAGTGGCACTGACTAGTGATACCACGCTATCAACACGTTCTCGCAAGGGTAACAACGCCACAGGGCCTTAGAACGGGGCCAGACAAAAGGGTTCTTCCGGTACTTCTTTGCTCGAGAAACCTCGCAGTACTTTTCGGTGCCCGGCTGCCAGTCCATCGGTACTCCGGCTCTCGGCAGAGCAGGCTCGCTGCTCCCAATGGTCCGGCGAAGCCTGTGAAAAACAGTAATTCATGTCGCTGACATTGGTCTCGAGCCGTGCCAAGTGTTGCATAAGAACAAGTCAAGCAGCAGTCGCCATCGCCAAGATGTGAATAGCTCGTCGCCCCTGCACACCGGCCGCAGCGGAGCGTTGGCAGCGTCATCATGTGTACTGGTTGCCAGCACTAATCGCACGGCTACGCACCCTTGGCGACTGTCTGGCAAGTGGTTGGCTGTGGCGTTGGTCGTTCACCGCTGCGACTCTCACTCTCCCTGGCTCATACCGGCTTGCAAGACCCCCGCATGCCTCGCAGCTCGCAGGCGTCTGCGCATCGCCGGCACGCGATCCATAGCACCGCGGGTCCCACTGTTCCAACAAACAATAGCGAGGCTGTGACGGACTGGCGTTTGGGCCGCCTGTCCCCGCCCGACCTTCTGGCTTACTGCCGCCGACATGCACGCGACCCCGTCGGTCTCTCGAAGTGATAGCGGACTAGCATTGCGCAGCAAACAATCTCGCCCCTGTCATTGTCTCACTATTGCATGCCAGACGTCAATCCCTTGAAGCTTTACAGCTTTGAAGGACCGTAGCGGACTGCCGTCTCCGCCGCGACACGTGATCACACCCACGCGATAGTGCTCTCCCACGATGCAACAACACCTCCACCGGAGCTCGTCGCAGCCAAAACAAAGTGATGCAACCAGGCGTCCTCAGCAACACACCGAGCAACATGGCTCTCGCGTCGGCACTGGCAGCATGGGACGTCCCTAGCACTTCGGCACAGGGCTCTCATCAGGCTGAGATATTGAAAGTAAGCGACATTGTATCCTCCTACGGCTGACTGTAGGCTATCCAAATCGCCCGAGCGCATGTCTTCCCTCGTGACATTGCGACGAGCCGAAAGCAGAGTACGTCTTCCCCCATCTCACAGCCTCTCAGGCTGGCCAGAAAGCATATCTGACTATTCCTAGGTGTTACGACCAACGTCACTGCTGCGTTCTCGCTCCTAAAGACGGAGGGCAAGCTTAGCGAGTTGTACCAGGACTTCACGGACAGTGTCCAGAACCGCTTCCACCTGGTCAAGAATGACCTTGACACGTATCTGTCTGCTCTTCAGGTAGGAAACCAACGCGTTGGCTGTGGCTGACCTAAAGCAAGCAGAGGAGGGAGAGGACCACTCCCAGGTGCAGACCGTCATGGGAAGCATGCTCGACCGGATCGCGACCTGGCAGCGAGCTTGGGGATCGCCACTGCGACAACTAGAAGAGTGAGTCGTGACTCTATCAGCACGGCGACAGTCATCAGCGAGCTAACACCCCAGTGGTCGCTTCGTGAGCATGTTTACGGCTTTCTTCCAGCATTTGCTCTATGCGAGCTTGCCCTCCACCTTCCCTGCGTACCTCCTTGACTTCCTCGCCCAGTCGCTTGCGGCTCTGTCGATCACTCCTGGGGACGAGTATCAGCTGCAGGAGCGGCGACGCGTTCCAGCGCCATCACCACACCTGCACCGCCTGAACGTGTTACCTCGCTTTGCGACTTCGCTTATGCGCGTGGCGTACGACGAGATCGAGAAGATCGCTCAGGAGGCGGCGGCGCTTGGATGGGAGGAGAGGAGACTGCAGACCGCGAGGAAGACTGTATCGGACTCTGTTGTGGCGTGGATGTCGAGTGTATTTGAAAGTAGGTACGGCATACTGGCGGTGGGCTGACCCGACAGACTATGAGAATCCGCAGGCTATGCTGCGGCCAGTCTACTCGCGCTTTGACTACTATCTCTGCAAGGCGTTCTTCGATATCCGGTACGCATCGGCAAGCTGGCGACGGTCAATCAGACTTGCTGACAATGCAGAACGGACGAGCTGTTCGACATCATCGTTGATTTCCCTGACTCGATGGCCGCACTGGAGGACCTGAGGGTATGTCTCGCGTCATGCATGGCTGATGTTTCAGGATTGTCTCGTCAAAGTTGATCAGAGGAATCAGCTGGTGGAGAAGCTGCGTGCAGCGTGAGTGTCATGTCGATCCGTCAACTGACAACAGCAACCTTAAGCGACTGCTGCATCCCGGAGCGGAGACCAAGGATGTCATCACGCAGTACATCAGCACGATACGCTGTCTGCGTATTCTGGACCCATTGGGCGTGCTGCTGCACAAAGTGGCAGAGCCTATCAGGCGCCATCTGCGCGATCGCACGGACACGATACCGCAAATCGTGGCAGCGCTTGTTGAGGGAGAGGAGTTGCAGGATGAGAACGACCCGGCGTCCGTGGAACCGCTGGCGTTCACAAATGACAACACGGTAGAGAAGTTCTGGGACCCTAAGTGGGAGCCGGAACCAGTCGACGCAGCGCCTGGTGAGCTTAGTGGCTGACGTGTGAGCTGATGGACAGAGTTCAGGACCGGGAAGACTGTCGACATCGTGGGAACGCTGGTGTCGATTTACGACTCGCGCGATGCGATTGTCAAGGAGCTGCAATCCTACCTCGCCGGACGACTGCTGGACATCGACGATTACGATGCCGTGAAGGAGGTGAACTCCTGCTTCCGCCCTCTTAGCTGACTCCCAGGTCCGTACGATCGAGCTGCTGAAGGTGCGCTTCGGCGAGGACGCCCTGCATGTCTGCGACGTCATGTTGAAGGACATGGCGGACTCGAAGCGCATCAACGACCACATCCAGCAAGACATCACGTCGATCGCGGAGCCGCTGATTATCTCGCGCATGTTCTGGCCCGAGGTCGAGCAGTCCTCGTTGCATCTGACACCGAAACTGAAGGAGATCGAGGAAGAGTACGGCGCCGCGTTCAACAAGTTCAAGCCCGACAAGCACCTGCGCTGGGTCCAGGAGCTAGGCAAGGTGACGCTGAAGTTGGAGATGGCAGACCGCGTCGTCGAGGCCGAGGTCACGCCGCTGCAGGCGTGTGTCGCGGAGTTGTTCGAGACGCAAGAGCGCTGGGCGCCCGCAGACCTAGCGGAGCGTCTCCGCGTCGAGGAGCCCGTCGTCCTCTCCGCCCTCGGCGTGTGGGAGGGCTATGGCCTTCTGCGCGAGGCGGGCGACGTCTGGGAGACGGTCGAATACGAGGACGGTTCTGGCTCCGCGATGCAGCAGGAGCGGCCACAGGGTAAGCTAACGGATGTGCTCAAGGAACTGACATCAGTGGCGGGCTTTGCGCCGACGAACCAGAACGAGGACGAGATCCTCGAGCGCGGCGCGGCTTTCTGGCCGAGTATTCAGAACATCCTCGCGAGCCTCGGACCGCAGGCCATCGAGAGCTTGCAGCGCACCCTCGCTCTGCAGCGGACATACACGCTGACAGCGGACGAGCTGCGTGTCGTGCTCGAGCGCGCAGCGGCAGAAGGCACTGTCTCGCGCTTAGTAGATGGGCGGTGGATCCTGCCTCAGTAGCCCGTGCCTGAGCTAATTGTCATAGTTGTACATGCAAGTCTAATACAGTCTAATGGTCGTGGTCACCGACGAGCAGCGCGAGCCCGAGCGGGATCAGCATGCCCGTCACAAGCAAGAAGGCGCGGGAGATGGGGCGGGAGATCTCCTCGCGCTCGGCGTGGCAGTCGCTCTTGTTGAGCGGCTGGATCACAGTCGCGACGTACAGGAAGCTGCCGCCCGAGAAGAGGAGTACGGCGCCCGTCCACCAGCTCAGGCCGTACTTTCCGTCCACGTTTGCGCCATTGTTCGATCCGAACAAGCTGACCAGGGTATAGGTCAGGATCGCGCCGAGCGGTGCGGACAGAGAGAAGACGAGTAGGCGGTTCTTGATCTGCTTAGGGCTCAGGTGCAGACTGAGGAGCGTTGTGGTGAGACCGAGCGCGGCGGGACCTTTGTGGATCAGAACGGCGAGGAACACGATGAGCCCCAGCTCCGCCGTGCCCGTCAGGCTGCTGGCGCCGAGGGCGATACCGTCAGCCGCACCGTGGATCACAAGTCCGAGAGTCGCGCTGAGTCCGCTCGTCGGGTCCGGGGACGACGGCTCGGACGGATCCTTCGGCAACATAGGGTGGCTCTCGCCGTGGCTGTGCAGGTGCGGCGGGTGCGGCGTGAAGGTCTCGACGAGGAGCATGAGCGCGAAGCCGGCGAGGAGGAAGATGCCGATCGTGTGCATCGAGTGCGGGTCGGCTGCCATCATCGTCACGACACCTTCGGGAATGATTATCGTAAGCGCCGCACCGATGAGCAGGCCAGTGCCCATGATCGAGATGCCCGAGAGCGCTTTCGCTGCATGTCAGCTTGCACACAAAGCGTTGCGAGTGATCAAGGAGACTGGGGCGTTGAACACTGGTGCGACGAAAGTCCGATCGCGTAACGCGACTGGTCAGAGGCACAGGGCGTGCAGATGATCGCCGCCTCCACTCTGATCGACATGGAGTACTGCACGCCATCGCTGTGGTATTCGGCCATGACCAAGCACCGAGCAGCGACGTGGAACGACGAGACCGGCCCCGAACTCGATCACGATCCCCATCTTGTTCGACAGCGCCCGAGACTTGGCGAATCAAGCGCGAGTGCAGCGAGTGATTCAGCCATCAGATGAATCAGCAGAGAGAGGACCTCAGCGGTCCCTCGGCTCGCCAGTCACACTGTTATCTCGCTAGTTCAAGTCCGTCCGCCGCCACTGGTGTCGCTGGCGTCGCTGCCCACATCGTCCACGTCGCGCGTCATGATGGAAAACAAGAGCTTAGAGCGGAATAGCTGAGGCAGAGGATATCACGTTGCGGCATACTCACGAGACATGCTGTCCTTGAAGACGAGCGGGATTGAGCCCACGGCCATGGACGCGGCCGTCATTGCGGCGCACTGGCCGAGGAGCGTGAGAAGCGGCATCGGACTACTGCCTGCTATCGGGTTGCTGAAGTCGCCAGGCTCGGTGAGGGTTCGGGGTGGGGATCGAGATGCGGGGAAGATCTGATTGTTTCGCGACCTTGTTTTGGCGACAGGCGAACGTGCGTTTCTATACGTGATGAAGTGAAGGGCGCAAGAAGAGGAAAGAGGCGAAGTTCAAGAAATACTGCGAGCAGAAGAAGGCGAAGGTGTATGAGTAGCGAAGCAATGAAGTGATGTGAAGAAGAAGAGAGGAGGCGAAGGAGAAAGAGGTCGGGAGGGCAGGCAGGGGTGGAAGCTGATATGGGATCGGTGAGGTACGCCCTTCCTCGGATAGGTTGATGGGTGTTGAGGGGCTGTTAGCGTCGTCATAGTCAGCCCAAGCCCAGAGCCCGCGATTCCGAACCTGACTTGCGCCCTGAGGGAGAGATCCTCTTGTGCTGTCTGTGATGCAATACCTGCTTCGCTGTCGCATGCATGTCAAATCTGGTCTTTCCTTGCTGCTTATCGCTCATCGGCGGTTGTGGACGGTGAGAAGAAAGCGAGGGCTAACCTCCGAGCGCGGCAATGAGTATCAGCTGTCAGCTGAGCTGATGGGGATCATGAGTCACGGAGTCAGATCTTGGTAGAGATGGCCGGGATATCCTCGGAACATCCCTCGCACCGGCGTCATCCCCACCGTCCGGCCGGTTGCTCACCGCTCGATATCGTCACATCGACCTCGCCGATAGCAGCAGTCGTATCATCCCTCACTCCACGCCGCTTCTTGCTCCATTTATAGCTCCCCAAGTGGCTGGGACGTCCTCGATCGCTCCAAAGCTCGCCGCCCACCTGTTCGGCGTTGCCCGCATTTCGACTCGACCGTCCATCGTCCTCCGCCTTCCTCGCTGCTGACTGATCGGGCACAACTCCAGGTCGCCGACTGTTGCACCCTCTCTTTTCATCAAGACCCAAACAGACCACGGCGCCATGTCCGAAGCCGACGCTCCGACCTCGGGCACCCTAGCCGGGCGCGAGTTCACGACAGATGACTACTTCAACACTCAGACCCCGCCAGCTGGCCTTGAGGAGAAGACGAAGCGCATGCACAACTTCATTCAGAAGTGGGCTGCCGTTCCCGATAAAAAGCTCGTCGTTGTCACTGTGAGTATGGCCTTCTCGCCCTTGCGGGGAAGTCCGCCGGTGGCTCCTACCCGGTGATGAGATATCTTGGGGTTGAAAATGAGGTGGAGGGCGTAGCTGCGCTGCTAAGTGCTGCGGTGCTTTGGAACCAACGTCCAAAGGGAAGGGCGGAGGCAAGCTTCGTGTACGATTGGCTTCCTGCGGAACACACTATCGAGCGGAGGGACTCTGCCAACAAGAAGGCATGTTCGGCATACTGGCCTACCCCTGCAAGCCGAGCGGCTCGTTGTCGTGGAGGCAGTGAGCTAACTCCAGTCCGGCGGCACAACCGTCCCCCTCGAGAGCAACACGGTGCGCTTCCTCGACAACTTCAGTGCCGGAACGCGTGGTGCGACGTCGGCGGAGTACTTCCTGAAAAACGGGTATGCCGTCATCTTCCTTCACCGAACGCACTCCCTTCGTCCTTTCTCCCGACACTACTCCCACTCGCTGAACCCGTTCCTCGACCTGCTCGAGATTGCGCCGTCGTCGTCCCCGAACGCGGCTGACGGTTCTGAGATCCGTGTGCAGAGCGAGCAGGCGCTGAAGCTTCTTCCCGTTCTTCGAGCCTACAACAAGGCTCATGAGGAGGGAGCTCTGTTGGGAATCGAGTTCCAGACGGTTAATGACTACCTCTGGCTTCTCCGCAATGTTGGGCAGGGGATGCAGCCCCTCCAGCGTCGTGGCATGTTCTACCTCGCTGCTGCTGTGTCGGACTTCTTCCTTCCCGAGGACCGCGTGGTGGGTTTTTCCTCCGCTACAATGGATACGCCAAGCTGACCTCAGGCTGAGCACAAGATTCAGAGCAAGAAGGGTTCGCTCTCGCTCGAAATGGATCAGGTGCCGAAGGTTCTCAAGCCGCTCGTGCAGGAATGGACGCCTGAAGGCTACACTGTGTCTTTTAAGGTCGGTTGACTAGTACTCAATTCTCGCTAACGCGCAGCTCGAGACGGACCAGAACCTGCTCGTGCCGAAGGCCAAGGCGGCGCTCTCTCGCTATGGGCACCAGCTCGTGATCGGCAACGAACTGCACAAGCGAAAGCATGAGGTCGTGTTCATCGAGCGATTGTCGCGCGCCAAGTCGCTCGGCAACCCCTCAATCATGGGTGCCGAGACCCCGCCGCTGCGCAGCACGCACCCCTCCTCTGCTGGACTGTCGTCGCTCGCGTTGACCGACGGCGGAGACCAGCCCGAGAAGGAGGAGTTCCGCGAGACTTGGCTGTACCTGGACAAGCTGGCTAAGGGCCGTGTCCCGGGACCAGACGAGTTCGAGCCCGAGATCGAGGAGTATATCATCACGGAGCTTGTCAAGAGGCATCAGGACTGGGTCAACGATGCTGGACCGCTTAAGAGCAGGCTCGCGGAGATCGCCAAGGGCCAGTAGAGGCAAGTAGAAAACAAATCATTATGCATAGCTTTTTGGAAACAGGTCATTGGGTTGCGACCCAAACTCTGGCACGGGGTAGTGCTGGGCTAGGATACTGAGATCGTAAGCGGGTTGTGGGGATGAAAGGATCGAACGGAAGACGTGGCCCTTAGACGCAGTGCTGCATGAGACGCTTGGCTGCTCACTTGCCGTCGATGTGTCCGATAGTTCTCGAACAACCACATAACTGAGCTGGGTCTCGGAAGGTGGCCATCTCATTGGCCGCACTCTTGAACTCTGAGCCAAGGTGGTGCGGGTGCATGTAGTTGTTGCAGTGGTCCGCCGCGGGGAGCGAATTCCTGAAAGCGACGCAAGACGCCCAAGTATGCTCGGTACTTACCAGAGGTCGATGGGGAAGTTCCCGGGATCAGCGTCACATTTGTGACGTTCAGCACCCGATCCCGTAGAAGTCGACTCGTTGTACTCGCACATCTTGTCGAGCGCAGCGGCGCAGATGGCGACGTTGCGGGCTTCGCTACCGGGGACGAATTAATTTTGAGGGGACAAGTTGTCCTGCAAGAGCTGTTCGGAACAAGCGAGTTTTCGAGTTGGCGCCACAGAGGATTGCACCCGTACTTTCTAAGGAAGCCCACGAAGCGGATAAGTCTGTCAGCTAGCTGCGTCCAGTCATCGGAAGGCGGTATCGAGAGTCTAGTATTGATTGCGAGTTCAAGGAACAAGCCAATGGTGACTCCGTTCCCCAGGACTAGATCGGAGAGATGCAGAGCTCGCCATTGTCTCCGGACAGCTCCGATGCATTGGCGAGCACAGCACTGTGTATGAGCATCGAGCCACTATCATGACCCCTGACCTGTGGAAGGACAAGCTCTTCGAGGGCGCCTTGAACCGGACACTATCCGCAGAGATGATGGTGAAGTCGCCTTCGGTCCACTTGTCCCTAACCGTTGGGGGGGAGGGTCTGTTGACGACCGCGGACATGGTAGAAAGTAGCAAGCTGGTGAGAACGAGAGAATCGGACAGTCTGAGCTTTAGTAGTTTCGAGCTGCATGATCGCAATTCCATCATGCAGGGTGCGAGATTCGAGCGGTGAGCACGTTTTGCACCTGCCGGTCTCCTCGTGTCATACACGCTGAGATCTCAGATCCCACGGAACTGCACACCTAGCCAGGCAGCTTTGAGGACTAAACGACAGTCATCTACAGATCCCCCTGATCTCTCCCCGCATCAGGACGCCCATGTGAACCAATGGACAACAAGTGGCGCAGGAAATCCGGCAAAATGCACACAAAGATGTCTCACCGCTGTTGTCACGTTCTCAGATCGAATCTCCACCCGCAGGCCACTATCCAGTCGTCATCTATGTTATCCTCGTACTGCAGACACATGATCCGTCCTCTCGCTCGCTCGCAGTGGAATATCAGGGACGAGAGAGACTCTGATACCAGCACCTCATTTCATCTTTCCATCATCCGGCATGAGTGAGGAATCGTCCCCGCACATCAAGGAGAGCCAGAAGTGGATTCTGGGAGACATCACCCTGATCTCGACCGACCGCGTCAGCTTCCGGGTTCCCTCTCGTGCACTCTTCACCGCCAGGTACGCCCACCAACGATTATGCTAATAGCAGCGAGGTTTTCGCGGAAGTGATCGAGCTCGGTGGCATCATGACGCTGGAGTTCTATGACCCCGAGCTCGAAAGCGCAGGTACGCTGGAGCGTTTCCTCGACCTCGCGTTCAACTCTCAACTCTCCCCGGCCTGCGTCTCAGAGCACCCGACCACAGCGGAGATCGAGCTCACCCGCGAGCTGTTCGCCCTCATCCGCTTCCTGCAGAAGTACGAGTGCTGGACCCTCTTCCGCCAGCTGCGCATGTGTGCCATCGAGCACGTGAAGAGCCAGCAACTCTTCGCGCACACTGCCTTCGTCGTGAGCGCGGTCGCCGAGGAGGTCGATCTCTGCGCCGCTGCACTCCAGCACGCCTGCTCCGTCGACGCCGACTGGAGGCTCAATAGGCACTCGGCAATGCAATACTGGATCTGCGCGGCGGATCCTGGTTCCGTCGAGCGCTCGCTGTGGGATCTGCTGCCGGCTGCGTATGCCTGGGCATGGAGCAAGGCGTGGGCGCAGGGGATGGGCGCGGTCGAGCACCGCCACTCGAGGCAGCACGAGCTGTCGAGGGTCATCCCCGAGTTCAGGAAGGCTGTCAAGGAAACGGAGGTGTGCGACACCACTGGCAAGTAGGGGGAGCTTGTTGATGTGCAAATTCATGTTAGTACTCTTTCGTATGTGTATGTAGAAATCTTTGATGCAAGCACTGGAGAGTCGAGACACGTATCGTCATGTCTATTCTCCCACAGGCTACAACGGTTAACCTTGTCTGCCAGTCTGATCCATGGCGGCTCGATGACTCGGGCGGGAGTGTATCACGACCAGTTGCCCAATCCAGGGAGGACGCGCCTGGGCTAGTTGATCTAGCAAAGCGACTCGGCGAGGTCTTCTTCTCAGTCCTCTCCATCTCCATTTCACTCGTCATACCCGAACAGCACACCGTTTCAAAGGAAGTTATCGACAGCGACAAATGAACTGAAGGGGACTTCAGCCTCGTACCGGCTGACGGCGTACGATTTCTTAGTTCCATCCCGCGCACTCTTTGTGGCAAGGTGCGTCGATTATTCTCCCACACTGACAGGCAGTGAAGTGCTTGCCACCGCCGGAGGAGCGGCAGGCTGGGGCCGGAAGGACTGGCAGCTCTCTGACCTGGAGCTGGAGAGCGCAGCCGAATTTGACCGCTTCCTCGAACTTGTGGTGAACGGCAATCTGACTTTCCAACCACGATCCCGTCGACATGGGTTTCTGCGAGCGCTACCTGCATCTCCTTAGCCTTCTGCTGAAGCACAAGTGCACCCTAGCTCTTCGGTTGTTTGAGCTGTGCGCAGCCCAGCACTCGTTCAAAGTGGCATGCCGAGCCGAAGCGTCTCCGTCCTTGGTGCAACGCTGGATCACTCCGCGTTGTGTGCTGCGGCGCTTCAGCGTTTCTGCACCGAAGATGCCGAGAAGCGCCTCCACAGCAAAACCCAAGAGCTCTGTGCTGCTGACCTGGGTATGGTTAGTGACGAACTGTGGGATCTCCTCCCTGCTCGCTTTGCAAGAGCGTGGGTCGTTGCCTGGGCAGAGGGAAAGGGAGTGCATGATCATAGCACCAGCCCGGCACACACGTTGGGAAGTGTTGCGCTGCACTTCGTTGATCGCCTGAACAAAAAATGTGACGAAGGAGCATCGTACTCATTTCGGTACCTGCATGCATGCTATGCTGCTTGGATGCCAAGGTTCACAAGGCTGACAGCTGGAGAGATGAACGAGAGCTTGGCGCACTTGAAGTTGAAGATTAGGGTGGTGAGCTGTAGGAGCTGTTGTAGAGGTGGCTCAGGTTGCTCTCCAACTACACCTTCCACTGCCGCCTACCACACAACCCATCGTGCCGCATCCCAATGTTTGGAAAGCTGTGGAATCATATGCATAGCGCTTTGGTTGTTTCTATTTCTAGGACGCTACACCTCGTCGTCGTCCTCGTATCCACCGAGGATCTCCGCATCCTCATCGATAGGCAGCGTCTCGTATCCTCTCCTGAATCCGAGACCGCCATCCCGTCTGGCCCAGGAGGGGAGATTCCTCTCCACCGCTCCCCAGGCGACGCTGACGAGACCAAGGACGAAGTACGGCACGCTCGCGAGCGTGGCGAGGACCTGGTTGTCGCGGTAGGCACGGTGCTCGTCGAGCCGGATGCCGCCGGCCCGGCCGCCCTTCTGCATGTACCAGTACCCTGCGAGTCCGGCCGCTGCGAAGGGGATGAGGGCGATTGTGGCCCAGAACATGCCGCCCGCGCCTCCGCCGCCGATGAGGCCGGGGCAGGCGTGCTTCGGTCCCTGGTCCGGACGCTCGCCGCCGACGCAGCTGCTGTAGGGGATCTTGCGGTAGGCAGTGCGCTCGTACCAGAACCCGTCGGTGGGTCCGTTGGCGTAGCACTGCTCCTCCTCCGTGTCCTTGGCGAGAGGCTGCGCGCCGTCAACGAGAACACACTTGCCCTCGCTGTTGCGGTAGTAGTTAAACTCGCACTCAAAGTCCTCGGGAGCGCAGGTGCAGTTCTTTTGGATCTTTTGCGGTTGCGTAAGGGTCTCGCCGATGTAGCAGTCGCGGTCGCGAATGCGGCGGCGGTAGAGCACCTGCCGGCCGAAGAGGCACTCCTCCTGCCTGTTCTCGGAGGGAGACCACAGCTCGAAGTCGTCATGGTTCGGGTCGTCCTCCTTCAGCTCGCACTGGCGGGTCTGGACTGCCGAGAAGTCGAGGTGCACGAGCGTCGACTTCGACTTGGCCCCGCTGCTGGGCGAGTGGCCGATGAGGAAGAAGCGGCGCGAGGTGTCCTGCGGCACTGTCTGAATCGTCTCGATGCGGAGCTTCTCACCAAAGCTGTATGTGTTCCAGGTCAGACCCTCATCGAGAGTGTACAGAACGTGGTCTGTCGGTTCCTCGTCGTTCACGAGCACGAGGATCGTTCCACTGTCGCCGTACTCCCACATGTGGGCGTCCTTGTGCACCTCCTCCCATGTGAAACCGCCGTCGCGGGTGAGGAACACGTCCGAGTCATCGTAAGCTGCGAGCTCCTCGCCGACATTGCCGACGCCGAGCATGAGGCCCACCGCCGAGGGGGAGCTGTACGTCGCCTTCGGATCGCGTCGCTCCGTGTACCCGTGCAGCTGGAGGGAGCACGACGTGCGACGGCAGTCGTACTCCTGGCCGAGGGAGTCCTTGGCAGGCGGGATGAGACGCTTCCATGAGCCGCCATCGTTGTGCGTGATCCGCGTCTGGATCTGCTTCTTGCCGCTCATCTCGGCATCCTCGGGGTTTGCGACGACGTTGACTACCGCGATACCATCGTGCCCGATCATCTTCTCGAAGTCGACATAGCCGGCGCCGTTGCGGTTCACGTTCTCGATCGACATGCCGTAGTATGTTCCGTTCGAGTTGGACTTGAAGATGGTGCCGAACTCGGCACCTTTGGTCGCGCTCATCGTCATGTGCACGAAAAGTGCCTTGGTGCTACTCTCCAGAATCGTGTACGCGTGATTGTCGAGGCTGATGCTCGGCGGGAACTGCGCATCCGCGAAGTGCTTTCCATCCATGGACACTTGCAGGCGGAGCTGGTTCTTCTCACCCTCAAGCTCCGCAACAACGAGATACTCGGCGAAAGTCGCCGAGCCGACGACGTTGTCGAACAGCTTCTCTTTATTGCGGTAATAGTTCCTGCCGGCGATGAACTCGAGCGGGTTGCCGTCCGGCGACCGCTGCGATCCCCTCTTGTCCTTGTAGCTCTCGCAGAGGATCATGCGCTCGTCGATCTTGAGCTTCTCGTCGCGAGCCCACGTGCAGGTCCTGACGTACGTGTCAATGCCCTGCCAGTCGCGACCGTTGTTGATCGTGTAGAAGGCCTTGGCGTGGCAGTTGGGCGAGATTGTGTCCCCGCACCCCTCGCTGCCCGTGTAGATGAGCCAGTTCGATTGCGTCGGGTGGAAGTCGAGCGCGGGGATGCCGAGCGAGTTCGGGTCCATCGGCAGGTTCATCTGCTGCCATGTTTTGCCCGTGTCCGTCGTGTAGATGATGACGCGGTCGGTCGTAAACAGGTAAGCGCGCTCCTTATCGTTGGGGTGCATCGTGATCGCGAGGAACTTGCGGTCGTCCCGCACCTGGCTCCACGAGTACCCTTCGTTGCGCGACTGCCATACAGTTCCGTCCGCCATGTGCAGCAGGATCGTCTCCGACTCGGAGAAGTACAGGTAACGGTCGATCTTGCTGTCAAACGGGTGCGTCACATGCGACACCTTGCCGTCCTCGGGTTTAGCATCGCCACACTGCTTCTTGATCTTCTCGTCGAGCTTCTTGCCCTTGTTGCGATCGCATGTGTTGCCAGGGATCAGGCGGTACCCGCTGGAACCCATGTACGTGTCATCCTTGTTCTGACACGTTCCGGGCGGCACAATCTCCGGGCCAGCGGGGACGCACTTCTTGTCCTGACGGACGAAGTTGAAGTCGCACTCGTAGTCCTCCTCTGTGCAGGGGCAGCTGTCCTCGTGGCCAACAGGGTCTTCGAACTTGTTACCGACGTAGCAGCGGGCATCGAGCTTGCGGCGGCGGTACCACTGCTTGTGGCCCATGATGCACTCGTCATCGTTGTTTCGGCGCATGTACCACTTCTCAAAGTCGCTGTCCTTGCACTGGCGAGTCTGCAGGTTGGCAAAGTCGAGGAAAACACTGGCGTAACGGCCATCCTTGTCCGCCTCCTTGCGGGGGATCTGTCCAAGCGCGAGGAACTTCTGAGAGGTCGAGTCCGGAATCGTCGTGAGAACGGCAACTCGCATCGTGATCCCGAGATCGAGCTTGATCCACTCGTTGCCGCCATCGTAGCTGTAGTGCACGTGGTCGGTCGGCTCCTCGTCGTCGGCGATGACGAGAATGCTGCCCTGGTCGCCGAACTCATATTTGTGCGCTCCCTCCTGGATCATCTTCCAGGTGACACCCCCGTCAGTCGAGAGGAACGTATCGCAGTCGTCGTAAGGGAGAAGGTAGTCTCCGACGGAACCGACGGCCATGACAAAGCCGGGAGCGGTCGATGAGAACACGGCTCCCATGTTGTGCGACTTGGTGACACCGTGAACGTGGAGGGCACAGTAGTCCGAGTCACACCGGTACTTGTTGCCGTCCATGTCGCTCTCGGGAGCGTCGATGTAATGCCAGTTGGAGCCATCGTCGAACGTGATAACGGACTGGAGCTTCTTCTCAGCTTGGTCATTGACGACATCGTCCTTGTTCGAGACGATGTTGGCGATACCGACGCCCTCAAGGCCCTTCAGCGGCTCAAAGTCGACGATGCCACGCGCATTGCGGTTTGTGTTCTGCAGCGACTCGACGAAGTACTTGCCCTCGCCGGATGAAGTAAAGAGCGAGCCGATACCGGCGCGGCGCGACTGAAGGATGTCGACCATGATCGAGTGCTTTGACGAGTCGACGATAGTGTACGCGTTCTCGATAAGATTGGGCAGGGCTGAATGCGGGAACTGAGCCTGGTTCCAGTTGACGCCGTCCGTGGACACGAACATGTGCATGGGGTCGCCTTCGCGAGCCTGGAGTTCGGTTCCGGAGCGCACGGCGACGACCATAAATTTGGACACGATGCCGAGCCCGACAACGCCCTTGGCATACTTGCCAATGCCAAGGTCGACATACTTCTTCGTCTCAAACCAGTTCTGGGACGAGTACAGGCGGCTCTCGGAGTGACCCTCTTCGTCCGGCTTGTTCGGAGACGCCACGCAGAGAACGAGGTTGTCGTCAGCCTCGATCTCCTTATCGGCGTGCGCGAACATGCACTGGGTCGTGTAAGGCAGCAGCGGCTGGAGCTCGGAGTGGAACATGTCCGTCGTGTAGTACGACTCGCCATAGCAGGTCTTGCTCCCGCCCCACGGCCAGTGGCCCTTGCCCTTCTCGCACTTCTGGGCCTGGAAGATGATCCAGTCCGGCTTAGCCGCATGGAAGGACAGGGGCTTGTTGCTCAGCGTAGCGCGGTCTTCCGATTTGAACGACTGCCAGCTCTCGCCACGGTTGTAGGTTGCGTAATGCGTTGTGTCTCGCCCGATCACAAACGCGACCTTCTGGTCGTAGGGATGCTCGACGAGCAGCACCGCGTCCTTCACCTCCTCGGCCTGTTTCCAGGACTTGCCTTCATCATCCGATCGCCAAATAGTACCCTCGTGCGCATCGTGCATCAACGCGACCTGCGGTTAGCTCTTCCGTGCTCCATGTCAGCTCACCTCCGAGTCCTCGAAGTAGAACAGCTTTGTCGGCAACGACTTGAACTTCGTGATCTCTACGCCGGGGTCGCCGCCGAGAGCCGGAAGCGCCCAGACAAGGAGCGTGAGGGCGAGGAGGAGTATCCTCGCCCCTGCCCCGGCCCCGAAGGGGAGATGTGTCCGCATGGCGGTGTGCTCGATGGGCCTTCCCTCGATGTTCGGTGTCTACCGGTGCGGCGTGCGATTGCGGTGTGTGTGTGGGCAGATGCAGAGTCCTTGTGAATCAGATGGGTAGAGTCGGTAAAGGAGCGTGGTGCAGCCGGGTTGGATCGAAATGAAGTGGGAAACGGTGAGAGCTCTGCGATGGCAATGTCGAGACCGAGAGCGGCAATGACGGGCGGACTGGAGGCGACGAGCGAGCGTGTCCTGCCAGCGGCCAGGCACGCTGTTCCAGCTGGCGCAGCGCGAGGCGTGTCCCTATGTCCCTGTCCCGTCTCCCTTCCTGGTAATGTCGCCACCGCAGCCGTGGAGGTGGAGGTATGTGTGTGTCACCTTCTCTATGTGCTCCTCCTCCTTAACACGTCATGAAGGACCTCCACTCGCCCCTCTGCCGCAATAAATTTCGGTGCGACAGCCGCATCTGTCGACTTCATCCATCTTCTCCCAACTCGTGAGTGTCCCTTCCCCATCTCCTCGAAATGATGCTCTATATTATCTACATTGTCTGAATGGTCTCCGGACCTTGCAGACAAACTTTTCTATCAACCTTTCACTGATCCACTCCTTGAAACTGAACGTATCGATTGGAAGCTAATACCAGATACCTCCTTCCCTCCTTCCCCAAGGCCGCGAAATTGCGATCGCGAGGCTACATAGGTATGCTCTTAGATAGACTATGCATAGGGCTGAAACTAGCCATTACTACGTCCACTCGCAGCACTCGGAGCACGGAGCACACGCAGCACACGGAGCATGAACTTGTACAAGTCGGCGGCTTCCGCCCTCGACCACCTCGATACGCACCAGGGATCGGTCAAGGGCTCCCTCGCCGCGGCGGGCGTTAAGGCGTCTGGCGGCGAGGCGAGGCGTATCCTCGCGCTGCTGATTGAGACTCTCAAATGTGGGTACAGCATTAGGCCTCAGATGTGGTGACTTCCTCGCCGAGCTCCACGTTCCCACCGCCGTAGCTAACTCCAGACCGCGATGTGCTGAAGCAGCTTCTGACCACGGTCCCCGTCCAGAAGCTGGAGAAGGAGGCCTTCCCCCGGAAATCCCGACCATCATCCTCCTCCCTGCTCCAGGTCATGGTGCATGACCTCCTCTTCTCACCCAAGGGCAAGATCGAATGCAGCGACAAGGTCGACGCCAAGTCCGCCATCCTGAAGCACGGCACGAGACTGAAGGCAGAGCTGGTCCGGATCCAGATCAAGGCTGGCAAGTCCTCAATCAGGGAGCTCGGCAAGGAGGGTCTGTCAAGCTCGGTGCGGTACATCCGCTTCAACCCCCGGCGGATCGAGAAGGGCGCGAACGAGGACGGAGAAGAGGTGGACAAGTGGACGCTCGACGATCTGCACAACTACCTCCAGGGCGAGGTCGGGCTCAACCTCCTCCCAGAGGCGAAGTACCCCGTCCCGAAGAACAGCTACTTCATGGACCCGCATCTGCCCGAGTACCTCCTCGTCTTCGAGAGCGGGAGCAACTGGTGGCTCGGGAGCCAGTGGTATGAGCGCGGCAGCGTCATCCTCCAGGACAAGGCGTCCTGCATGCCCGCAGCCGTGATCATGGCCGAGCCTTCCTCTTCCTCCACCAACGCCTCCAAGTCGAAGACACCTTCGCCGCAATGGGAGGAGTTCCCCGATTGCATCGACGGCACCTCAGCGCCAGGCAACAAGACGTCCCTGATGTCCGCCCTGTCCACGTCCAATATCTACGCCTTCGAAAAGTCGCCGCAGCGCTTCAAGACCCTCGAGCGCATGCTCAAGATTGCGGGTTGTGACAATGTGCAGGCGCAGAACGAGGACTTCACTTCGGTCGATCCCAACGACTACCCGACCGTCGGGCGCATCCTCCTCGATCCGAGCTGCAGCGGAAGTGGCATCGTGAACAGGCTCGACTACCTCGTCGACGGCGAGGAAGAGAACGAAGCAGGCGACCAGGAGAGACTCGACAAGCTGGCTGGCTTCCAGGTCCAGATGCTCCAGCACGCTTTGAAGTGTACGTATCACCTGTACGCCCCTCGGGCAGCTGAGGAGAAATTTACGAGCTAATCTCCAGTCCCCAACGTGACCCGTATCGTGTACTCGACCTGTTCGATCCACAAGACGGAGGACGAATCCGTTGTTTCGCGTCTCCTGGCATACTCTCGGCAACACCCCTCCCAATTCAACGGTGAGAAGTATGCCTGGGTTCTTGAGGACAGGAGCAACGTCCTCCCCAAGTGGGAGAGGAGAGGGCTCCCCGACCCCCTCAGCGCCAGGGACGCAGACAAGGTCATCCGCTGCGCGCCCGAGGACCACACGAACGGTTTCTTCGTCGCGTGCTTCAAGCGGGTTCCGCTCGCTGAGCTTCCCTCTGAGGCCGAGGACGTCGAGGCGGAGAAGCCCGAGGACGTCGAGGCGGAGAAGCCGGCCGCCAAGTCTGAGAAGCCGACTGCCAAGGCAGAGGGAGGAAAGGCGAAAAAGGCTCAGGGGAAGGGCGAGAAGAAGACTGAGGCCAATGGCAAGAGCAAGAAACGGCCGGCTGAGGAGGTCGAGCCTGAGGCCGAGGAGGAGAAGGAGGAGGATGAGCGGACAGAGCCAGCCAAGGCGAAGAAGCAGAAGACTGCCGCGCAACTCGAGCGCGCCAAGCGGAAGAAGAAGGCGCAGAAGGCCAAGGCTGGGCGATAGATGGTATACTTGTCTGTTTTGTTAGATTATGAAGACATGTTGTCACTTGCACGCCCTGCTTAGACCTTGAAACATCCCCGCTCTCATCCATGACGATGGGGACGGCCGGCTGGGTCTCTCTGTCATTCTCCTTCCCTTGGGACCCCCCATTCTCCGATTCTGAAAGAGGTACAGCCTTCTGCGGACAGCGAGATGATGATGGTAGACCGTCCTGTCGAAAGTATCAACTTTAACGGTCACAAAAAGCCTTAGCGACGAGAAGTTTCGATCTTCTGCCCTTTGGGTGGTCTCGTATGAGCCCAACGCTCTTCCATCTGAGCTACGTCGCTGCGTCTTGTCGACGGAAGGAACTCGCGCGAGTTCGGTGCTGAGGCGATGACGCTTCACAACACTCCGGGAAGGGGCTGGTGTGGCCGGAGATAGATAGCCTGAGATCTTTGCTGCTCCTCATCAGTGCTTCTTGCGGTTAGTAGGTCGTCTGAGGTGTACTTGATGCATGCAAGAATGGTCTCGTCGCTCATACAAACCCTGACAGATCTTCTCCCGGGCGCCAGCTGACTAGACTCTAGGTCAGTTACGCCAGCGATTTGCTTCAACTTGCTCACCTCCGACATCTCCCTCGCCTGCAATTGCGCTGTGGCCAGGTTAGATGCAGCAAACCTCTGCTCTCTGATCCGCGATCCTCAATCTTCAAACCGCCTAGTCCAGATCGTCCACACTGCGTTGTCAGCTCAGTCCGCCACGCCAGCTCACTGTGTGCCTTCCTGCCTCTGCTGCCTTTCGCGCTGAGCCTGCCTGGCTCTGTACTCATTCAGTTCCTCGGCAAGCGGCTCGGGTGGATCGTCCTCTGGCCGCTGTGGGCGGTCCTTAGCCCAACTCTCCTGTTCGTCGCGGGCGGCTTGCTCGAGCTGCGGCGGCGGGCTGGTGCTCCTCGGTGACTCGATCCTCGACCCCTCCACCGCTGATGCGCCAGCAGATGCCGGGGCCGACGCACTCGTCAGATTCTGCGGAGGCAACTGGAAGAATGGCCGCGCGAACAGGGGGTTAGGACGACTGGATGACACGCCGCTGGAGTCGGGGTTAGGGTTGTAGAGATACGTGCCGGGAGTAGAGGAGCGCGAGTTGGACGACGTGCGCTGGGACGGCGTCCGCGTGGGCTCGCGTGAGCGGAACGAAGGCGTGCGCCGGATCTCTTGGCTAGAGGACGGGATGCCGGAGGAAGGGAACTGCCTCGATGGGCTGGCTGCTGTCGGCGAGTCGGGCGTCCGCGGCGGGTCCGGGGATGGAGCGAAGAAGTTGCGGTACCACTCCGGAGGTCCATCGGGAATGTTGGGAAGAGACGGCTCAGGAGGATCGGACTCGGCAGTACGGCGTAGGCTCGCGTCTCGGTCGGCGTTCTGCCGAGACTCGGGCTCCTGTGCATTCGCTGGTGGCGAATGAGGAGGCGAATGCGCCGGTGTGGCTGTGTTGGATGCTGAGGGCGGCGGGCCACCTTGCTGTCCGAAGAGCCGGTTTAAGACACCCGTGATCATCGTCTGCGCTGCACCTGCCAACATTCCTGCTGCACCACCACCCTGCGTCTGTTGTGGGGCAGGTTCCGGGGGGCCAGCTTGCTCCGAATCACGGCCCTGTTGGCTGTTTTGACGAGGAGCCTGCGGCCGCGGCTCCTCGGGTACGAGAGATTTGCGACTGAGGTTAGCTGTTGTTCGGCCTGGTGCAGCTTACCAGACAGGGCACGAGCCGTTCGTCTTCAACCAGGGAACAAGGCAGTCCTCGTGGTACACATGCTCGCAGGGCAGCCTCATGGCCAGGTCGCCAACAACGAAGTCCTCCTTACACACTGCGCAGTCGTCGAAGTGACACTCCTTCAGCGACGTTTCGTCGAACGTAAAGCGGGGAAGGGAGTCGATCACGTCGTTGGGCGCGGGAAGGGGACCTTGCGGTCCCGCAGCCTGCATCAGGCGCTCCAGCACGTCGTTGAAACCATCTGAACGTCAGCTGAGAATTGTAATGGGAGCTCACCCTCCGTCATGACGTAGTCGCCCATGTTTGCGCCCTGTGGGAGGAGGTTGCGCGCGCCGCCTTCCTCGACAACGAGCGCCATGAGCGCTTGGAGCTGAAGTTAGTTAGGCATGGACTGGTCCATAACTGAGAGACTTGAACTCACAAGGTCCATGCCCTCCAGGTTTTCCGGAGTTCGTCGCTGTCGCTGACCGGCGCCGAAGCCGTGGAAGTATCTGTCGTCAGATCGGCATCGGGGATCAGCTAGCTTACGAGTCAAGTCCCTGCGTCGGATCCCCGGGCGCACCGTCGTACCCGCCAACCCACGGATTGGGGGCTGGTCCACCACCGATCTCAATGACCGCGGAGCCGCCGCCAATGTTGAAGCGGAAGGTCCTTGGCGCTCTCGGGTTGCGAGGTTGCGGGTGCTCGTGCTCGTGATCATGATCGTTGTGGTGGGGAGCGTACGGCGGCGGCGCCTGGTGCTGCTGATTGCCAGGATAGTTGTACGGCCTATACTCGTAGTCATCGCGGGGAGTGAGTGTGTCCCGCCGATCGTCGCCGATGGTAATATTGCCCATCAGCTCACGCAGCAGGCCGAAGAAGCCGGGTTGTGTCTCGACTGCCCGCTGACCCGGCTGGGAAAGGGGGTGCTCATAATCGTCATGTTCTCCGGGGCGAACGCCGGGATGCGGGAGCTCGTGGTAGGGGTCGGGGTTCACTTCTTCATCAAGCTGGCTGTTAGTTGACACAAATGCTCGTCAGCTTACAATCTCAAGGAAGTCACTGTTGCACGATGCGCAATGCGGCACACCATCGACCTGGGGTCAGCGGGTGTCCGTTGGAGACTCAGCAGGACATCTGTCTTCTTGTCTGCATCCGGATGGCATTTACGGTGCGCGACGTGATCGGCTGGGCTGCCAACCCTCGACCTAACCCAGGACCAGACAACGCCATAGCCGCCGGTCATCGCTCAACGCGTGGCTTGGCCAACGATGCGTCGGTGCAACGGAGCAGAAGGAAGACTCACCATCAGAGGCCGCATCTGCGCGCCGCACTGTCTGTCAGCATATAGTTAAGCTCGTGCGCTCCTACCTCATGACACAGCCAGAATGGTGATTCCTGAGGCATCGCGGCCGTCGTTCGTCGTTCGTCGCGGTATGTACTCTGTCCTGGTCCCGTTGGCGATAGCCTATCGCTGTAATTGGAGGCAAGCTGCTGACGGGGAGTGAGAGAGAGATTGCGGCGATGGAAGGAGAAAGCGTTGCGGATTGACAATGCTGGCTTGGATCGGTTCTGGATCGGTATCTTCCGCTTGTCGTCGCCGCCGGCTTCATTTCCTACCCCAGTGACGACATGGCCACGCGGGCAGGTGGCAAATCAGCGTCCGGTGCCGACGTTCCCCACTCTCGTCGCTTGTCACCCAGCCGCCTTTCCTATACATGCTTGCAGTGAAGAACAGCAACGGACGACAGGGAACAGGCATGCGTTATGCATAGTCGCTCGAGGCTCAAGGTCTGAGAGATTCGGTACAACAGATTTGTACAACAACCGCGGAAGCAATCCGCTCTACAACTAACGGTCTATTGCCTCGCGAGCAAGTAGATGAGGGCAGCAACGCAAGCTGCGATTGTGCCGTCAAGCCAGAGCGGGCTGCCGCTCGGACCACGCTGCTCCCTGCGTGCGGGCTCTGTCGCAGCTTCGGCAGCCGCGGCCGGGGCGGAGACGCCGGTGACAGCGGGAGGGACTGGTAGCTGAGGGCGAGCAGCGGGAGCGGGCGGCGGAGGCGAGTTGGCATCAGGAGGAGCTACACGAGCAGGAGGGACAGGACGCGAGCCTGGCTGGGGCGGGGGCGGTGACGACGGAACAGTCGTACGCACAGGTGTGGGTTGCACGGGCGCCGTTGTCGTAGGCGTCGGCACCAGCGATGGTTCCGTAATGACAGGGGGTGGGACTTCGGTTGAGACTGCAGCGGCAGTTGGACCAGTAACAGGGGGAAGATGTACTGCAGGCGCCGTCGCGCCGAGTGGGTTTGCCGGAGGGGTAGTCACCGTATCCCGATCAAACGAATCCGGTCGTGCAGTTCCCTGATCACCCCTTCCCGTGTTCTGGGTCGCCGTTGACGCCGTTTCTTCCGTCACTCCAGACGCCCCTGATCCTGACGCTTCGGCGCTCGTGGTCACCTGTACGTCGGGTAGCAGCTCATGGTTCGGTACTCCGCACGTTGGGCACACCCAGTCCCGGGATCTGTTGTCAGTTACATCTGTCCACTTCTTGTATGGCTCACAGCTTAGCCAGTCGCCGGCGCTCCTCCTTTGGGTAATCCAGCGCTCCAATTGCGGCGAGCGCCTCTCCGCCTTGCGTCCAGAAGGAACGCAGACCGGCCATGGCAGTGCGCACACCCCAAGCAGGCTGCCACGACCCGGCGTGGAACGAGGTCAGACCGTCGATGCAGATCTGCACATTAGCTTAAGATGTCGAAACGACATGCGTACCTTCTTGCCTGGCTCGAAGCGGCCGCTCGGCGTCATGAGGACGATATCGGGTGCGCTCATGGGGTAGGTCGCCGGAAGAAGCACGCGCAGGTGGTACAGTCCTCCCTCATACTCGGTCCCAGGAACTCCACGGAGTGTACAGTGCCATTCAAAGATGTCGCTCTGCAGGTCAGTTCTGAAGATGCTGTGAACTGTCACATACCTCGAGAGGCTGTGCGATGAAGTCCTCGTCAGGTTCAGAGAGCTCAGCCGCCTCCTGCATAATGCGCTTGACAGCGGTGGAGCGGAGGTTGACCTTTGGAGGCATGTTGGGCAGTGCTTCGAAGGAGAAGGCGAGGTGAGGTAGACGTCGTCTGGTCGGGCGATCGCAAATGGATGGTTGGAAGCGAAGTGATCACCGGCTGCGAGAACCGACTATGCACCCCGGTGGGCGAATAACGAACGTCGAAGCGAGTCAAACGAATGTAACGGACTCTCCCCGTTGTATATGAATCTCGATCTTATGAGTGGTGAGGGACAGACAAGAAGTGATAGCAATGTTGGAGGTGTCGGGGAGGATGACCGCATGCGTGGTGGAGGCCTGAGCCAGCTCACCAGCCAGCGACGTCTGGTCATGTTCACGCCACTCAGTCAGGCAGTCAGACGGTCGAGCGGCTGCAGACTAAGGCAAGCACGTGATCGGGCATACTCGTGAACCCTAAAAGCCATATATCCGTGTCTTCCTAATGGGGTTGTAATGGACGGGCTAATCGGGGGTAAGTGGCTGTATTCGGCCCCTCTGGTAAGGGCTGATTTTGAGACAAGCACAAGGCAGGAGATCAGAGGAAGAGCATCAGAGGAACACAAAGGCACGCCCTCCCGGCCGAGGCTGCAGAGGCTGCCTGCCTGCCCTCAGGAGCTGCGCAGACTCAGACCGACCGCCCGCACGCAAGCCGCACGCAAAGGTCTACGACTTTGTTGTCGATCGTCGTCAATTTCCTCAAACTCTCATATCTCAACAAGAAAATCTCAAAAGACTCCACCACCAACCACCCTCCGCCCACCATCCACCTCCAACACACACGGCGACCTCGTGCGCACTCCCCCTGCCGTCCGCACGACCGCGCGCAACAGCAGGGCTCCACATCACCGCCCAAGCTGGCCGACAGCCCGAACCGCCTCGCTTACTTCCCCAAACCTCAACCTTAGTCGCCAGCCATGACGGAACCGAACAACACCGGCAACACGTCTGGCGGACAGAGCTTCACCGACGCTCAGGTCGATGAGTATCGCGAGCAGGACCGATGGCTTCCTGTGAGTGTCCCTGCCACTACTAGGCGACATCTTGTCCGCCGACAAGTCCAGGGCGCCAGAAGTTGGGCCCAAAGCATTTCAGAGCGCACGAGAGGTTGCGATGGGGTCTCTCAAGGATCTATTGTCGTTCCCATGACGTGGATGGCTCTTGGAGGAAAGTCCGGGCTGGCGGAGTGACCTTCCCCGCCCGTCTCTTGACTTCCTTGACTTTTCTTGTTTTGACTTGGCGCGTCCTGAACTTTTCCAGTGTCCGCAATGGCACCTCCGCCGGAATAGCCAACTGACAGCAGATCGCCAACGTGTCGCGTATCATGAAGAACTCGCTTCCGACGACCGCTAAGGTGTCCAAGGAGGCCAAGGAGTGCGTACAGGAGTGTGTTTCGGAGTTCATCTCCTTCATCGTGAGTGTCGCTGAGGGCAGTCGTAGGCTGCTCTCTGCTCGTCGGAGTGTCTGAAAACAGCCTCTGCGTCTTGCATCAGCCACCTCGCATCTCTTATCAACTTGAGGTTGCCGGAAAGTGCCTGACGCAGGTGCGAGGTACAGCCTCCGGTCTCCAGCTTCTTCACGGCCCCAAGAGCTAACATCTCCAGACCTCTGAAGCGGCCGAGAAATGCCTCAACGAGAAGCGCAAGACGATCAACGGCGAGGACATTCTGACCTCAATGCGCGCCCTCGGCTTCGACAACTACGAGGGTGTCCTCAAGGTCTACCTCGCCAAGTACCGCGAGCACCAGATCAACCAGGCCAAGCAGCGCAGCGCGGCCGCCGAGAACGACGAGGACCTGAAACGCTCCGGTGGCGGGGAGGACGACGATGAGAGGAAGAAGAAGAAGAAGAAGGAGTAAGCGGAGCATTGAGCGCCGGCGGCGCGAGGTGCGACGTTGACTCCCGTTGGGTTCTGGTCGTATGGTTTCTCGACGGCATTCGTGCTCGGAGGGACGCACAAGCAACCCAACACTCGGATGCGGAGTGGAGCCGCACACTACTCGGTGACGAGAAGTGCAGCGTGCAGGAGGAGAGTGTGGACTGGGCGAGTTCATCTCGCCCGGAGTCCAGAATTTGTCTCGCAGAGACAGGAGCACACACAGAGGCGCCGCCGCGGCCCGCCCTGCGTGCGCTCGAATAGCAGGCTTGTCTACGGCCTTTATAATCTATAGATGCACACTTGGTTTCTTTGCAACTCGGATTCAAAGGACATGAGCTACGAGATATGAGCACTCCAGAGCAGTCAGACGACGAGTGCAGTCATGCAAGTACATTCAGAGCAAGATCTAATCTATGTTGCTACTTCTATCAACCTCTCCCTTCTCCCTCTTCCCCAGCGACCTCTGCATGAACGTCTCCCTGTCGCGCAGACAGCCCGCTTAGAACAGACTCCTACACAGCGGGCACGAGCTCGAGTGCGAGCTATTGAACCACTTGAACAGACAGCTCGCGTGGAAGCGATTCTTGCAAGTCCGGCAAGGCTTGGTCGGGAGGGAGCGATCCGTAAGAGAAATGATCGAGTAACAAATAGCGCACTCGACGACGCCCTCAAAGTGTAACGCGACATTCTTCTTGAAGATGGTGAGGGCCTCGAGGATGAGGCCGTTGCGCGACGTAATAGTCTGCTGGACGGACATGAGCCACCCCCTCCACTTGTTCTCGGGCACGCCGACGCGCTTCAGGTCCCGGATCTCGACCCCCTTGAGCGGGAACTCGGCCGGGAGCCGGATACCGATCTCCATCGGCTGCTCGTCCACGACGTAGCTTGCTATGGCCTCTGCGCTGCTCGCACCGGCTACGCCACTGCCGCCGCCAGTCGCGACGCGCACGTTGAGCCCTTCCTCCGTCAGCGTCGACAGGGCCGCGGGCTCCTTCAGCGCCGCAAACTCGTGCCCGATGATTACTGAGGAGTAGTGCCGCGCCGTGAACTGGAGCAGGGCGAGGGAGAGCTGTCGATCCTTCAGCGACTCGTAGTAGGCGCGCATCGCGCTTGGGATCGTGACGAGGGTGCGGTAGTACACGTGCGAGGCGAGGGGGACGAGGTCGGCCAGACTGTCCGGCAGCAGCTGGTCGACGTAGAACTCGTCCACGGCGTAGGCGCTCGCAGGGAACGTGCGCGCGCCGACCTCGCTGACGCCGAGCATCGTGAAGAGCAGCGGGAGGAGCGACTCCTCCAGCAGCTTGGAGCTTGTCAGCTGGTCCAGATACGCCCAGCGCAGGGTGCGCGAGGCGTCGTCGAAGTGATCCAGGAACGCCATCCAGGACAGCAGCTGGCCGAGGATGGTAGGGACGTCGCTCTCCTCCCAGTCCACGCTGCGGCCGGCATCGACGATCGACACGAGGTGCTCGGGCAGCGTGATCTGGCGAGGGTTCTCCTCCGGCTCGTCCGCGACTGAGGCCTCGACTTCGAGCACGAGCGCTAGCGTGCGCTGCCTGATCACCTGGGCCAGGAGACGGTACGCCGTCGTCTGGATCGCGGCGCTGTTGCTCTCGGTCAGCAGCGTGCAGAGCTGGGGCAGGCCGGCCGTGGCCATCACACTGCTCGGGGCGTCGTGCACGAGGTCCAGGATCAGGCTGTGGATCAGCTGCAGCGGCTCGCTCGCCGCGTCACGGCACTGGAGGAAGAGCTCGACGACGAGACTCATGTGCGCGTCCTTTGCGGTCCACCACTCGGCCAACTGTCGGTTCGTGGTCGCCAGATCCCGGACCACCTTGAGCAGACCCAGGCCGGCATACAGCAGCGGATGGGACGAGGCATCGTCCAGTGTGCCCGACGACAGCGCGCCCTCGATGAGATCAAAGATGCTATCCCAGTGCGCGCCGTGCAGGTCCTGCACGATCGGGGCGAGCGCAGCGTAGAGCTCAGCGACACGCACGTCGACCTCCTCGGCAAGGTCATCCGCCGCTTCGTCCTCGCTCGAGAGCCAGCCACCGACGTGGCGGAGCACGAACACAGCACGCTGCTGGGGGAGGAAGATGGCGGTCGAGTCTGCTGGCGGAGCAGAAGCGACCAAGTCGCGGATGGCGGGAAGTCCCTTCGTGTTGGCGTCCTTGACACGGTAGCTGGTGAGACCTGAAGCGAGGCGGTTCTGCGCCGTCGCAAACGCTTTGGTCTCGAGCATGAACGGCTTGATCGAGAGGATGATCGCGAGCGAGAGCTCCGGCAGGCGCTCCGCAATGCGCATCGCGTAATCGAGCCACACGGAACCCTCCTCCTCGCCTGCGCCGCACTTGCGCAGATGCCGCGAGAGCACTTCCCGGAACGCACGCGGGGCGACATCGCTCCGCTTCTCCTCGACGCGAGAGCGGAGCTGGCCAAGCAGGCGCTGGAGGTAGTCCGCGCCCTCCGGAGTGGTGCCGGCCTTGAGCTGCTCGACCGTCTCCTTGTGCCACGAGAGCGGCGGCTCGTCAACAAGCGACAGCGAGAACGACAGCGCGCCCTCAGCATCGCGCACCACGTTGGCCAGGTGCGAGGCGTTTGCGTCGTACATGCCCCTGGAGGCGCCGGGAATGGCCGCGCCGTCCTCGGCGAGAATCATTGCGGCGAGCGCAACGTTCAGCAGCGACGGGAAGACCTTGACGAGGCTCCTGTCCGCGCGCAGCAGGGCAAGCGCAGCCTCGGCGTAGCGTGCCGCACGGGAGCGGCCCTCGATGTCAAACTCGGTCGACGGCACCGCTTCCACCTCCTGCGTGCACTGCACCATCGGGTCAATGACAGGCAGAGATGGGTGCGGCGGCTGCGCTGTGTGCCGGCTCAGGAACTCGACCAACGTCTCGGGAGACGGGAGCAGAGTGCTAGCTACGTGCTCCGGCGTGGGCGAAACCCCCTGGTCGGTCGCGAGCGCGACATCGACGATCGTACCCGGGTCAACACGACATGAGACGCGGCCGAGAAGCTCGGCGAGCGAGCTTGTGACGGCCTTGTCCATACGCTCCTTCAGCTCCGATGACAGCGATGCTGTCGCCTTCCAGATCTCACTGGCTACCGCGGGTGTGGGGATGTCGAGCCCAAGGCGCGGGAGGACGACGACATAGTGGTGAGCAGCGACGACGGCCGCAATGTTCTCAGCGGACTGCACCAGCCGGTCGATGTGCTTCTGAGCGTAGGACGAGAGGATCGACAGTGCCGAGGAAGGGATGAATGCGTCCTCCCCGGTGGAGAGGAGCGCATCGGCGGCATCGGCAATCGTCGTGCACACTCGGCCGATGATGCCGTCGCGAACATCTGGTGAGAGCCAGTCTGCGTGTCAGTTGTCATACACTAGAGCAAAACTCACCATCACTCGTAACGGCTGAAGCGGTGATAGAGATGGCCGTGGGGTCATCAGACTCCAGTGCCGCACGCGACGCCTCCTGAGCGCGCTGGTCCATGCTTCCGGCATCCAGGAGTCCACCAGCGGTGACGATAGCGCTCGTGAGGGCGAAGCGCTTCTCGCGAGGCACCTCTGCTGACTCGGCGTAGCTCTTGAGCGAGGACAGGAGCGCGTCCTTCTCCGGCCCGGCGACGTCGGCGACGGCGGCGAACAGGTTAGCAACGTCAGTGGGCTGGAGCGCCTCGACGAGCTCGGCGGTGTGAGCCTGCAGCCCTTGCGACAGCGCGGAGACCTGGTCGGGCGGGAACAGGTCCCTGCGCTTCTGAAGGATGGTCGTGAGCGTCTCAGCATAGAGGGGCGCATACTCCAGCTGGAACAGGTGCTCGGTGCAGCCCTCGGCGATCTTGCGAATGATGGCGTCCACGGTCTGAGGAGCAACATCGCGCAGCTCCGTCAGTGCTGGAAGTGCGCGGGAAAGGAAGGCTCCGGTAGCTGACTCCGGGAAACTGGCGGCCAGCGTCAAGCGCTCGACCTCCGCAAGTAACGGAGGAAGAAGCTCCGACGCAGCTTTGCCAGTCTTGCGGGCCGTCTGGGCGAATATCTTCGCCTCAGTCTCGACCGGCGCCGTGCCTCGTCGCCCACCCTTCGCACCAAGAACGATGACTCCCTCACTCCACACCCGGTCGGCCAGCTGATCCTTCACGAGCCACTCCGCCGTATCTCTCTCGGACGCATGGGTTCGGTCGATTAGGAGCTGTGTAACATCGGCGGCTGATTGCAGGAACGACTGGAACGCGGACGGCTGGTTTCCGAGCGAGTGCGTCGACAGCAACCTGGCATCGACCGGAGACCACAGGTGCGAGAACAAGTTCTGCAGAGGAAGGCTGGACGAGTTTAGGGGGAGCAGCGTTGGCGGGAGAGTGGAGACGATGATGACGAGAAGAGGGTAAGTGAGGTGAGGGAGCGTTGGGCAAACCGTGCTGATGAAGTTGAGGAACGCGTCCAGCGCCTTCGACGACGTGGGGGCCGGCATAAACGCTCCGCTTGCGCTGGGGGTGGCCGTTCCACTGGGCGCCGGCGTCGACTCTTCTCTGTCATCGTCGTCGTCGTCATCATCGTCATCATCGTCATCATCACCCTCGCCATCACCAGAGGCCACCGCAGTCGGAGCCTTCGCCGCGAGATCCCAGGCCTGCCTGTATTCTGGAAGTCAGCAGAGCACGAAGAGGTAGAACTTACTCGTGAGGAATCTGAGCACCGCGGACCCAGCAACCTCCCAGACAATAGCCTCGTTCTCCTGCCAGCAGTTGCCGAGGACGCTCGTGGCAATGATGTTGAGCAGCTCGGCGTCCAGCTCGGGAACGCTTTGCAGCACGCTCTGCAGCAGCGTGTAGCCTCCGCGGCGGATGAGGGGCGCCGTGCCGATGGGGTCAACGTCCGGAATGACGTGCGCCGGCCCGAGGGACGACCAAGTAACGGGATTGCGGAGCAGCGCATCGATCTCTTCGGACTTGAGCGGCGGGACGTTCGAGTGCAGCTTGGAGATGACCCAGGCCAGGCCAGCGAGGCCGCCGACACGATACCGCGTCCAGCGCTCCTCGGCGAGCTGAGGATCCTCTTCTGGCGGCGGCGTCGCAGCCACCGGAGGTGTGGCCTTGGCGGGCTTGCCCTTGCCTTTCCCCTTCTGGTTCTGATTCTTGGCTGCCTCCTTCGCCTGCTTGGCAGACTCGAACTGATTCTGCACGGGTGCCGGGTGGATGTCGCGGTGCAGCGTTTTCGGGTCTAGAATGGCGAGAGAAAGGAACTCGGCGAGTCCAGGAAGATGGGGCACGAGATCGAGATGGCTCGTCTCTTCACCTTCAGGCGTCTCCTTCGGCCCCAGTCCGACGAGCTCCTCGAACACCTTCAGTCCGCCGAACTTGCGTTCCTCGAGGGCAGCAACGAGCCACGAGCCCAAAATGTCACGGTCTTGGGTTCCCGGAAGATACGACATGGCGAGCGAGTCGAGCACTCCACCGCGCAACTCCGGCACACCCATGATATCGGTGTGCAGCTGCAAAGCGAGCGTACGATGGAAGGGCGACTGAAGGAGAGAGGCGAGATTGTGTAACCAGACTGGCATGGCGGACTGTAGCGCAGCAAGCCTAATGGCCTGCTCGGTCTCGGCCTCCTCGCCTTCGGCGCTCCTCATCACCGGGGCCACCCATTGCTCCTTGAGCTCCTCCAGTCCTTTCCGTCGCGTGACGTCGTCCTTCTTGCCGAGTCGGCGCAGCGTCACGACAAGCTCGGCGGGGAGCGTGCGCGCAAGACCCTGTCCATCGAGCGGATCAGGAATAGGTGGTGCGGGCGGCTTAGGTGGTGGAATGTACGTCTTGATCTTGGGCAGCGCCTTGCGCTGGGCCTTGGAAAGCTTCTTGCCGTCGGGACCACGAGCTTGCTTCTTCTGGCCTCGCTGCTTGTTGACAGGAGGGAGGTCTTCCTCGTCCTTACCCGCCTTTCGGGCATGCTTCTTGCGTGTGGCCGATGAGGCGGACGACTTGCCTCCTTTCGGCATACTTTGGTCGGTTGATGGAGAGAAGAGACGACGATGCAATGCTGAGTGCCGGACATCATGACGTTTTCCATGTCGGCGGCATCTACGGCCTCCACCGCCGGCTGTGACTCGTGGCTTGCAGAAGTTGTCGGATCCGCTGCACGCACAGACACTGACGTCGCGGCGGAACCAAAAACAGCTTGCAGTCAGGGCGACTCCCACCCGCAAGGGCAGTCACTTGGCGGGCCCTGGCCAGACCTCCACCTCGAGTGTCCACCTAACCCGCGGTAGACTGGGCGTGTTTTGGTGTTGTCGCGGTCAACACTGCGACTCTATGCGTCTTCCCTCTTCCTTATACACACCCAGCAACATTTCTCAGCTCCTAAGTAACACCATGGAACTCTCACAGTACACCGAAGCTCAATCGGAAAAGTATCACTTCCACAGTGGAACCGGCGATCTCGATGCCTTCCTGTGCAAGGTATCTCGCCTCGCCTTTCCAAACTGACAGCAGTTCAAGCCATCCGTCATCGAGACGCGCGACTCACCGGTAAATCTTCTATTCTATGCTGCGGCTGAAATCAGTGGATCTGGGTCACTAGCATCCGAACAGCCGCAAACAAGAACGAGGCAGTGATCGTCTCCCAAGGCTTCGGCATCCGTGGAGTTTGCCGCACCTTCCTCAACTAACATCAGTGACCGATCTTGTCGCTCGATTGAAGGAGATAGAGGTACGTTATTGCCATCACATCTCAAGCTGAACTAAGGCCGACGACAGCATCCCGACACGCGCTAAGAAAGGCGTCGATTCAAAGAAGGTGGTGCGCGAGCGCGCACAGGCCGCCACCACCGCAGCGCTGAAGGCGCTCAGTTTGGAGAAGGACTTCACGCACGGCAAGTGGTGAGCTCGTATGTGTACGTAAAAGTCTAATATCAGGCTGCTTTACCCCTCTCACGAGAGCGTGGACGCTGTCTGGGCGCGAGTGGCAAAGTCGGTCGACCACGGCCCTCTGAGGAAGGCCGGAGCGACCGGAGCCAAGGTTGCGACCACCGAGAATGCTGAACAGTCGCATGTTATCTGTGTCTACTATGACAACGTGTATGATAAGGAGAAGACGGAGAAAGTGAGTTCACTCTCTGCACTGTTATCTTGCCAGGGAAAGGGCACTAAAGTGTTGCGGTGGCTGGATGTTCCACAGACATCGCTGACGACAGATCCTCACTGCTCTCCTGAATCACGGGCTGGAGCCATCGGCGGTCAAGTCAGACCTGTATACCCTCATTGGGCTCGACAGCAAGCACCCTGCCAAGCTGAGGAGTAGTGTGTGGCGCCCCGTTGACTTCTTGTCCAAAGATGACATCAAGGTGAGCCTGTCACGCTCAGCATTGAGCTTCCGGGTAGGGAGCCTAATCACGAAGGGACAAGCTGACAATAGGCTCTGAAAGAGGAATGGAGCAAGGAGAAGGAAGAGGCGTTCTACGAAGGCAGCGGTGAGCTTGAGCTCATCGATCACAATCTGACGACAGGCAAAAGGATTGACCCGGGAGAAAGTAGGTTGCGATGGCCGTAGTGGAGCTGATAACAGACGCCGCATCGTCGTCGAAAAGTAAGCTATTCTCACCTGGCAGTCTTCACCTACCCCACGGGTTGCAGTCAACGCCGAGTTCGTCTGGATTATACTGACTATCTGCCCTCACATTTCGGGAGGAAGGTAAGCTTTACTCAGAATCGAGCTGACATCAGCCGCCCACTCGCCAGAGAAGCGTAAGCTGCTCACATTACGCCTAAGCAAGCTGACCTCAGCCGTCTCAGTCACACACAAATATTCAGGTATTCCCTTAGAGCAGCCATGTTACTCACACAAGCCAAGCGCGCTCTTCCCGCGACTGCCGAGCCGCCTCCCAAGCGCATCAAAAGCAAGGCGTGAGCAGTTCCATTTTCTCTTCAGCTGATGGTCAGACGCGCGTTCCGCGAGAACGACATCTTCGCTGGCTCTTCCGACGACGAGGACGAGTAATCCTCGATTGCCAACGTTGTATATCAGGCACCGCTGTACTGTTGTCTTGTTCTGGCGTCAACGCTGACACTGATACTGGCGAACCGGCTGATAGCAGGCGACACTCCACTGGTGAGCTCACTTCTGCGCGTGACTCCCTGACCCCTGCGGAGAGTCGACGGCGAGCATCTGACTCGCTGACTCCCTGGCTCAGACCATTGCTCCTCCATCCCTACCGCACCTCTGCACTCTCCGTCCCACCTGCTCAGTGCCTCGTTTGGAAAACTCACTACCCATGCATTACCCAAGCGCTAGAACTGTATATTAATGGTTGGTTGGTTTGGTTTCTATCGGCTCTCGTAACTATACTCCTACTCCAGTCTCTATTCGTGGCGTGGGCCGGCCCAGCTCGCGGCGGTGGGGCTCTCGGCTCTCTTTGAAGCTGAGATCGAGCTCGGGCTCGGGCTCATCATCGGTAGAACGAACGAGGGGGGAAGGGGAGGCGATAGACATGATGGCTGCTCCGCTCGCCGGCCCACTCGCTCCTCCGGTCGCTTTACCAGCTCGCTTCGCTCGCGCGAGGAGTTTAGCGCCGCCAGATCTTGACGGCATCCAGATCCGTCGCGGCGACGAGTTCCTCGGCCCTGGCAATGACCTGGTCCACGGGCCAGTGTTCGTCCGTCAGCTTGAGGTTGAGGTACTCTCCGACCTCGTCGCAGGCACGTAACAGAAGGTCGATGTCGGTCTTGGTGTGCGACGCTGAGAGACAGAAACGGACACGCGACGTGATGAGCGGCGTGGCGGGGTACGCGACGATGACGACGGCGATGGGCGTCTTGTCCGGGCCGAGACGGTTCAGCATCATGCGCGAGAACATGCCCATCTTGCCGGGGTTGTAGAGGAGGAGCGGGATGATGGGCGAGTCACGGTGGCCGTAGATGATGAATCCGAGCTTGCGGAGGCCAGAGGCGAGGTAGCGCGAGTTGAACGCCAGACGGCGCAGACGCTCGCGTCCCTCGGAACCGTCCGAGAGCTCGCGCGGCAGGCTGAGCCAGGTGGGCAGCTCGGCGCCGACAGCGGGACCAAACGACTGGTTGCGCGACCAGAGGGAGAGAGCCGAGGCGGCGTCGCTGTCGTCGCGCTCGACGGGGGGCGGGAGCGGAGGCGAGATGCCCATGATAGCCGACATGGAGGCGATGATCTGCGTGAGAACGGGGGGAGACATGGCCTCGGCATAGCACATGGCGTGCGAGCGCATGCGCAGGCATCGGATGACCTCCTTGTTGCCGGCAATGTAACCGCCAGCAGCACCGAACGACTTCGTGAAGGTGCCCATGAGAATGTCGACCTCGCGCGGGTCGATGCCAAAGTAATCGCAAACACCACGGCCGTTGGGACCCATGGCACCAACAGAGTGCGCCTCGTCGACGTAAAGGTAAAACTTGTAGCGCTGCTTCAGGTCGAGAATGGCGGGAAGGTTGACGAGCGTGCCCTCCATCGAGAACAGACCCTCAACGACAACAATGATCTTCTTCCAGGGACGGTGGGTGCGGGGCTGGCCCTGCGCGATGGAGTCGCGGAGGAGCTCCTCGAGGGCGTTCATGTCGTTGTGCTTGAAGGGACGGACCGAGGCACCGGACAGACGGACACCGAAACGGATCGACGCGTGGTTGAACTCATCAGAGATAACAAGGCATCCCTTGTCAACAAAGGCGGGTAGAGTCGTAGAGTTGGTCGCGAAACCCATGGACACGATGACGGCGTCCTCGGCACCGACAAAGTCAGCAGCGAGCTTCTCGGCTTGGTGGTGCAGATCGGTAGAGGCGGCGTCGTGACGAGGACCACCGCCCGCGACACCGTAGCGGCGGATGCCCTCCTCGACAGCGTCGGCGCAACCGCCAGACGACGAAGCAAAGCCGAGGTAGTTGTATGACGAAACGTTGAGAGCGCGGGTCTGGGTTCCGCTGAGGTGGAAGGATTCGTACGAGTCGTTTGAGTAGCGGTCGAGAAGCTGGATCGTTCGTCCGGGGACACCAGTGACAGGGCGGGAAAAGCAGTCGTCGAGACGGACCTTGAGACGACGGACGTAAAACGAGTCAAAGTCCGAGTTGAGCGCGGCGTACCCGTTGCGCGGCAAGAGATGCGAATAGTTCGCCGGGTAGAAGCGCTTTCCGAAAAAGTCACGGATGTGGCCGAGAATAATGATGATCGTGTATGTGATATACGTCGTGAGCAGAATGTAGTACGGGGGCTGCGGCTCGATCTCGGGCGTGACAGGCTCGGCGGGGTTGTACTGCGACGTCCAGCGGTAGTTCTGGTTGTTGCAGTGGCCGAACTCAGAGTGCTTGTAGTCCGTCTTGACCTTGACATTCGGCTTGGTCAGGTATCCGTCGTACATGTCGTGGACCTCTTGGTCGGTCGCTGTGCGCACCGGGCTACCAGTGCTCGATGCGTACGAAGACACAGTGCTCTGGTCCGAGTAGATCTCCTCCTCCGGGTGCGCGTTTCCGTTTCCGCTAACAGCATTCTTGCTGCCCTTCTCGTTGGCGTCCTCCAACGGCGAGCTGTCAAAGGTGACAGCGGGGTGCGAGTGCTTCGGCTGCGAGATCACGTTCAAGAGAGCGGAGCGGGCAGACGGCTTGCTCGGGGAGCGCGACGGCGACGACGGCGTGCCGTTCGTGGCACCGGGGCTGCCCTTTGACCGCGTCGAGCGGGGTGTTCCTTTGCGGGACATGGCTTCGAGATCCGAGAGGTTGGGAGAGGCAAGGCGAGGGACGTGTTAAAGTGGAACGTTTGCGTATGTGCACAGCAATTGTCCTGGTCGAGTGCTGAGTCTGCGCAGAGGAGGGAGAAGACTGTTCAAGACGAAGTCGATGCGAGGTTTCGGGTGATCAAGAACTTGGAAGGTTGTTGCAAGAGTGGGTCGAGGAAGGATCGGGAGGAGATGAACAATGGATGGGGGTGGACAGGGGAGGTGCCAGTGGCCTCAACCTCGGCGGGTGCGAGGGAGAGGCTCAGTGGAGGCAGTCGGACGGCGATGTCGGTGCCGGGGTATAAGTGCGAGTGTGTGTTGTAGTTGTTGTTGTTGTTGTTGGGTGGTAGCGACTTTGAAGTGTGAGAAGAGGGAAGGAAGGGAAGGAGTGAGGTGTGTCGGAGGTTGGGTGGTTGTGCGGGTGGTGGGACCTGACTGGGTGGTGGTCGCTGGAGCGCGCGAGTGGTAGGCGTGTGGTAGTGCGGTAGTGCGGCGCGGCGCGGTGGAGGGCGTCAGTCAGCAGACAGCGGGGCAACTAGTCAGGCTCTACAGTCTGAAGCCGGAGGTCCAGCAGGTCAAAGGTCAGGGAGGGCGAGGCTGGAGCAAAAGAACGACATTGCTTGCTTGCATGCTACGGTGTACGGTGGTGCCAGCCAGGATCAGGAAACTTCGCGCCCGACACGGTGGACAGAGTGAGGCCCATGCACCACCCCAGGGTCCAGTCCAATTCTCAATTTCACTACGAGCGGGCTCGCTTAACATATACCACGCGTTCATCCCTGCTAATCTAAGGGCATACGTCGCTCCCTCTTAGAATCTTAGAAGAACAGCCTCGCTGACCTGTGCTTAAATAGTCATCCACTGCCCGTTTCGAGCGCCCATCACCGAGCACCGAGGAAGGAAGGAGTAGTTGTTCATGCACCAGAAGCTCGGTACTTCGAGCAGATCCTAAATCGACGACTACGAAAGAACAGACGCGAGAGTGTGATGCAGAAGGGCGATGCATTCCAGCCCAGCCAAGCCATGCAAGCCCAGCCTATCGGACCCGGACCGGGGTGTCCGTCCCTATCGCGCCCCGGTGTGCCCTGCGCCAGCCCGGCTTGCCCAGCCAGTTCCAGCGCTTCCACCCAGTCCAGCCAGTCCTACTTGCCCGTACGCCCATACCAGGCTCGAGGTTCCTGGCCGTTTTGGGTGGCCGAGTCGCGTGATCGCGTGAGCCGGCGCCCGCAACTTTGTCAGCCCAAGCCAAAGTGTCCGACCATGAACGCGTCCAATTCTCACTAGCACGACCCTTGCCGCCTTGCCGCCTTGCAATCGAAATATCGCGACCTCCGTCCAGATCCAGACGGCCGTGACTGAGCCTCGAGCAATCGTCTGAGCGCTCCCCGACCTGCTACATGCGGTGATCTGCATCGTCGCTCAGACTGCCATCAGCATATGAGCTTGAATATGCCCGACGGTGGCTCGGACCTGGCGTCTCGACTTTGGTCAGTTGACTGTCTCGTCCACAGACGAGACAACGGCGTGCCGCCGTGGTGGGGTGGCGGTTTCGGTCATGCCGGACAAGCGCAAGAAGCTATATTATACATGAAAGAACCAAGAAACACTTTTCCCCTCCTCCAGCCGTCGTGTCATGTCGTCCCCGTTGCATCTCCCTTCTCTCCATCACCGTTCTTCGTTCTCCGCTTACCTCGCAGCTCGCAAACTAAGCGTTGGCACATCCCTCCCGCTTCATCTCCCAGTACGCTCCCCTCATGCGATCCGCATACGCCGCGAGCTGGCCGTAGATCGCCGCCGCGTCGCCCAGCCTTCCTTCCTCCTTCATCGTCTCGGCCTGGCACTCGAGGGCGAGCGGCACAGGTGTCGGCGTGTCGCCGTCGATCTCACCGGTACGCTGCGGCCACGCCGAGAGCCCGTCTTCTGGCTCCGAGGCGGTGACCGCCGAGCCGGCGAGGTACGGCGCAAGTACTGGGAGGATGCTCGCGCGCAGAGCGGGCCCCTGCGGCGTCGAGCGCAGCACACCACGAAGGTAGTTCCAAGCACTCGCGTTGTGCGGAATCTCGTGGATCTGCGACAGGGCGAACGAGAGCTCCTCCTCGATCCGGTCCGTCGGTGAAGATGAGGAGGAGGGCTGCGGCCGAGGAGCCATGCGCAGGAACCAGCGCCAGCCCCACGCACTGTTGTTGCGCGCGTCCTCCTTCAGCATTCCCTCGCACCAAACCAACTCCTCGTCCCACATTGCTGATGAAATGCGACCCAGAGCGCTGAAGTGACAGTACAGCCAGTGCAGATAAGCCCAAGTATGATAATTCTTGGGGTCTGGGAGGAGCGCGGCGTGGATGAACTCGATCTCTGGCGTCGGGTTTTCCGGCGACAGCTGCGTAAGAAGCAATAAACGATGGTGCCTGGACGTCAGCTGAAGTAAGTGGAACATTGCAGCGGGAGGAGCGCGACTCACCACACCTGGTACGATTTGAGATTCTCGCGCGCAAACTCGTTCATGAGCTCGAGCTCGGCCTGCAGGTCCTTCTGCAGGGCGACGAGGGTGTTGAACCTGTACTGCCACACGGTGTAGTGCGCGGGGTTCTTGCGGATAATCGTCTCCGTCAGTGCGAGCACTCGCTCACTGTGTTCTCCCGAAGCAGAGACGGCGCGGAAGTAGTCCATCGCATTGCGATCTGCTAGTCAGCTCATCCTACTCTCTGTACAGCTGCTGGGACTGAGAGCTCAAGGCCGATGATACTCAGCCTAAGGCACCAGATGTGAGAGGAGCCGATCGTAGGCTTTAGCTTGTAGGGAGGGACCAGGGAAGGGGGCGGCGAGTCGCAAGGAAGACATATGACGGTGTGCCTTCCTCACCCTACTGGTAGTTGCACTCACAGTCCTCGGTATACATGATCGGGACGAGAGGGTTGGCGCCGTCGTCCTGTTCGATCGGCGTCACGTCCTTCCACTCCTCGCGCTGCCCGAGGGGCACGTAGGCGGTCGTCTGGTGTCAGCAGAAGTCGTCGAAAGCTTAGCTCACCATTTTGTCGTGAATCAGCTCACGGTCAAGTGAGACTGTCGTGAAAGGTGAGAGGGAAGGTCGTCGGCACGGTTGAGATCGTAGCGGGAGTCGTGTTTGAAGAGGAGGGAGGTAGAACAATGCCGTCGCCGCTGTGATATAATCTCCAGTGGGGTATAGAGCTTTGCCTGCGGTCGAACAACAATGAGCAGCTTTATGACGAGGAGACAATGGAACAAGTGGTCAACCTGGTGACCTTGGACGCAATGATCTAAGACATCTCTGAGACATTCGGCCATCGCGTATCGTCATGACCCCTTGCGGACATAGCTCCATCTCCACAACACGTGCGCAGCTCTCCCACGCAATCGGTTCGAACAACTCTCCCACGGGCCCCCAGCTCAACCGGCGCAGGGAGCAAATAACCATACGCGGAATGCTCCGGCGTGCATCGGCGGCGCTGGGCGGAGGCAGCGCCTCACTCAGTGGCTTGACGTCATCTTTCTCTCTGTCGTTCACAAAACGTTGCTGTTTTTCTGTCAGACCTCGCTTTCTTGGGTTAACCTCGAATACAGCCCTAGGAGGGGCGTGGGAACCAGTGTCCTGTCCTACACCTGATCCAATGCGTTCAGCGTGTCACCCAGACAGCTCTGCCGTACGAATGCAGCAGCCGGACAGGATCAGAAGCACATATGCGACCAACCAACTTTCGGCTTGTCACCGAGATCATGTCCGAGCTTCCCTTACTTTGCCGTGTTCCTCACGGTGGTAGAGCGTATAGCACGGAACACGCGATCGATCGCGCGCGCTGTTCGCTACGCACGCCCGCCGTCGATGGGCAGTGACTCCGTAGATAGCACGCACACGTAACGGTGCTGATGTCGGAGGTTGTGTCGCGGGTGTCACGCTCATTTCTTGAGGTTATTCGTGAGGGTGGGCCTGAAAGAGATGCCTGCGGATGCCGCCGGCTGGACATTCTCGACTGTGCACGGCCTATCATGAGGCAGAAGCTCGAGCTGGCCTTCGACTTGTCGTATATTTTGGGAGAGGAGAAGGGGGCAGCGTCTGGGCCATCATTCAGTGGAAGCGCCGAGAGCGCCGCGAGCGCCCCGGACGCCGCCGCCTCGTGCTCACCCTCTCGCTTGGAAAGCTTGGGAGTTGAGGCTGCACAGCACCATTCGTCGTGATGATGACCACGTTTGTGAATCTGACACAGAGACGCCCACTCCCACAGCTTAAGATGGGACGACGGGCGCCGAAAGACGAGAGGAAGCGCTGGAGCAGATCGCGAGCTGGCCCGACGCGAGGCGCCAGCGGGTTCCCTGGCGGCGCAGGGCGGCGATCACATCCACTCCGCCCACTCCAGTTGCACCGTCCCCTATGACGTTTACGTTTTCTGAGCGACGCCTCCCCTCTGTCTCCTCCCACGCCCCCTTCGCAGTCTTGCAGTTCTTCCACTCCCAGCCTCCCACTGCACTCCCAGCTTTACCCAGCTCGGCTCGGACTCCGGCGTTTATAAGTATGACACGGCATGCATCACCCCTCCCTTCTCTCCATCTAACCCGTGAAACTCAAACACAATGGCAGCTACCACGGGCCTGGCCGACTCGGCCACTAGCAAGTTTGACTCTACGACTCCTCCCAAGAACTCTCAGCTCGACCCTTCCCTCGTTGGACAGCTCCTCGTCAACCTCGACAATGAGGTTGAGGCCCTCAAGGGTAATAAGGAGATCGACCTCGAGGGTATCATGACCTTCCAGCGTGCTGCGAACTACCTGTGAGTATGAAGCCCATGGTGCTCAGTGCGCAAGAACGTCTGGCCGCGCTGTTCTGTGGAAGAAACACACCGAAGCGTCATGCGGAATGAGAGGCCGACCTGGTCGCCAGACCGATAGCCTTTCGTCCCTTTCCATTCAATATCTGTTCCTTCCTCCCTTATCGCTCGTCGGTCATGTGACCGACACATGCAAGGCGATAAGCGACGAGCAGAACGGCACAGCAAGCTCACGTTTCCTTTGACCTTGTAGCTAACGACAGGTCTTGCGCCCAGATCTTCCTCCGCTCCGACGCCCTCCTGAAGCGCGACCTGACGCAGGACGACATCAAGCGCCGTCTCCTCGGACACTGGGGAACCTGCCCCGGTCTCAACTTTGTTTACGCCCATGCCACGGCCCTCCTCGCCGAGCTGGAGCGTAAGGGCGAGCAGCCCGAGTGGCTCTTCGTCACTGGTCCCGGCCATGGTGCGCCTGCCGTTCTCTCCTCCCTCTTCCTCGAGGGCACCTGGGAGCACTTCTACCCCGACTACCCCGCGACCGCTGGCGGCCTTGAGAAGTTCGTCAGGGCCTTCTCGTTCCCTGGTGGTTTCCCCTCGCACGTCAACGCCGAGACTCCCGGTGCTATCCACGAAGGTGGTGAGCTCGGATATGCGCTCGCTGTCTCGTTCGGATCGGTCATGGACCGCCCCGACCAGATCACGGTTGCTGTCATCGGTGACGGAGAGTCTGAGACTGGTCCCACCGCCGGAGCCTGGCACGCCCACAAGTACCTCGACCCGAAGGAGAGCGGAGCCGTTCTCCCCATCCTGCACGCCAACGGATACAAGGTGGGTACCAGTTGTGCGGACAAGTTTCCGGGTCAAGCATGTCCTGGGTCTGCTCCAGGGCTTTCGGTACTTCTGCTGACATTCAGATCGGCGAGCGTACCATCCCCGGTACGATGGACAACTACGAGCTCGCAGCCCTGTACACCGGTTACGGCTACCAGGTGCGCATCGTCGAGTACCCCGGATACCACGAGAAGCACAAGACAGACCACGACGACGACGTTGCCATCAACGCCAACATGGCTGCTTCGATCCGATGGGCGCTCGGCGAGATCCGCAAGATCCAGAAGGACGCGCGCTCCGGCAAGCCGCAGACCAAGCCGCGCTGGCCGCTCATCATCCTGCGCTCGCCCAAGGGCTGGTCGGGACCCAAGGAGCTGAATGGACACCCTATTGAGGGCTCGTGGCGTGCGCACCAGGTTCCGCTCCCCAAGGCGGCGACGGACAAGAACGAGTTCAACATGCTCATCGACTGGCTCAAGAGCTACAAGCCGCAGGAGCTGTTCCACCCCGATGCCGACATCCTCCTCGATGAGAAGGTTACCCGCATTCTGCCCAAGGCCGTCAGGAGCCGCATGGGTATGAACAAGTACGCTTACGACGGATTCGAGCCCCTCAAGACCCCCGACTGGAGGAAGTACCTCAAGGAGCAGGGCACGGAGCAGAGCAACATGCGCGCCATCGGAGACTACCTCGTTGACGTTGTGCGCGACAACCCCCACTCGTTCCGCATCTTCTCCCCCGATGAGATTACGTCGAACAAGCTCGACGCCTGCATGTCCATCACCCACCGCGACTTCCAGTGGGACCCGGAGACGGCCAACAACGGCGGTCGCATCACTGAGATGCTCTCCGAGCACACGCTCCAGGGTTTCCTCCAGGGTTACACCCTCACCGGTCGCCACGGCCTGTTCCCCTCCTACGAGGCGTTCCTCGGCATTGTCACCACCATGATTGAGCAGTACACAAAGTTCATCAAGATGGCGCTCGAGACCAGGTGGCGTCGTCCCGTCGCTGGTCTGACCTACATTGGTGAGTGGCCCGCCTCCTGGCTCAATGGCGTCGCAGACACCGCATGAGCTTCGCCCAATGGACATGAGTGAAAGCTAACCTCCACAGAGACGTCCACCCTCTGGCGCCAGGAGCACAACGGCTACTCGCACCAGAACCCGGGGCTGATCAATAACTTCCTCACGCTGCCCCGCAACCTGGCGCGCATCTACTTCCCGCCTGACGCTAACTGCTCCGTTTCCACTGTCGACCACTGCCTGAGGTCCAAGAACTGTGAGCAGCCCTAGCTCCTCCTACCAGATCCAAAGCTGACCAGCAGTCATCAACCTGGTTGTCGGTAGCAAGAACCCGTCGTACAACTTCCTCTCTCCCGAGGACGCGGCCAAGCACTGCGTCGCGGGCATCAGCTGCTGGAAGCAGTACTCGACCGACGAGGGCATGGACCCCGACGTCGTGCTGGTCGGTATCGGAGTCGAGGTCACGTTCGAGGTCATTGCGGCTGCGATCATCCTGCGCAACGCGGGTGTGCGCGTGCGTGTGCTGAACGTGAACGACCTCTTCGTGCTGGGCCACCAGGGCGGACCGAACGACCACCCCCACGCGCTGTCCGAGGAGGCGTTCAACGCGCTCTTCACGATCGACAAGCCCGTCGTCATCAACTTCCACGGCTACCCCTCCTCTGTCGCTGGGCTCCTTTTCGGCCGCCCCAGCCACGTCGGCCGCTCCCGCTTCAGCATCCACGGATACGAGGAGCAGGGCTCCACCACCACCCCCTGGTCGATGCTGCGCCTCAACCACGCCTCGCGCTACAATGTCGCCGATACCGCCATGGAGGCCCTCGAGGGGTACGACCCCGACTGCAAGGCGGCGCTCAACGGCCCGCCCCTCCAGCACGAGTGGAGGCACATCCTCGCCAAGCACAAGGACTATGTCGAGACGTATGGCGAGGACCCGGAGTGGTGCGCCAAGCTCCCCGAGCTCGAGAACCAGGACTCGTAGACTCAGAAGCTCACCGGGACGTGCGCGACGGCCGCGGTAGCGGTAGGCGTGTAGGTAGAGAGAGGCGTAAGTCTGTAGCAACCAAAATGTCAGTAGGAATAGTCATGGGGTACAGTGAAGATGTCAGGGCCGTTCGCCACAAACAGGAAACTTGCTGTCCACCGCTGAGGGGAGAGAGGAAAGGGGCTTCCGTACACGGACGGAGAGCACAGAGCTACGGTGTCAGAACAGGTGGACACCCACAAGCATGCGAGTGAGGAGCGCGAGGAGACGGACTGGCCGGACTGGCCGGCCAGCCAGTCTTCCACCATCGGAGGTGGCGTCTGTTAGTTTCAACGTTTCCCACGGCGTCAAGCATTTGCTTTGACGCTCTCGATTGGGGGTGACATTAGGACGAGGGATTACATCGTAGATAGAAGAGATAAGATCGTGCTCTCGGCGTCCATTTTCCATGTTCGCGTCAACTAAGCGACATGAGCCTGCCTTCTAAGCACTACAGTTAACCTCACTGGTATCCGCCAAGCTCTTAGTATGAATGCATCACCGCCGGGCCATCCAGCCCGTCTGTCGTGGCCGGCTCAAGCCTCCCCTCTCCCTGTCCCGGTCCTCCCTCCTTCTACCTTCCCTGTCTCGCTCCCTCCTGCTGTCCCTCTCCCTCTCCCTCCGGTCTCTTGTCTTCGCACCCGTGAAGCTGATCTCCTTCCTGTCCCTTTGCGCGCGGCGGGCAGCTTCAGCTAGCTCGTCCTGCCTCCGGAGGAGCACCTGGGGCCCGTAATCCTTCTTGGTATCTTCGAGGCCGCGGCGCGTCAACCAGCCGCCGCGAGGGAAGGCAGAGGCTCGCTCATCGATGTCGACAAACTCGACGAGTTTCGCGTAGATCGTGGGGTTGGCGAAGGAGGACGAGCGGAGTAGAGAAGTGTTCACGTGTTGACCTTGCTTCTTGAGCTGGAGGAAGCGGGCAACTTTGACCTGGGCATTAGCCCACAAACACTTACGAAGCCGGCGTCGGGGACACAGTACGCCGGATTTGGCATAGCGTGAGAGGTTGAATGAAGTATGAGGATATACACACCTTCAAAGCCTCGTCAGCCTTTTCCGGATCTTCGGCAGGTGGAAGACCCCAATCCGCCTCAGGCATTGGTGCCGGCTGTGTCACGGTGCGGAAGACGACGTCAGGATTCATCCCCGCGAAAGGATCCGGTGACGAGGATGTCGATCTTGACCTTGATATGGAGGGAGAGCGAGCACGCGAATCCGTACCCGTCATCGGCGTCGGTGAGGGGGTAGCAGTCCTTCTGCGCTTCCTTTCAGGTGTCCTTCCCCGGTCCCGGTCCACGCTTCGCCTTCCCTCGCGGTCGTCTCGATCATCACTGCTGTCACGTCGCCGTCGAAGGTCGTCCTCCCTGCTCCTGTTCCGTCGTCCACGACTCTCGGCTCTGCGCGGGGACCTCGAGCGGTCTGATATTAGCGTACAGTCATAGGTACGAAGGCTTACCATTCGTATCCCTACGAGTCGTCAATCGCTAGTTGAGGAAGGCGTGAGGCTGGATTCTCGCGAGGGACGGCAGACTTACAGACGGCCCCGCTGTGGGTATCTCGGGAGAGGGCGAGTCGGCGTACTTTGACAAGCCTGGTGTCAGCTTCGACCGTAACGGCGTGGTAGCTTACCTTGCATGTTCCTTGCCTCTCGCTGCAAGAAAGGTAGAGTGGAGGTCGAAGGACCAAGATCAGCGTCACAACATTGAATGAGGAGCCGTTTGGTCCCGTTCAGTGGACTTCGGCAACGTCCGGCGCGTGCCTGATCGTGGTCACGGGCAAAAAGTCGACTCTGGTAACGACACCAAACGCCATCGACGCCATTGCTATCGCTCACTTCCGCATCGTTATCCCGCGACACGACTCGGGATCCTTGTGACAGTCACCCTCCACCGTTGGACAAGAACAGCTCTATCCATCTCACTCTCCGCTCTTTCTTGACCATCCTTGCATCGTCCCCTGCTCAACAAGAGCTCATCGCAACCTCCACCCGCCTCCAACTCACCTCAACCGGCTCAGTTTGTAGCTGAAAGCCCGGCCCAAACGCTCCTCGCTCATCTGAACGCTCATCCGGCCCTCTTCCTAACCTCACCATGTCTGACGACTTCCCCCTCCCCGTCCCGCCGTCCAAGGACAGGAACGTCCTCGCCGTCGAGCTCATCTCCGGCTCGTTCGGCGGTGCCGCCCAGGTCATCTCGGGCCAGCCGCTGGACACGCTTAAGACTGTGAGTTCATCTTTACCGATTAACGGGCTGTGGCCTCACTCGCTCAAGTCACCTCCAAACCTTGAACATCCCGACGCAGGCGGGCCGAATGGGAGCTAGGTTGATCCGAAGTGTCGGCTGGAATGGCCGTAGCGCCTATTCGACTTGGCATGACAGAGAGGTGGTCTTCCTTAATCCTCGTGTCCGATGCCGAGATGTTGTTACGCTTCAGTCTCCGATACTCATACTAATGTTCAGCGCGCGCAGACTGCCCCTGCTGGCAAGTACAAGAACACGCTCGACATCCTCAAGCAGACGGTTCGCAATGAGGGTGTCTTGGCTCTGTACAAGGGCATGGTGGGTCACTCAGGCGCTTCTTCGGTGGAAGCGGCAGCGAGAAGATGCTTTGCTTTATGCTAATACCAGGCTTCGCCCCTTCTCGGAGTGGCCGCCGTCAACTCGCTCCTCTTCACAGCCTACGGCGCCGCGCGCCGCATCGTTTCGCCATACCCCGACCTGACGATCCCGCAAGTTGCGCTTGCCGGAGGTATGGCCGGTGCGGCGAACGCGATCCTCGCCTCGCCCGTGGAGATGTTCAAGATCAGGATGCAGGGACAGTACGGTGGTGCCGGCGATCTGACTCTCCGTCAGGCCGTCGCGCAGATGTGGCGCGAGTGGGGCTTCCGCCAGGGCATCATGCGCGGCTACATCATCACGTTCGTGAAGGAGATTCCGGCGTACGCCGGTTTCTACTCGGGATACGAGACGGCGAAGCGCTTCTTCGCGCGCAAGTTTGACGGAGAGGTGCCCGTCTGGGCCACGCTGCTGTCTGGCGCTACTGGCGGTGTCTCGTACTGGCTTACGAGCTACCCGCTCGACGTTGCCAAGAGCCGTATCCAGCTCGCGGACAAGCCGCCCGCGAAGCAAGGCCTGCGCGGATGGATCAAGGGTGGATACATCACGCAGGAGCTGAACCAGATCACGAAAGAGGGTGGAGTGTGAGTACGGCTGTGGAACCCGACGGATGATGGACGATCGCTGACTCTCGCAGGAAGGCGCTGTTCCGTGGTCTCGGCCCGTCGCTGATGCGTGCCGCCCCCGCCGCTGCAAGCACCTTTGTTGCCTACGAGTTGACCAAGGGTGAGTCCGATGAATGCTGCTTGCAGCCTGCGCTTCGTGACGTCCCACTGACAAACCAGAGTACATCTTGGAGCACCAGCTCATCTAATGTCCCGCCATACCCCACCCTAGATCTAGACACTCATCTTGCCACCCATACCCCGCTTATAGACATGCACACTGTTCCACCACTGAACTCTGAGCGCGCCTCTCGGGGACTCAAATCTACTGATAGAACAAGCGCACCCCTGCGATAGAAATGTGGTCAGTACATTATCGTTGTCTTACCCAGCCTCAAGATCGTAGTTGCTCAGTGACTGTGTGTCATCCGGCAGCAATGAAGCTTAGGCTTCGCCATCCCTCCATCTCCCAGAGAGGGAGTAGGATTCATGTCTCCCACGGTATCCCGTGGCCATCTGGACACCCAAGGTGATGGTCGGAACACCGCATGTCCGCCAATGAGTGGAAGTTGGCCAGGCCGTCTCATGCGCCCTGCCATCCATCCTAGCCATCCCCCGGCCAGTCCGGCCGAGAAGCGAGGGAATCGCAGTGCCGCTCGACGCCCGTCGATCTCTGCTGTCAATTGCTTGCCATCTGCGACAAAAGCGACGAAAGTTGGTCAATTGGGGCACTCGTAAGAAGTATGAATGGAACTCTGCGGTCCTGTCTGCATCAGGCGGGACGTGTCGATACTCATAGAGCGGGAACGTGCCTGGGACGTAAACTTCGGTACCCCTCTTTTACTGTTGCTGTACTGTTGTTGCCTCCATCGCCGCTGTTAGGCAATGCATCAACCTCGATGATGAGGAGATCACGGATGATGGAGACGAGATACCTGGCGAGTTGAAAGGATAGCGGAGCCGCGCGCAGCACTTTGCTCCGCACCCACAGCCAAAGCCGCGGCTCACCCAGCCACTGACGCGACTCGCGTTTTGGCCGGTTCAGGCCCCTGTCGGACCCTCGTTTCTCTAAGTCTATCCCTCGCACAGACCGCAGCAGAGCTGGCCAAGCAGGGACGTTTGCTTTCCCTTCTGCCATCGCTCCTCATTGCTCGCTCCCCATTGCTCGCTCTCAGTTTGGAGCTGTCCGGAGCCGTTGCGGGGAGAATGTCTTCCGCAATCTCTGAGCATGCTGAGCACCGGTGCAGGCGTAAAGTTAGGCCGCTGAACATGAAATGCATAGCGGGGCTGGCGTCATCCCAGCAGCGTATGAAGGCAATAAGCTCGGCGCGAGTGAGTTGTAAGGTCTTGCAAGCACGCTGTGAGAATTTCACTCAGAGTGTGCTTTACCCTGCCAGCGTTTCACGCTGTAGGTCGATGGATCGCTGCGAGAAGCAGGATCGAGCAGGTCGAGGATTGAGGATGCGCTCATGCGCGCCGAAGGGAGCGAGGACTACAGACTGCGGGCCTGCGGGCTCGCGGCGCTAGGAACGCTAGGATCTAGCGGCGCAACTCTCTCCGCACGTCCGCACGCTTCGCCGCTCGGCGCGCTGTATGTGAGCTGTGCGCGCCATCTGGTGCGTCGTCTGATCGGACCTACCCTCTCCTGGCCACTCAGAAGGCGCGAAAGAGACACTCATGCATGCAGCTAGCAAGCACTTGGTGCTTATTCGCGTGTGTACGCGCATGCATGGTGGGTCTGCACCCTGGGCACGTACGGACATATAGAGTTCGGCCAGGACTTCCCTGTCATCATGACCAGGCACGCAATCGACCTTCCGTACCTTTGTACCTTCGTCTTGTCCGTCTGCACCTTCTTCCGTAAGCTGACCTCGGGGCTACGGACCTGCGGACCTCCTGCCTCCTGCCAGCGCTTGCGCACACTCTGCACCGTCGCACCCCCCCATGAACCCAGTCCGATCCCACTCTGGAGCATACGCTCGATGCAAACCATGTCAACTCCGGTCTTTTCTCCTCAACTCTTTACTCATAACTCTCAGTTAGCTTCTGGCTTTGGCCACTCTCACGCTCCCGGCTTGGTTCTGCCTGCGGCCTGCACCCTCGTCCGCACTGCGACCCTCCCACGCTCTCTTCCGCTTTACCACTCCTTTGAAGGGCCCAAGAGGCGTAGAACGGGCCGCGACTCGATCTTCTCTTGCGCCCGACCGTAGTGTGCACCCGAAGTACTGGTCGCCTCGCCTCAGTACCTCAAAGGACCGCCGATCGTGTCCCGATCAACCGCAGTGAGAGGGCATCCAACCCCCGATTCTTTCAGCATCGACTTTGCTCTCCACCACCTCACTTTGCTCGACTCTGGACACCCCTTCCTCGCTCACTTGACACTCCCTCACACCCTTGACATCATCCTTAATCTCTTCGTCCTCGACACCTCCGATTCCGACATGGCACACGCCGGGCACCGTCGACCCGCGTCGCTCGACATGGACCAGGACGAGACTCCGCTCCTGTTCAAGGACAAGGACTTCGAGGCGGCACCCCCAACACCGGGACGGTGGCGCAGTAAGCCGCGGCTCAACCGGCGGCTGGTACCACTTGTGCTAGCGGTCGCCGTGCTCGTCTTCGGCGGACTGTTCATGGTGCGCGGCGTGCCCGACCATCTCCGAAATGCAGCCGCACGGGAAGAAGACCTCGACCTCGTCGTGCGGCTGCGTCTCCTCCGGCAGCGGATGGAGGAGCACTACGCCTCGAACTCGGACCACGACACGACCATCCTCACCTTGCCGGCCATCGACCGCCTCCTCGAGTGTGTCGAGACGCAAACATGCGGACCAGGAGAGCGTGATGTGGTCATCTTCGCCTGCCAGCGTTTCGGCGGCGCAGAGAAGGGCCGGGTGTCTGGCGAAAACATCTGGGCGGCGAGCACGATCCGCTCCTTCCGCGCCATGAACAACACGATGTTCTACTGCCAGGGCGCCATGGATGCGCTGCTTATGTATCAGCACGTTCCGGAGCTGGTGCGCCTCGTGTTCTGGGAGAGCGGCAGTCTCGACGCCTGCATCGCGCGCAACGGCACGGGCATCATGGAGGAGCACCAGGAGGACGACTACAAACACCGCGCGCCCGACAACTGGCAGGGAGGCCGCGGGCGAGAGAAGGGCTGCATGGTCCGCGACGACTTCCCGGACGGCATCCCATATTATAAGTCGCTCGTGTTCCACTTCTGGGGCGAGGCGCGCTCCCCCCTCGGACACGAGTTCACGCTGGCCCCATGGGACTTCAGCGCGGTGCGCGATGGGACCAACCGCTACCTCGGCTTCAGCATCGAAGACCACTGCATGACGAACCGGTATTATCCCCCCGAGGAGCGGAAGCACCAGGCGCTCATCTTGGGCAAACTCGCTGAGTACTTCTACCCTGGAGAACACAACTGGATCGCACACGAGACGCTTGAGGAGGCCACCCACGATCTGCCCAAGGAGAATGGTAAAAAGTTCGAACTCGTCGCCACTGCCAAGGAGAGCGGAACGAACGGCTCGACTGCCGTCCTGCCGGAACACATCACGAATCTCGGATTCCAGAAGCAGAAAGAATGGACCGACCTGCTCGCGCGGTCCAAGGTCATGGTGAGTACAAGCCCCATCACTGGAGGAAAGACTCGTTCGCGCCGCTCGCTTCCGCATCCCACTCTTCCCCTCTCTCATGCCTTTGAGCTTTCGACCCTGGAGAAGTTAGCTAACGTCCAGCTCGGCCTCGGCTGGCCAGCCTACAGCCCCTCGCCGTTCGACTCGCTCTGCGTCGGCGTTCCTTTCATCAACCCGATCAACTACGTAGACGAAAATCGCCCAGACGACCGCAAGGGATGGCGTACACAGAACGATGCCCTCCTCGCCCTCGACCCACCTTACGTCTACCACGTGCACAAGGAGAATGCAGCCGAACTGGCACACGCGCTCAAGTCGGCTATCGAAAACCCCATCCCGAGGTATATTCGTGAGTACAGCCTCCCTCTCCCTTCTGTTCACCAATCTGGTCCCTCGGCTCGGCGTTCGCTGACCCATCAGCCGACAACATGAGGTTCGAAACCGTCCTCGAACGCCACCGTACTCTGATGACGCTTAACTGGCGCACCGTCGCTGAGGGCGAGTGGGAGAGGCTCTACGGCGGCGATCCGGCCAAGGAGTACCTCCTCCTTCCTGGTGCGAACTCGTCAGCGCACGAGCGCATCCACTGGCAGTACAGGAAGACTACGGACTAGGCTTTGAACACGATGGCGCCCGTTAACACCGAGGCGGCACAAACTGTGTCCGACAGACGGCCGCGAGTGTCAGCGAGAACGTCAGGATCGCCTGCTAATACCGGTTTACTCATACATTCTGTTTAGAAAGGACTATGCTGTAGAAGGCGAAGAGAGTAGAGGAGGTCAGTTGGGTGTATAGATGGCCTTTTTGGACTATGTATCGCTTAATCATGTGCATCCCAAACGGCGCCCGTGCAGCCGATGTCCGCTTCGAGAGCACGATGGCTGATACGTTTCCACAAGGTGGTCGACAGTCCAATCGCCGAAGGTCTGCATGCGGGCGCACACGGTGAAGCTTGGACATAACAAGAGTTGTGATCACCGATGCTGACGACTGCGGCATTCACGGGACGCAGCCCACAGCGCAACTTAGCCACATGCCGACGCAACAGCTATCAGCCCGCGACAGACACTGAGCTCGCGCCAAGCACCGGCGTCGTCCGTGACCAGGGTCTCGGAACGCCACCGACGATCCTCCCCCAGTCCCTTGCGATGCCGTCTCCAACAAGCTCCTCCCCTTCTCCCTTGAGTCACGACGACACCCACTCCTGCGCAATGTACTCGCATGCATCACAGCTGCCCGGGCAACTCTAATTCAGTCTCCAAGTACACGAGGCAACTCCGCGATTGACGATGGGTGGGTCCGTGAAGTTCGCGTTCACGAGCCCAACATCTCCGCCAGTTAAAGTTCGAAGATGTTTCGGACCCCTTGCCCACGGGCCGGCCGACCGCGGCGCACCGACCCACGGAGTCGGAGACGGCAACGTGAACAACTGCGACGCTGCTGCGAGGAGAATTCCGTGCACTTTCGTGTTTCGGACGAGAGTCAAACGCCAAAGCTGTTTTAGCTGTTGACGCCGTCTCCGGGAAAGTTTCGCATTAGTCATGGACACGGTCAGCTGAGCAGCATGAGCGGAGACCGGAGTGGGGTGCGTGATCGCCGCCAACGACAGATCCCACCACGCGCTTCTACAGGGGAATCACATGTCAGATTGGAACCCAGACGTGATCTGCAGGACTGCGGAGGAACTTTGGACAGGACCGAGAAGCATATCAGTGCCACATCCCCTCTGAGTCAGTTGAGCTCGAGAACTCCGCAGCTGCAAAGCGCCGACACCGACACCCTCACTGACACACATCGACAGGTCTCATCTCCAGGCTGAGTTCAACTGCAAACTAGAACATCGTCGGGCATGAACTCGCAACAGGGCTTCCTCCGCTTCTGACGGCGCTGGACACGGTTTCGCACCCCTCACAGCGCACTGTGAAGCGCACATTGACGCACATGCGACGCGGAGGAAGCGGCCCGGTACCATCCATCGGTTTGGTTGTGGCGTTTGGTGCACTCCGCAGTCCTGACATAGAGCGCGTTTCTACGTTTGGCACTCGTTTGACCATTCTGTCCTCTCACAGCTGTGCATTCGACACTTGTAATAGTTCGGAACATTCTTCGAATCATTCTTTCCAGTCTCATGTCGCAACACTTGCTGTGCGATGGGTGTGCAACGGTCGGACTTGTTTTTTCGCAGGCGTGCGAGCACTCAACCTTAGAAAGACATAATAGCTGGACCTCAAGCGCTCTCTTCTCCTCATCCTCTACAACTCGTAGCTGGTCTACACACTCCACACGCACACGACACATTCACGACTTCATTCCGTCCCACTTCCACTTCCACGCCTACACGCACCCACATTCTTTCGTTCACAACGCGACTCAAGCAACCAACATGCGGTTCACCGTCCTCTTCGCTGTCCTTGCGACCACCGCGCTCGCTGCCCCCGCTGCCAAGCGTCAGGAGTCTGCCCCCGCCGCCGACTCTACCACCGGCTGGACTGAGCCTGGCTCCGCTTCTGCTTCTGCCTCTGCCTCTGCTGGCGGGGAGGCGTCGGCCTCTGCCACTGGTGAGACTCCGCCCTCTGGCGAAACCATTTCTGTCTCTGGAGAGGCTGCAGGCGTGGCCACCGAGGGCGCTCCCACTGGCTCTGCTCCTATCGCTCCTTCTGGCCATGCGACCCTCCTGCCCATGCCCTTCCCCACTGGCGTCACCAACGGCTCAACCAAAGGCACCGACTGTGCTGGCAAGAAGGGCAAGGGCCACGGCATGGGCCGCGGCAAGGGCCACCGCAAGGGACACGGCAAGGTTCACGGCGGTGACTCCGACTCCGAGGATGAGGACTCCGGCAAGGGCTCCGCCAACACCACCGTCTCGGCTTTCCCCTACCCTTCGGCCTCGGGCGGCTTCAACGATACCCAGGACCCCGTCTTCAACGGCACTCTGCCTCACGTCTTGAACGGTACAACCAACGCCATCACCAACGGCATCAACGACGCCACCAACGTGACTCTGACCAGCTACCCTCCCGGCACTGGGTGTGAGCTTCCTGGCCAGCCCCGCTTCTTCCGCTTCGCGCGCCAGGCCCTCTCGGACTCCCTCTCTGCTTCGGTCTCTCCTTCCGCGTCTGAGGCCGCAGCCTCTGCCTCCGCTTCGGCTGAGGTTGAGGAGGAGGGCGAGGGCGGTGGCAAGGGAGGTGGCAAGGGCAAGGGCCACGGCAATAACAAGGACAAGACCATGCCTCCCGGCATCGAGCACACCCCAGGCTTGAACGGCACGATTCCTCCCGGTCTCGTTGGCTGCATCAACAGCACCAACGGCACCGGCTTGGCCGACACCGTTGGGGCTGAGGCGGCCGCGATCTATGCTCGCCAGGTAGCCTCTGCCTCCATCACTGGCGCCGCTTCGGTGTCGAGCAACACTGCGGTCTCCGCTTCACCTGCCGCCAGCGCCCCTGCCTCTTCCTCTGGCGAGGCTTCGGTCACCCAGGACAACCAGATCGAGGAGTCCGCGACTCCCTCGGCTTCTGCCTCTGGCGGCGCTTTGGCTTCAGCTACCGAGGAGGTCTCCGCTTCCGCTTCGACTACCGACGCCGGCAAGGGCAACGGCAAAAGCCATGGCAAGGGCAAGAACAAGAACGAGGCGACCGCCACCGATGCCGCGACTGCGACCCGTGCCAGCGCCGAGGCCACCGAGGATCCCGGCAAGGGCCATGGCAAGGGTCTCGGCAAGGGCAAGAACCGCCAGACCTTGATGGAGATCACCGGCGGCTCGGGTGGCAACGGCGGCGACGGCGGGAACAGCAAGCACGGCGACGCTGGTGATGGCGGCGACGGTGGCCCCGGTGGCGATGTCAACTTTGGCGGTAAGAAGAATGAGGACGAGGATGACCAGGACGAGGACTCTGATGATGAGGACTGGGAGGACGAGGACTCTGATGACGAGGACGAGGAGGGTTCGAGCACTGCCTCTGCCTCGGGTTCTGCGTCCGCATCTGTTCCGCCTCCGGGAGGTTCGGTTTCGGTTTCCGGTTCCGATTCTCCTCGATCGCGGCCGCTGTCACTGAGCAGGTCTCGGCCTCACTCACGGGATCCATCTCCGACTCGGCCGTTACCGCACCTACTAGTTCTGTCTCTGCTTCTGGCTCTGGCGCCGACTCTGACGCCGCTTCGCCGACTGGTTCAACCTCCACCAGCGTTTCTGGATCCGAACTGCCCACCGTCTCCCCCTCTGCCACTGGCTCTACCTCGTCGAACGTCTCCGCTAGCGCCTCTGCAACTGGCTCCCCCACTGGCATTCCATTCGGCTCTGCTTCTGCTTCCGCCGGCCCCTCGAACTATTCTTCAACCGAAGTGTACAGCTCTGAGTCCGGCAGCGTTTCAGCCTCGTCCCTGACTGGCTCTCCCACCGCGTCTTCTTCTGACGCTTCGTACTCCACCTCTGTGTCTGGATCCGCCGTCGAGTCTGCTAGTGCCTCTGCTAGTGCTTCTGATGCTGCCTCCGCGTCTGCCTCTTCTGCCGCTGCCACCGCTAGTTCGTCTGGTGCCGCCTCTGGCTCAGCTTCATACTCCGCCTCTGCCTCTGGTACCGGGTCTTCTAGCACGTCCAGCACCGATGCTGCAGTCACTGGCAACGCCAGCTCTTCGAACTCGTCTGACTCTGGGTCTGCGACTGCAACTGGTTCAGGCTCGACCGTGTAAGGATCGGCTCAGGAGAGCGCCACCGAATTGCCCTCTGCGTCTGCCTTAAACTCAAGCGCCTCGGCCGTCCCGACCTCGATCGATGCGTGGGGTTCTGCTTCCGCCAACGCCTCGTCCATCGCGACCACGCCCTACTGAAGCGGTTCTTCCGTGGGCTGGTGACAACCCCTCCCCGCTCTTATGACACCGGTCCGCTTACCACTGAACATTCGCTTGTAGTCATTTTAACTCTCTCTCTACTCTCGATCCCACCCGACTGGTTCGGAGGGATTCACCCGTGGGCCGGCAGCCCCGCATGCCGCAGTACAGCTTCGTGCCGAGCCCTGCTGCTCACCACGTTATCTCATAGTACTCCTACCGCATGCATCCTCCGCTCTTTACGTGCTTACCGAGAGTTGTCGATTTTCAAGTCGAGACAGGTGTTAGACACGGCAAGACGGGGTGCAACCGTTACCCTCACGTTGCACCCCACAACCAGCCGTGACGCTGTCTTGCACTGAGTCATTAATCGGTGATTACGGAATCGCTGCGCTCTGGGACGTGTGGGATGGGTAGGACGTAATGCGCCGCATGGCCGGCACCTTACGCTGGCTGTGGCTTACGAAAGAGCAGTCTCACATGCCGATCGAAGATCGACGGACCGGACTTCGCCCGACGAGCCATGCTTGCCCATCGCCGACAATGCCGGCCGCCAAGCCCAGCTGGGCAGCTGGACGAACCTAAACAAGGCGGGCTTCCCAGCCTGCCGGGGTGCTTGCTCATCGCGGACACAGGATTGCTTCACCGTTGCATGCTTCTAGAGGGTTTCGCCTGCGTATCTTCGCTAAGCTCAAACTTTGCACAGCTCTGGGTGCCCGGTCGGGGTCCGCGGGTCTCGCGGGTCACACACTGTTCCGCCTAGTGGACGAGGGTTGAGGCTCGTTATGACCCTGGTCGTGGAGTGGATACATGGCCGTCCGTGCATCCCTGTCTCCCAACGGTGGGTGTGGTCAACACATGGAAGTCGATCTGTGTCGTTTCGATGCCCACGCAATCGAGGGCATGTGAGGGTCGGCACTAGCGCCGGTAACTGCTCTTCAAACCCCTCTCAGAGTGCACTAGTCTATGCTGTCGTTGCTAGAGCCCGTGAATGTGTCGGAGGGTCGTGGGGGGGACTCCGGGGCTCAGCAAGGGGAAAGAAGGTCAGAAGATGCTCCAGTTCCCTCAGCTGTGGCCAAGTCTACGCACGTCCTTGTGCTCCACTCACCCTGAAGATGATTCTGCTGGCAACCCAGACAGTTCGAACAATTGCATCGCGCGAATCAGGCCCACCGCTCCATCCGCAGGTCTGTTACGGAGGACACCCGACACGAATCAGCGATGCCACTGCTCCAAGTGAGCAGGCGCGGGTATAATGTTTGAGCTTGAGCAATTGTTATTTTAAGCCCGTCCCCAGAATCGAACAGGGTTATCACGACTTCGTGCTCCAGAAATCGTAGGGACTTAGGGCATCTACCCGGACCCGGGAGGGTTTCGCCGGTATATGTTAGGGTTACTCTTGCCGTAATACCAGAGGCAATTCAGTCAACTTCTGCTGCTATCAGCGTCATGCTTCATTGTGAAGCGACAGTGACGGCATGGGCGGCGCGATAGACGGCGCGTCGGGCTGGAATCTCTCCCCATGTCCTCATAGCCACTTGTCCCGCGCAAATCCTTTGGAGTCTGATCTTTCTGGGACCCCGGACTGAGCCTGTTCCATCACGTTGTTACGACATGCATGGCAAGGAGATGACATCCGTGAAACTTAGAGCCAGGATATTCGACCCAGGGCAGTCAGGAACTCTTCCCCGACCGGCAGCGGCTTACCCAAACAACAAGGGTTGCACCCACATGTCAACGCTCCCCGCTGCCGCCGTTCCGCGCTTCGGGGTGTCCCGCGCTTCCATTGCGCAGATTCGGCGAATCCTCCTGATTCCACCAAACCGGCACGTATCTCTCATCCAGCACCTCACCACAGCGGCGCCACACCTACACAGGCGTATCACACTAACCACTTCTGACCGAGATCGGCTCCTGGCAAGCTACCCTTCTCCTCTCCTGACCTTGTGTTACTGGGTGTAGGCCAGGTTGAAGATCGTGCGTGACCCCAGGACGAAGCTGTGTTCCGGGTAGCCCGACAGGAACTGGGCGAAATCCAAAACACATCGTGCCCCTATATCCCGTGGTATCTTGCCTCTGTGGACAAGCCGACCGGTATCTCGACTCGGTGCGGGTCCAGCTGAGAGCTGAGCTGTAAGCAAAGTGAAGGGCTTCGGGCCATTACGAGCACGCAGCAGAATGTTGTGCGAAACACAGGGACCCGGGTCCGGAGGCATGTCCTGCCGGCTTCAGCGGCCGAGTGAGCACCCCCTTTGTTCGTTGGGGTTTGCAGTCATTGCTGCCTGCATAGAGCGAGGCCACAAGCAAGCAAGACGGTATCCGCACGGTATATAAGAAGGCGAGGTAGGTGCTCACTCAGTTCTCCAACATCCCCTTCTCTTCTCCGACCTCACCCACTCTCTTTCATTCTTCCACAATGCGTCTCTCTTCCGCTGTTCTCTTCTCTGTCCTCGGCGCCATGGCTGGCCAGGTCATGGCTAAGCCCGCCGCCGAGATTGGCGAGCTTGAGCTCCACAGGCGCGCCGAGATGATCCAGACCGAGGAAGACCTCCTCGTCGCCCGTGACCAGCTCGACAAGCGCACGTTCCAGCTCATCTGTTCCATCAAGTGCGCCATTCCCATCGTCAACGTTATCGTTAGCCCCATTTGTGGTTGCGGTGGTGGCGGTGGCGGCCCTGGCGGTAGCGGCGGTGGCGACCACGGTGGTGACCACGGCGGTGACGGTGGTTGCCCCAACTGTCTTCCGGACACCACCCTCATTCCCACCCCCTCCAACACTGGCGGCAACCCCAACCCCACCGGCGGAGACCACGGTGGCGACCACGGTGGCGACCACGGTGGCGACCACGGCGGTGACCACGGCGGTGACCACGGTGGCGACCACGGTGGCGACCACGGTGGCGACCACGGTGGCGACCACGGTGGCGACCACGGTGGCGACCACGGTGGTGACCACAACGGCAACGGTGATGGCCACGACGGCAACCCCGGCCAGGACGGCCACGATGGCCACCCTTGCCCCGACGGCTCCATCATCACCTCTGGCGGCCCTCGCCCTACCTCGTCGACCAACGGCGGCAACGGCGGTCAGACCTCTTCGACCAACGGCGGCAACGGCGGCCAGACTTCGTCGACCAACGGCGGCAACGGYGGCCAGACTTCGTCTACCAACGGTGGCAACCCCGCTCCTACCTCGTCGACCAACGGAGGCAACGGCGGCCAGACTTCGTCTACCAACGGTGGCAACGGCGGCCAGACCTCGTCTACCAACGGTGGCAACGGCGGCCAGACCTCGTCTACCAACGGTGGCAACGGCGGCCAGACCTCGTCTACCAACGGAGGCAACCCCGCTCCCACCTCGTCCACCAACGGAGGCAACGGCGGCCAGACCTCGTCCACCAACGGCGGCAACCCCGCTCCCACCTCGTCCACCAACGGCGGCAACGGCGGCCAGACCTCTTCGACCAACGGTGGCAACGGCGGCCAGACCTCGTCTACTAACGGTGGCAACCCCGCTCCTACTTCGTCGACTTCTGAGGCTCCCAAGCCCACCACCTCCGGCGGCGGCAACAACAACAACAACCAGTGCCACAACGGTCAGGACGGTGCCCCCGGCAAGGACGGCCAGGACGGTGCTCCCGGCAAGGACGCCGTCTGCCCCCCTTGTGTCTGCGCTCGTGGCTCTGAGGAGCTCGCCCAGGAGAACGCTCTCCTCCGCCGCGAGATCGCCGCCCTCAAGGCCCAGCTCGCTTAAGCGTCTCATCCCGCTTGAACAATTTTGTCACCAAAACTTCTATACACATAATCCCGTTATTGGGGCATCCATTATTCGCACGGAACATTCTTTTAGACATCTAGATGCAGATGGACATTCTTTTCTGTCTGACGTATGTGGTGCATTCGCGGTTTTTGTTTGCTCACACTTCGTCGTTTGTGCCTTGATGTGTGCCACTGGGCACAAATTTTCGTGCATTTACTGACTTTTCCATGAACACAAACTTTGCCGGCCTTGCAAACGAAACCTTGATGCATCATCATGGGCCCATACACAAGGAAGCTCGAGAGGTTGCATCGGCAGTTCGAGACATGGAGCTTGCGTACTTCCGCTTGCCCGGGTCTGCGGATGCAACTCGGGGACGCGGCGACGGTACGCGACAGCATGGGCGGAATGAGGACTTGGTGAGACACTGGCTACGGTTCGTGGGCAGCTGAGCACTAGGATGTATCTCTGTCCTGATACCGGAAGTATCGTCCCCCGATCGCGCACTAAGTGATGTCTCACACGGGTGCTGCACGGTGTGTGATCCAACACCGGGTCCCGCGCACTCCGTAGCCTTGCTTGCCTTACGACACTTCGACGCATTCCACGGCTCGTGCGGAGATGGTGAAACACGATCGAACGGTGCCTCTTCCTTGGGTCGAGCTAAGTCGCACAAAGTCGACAGGCAGCTCACCTGTCTATGACAGGCGTGACGTAAAGTGCCTACTCATGTCCGCCCATGCATGTGCGTGGGCTTGTCGGTCTTGCCTAGCAAGTGAAGCTATGACGAGGGTGTTTAAGAAGTGGCCGGCGTATGGGCATCGCGGGGAAAACTGACAAACTCATTCTCAGGCGGGCACGGGTTACGCTTACCTTAAGGAACATGCAGGAACAGAAGGTACCTGGCGGTATCAGACTGGCAATCCTTGCCGCAACCCTCTGTGCACCGCTCTGAAGCTTGTGATCCTACAACGCAGCTGTGGGGATATGATGCAACCCCGTCATCTTCCTTGACCAACGACTCCCCATCGCCCCAACGAGTTCTCTGCGTCACCGTGAACTTCACAGGACAGCAGCTGCTGCGCCAGCGCCCCGGAGGGCATTCCGGCTGCGCCCAGAAGGCGATCGTCAAGGCGAGATGGCCGAGCGGTCTAAGGCGCTGTGTTAAGGTCTCCTCCTCTGCTCGCATCATCAGCAGAGGTTGTCTCCTCCGCAGTCTTCGGACGTGGGTTCGAATCCCACTCTCGTCAAGCGAGTATTCAGTTACTCCCTTACGCCAAACCTTTTGCGCCCGTTTGGGTCCTCGGGCTGGAACCGAGAGCTTAGCTTGCCGATTAGACAGTTGTGTAAGAAGGATAGGGTCTCGGCGGTCGGAGAAATTCTGATCCCTGACGGCCCGATCCACCCGGCCCTCACGTCCTCACCGCAGCGGCCAGTTACGTCTTGGGTACGTCCGCAGGCAGGTGGCAGGTCACTCGTCGCGAAGGCGGACCTGGCCTGTTTCGTGTGCGTGCAGCGTTACTCTTCCTCATGAGGCAGACAGAAATCTGAGGATTGTCGGGGATTTTGGGCAGTGGTGCCTTTTGACTGATCAACTCCACAATGACCTAACACCACCTTCTCACGAGAAACGCGACTTCCTCACACCGTCGTCATACACCTCTCTCACACATGGTCACCTACTCAGATAACGAAAGTCGAGCTCGAACGAAAGCGTGTGCAGCGGCACATCTCCGAAGCGGACGAGTCACTCTCATCCGGCGAGATGGCCGAGCGGTCTAAGGCGCTGTGTTAAGGTTCTTCCTCTCTCTTCTTCGAGAGCTCGGATGCTCCTCCGCAGTCTTCGGACGTGGGTTCGAATCCCACTCTCGTCAAGAGGGCATTCAGTTGCTCCCTTCAGCCACTTTTTTCAAGAGTGAGAGGAGGAGAGGAGACGAAGAAGAGGTAAGGAGAAGCTGGGGGAGGGGATTGGCCAGTCGACGCCACTTCCTGAGATGAGGAACGTGGAGGCTCTGTGTGCAACGCGCGAGAGTTTCGCAAGTACTGACCGCTGGGTATACACTTCTCTCAGATAGAGAAGCAGGCAGGAGAAGGCTGCGGACGAACGACCTCGCGATCCGCGTGTGGCACATCATGTTTAAACTGCGCCACCCTCCCATCTGACCTTCCGGTAGGTTTTTCTTTCCTCTCCCAAGCGTTTCTGGCCATCCCGAGCCTCCAAAACACCGCGAAGAAGCCAAAAAGGTCCTCGCCGGGATTTGAACCCGGGGCCACTCCCAATCCGACTCCGAAGAGAAGAGGAGGCAAAGCTCAAGATGTTAGATCACCCTAAGAGAGTATGATAACCACTACACCACGAGAACGTCCTGTTTTTGGACGAAAGCTTCTCCGCCGGCAGGCCTATGATTGGTCCTGGAGACGCTTTGCTCAGATGGTGCTTGCATACGGAGTTTGAGTCGGTTTAATGAGGAGCTTTGACTTTCTAGAGTGGGAGGGGCCAGAGCGCGGAGGTGTCCGCGAGTTGAATTCGCCTCGCCCGACGCCTTTCGGCCAGCCCGTTGGGATGGCAATCGCAGTCAGCATACGAGGCCGGCGCAAACCGCTCACTTGCTCAGCTGGACACGTCGCCTTGCACAGAAATACTAACCTTGCATGCTGATTAAGCCACCTACGAGGCTGTTGCCCCTCAGACCCGGCTCTTCTCCTTCCGCCGAGAATGGACGCCGTTCTCCTTCTCCGGGTGACGTCTCTTCTCCCTTGCCTCCTTCATCCACCCCTTAAGCTCCCCTACATTGCCCTCGAACTGTACAGCCCGATGATGGCCCAGGTCATAGGTGCAATCACACAGCCCCTTCGCATTGATGGACAGTGTCGGCCAAGCCTCGTAGATACTCCTGTGGTACGTGCTCAAGAGCTGCGATCGGGATATCGCTCACGCCCAAGTGCTTCGGATTGTTGCGATCACGTCGCGAGTACTCCTCAGTTTGGTGAGGTGGAGACGGAAGATCCCCATGACCTGCTGACATTCGTACTTTTGTAGAAAGGCAATGAGGGATAGACAGATGACGACATCATGGCTCACCTTAAAGGTCGTCGCAGGTGATGTGAGAAGGTTGAGGAAGACGTCCGGTATGTCCCTCCTCTCGAGCTCTGGATCGGTAAAATGGATCTCCTTGGGGCTATCGGTTGTGCAGTTTTGCGCATCGCGAAGGACTTAACTGAGGATATTCAGTACAAACACGCCCTCAGCTCCTTCTCGCCACATGCACATTCTGGCATAAAACAACTGATAAGACGGGACTTTGTCGCCATCCATCCGAGGACATCAGGAAAACGCCTTTGTTCCAAGAAGAATAGTCACGAATGCCGTCGGGACTGGAAGCAGTACTGTACTGTACTGGCTCTAGACTGTGATCGCGACATCGTGAAAATTGGGGATGGGGTGAAAGAGAGTGCAAGAGTTCGTTGTTTTGGTGGGATTGAATGCACTAACTAGAAGAGTGATATTATGTCATCCCTCACGGGAGTCTTATCTGATAACAATGATCTCTGGAGCAGCAGACGCATCGCTCGCACGTTATTGCTGCATCGGATTATACACACTCCCCACACACATGAACTCGGTGTTCCTGATAAGAATGAGTCTCAATGCTGCTTCTGTTTCTTCGATCCAGTAGCCTTGTGCGCTGGCTCTTCGCTCTTGGGGCGCTTCTTTTCTTGAGCAGCCTTCCTCTCCCGTTTCAGGCGGCGTAGGCTGGTCTGAAATGTTTCGGAGGCTTGGTCCAGCGTGTCGTGTTCCACGTGTGCACAGTTGGGACAGCTGATTTCGCGGGTAGGAATGGCCTGAGAAAGGGCAACGATGTGGTCTCGGGGGAGATGGTCGAGCACTGGGGCTGGGATTGAAGAAACGTCGAACTCTGGGTCCGCCTCTAGACGATTGAGTTCAGCCCACCTATCGATGGCTGCAGTGCAAAGCTCGGAACAGTTAAGAATCGATCCAAGGACGAAAGTGTCCATGAGCGGCCATGAACCTTCCAAGAGCTCTCGTTTGAGGTAAAGAGAGAGTGTTCCGAGCACGCGGGGACAGTCGTACTTGCGCAAGAAGAAGAAGAGGTTGATGTAGGCTGGCAGGTTGCTCTTGTCGTCCGCCGTCTTAGCCTCCGTCGCTAGGCGGAGAAACAGGGACACGACCTCCTTGGTCTCCAAGTCTGTATCGGTGAACGTGATCTCCTTGGTGCTATCCGGCGCAGCACAGTTGTGAGCATCGCGAAGGACAGAGCTATGGTTTGGATCAGCTCTCAGGCTCTACCTGAAGCCCTAGACACACCTGGCAGATATCAGATGGTAGGACCACGTTTTCATCCTCCATCCATCAGAGGAGATGAGGGAGAAGTCGCCTGCAGTCCAATCGGGATCATCCTTGACCTCTTCGGGGCTCTCTTCCCTTGCGGCCGTGGTGTTGGGGGCTGATTGAGACATAGAGGTGGACGAGTGGGTGGTGCTGAACGTAAACAAACAGGATGTGGAGGTGACAGCTTCTGGTCAGAGCTGCGCCCCTCTGGATGGGCGTAACCGGCACAGTGTCGCGTTCAGACCGGGGTAGTTGAGCCAGCACATACCACCTGTCAGAACTCTATCGGTATCCGCGTATTGCATTTGCACCTAGGCTGGCCAGCTCTCTGGACGCTTTTCGTACGCTCGCACCACTCGTAACATTGTTGTGACCCCACCAAGTTACTTATGCATTACACTTCTAGCCTACAGTCGGACAGCACTGTACAGTACATACAACTTGTCAAGGCTGTATGGTACCGACAGTAACATGCACGAGACGCCGGACGTTGGTGCATGGTGCGTTCATTTGCTCGCTGGTGCTGAGCGCTGCAAGAATGCGTTGCGATGCTGCGGGGAGGGAGCGGGGAGGGAGCGGGGTGGGAGCGGAATTGAGCCGTGGTGGAGAATGAGGGTCGTGTCCGCGTCGAGCAGTCGAGCATCGGGAAGAGCGCTCTGATGGCTTTGGCTCAGTTTGTTCCTGGTCTATATTAGTTTTTTTGAGAACCACACTTGCTCACCTGGCGCTCTTCAAGAGTTTTGCACTTCAGAGCCGCTGCCTCTTCGTCTGAGGCGGTGGAGTAGCATTTGTGGTTTGAAGCGGAGTTTCCTCTCTCTGTTCACTTCGAGCTCGTCCTTCAATTGCCATAGTTCGGCGAGGAACGCAGTAGACCGTCTGTGAAGAGCCTCGTACGTGCAGTCACACTGTTTACCTATGCAATCAGGGGTGGCATCCGTCAAAGCTCGCAGGTAAACTTGCGAGACGACTTCAAGCCCCTCCAGAGGGATGTCACCGATGCCGAAGTGCTTCATGGGCTTCGAGGGCTTGTAATCGAGACGATGCCGGTCCTCGCAGAGAAGCGCTATCGAGCATAGTTGCTCGTCTTCCAACACTGCACCAAGAGCGAAGATGGCACCTGGTTCGCAATCATCTTCTGAAATGCTCCTTGTGAGGCGGAGACCAAACACATGGATCATAGCCTCGCAGCCGAGCTTGCGCAGGAAGCCGATGAGCCCAAGGCATATTTCCAGGTCAAGTCCATTGCCGAGTTCCAGATCATAGCACACCAGGACGTCGAGGAACAGGTTGAGAACAGCTTGGTTCTCGAGCTCTGGGTCCGTGAATCGGGTTTCCATGGGGATGTCGGCAGCGGTGCGACTGTGGGCATCACGGAAAACCGTGCTAGAAATGTCAATGGGTTGTCGGCCGTGGCGTGGTCTACCCACCTGGAATAAGAAAGATGGTATGACCATGTCTTGAACCTCCATCCGTCAGAAGAGATCAGAGTGAAGTCTCCTTCTTGCCAGTAGGGGTCGTCTTGGATCGTATCGTGGTCGGAACGCTGGATGATGCAGCGCGAGACATCGTGCTCGGTACGCAGACCGTAAAGTAAACGAACGTGGGAGCGAAAAAGTGTGGTTGGAATGAGCGTGAGTGAACAGGTGACTGTAGGAATGTTCGTAGCAGACCTTCACGCTGAGACCAGACGTTCCACTACGGAGTGTCACATGGCGCGGCACCAAACACGGCGCATGTGTGCATGATTTCGACTCCGGCCCCCACCCGCCTGTTTGCGTCCTTCCCCTCACGCTAGCGGTTTCAACTGGCATTCCAGTGCCCCTTTCTGTGCTCGCTATGCGAGCATCATGGGATTAAAGCAGCAACAATGATTGGCTCTCGACGCTCGGACACATTGAATGATGGGACCCGCCATCACAGCCTCTGGCGCTTGGTAGCAGATTCAGCGGGATATGGTACCCGACTCTCTCCTCTCTTCACTTCTTGCTGCTTCTTCACCTGAGCCACGATGTCACCATACTCCTGTGACGCATTCAACGCACCGAGCCTCTCGACAGAGTACCCGTTCCGCTGTCCCTCAGGCACGAGCTCTTCCCAGTTCTTCCTGCGGACCTTGTCAAGCGCGTGCAGGTGTGCAGCCGGCACAACGCTTAGAACGGCGAGTGGTAGGTCGCTGATGTTGAAGATGTGGGGGCTGGCAGAGTAGGAGTGTTGGGCACAATGGGCCCGCCAGTACACCTTCTGTAACTGTGGCGTCTCCTGTCTCAAGGCGGCAGCGCAGACTTCGCTGTCGTCCAGGACCGCGCCAATGACCCAAGCATCAACAGGCCGTATACGGTTGGAGAGAAGGGAAGCCTTGAGATAGAGAATGTATACCTCGAGCGTGTGGTCGCAGTCGTACTTACGCAGGAAGCGGATGAGAGAAAGGCGCGTGTCAAGGCTGAAGATGGGTGTAAACTAGGGTCACAGGTTAAGTCGAACGAGTGGTGCCACAAACGAGGCCGTGAACTGTCGACCTCGCTGCAACCACGAATAACTCATGCATATGCATGTTTCTTGCTCTATAAACAGTTGTTCCACGTGCATGGGAGTCTTGGTAACCTATATACGAAGCATGGTGCACCTGGGATCAATACTTAATGTGTCCTCCATTAGCAGAGATGGTGTCCTTGATCCTGTTAGGCATGGACATGATAAGTCGGTCGATCTCATTCTGATCATAGGTGTTCCAGAGCTCCGTAGCGGCAGCGAATAGCCCCTCCTGGGTGGTGGGACGAGGGTTGAGACGGGCCAGGCGGCGCTTGAGGTTGCTCCAAAGGTTCTCAATGGGGTTGAGGCAAGGAGAGCAGGGAGGGTGAGGCAGGAAGCGCATGCCAAGTTGCTCTGCCTTGCCACGGGTGGCCTTGGCTGTGTGGACGACAGCGTTGTCCTCTACAACCCAGGGCAAGCCATAACCACGCCACTGAGTCTTGACACGCTTCCAGCAATCAAACAACTCCTTCTCAGTCACCTGGGTGCGATAGATGGCCGCATTGACTCCCTTGCGCTTGGAGGTCGACTGGGAGGTGTCAAACCACACCAGCTTCGACTTGCCGCCATACCAGATAGCCCCCCAGCACATAATCGACCCACAGCTCGATCTGGAGGTGTACTGGATGTACCTGAGTGTCAGCACTCTTCCACAGCATGTAGAACGTCAGGAAAGACACTCACCGCTCATTGGCACGGTCAGAACCGATGGGGCGCGTCACATATGCTCTGTGGAGCTGGTCAATGTAGAGAGGGACCTCGTCACAGAAGATCACCTTCCTCCACTCTTGGAAGAGTCGCTGCTGCTCAAGAGCATAAGCGAGACGCTTCTCCTTGTGAAGGGGGCTTAGATACGGCCGCACAAGAGCCACAAAGCGGCCATAACCAAGCTGGCGACGTGCACGGCGCAGAGTCATGAGAGAGAGGACAATGTCTCTGTCTGCAAGAGTGTCCAACACCTCACGATTGCTGGCGAAGGGCTGAGCCTCAAAGACCTCGTAGATCGCTCTGAGGTTGTCGGGAGTGAGCTTGGTGTGGCTGCGGGGGATGCGGATCCCCTGGACAGGGTTCAGAACAGCCAGAGCAGGTGGAATGAGAGCCTGGAGGCGAGCTAACATCACACAGTAACCCACAGTGCTCTTGGCGACGTTGTACTCCCAGGCGACAGAGGAATAGCTGCGGTAGCGAGCCAAGGACGCAATCTTGGCGCGGCGGCGAGGTGTGAGGCAAGGGCGAGGCATAGCTGCAAGTTCTGATGAGGTAGAGCTGTTGTGGAAGAGAAGTGGCACTCAAGGAGGCTTATATGCCACAAAGATGGACAGTCGGACGGACTCCGCTGCCGATATGCATGGTTTCGACTCAATTCTTGGATTTTCCAAAAGCCCAGCTTCGGAGCTTGATACATGAAAGATTTGGGGCAAGCACAGGCCTCGGTGGCTGAGATCTAGGGCGATAAGGAGGGTGGTGACATGCAGCTTTATTGTGGTGGTGTGGTGGCCAGTATGCACGGTGCGCTCTGCAGCTCCATTTGTCCGAGCTGCCAAGCATTCCTTTCGGCTCTACGCGGAGTTTCTAGGCATAAAGAGTACCGTTGCATGAGTTATGGATCAGAACATGAGCCACGGCGAGGTTGACGATGACGGGACCGTGCGCATCCGTTCGACTTAACCTGTGACCCTAGTTTATCGGCCTTTTCGGCGGGGTGCGAGATGAGGCGCGCAAAGAATGAGAGCACCCGCTTGCTCTCCACATCGGGGTCTGTGAAGGTTATGGTTGGCTTGTCGGCATTCAGAGCGGCTCGAAACGTGTCGCTGATGGTCAGCTCAGTATAGACGGAGAAGCTGCGCTCACCTGTCAGAAGGTGATGCCACCAAACCTTGATTCGCCACCCATCCGCTGAGATCAGGGTGAAATCGCCCTTTTGCCAGTCGGGATGGTCCCGGATGTCGATGGATTCGGGCTTGAGCTCCGACATGCTGTTAAAAAGCTGGGAGGATGGGGAGTGTGGAAAAAGATCGATTGCGCAAGCACACACCAAGGGGCTGTCACTACCACTGGAATGCCATGGCGCGGGCGCAACTGCGTCCGCGTCAGACCTCCACATCACACACATCACACCCTCATGTACCTATGGCACCACGAGCACTGCACCACGTTCCCGTTTCTGGGTCTCGTTGACTCTGCTCAACTGCGATGCATCTCTGATGATACGAAAGCAGCCGGCTGTAGGAGCGTGATTTGGTGGATTTTTTCGAATTTTCGCGCCGCCACAACACCAGACATCGATCCTCATAGCGTGCAACGGGACTTGTACATGACTTCTAATGAACAATAGCCCCCTATGGCATACCGTGAGCAATCCTTTGAATACCGGAAACAGGAAGCTATCAACACGTCTGATGGACAGGTATCTCGCCAACGGAGTATCAAACTCCTCGGCCATAGCTAAAACCAGGACTGGCGGGCCCGCCACCATGTTCAAAGGTCCGGAGATTCGCGGAACCGGCAGAATCGATCCTGCAGGAAGTCGAAGGGAAGCGTCCTCCCACTCTGAATGGTACCGCTGGTATTCCAGTACACTCGGATGGTACGGATGAAAGCATCGACGTAGCTGGGGGAGCACAGCTGCATGAATCGTTCGGGGAGTTGCTTGACGCCCCAAACAACCTCGCGATACTCTCCGCTCTCAGTGTGGTAGACGCGGTCCGCAAAGCAGCCGGCGGCAATGGCCGTAGCGCACACATCCCTCTCGTCTATCTTGGCGCCCAGCACGAAGATGTCGAGGGGGTCCAAAGTGCGGTCGACGCACGCGCGGATGAGCGCCAAGCCCAGACGCAGCATTGCGTGTGTGTCGAGCATGTAGTCGTTGCAGCCCCACTTTTGCAGAAACTTGACCAGGTCCAGGTACTCGGTGAGCAGGATGCGGTCCAGTAGACTGCCGGCCTGCCTGCGTGTGAAGGCGTCGTCGCCAACGGTCTTGTGCACGATCAACTGCAGGTAGCGCACGATGACGTGCTTTCGCTCGATGGTCGGGTCAGTGAAAAGGTGCTCGGGCTGGGTTAGAGGGCGAGAGTTGGCGCTGCTGGGATGATGGAGCTCACGAAGGGCGGGGCTGACATTCAGCTGGGAACGACAACGGTACCTACCTGGACTCGAAAAGAAGCTCGGACGAAACCTTGAAGAGCCAGCCATCGCTTGAGACAAGAACGAAGTCGCCATCCTGCCCCTCAGGATGATCCTGGAGAAACGTATAGGTTGGTGGAGAGCTGCTGCCGGGTGGGTGAGTGGCCATAGTGAGTGAACGGAAGGAGACGAATGAGAAGTTGGGAGAATGCAGATGTCGAGTACTTACACACCCCGCCGAGCTAGACTCGATCAGGGTTTGCCACCGTAGGAAGGCGTAGCTCGAAGTCAATAAAACTCGACTGCCTGCTGTCCATGCTAAAGTCCACCAACACCTCATGCATAACTGCAGAGGGTCAGAGCGGCTTGTGAATAAGACACAGAGGCCGCCTCATGCATCCAGCATCTGCAGTGCCCGAACAGCGTTGCTTCGCAGATGGTGGCCTGGGGTGATGATCGACTGTAGCTGACTGGGTGTGTATGCAACTTCAACATGGACGTGGACGTATATGCTTAGCTTGATTGTGTGCATTATTCGCACTACGTGCACCGAAGTGCATCACCATCGGCTGACTGGTGCTGATGGACAGGTGTATGAGGATGGGCTGGTGGTGCCCAGAGTAATGTTCGATGCGGCGGCCGCCGCGTTTGAGGACCTCATTACTCCATCCGCCGATGAAATACTGCGGTAGTGATTCCGAACGTTCATAATCACTAATTATAAACTGAGATCTGAGAGTGAGAGGATAGTACGATTCAAGCGTCAAAGTGCTCTTCCAGGCTGTATCGCGGCGGGCTTGCTCGTCGTCTCAATCGCTCTTCTGCGTCAGATCCAACAGGGGCCCAGACTCCCCATCGAAGCGAGCTGCGGTCTGCTTGTGGATGTTACGCTGAGCTTGCCGCGAGATCCCGTGAAAGCTATCAGCCGAGCAAACGAGACTGCCTCTCCACCCTCTTCGGGCTCCTTCTCCAACCTCTTGCACATGACCCGGGTCCAGCTAAGAGCGTACAGATACTCGTGGGGAATGTCGGGCCAGAAGTTGAAGAGGATGTGGAGGGCGTCGAAGCGGTTGTCGCGAGACATGTTCCTGTCTTCGAGTGCGAGGATGCATTCGCAGCGCGAACCATTGTTGAGCATGGCAGCGATGATGAACGCATGAACGGGAATGCACTTCTTTGTGGCGTAGGAGAAGGAAAAGCAGCGCGAGAGCTCACGCAGAAGTTCCGCGCAATCCCATTTGCGGAGGAACTTGATGAGCTGCGGCGCCTCCTGCGCGTCACGAAGCTCGATGCTGGTTCCACTCTACCGAAGTTCTTGAGTGTCAGCAGGCGGCAAAAGTGGGAAAGCGTTGGTCGTTCTGGGGATCTTTGTCTCGTAGAAGTGGTACTCCTTCTTCCCGCTGCGCTTGCCGACGAAGGAATGCAGGAGCTTTGGGCTGGGGATATGAGCAAGGAAAGCGATTGCGTAGAGACAATTTTCAACTTACGAAGCTTTTGAACAGAGACCTGGGGGGAACTCGGAATTGGCACCGCTGGGGGTTGGCAGAGACCAGGGTGAAATCGGGGAGGTCGCTGAACAGATTTGTGTTCGTTGCGCGAGTAGTAGTCGACCCTCTGTCCGTACTCGAAGCCGACCTTAAAGGGGGTGCTGGTCTCAGAGTCACCAGAGGGGATTGACATGGTGTGTGTCCCACGCGTTGAAGGTGTTGAAGGAAGACAGAATGAAGGCGTGTTGCTACGGAGACATCTCAGGTCGATCAGGTCACTCTCGGGTGGTGGAGGTTATTTGGTTCCACTAGGGTGACAGTCCAGGCGATCGACAGGCGCCCCGCTTTCCGGTTCACCAACAGAACATACGTAGCACACTCAGTACTGTTTATGTATTAAGTACCGTGATACTCATTCTCTGAGGTGATGAGGTCCTCGTTCGCTGCAGTGGAAAGCATGCATTGTTCCTGTCAATACCGTCTTAGTCGCCACCCGCCAGATGCCCGATAACAGAAACGCCACCGCGGGAGCAAAGCCACGTGACAATCAAATTGGTCGCGGCCTTGAACACGCCTGGGTGCTGTCCGCCGGGTCTGGCCTGGTCGCGTATCAGCCCCAGGCGGGAAATTTCCTTCTCCTCCCTCGAGAACCAAACAAACCTATCTCATCTTCAGGATGACGCGTGAGTTCAAGAGTGTCGGCTCTGATACTGACTGACAGGCGGTGACCAGAGAGATCGCGACAGGGCCAAGAACCTGGCGAAGGCGTGAGTGTTATCTTCGGTCCTCCCCTTCATCGCTTCCAACATGTTGCCGACCTCTTCTCCATCGATGCTCATCGCATCTCCAATTCAACCACAATCAAACGTGTCGGACTTTGCTAACGTTCAGTGCTGCTGGCAAGAAGAAGCAGACTGGCGACCCCACCAAGAGGCGCGAGGCTGACGCCAACGCCCTCCAGGCTAAGTGAGTTTGCACAATCTCGTACTGAACTGACGCGGCAGGATCGCTGTGAGTTCGCGAACCTAACCTATCGCACCACGCGAGATGGGCTATGCAGGCTCTGACTGAGCATGGTGCCCAGACCCAGTGTCACCGGTCGGGACACTGATCAACCGGAACTTGCACATATCGCTTCGTGAGGCTAACCCCCGCAGGCTAAGCAGGCTGCCAAGGAGGCCGGCGAGACCGGAGACAACAAGAATAAGAAGAAATAGAGCTCGTTTGTTGTTTTGACAATAAATGCAATGCATAGTATGGCCATATCATGCTGGGATCGTAGGGCGGCTACAAGCTACGGGGGTGACGAAGGACAGGAGTGAATCTAAGAGTGATGAAGGGAAGCTTAAAGAGCTTAAGCGTCACCGCCGAGAGCGCGGATCTCAGCGCGGACCGAGCCCTCGGTCTCGATCTTCTGGACCTGCGTCTTCTCGAGGACCTCACCCTTGGCGACACGGGCCTTGAGCTCGTCAATGGCCTTGAGCTTCTTCGTAAGATTCCTGATCTTCTTGGCCGTGGCATCCTCGTCGTTCGCAGCAGCAGCGGCCTTGGGCTTCTCGTCGATCGAAGCCTTGGCCACAGCCTCAGTCACGCCGTCAACGTCCACCTTCTTGTTCTTGGTGCGCTGACGCTTCTTCTTCTCCCCTCCAGCGGCGGCAGCTCCCGGGACGGCAGCGGCGCCAGGGATCGAGGCACCAGGGATGTAGCGAGCAGCGGGCTTGCCGCCCTTGAAGGTGGGCGTTGAAGCGCCGCTCGAAGGGGCGTCGTCATCACGGCGGTACGCATCGGAAGCTCCCATTCCACGCGCTCCCGGAGGGCGGTAAGCGCCAACGGGCTTGGAGGCGGCACCGTTCGAGTCTCCGCCCTTAGGCTTGTAAAGGCTGATAGACGCGTTGGCCTCGGGAGCCTTGGGCACAACAGCGGGGAAGGGAGGGGTGTCCACGACACGGCCTGGGCGGAAGCTGGCAGCGTAAAGGTCGTCGGTGTTCTGGACGTGGAGAAGCTGACCACCACACCACCAGATCTTCACTCCGTTGTCGACACGAAGTCGGGGCGACAGGGTGGCAGTCATGATGTAGCGTCCACAAGGCGACCACTCGCAATGCGAGCTGTTGGAAGCCGTGAACTCAGCGACCTTCTTGCGCGTGCTAACCTCCCAGACGTCGATACCTCCCGCAAGGTTTCCGAAACCGGCAGAAAGAATCAACCGTCCCTGGGGCTGGTACGAGAGGAAGTTGCGGGGAGCCGAGCCGAAGGAGTGAATCGCCTTGGCGCGGATGTCGAACATCTGAGTGCGGGCGGGCATGTCTGGTATTAGCTCGTATCACGAGTGTGGCAACTCACAGCCGTAGCACACGCAGAAGTCCTTGGAGGTAGGGTTCCAAGAGAAGTCGTAGATAGGACCCTCCTTGTCGAGGTCAACCAGGCCATCGAACGAACCGTCAAGAGCAACGAGGTAGAGGTTCGTCTCTCCGTAGTACGACTTGCCGGTGTTGTCGACGTCGGTGTGGGTGAGGAAGAGCGCCTAGTCTGGTCAGCACACCGCAACAAACATGAACCAACCATAGTTCCGGCATTGTTCCACTTGACGTTGAGCTTGTCAGCCTTGTAGAAGGCCTTCCTCGCGACCGTGATGGGCATCTCACGGTTCTCGGTCTTGTCCGCGGAAGCGGGCTTGCCAACGAGGGACGAGACCGGGTAGAGGGCAAGGTTGGCGGGGGCACCCTTGCGCTCGCCGACCCAGACAGCCATGGCGGGCTCAGTGTAAGGGCGGACAGACCTGGCGCTGGTACATCCCTCGGGGAGCTCCGCGGGATGGGACAGGAAGAGACCGCGGATCTGGCCGTCGTTCTTGAGACGAGTAGCGGGGCGAGCAGCAAGCGGAGGGGTGAAGATGAGGATGTCGTTACCAGCCGGCTGGAAGCGGTGAGCCTCGTCGGGCGTGATCACGGGAGCCCTGAACGTTAGCACAGCACTGTATCGAGATGAACTTCACCAGTCATTCTCGGTCTTCTGGTACCATCCGCCGATCAGCTCTCCCTTGATGCTCCACGCCTTGACGTTCTTGTAAACGTCAGTTTCGCTCTTCACCGGCCTCTCAAATGTGTAGAGAGTGGAAGCCAGGGGTGAGAAGGAGAGAGCGACGACGCCAGGCTGCTCAATAGTCACAGCCTCGCCACTTGAGGACGACACGATCTGAACACTGCACTGTCAGCTTCGACAAGCCGGTAAGGCAAGGACTCACGTGTTGGCAAGCGCATAGGCGATCCACTTGCCGTCCTCCGAGTAGACAATAGCCTTGGCGTTGGCAGTGTCACTGATGTCAGTCACGCCGATCGGAGCAAGTTGCCGATGAACACCATCGCACAAACTCACGAAGGAACCTTAGACGAGACCTCGAACGAGGGTCCGTCGGCGACGCCAAGAGACTTTTGAGCGCGGACTATACGAATCAGCTGAATCACGTCGGAGTGCACTTACAAGCGTACTGTGCCGAGGCCATGGCTGTGAGGTTGGAGCAGTGGTACTCTTAGGCGAATCAGCGAGATGATCAGCCAAGAAGTGGACTGGACCGGCAGGCAGCACAGGGTGGCCGCGACAATGACTGATACCGTCCGAAATTGTCTGCCGCGTGTCTATCACCACGTCATTGCGTTTTCCCACCGCACGTGACATTACTCCCGCACTCCACCCTCGTTTCTCGGAATGCGCGCTATATGACGATTCTGAAGCCAAGGGTTGAAATTTGTGTAATCGCTGCTTTCTCATACGGTCTCTTGCTCACCAAGCTCTACACCTCCTCCAACTCAACCCCGCCGTCTTGGAACCGGAGCAACACCACCATGCACCAGAAGGGCAACTCGATTCGTCTCCTCACGGGTGAGTCACACGAGCTGGCTCTGTGACGAAAGCGGTCAATTTTTCGAACTTTCGGGCACTCTGCCAAGCCGGAACGAGCACGTTCAATGGAGCAGCAGCTGACGTCCTCCAGGCAACGCCCACCCCAAGCTCGCTGAGGCTGTGGCCGCACGGTACGTGTCTCCTGCATCGGGTTGAGCGAAGTGCACGATATCGATAGGGGATAGGGGATATAGATAGGTCAAACGACCAGTTCTCCTATCTGCAGTGGGCACTGTTTTGTGGGCCCTCCGCTTGTCATATACGCGGAGGTCCGATTTTACAGATTTCCGGTGGCGTTTTCATCAACCCCCCTCCGCCGACATCGTCCAACGCTCTCCGAGTCCTTGGGTTCCCGATAGCTGACGCTTGTGCCTACATCGTGCATACAACCGCGCTCGAAACGTCTACTGTGCTCGCCTACGGATGGTTGAAATCCGGATTGCGTGTCTCATGGCCCACCCAAAATTGATTTCGCCGAACTCAATGCTGTTGGATCGGTCAAATTTCACGTCCACCGCCAACTTTTCGATGACCTGGCTGTTCCGACACACAGACTCGGCATCACGCTCACGCCCTGCCATGTCTCCAAGTTCATGTCGAAGGAGACTAGCGTGCAGATCCACCAGTCTGTCCGTGAGGAGGATGTGTTCATCATCCAGTCGCCGTCGCCCCCTGACATCAACGACCACCTGATGGAGCTGCTCGTCATGATCTCTGCGTGCAAGACTGCGAGCGCCAAGCGCATCACCGCCGTCATTCCGTGCTACCCCTACGCCCGGCAAGACAAGAAGGACAAGTCGCGTGCCCCCCTCACTGCCAAGCTTGTCGCCAACCTGCTCGCCGTCGCCGGTGCCGACCACGTTATCACGCTCGACCTGCACGCCTCGCAGATTCAGGGCTTCTTCGACATTCCCGTCGACAACCTGTTCTCAGAACCCAGCATGCTCTCGTACATCAAGGCTCAGATCCCCGACTGGCGCAACGCTATCATCGTTTCGCCCGACGCGGGAGGCGCCAAGCGCGCGACCGCGCTTGCCGACCAGCTCAACCTCGACTTCGCCCTAATCAACCGCAAGCGCAGGCGTGACGTTCACTCGCAGTCCATCCCCACCGTTCCCCCCACGCCGAGCGGCTCGGACGCCGGCTCCACCGCCGGTATCGAGGACGATGACGAGCACAACCACAAGAACGACATGATGGAGCTCCTCGTCGGTGACGTCAAGGGCCGTGTCGCCATCCTCATTGACGACATGATCGACACTGGCCACACCGTCCGTCTCGCCGCCGGTGTCCTCCGCGACTCTGGTGCCACCGAGGTCTACGCGCTCATCTCGCACGGTCTCCTCTCCGAGGCGACGATGGAGAACCTCCGCGACCTGCCCGTCAAGAAGCTCGTTGTCTCGAACTCTATCGACCAGACCGAGCGCGTCGAGGCTCTCAACGGCCAGCTCGACACGATCGACATCGCGCCCGTCATTGCCGAGTCGATACGCCGTACCCACAACGGCGAGTCGATCTCGGCCCTGTTCAAGAACGACTTCTTCTGAACAATCACCCCATCTTAGACATAGAGTTGAACGAGCAGCAGAACGACAGTGGAAGCAAGATTACCCCCCGAGCTAAGGTACCGCCACTTGGACATCTTGGGCAGGAGCCCTCGGGGGCCCCTCAACATGAAAAACACAAACCCCTCCAGGACTTTGGAGAGTGTGCGGCCAAGGACACACGTGTAACAATTGTATGAATCGATGCATGGAATCACGGACGGCGGTGCAGGCGTGAGCAAATCGAGCGGAGCAGTTGGGCTGGGCAGCGCGGACGGGGCACTGATGATTAGCTCATGTTACATGAGGACGAGCTCTGCCGTCACCATCGGCTGACGGCAGCTACACTGTGGTGTCGAGGTCGTCCCACTCGTCGTCTGAAGTCAGCTAGCTATCTCGGAGACCCCGAAGCTCACCAATCTCGAGGAACTGGCGCATCTCAGCCTCATCAGTACCCATACTTTTGCAGTATCCCATGATGGCCACAGTATTGTCTGCCGTCAGCTCATGGGAGTGCACCCAGCTCACCAGTCCAGCGCACAGCCGCAGTCTTAGCGACCTCGATAGCAGCCCTCTTGCGCGCGTATGCGGCGGGATCCCCGTCTCCAGCCTCCTTCACCTGTTCCTGCAACTTGGCGGATTCAGCCGTGGCAGCTTCGAGTTGCGCGAGGAGGGCACAGCGCTCGGCCTGACGTCAGCTGAAGTGCACGACTCATTCAGCTGACAGTTTCCTCTCGCAGCGCACGCGCACTCGCCACCCCCTCACGCGCGGCAGTCAGCCTGGAATCGAGTGCCTCTTCTTCCGCTTTTAGCTTCGCCAGAGTCGCTTGTTTCTGATGTCAGTTACAAAAGATGTGTGGAAAACTGGGTGGCAAACTTACGACCGCGCCCACGGCACTGGGGAAGGACCAGTAGTCTGAGCGTCAGTTCGAGACAGGGCCGGAACTGACAGTTGCTCGTGCCGCTGTGAATTAGCTTGAAAGACACAAAACCAGCTTACATCTTGTCGAAGCACACGAGGTGGTCCGAGACGAGCTCGTCCAGGATCTCCTTGACGCTTTGCTGGACTGCCGGTTAGCTTCCAGAAGAGATCTTAACCCACTGATGCCTTTCTGTTCTGCCGATTAGCTGGTCACCTATAGCCACGTAGCTTACTCGGGGCAATCTTCTCGAGCTCCTTCAGCGTGAAGAACTCGCTCTGCCATCATAAGCTGACCTTCGCCAGATTTTCAGCTGCGACCGGAAAGTGTGAGCGGCACACGCACCGTCTCGTGGAAGAGGTCGAGCACTTTGCGTCAGCGTGTTTCTGGGAGATCTCGCCTACGCCTCTTGCGCTTCTCTTCTCTGCTGACACCGCGGGGTGCCATTGTGTGGATGTGAGTGTTTATTTTGAAGGAAGACAGCTAATCGGCAATGGCTCTCGAGGAGGTGCATGGCCCACCAGGTCACGAGGCAGACTGATCGGCGGTTGAGTCACCTCGCCTGCGCACACTGTGAGCTGCGAGACCGTCACCTGTCGGTGGCACGTTGGTGTCATCGACAACACCTCCATACATGCTTGTCTGCCACAGCTGCTCCATCAGAACTGCCCAGCCGGAAATAACTGGCTGCATCGGAACCTGCAACGCCACCCGGTTCCAGGCCCAGCCCTCTTTCGCGCCTTCTCCGGATTTCGCCTCCCTCTCTGGGTACTTGTGCTGCTCGTGCGCCATGCCGTCCGCCAAAGTGCGCCTGAATGAATCCCGGGAATCACCAAATTTCTGAATGGAAGCTCAGGGGCCCCAGCTCGTCCCTCGTCTTCCCTCGCCAACCCTCACCGCCCACCAAGCCTTCCGTTCCGGTACTGGCGCGCGGCGCGCTCGCGTCGACCGAGCAGTTGCACAGCGCGCGACTAGCGACTTGTAAGGGAGATCTGAGCTGTGCACTGACCACCTCTTGCCTTCTCCCGATGGGGCTGCGGCCGGGCCGAGTGCCTTGGCAATCTTGGGCAGCGAGCAAGAAAACAAATGCACCGATCCCCTCGAGTTCGCCAACACACTGACCTCAATCTTCGACTGTATAGAGATAACCACGCTCCTTCCCCACGCTCCTTTGGCTACGGCCGCCCCGCCTTCTTTGCCCCCCTGCCTCCTCGCTACCGCGCCGCGCCTCCTCCCTCACCCCTTCCACCACCTCCGAGCCTCCCCCCTCTCTCCAACAACAACCTGTCACGATGTCCACCTCCGCCTCCGTCAGCTTGAGCGCCCCGAAGATGTGCCCCACATCGCTGCGGTACGACGAGCCGAAAGAAGGCGGCGCGTATTGCTCCGGCGGTGCGCGGACCGAGGTGCTCCAGCAGTGCTGCGCCCAGGTCGGAAAGTACGACTGCATGAAGAACAAGTGCTACATGCCTGAAGCGAAGCAGGCCGAATGGCGGCACTGCATCCAGACCGAGGTGTTCGTGTGCACGGCGTCGGCGTCTCCTCGACGGACGAAGTCGCAGGTGCTCGCACTTGCTTTGGGTCTGACTGTCGCGCTCCTCGGTGTTGCAGCCGGCACTTAGCTCCGGCCATCGATTATCGCCTGATCAACGCTTCGCGCTACTAGCGCTACTCGATATCGGCATTCCACGACCTTCACGCGATCTCGTCTCTTCGGCACACGCTAGCTTTGCACTCGACGTGCTTGCACGTCGAATAAAGCTCAGCGGGGACATCTCATCGGCCCGACTAAGGTTTATCTGCACATACATCTGCGACAACGCTCCGCACGCTTCGGCATATTGCTTCTGAACAATTTGGGTTTCATCTTCTGCCCGCACCGCCTAACGCACTGCTACCTCGTCCCCATCGGGTGCGCAGCGCTGATCGCGGGCAACAACACCATATACCAGCACTCTCATACCCTGCCCAGGCTTGGGCTGTTCGTTGTAACTGTACTTTATCGGGATGGATGGCTTTCATGTTCGTCACTCCTTCAGGACGCTGTCGGAACTGCCGCGCGGTAGCATATCCCCTGCAGGTGATCACCACCGTCCAAACGGCCATCGAAGGCGACGTCTTTGCCACCACTGAAGCTCGAGCCTTAGCGTTGCGCATTGTCACCGCGGGGGGATAGTATGGGGGATGGTAGGGATCGAGTGTAGTGATACTTGCATGCCCTGCCGCCCTCCTCCTCGAACGTCTGACCGAGGCTCTGCCGTTCGAGCGCTCATCACACCGTTGCCAAGCTTGGCGTGGGGGGAACACAGTCAGCAGTCCTTTAGTTGATCTGTAAGGATACGATTCTCTGCTTCAGTCCATTCGTCCTCGGTCAGTTATCATACTGATTCGCCGCCACCGAGACGGTCATGGTCAAAGGTGAGCAATGATCAGTTGGGGACAACAATGAACCGCCGTCGGGCTTGCGGTAGAAGGTATCTCAAAGTGCTCATCGATTGCTCAGGTCTGGCAACCTTGACAAACCCAGATTTCAGCTCCGTCGGAAGTTTGCAGCTCGTGATACCGCTCACGCGACGCGACGCGCCTCGCCCTGCCTGTCTCATGCATCGATCATGCGCGCGTTGCTTCCGACGCCGTCCCAGCGTCCCAGATCCATGCCACGCACCAACCAGCCCGCGGCACGGCTGCGCCGAGGACCTTCATGCCAAGCAAGGCCGACGGCCCAGTGAGCGCGCTGAACAAAGACCTGGGACGTCTGACTCAGCGCTGGGGATTTTGGGCCGAGTTCAGGGTCTGTACCACGTGCGTTGCCCTGAGGGTGCGATCGACGCCCTCTCTCGCTCGCGCCGGTTCGGCCTCCGTGCGCGCCGTTGGTTGGTTTTGCCGTGACGTATCACGACATGCTGGCAGACTGCTCGAGTATAAAGACTGCAACGATGCGAGGTCTTGACGACAGCACATGACAGCTACGCTTCGCCTTCGCACTCTCACTCGTCTTCTCCAACCCCAAAAGCAACAAGTTCGCACAATGGCTTCCAACACTGCCACCGAGTTCCTCAACGCCGTCGAGGTGAGTACTCACTGCAGGAGCTGGTTGTCCGAACACAACTTACTCTGGCCCGAGCACGAAGGAAATTCGAGGAAATAGTGACTGACAGAGTTACAGGCCCGCCGCTCGTACTACAACCTGACCAACAAGTCTAGTCTCTCGGACAAGCAGCTCCAGGAGCTTGTCGAGAACGCGATCAAGTTTGCCCCCTCGTCGTTCAACTCGCAGACCTCGCGTGCCGTCCTCGTCCTCGGTGCCAAGCACCAGCAGCTCTGGCAGGAGATCTGGAACTCGCACAAGGTCAACATCCAGACCCCCGAGGAGGAGGCCATGTACCGCGGCAAGTTTGACGGCTTTGAGGGCGCCTACGGCACCGTCTGCTTCTTCGAGGACCAGGACGCCATCGACGCCTTCGTCCAGAAGGTCCCTATGGTCAAGGCCACCATGCCCGCGTGGAGCGCCAACACCTCGGGCATGGTCCAGTTCATTGTCTGGGCCGGCCTCGCCGCCGACGGCATGGGTGCCAACCTCCAGCACTACGGCCAGTACACCCCGCAGAACCACGAGTCGATCAACTCCTTCCTCGGCGTCCCCAAGGCTTGGATCCCCACCGCCCAGATGCCCTTCGGTGTCCCCTCGGGCGAGCCCGGAAACCCCGCCCGCCCCAAGACCTTCCTCCCTCTCGAGGACCGCGTCAAGATTGTCCAGTAGATTTAGCATAGACACTTTTGTATAGACATAATCTGATGATATCACCATGTTCATGATCTTATCGCGGCTGATTGCGTGGTGACACACCCCCATACCGCGACCCGTCTCATTCCGCACCATCGTCGCCCTGATGGCTCAAACACAAGACACGAGCGGTACCGACGTGTGCCGCGTTCCTTGGCGCTGATGCTGATGCATTCTACACTCTACAGTGGTATTTGGCTATGCTTCTGATCCCCTACTACCGCCAGATCGAAGACATCTAATTCTTCGCAGCGTGCTTCGCCTGCTCCTCGGCGGAGAGCACGATCTCCTTTCCTCCGACCGTGCCCGTCCTGCCGCTGACGCCGAACGTGATCGCGTATCCGGGCGGCAGCTCGGTGCCCGGAGGCGGGAGCTCGAGCAGCGGCCAGCTAGCCGGCTGGGGCTTGGTGAGCTCGATGTCGACCTTGGTGCCGAGGATCCGATAGCTGCACTTCTCTGGTACAATGGGTCCGTACAGCGTCAGCGTCCTCTTAACACGCTTGTTGCCGGGGAGGTGCAGGTCGAGGTCGATCGACTGGGGCCCGAAGCTGACCTTGGACGTGGCCTTGTCCACGCCCTTGGCGTATACTGAGACATAGACCTCGGTCGGAGTCTGGTAGTGGTCCACCCTCGCCTCCACGAGCTCCTCCTTGCCCGAAGGCTTCGGGCCGACGAACAGGTGCTTCCCCTTCGTGCAGCCGGGGATCTTGAGGAAGTCGTCAAACTCGAGCACACGACGCTTGCAGCAGAGGTAGCCCTTGGAGCCCTCGTGGAAGATCGGCTGCATGTCAGCTTGGGGCACACGACCTAGGTGCCACTCGTGCGGCAGAACTCACCTTCTGCGGGTGGTAGGTGCACACCGCCTCGGGTCCGTCTCCCCTCGAGATGTCCTCTCCCTTCCACACAGCATTGCAGCCGAGGTGCTTGCAGTGCGCGCCCTCAGGCACGGGGATATCCGGGTCGTCCTCCTCCTCGACCTGCGGCTCGGGCTCGGGCTGCTTCTGCGTCGCGACTGTTGGCACGGCGGGGGTCTGATTCGCTGGCTCTTCCGGCGCAGGCGTCCCAGTTCCCGAAGCGGGGGCGGTCGCCGGTGCAGAGCCGTACGTCTCTACGCCGCCCTTCTTCTCCGTCGGCGCCTCGACCTCCGCCTTAGGTGCCGGAGCAGCCTTGGGCACCTCGTCGGTATGCTTTCCCTTCGCGCATCCCTGTGTGTCAGCTCGCAACGAACTTCAAGCTGCCCTGAATCATACGTACAGGAATAGCAATGAACTGGTCGAACTCCATGACGGGCTTGTTCTTCTCGTTGCAGCACGACCATGACTTGAGTCCTTCGTGGAACACGGGTCCGCCGGGGTGGTACGAGCAGTCGCCGTCGGGGTTCGACGCGGGGTCGTACTCCTTCCCGCAGCCTTTGTGCGTGCAGCGCGCCATCGTGTCGGTCAGTCGTCGAGGTGTGGGGGGTATCGACTTAGCACTTGTGCGATGAAGCCGCACTGTGGAGGGGTGGACTGTGCCGACGTCAACATTTCTGGGCTGGCGATTTCCAGAAGCCGAGGGAACGCGCGTGCCTTCTGCGTGGACTTCACGCTGATGCCATGTGTCGGGAGACAGCGTGGCTTTGCTTCCGTTTTAGATTTCTTGGGTGGATCTCGCAGGTAGGGCAGGGTAGTGGTGATGAGAGAGTGGAGGCAGTCCGCGAGTGGAGGTGATGCTGGCGGTGGAGGTCAGCAGGAGTCGGTGGCAGCTGGATCCCCGATGAAACTGATAAAATTGCTGATCGCTCGCCATAGACTTCTGGGCTGGAGAAGCTTCAGAAACCGGTCCAGACGGATGTCAGGCTTACATCCCGTGCATTCCGGACTTCACCCGAGGCTTCCGCGACGTTTCGCCGTTGATTCAATACGAGGCGTTCAACTCCACGCACATGCCACGATAGGCTTAGTGTGATAGGTTTTTGTTCTCGGGTTTACTGTTGATGTGGGGGCGCAGATCAGGCCCGAAAGACAAGAGGTACAGCGGCAGACGCCCAGGTCCAGTCCGGGCCGAAACCTGCCGTTTCTGCCGTGTTGTGTACCGTGTGCCGGCACGTTCTGGCATCGATTCATGCCTTATCTCTCTCTCACCGCGGGTGGGGAAGGAAGGGAAGGAGGGGCAAGAAGGGGGCACCAATGGGACTCCCGCGCTGCCGCTGTGTCCTCTGCATGGCTCTGCAGCAGCGAATTGCGGGGTGGGAATGCTCCCCCAAGTCTTGCCCCAGATCTGAGCTTGTGCGCAGGCACCCGCCGTATGATGGGCGAGATATGATCAAGCGTCGCCACTGGCACGCGGGCCTGGTGGACCTGTGGACTTGACCGGTGGAGGCCAAGCTCACTCCCGCTGACGGGTGGGTGTATGGGTGGGTGGAGGGATGGGCAAGCGGACAGAGCGGAGTGCGGGGCCGGTCGGGCCTGTCCGATCCTGCATTCCATTGGCCAGCGATCCAAGCGAGGTCCGCTGATCTCCTATCATCCACCCGGCGTGTGCACGCGGATCAGCGCTCTGCTGCGTACGCTGCGTCCAACCACGTCACTGGTCCTGGGCAAGAGGGCAGCGTTTTCACTGGCTGGTGCACTATAACCAACGACGTATGGTTCAGCCAGACGTCGGAGCTGCGTCGGGGCAACGGCACACGAGCGGGGCCTCAAGGGAGTGTGCTTCTTATCTCTGCCTGTGCCTTTGTTCCTCGAGACGAGGATGCATGCGATGCTTGGAAGCGATCAAGCGATGCGAGCGTTGCTAGCGTTGGGAGTAAGGCGCCCCAACCACAACCCCGCACCCCCCCCCCCCCCCCCCCCCCCCCGGATCCTCGTGCTCGATTCCCAGAGCGCCCACTCCCGCACCCCGCATTGATGTGCAGAGACAGCGAAGAAGCCGTTTCAGCTGCTTGGGTCTATGCTTAGATGCAGCAAATTGATGCTATTGGCCAGGGGAGACCACACCATGGTTCAAGGAACAGGAGGTACGTAGGTACAGCTCCGTGTAAACTCTGCGTATGGTGCGCGAGCCCTACACTTGTTACACCCGAAGCTATTCCGAACAGGCCGCTGACAGCAGATGGGTGCGATTTGATCGGCTACTCATGGCTGATGACCCGGTTAAAAAAAGTGAGCTCGTGACTGGTCCGCCCTGAGGCTGCCAGACACGAGGCTTACTCGGCGTTCTGGGTTCGGTTGACCCGTATGCAGAGAGCCAGCCGGCACTGTTGCTCGCACTTCCCATCCATAGAGCGACGAACCGGGTCGTGTGAGCCTATCTGCCCTAGGGCCCGGTTAGTTGGTGGCGCGCGCGGCGCACTGGCTCACCAATGCACATCGCACCCCCGTACGGGCATGGAGGGACGCCTCAACGCCCAGTAGAGAGCGGCGAAGGCGCCGAGCGCGGGGCCGAGCGACCTCTGTACGGCCAGCAAGTGAGCTGGTGCCACGAACCGCCACACCGCGGCGAACTGGAGAACGGGTGATCGACTCAGTCGGCACCAAAGTGGAGCTAAAGTGAAGCTAGGCTGAATTCCAAATCATCGTCACCGCGAAATCATCGGCTAACTGCGGCCCTACTTAGGACCGTACGGCGTACGGACCGTGCAACGTACGCCGAAATGGGCCGTTTTCTTTCTGGATCTGATCCAGATCTCATTCTGCTGCGCCAGTTTTTTCCTCTTGCACTCTACACACCTAGACCAGCATGCATAACCTGGGAACCAGAGTGGAGGTAGCAAGGCAGTCCAGGGCACGCGACGTATGCGCGTGCATGGACGTTGACGCAGATACGCAGGTGCCGCTCATCCGTGCGGCCTGTCCGAGTCCTTGGTGCAAGCAACAGGGCTACGGTGCATATGGTGGTTGTCGGCGAAAGTCCGCTTCGATCCGACTGGAGGTCTCTGGCACAGTGTCGATGTCTGAGTGGGCTGCATGCGCACCGATTAATCTTAGGCCCCGCATTAGCTGACCGCGTTAGCGGGCTCCGCGATGCCATTGGCTGGATAAAAGTGACACGGGAAATACCGGTTGCTTTTGTGCGCTGATTGGCCCAAAGGGGCCAGAGATAAGAAGACTGGCACTGTGGTCGGACAAATAGAAATCGTCACCGCGCTGGCCCGCACATGGCCGACGGCACGGAAAAAGTCTCGTCACTGGGCACAGCCTGCACCAGCCAGTACGGCCAGCCCTATGGCCGCTCGCTGGTCCGGTTGGCTGCCATGGCTGAGCCGGCCGCTGGCTGGCCACTTGCGATGCACAGCGCAGGCACTGCGCCAGGAGGTGCTGCACTGGGCCGTGGAGGCTCGCCGTGGGCCGTGGGTAGCCGACCGCTCACTGGCCTCACGCGCCCCTTCCTCCAGATAGGCACTCAGACTCCGATCGCTTCGCTCCAATATCCAACCCAAGCCCGGCCACCTCACCCCCCCCGCACTCTATAAGTACCCACCTTCCTCCGCCCTCCCCTCTCTTTTCCTTCTTCATCACTCTGAGTCTAGACCTCCAGCCCTACTACACTCATCATGGCTGCCCCTGCTACCGTCCCCACCAACCCCGCCATCGAGCCTGAGTTCGAGCAGGTGAGTAGTCGACTCTTCCCCCCCACCACCAATACACGACTCCACTTTCCCACCGCAGCAAAATGAAGAGAGGAGCTGGCTTAGCAAAGCCCCTCCTCTCTTTAAAACGCCGACCCCGCAATCTCGCCCCACAGTGAATAGTCGCTAATCATTCCTCAGGCCGTCCAGGAGATCACCACCACCATCGAGCCCTTCCTTGCCGCCCACCCCGAGTACCGCAAGGCCCTCGAGATCGTCCAGATCCCCGAGCGTGTTATTCAGTTCCGTGTCACCTGGGAGCGCGATGACGGTTCCGTCGCTGTCAACCGCGGCTACCGTGTCCAGTTCAACTCTGCTCTCGGCCCCTACAAGGGCGGTCTCCGTCTCCACCCCACCGTCAACCTCTCGGTCCTGAAGTTCCTCGGTTTCGAGCAGATCTTCAAGAACGCCCTTACCGGCCTCTCCATGGGTGGTGGTAAGGGTGGTTCCGACTTCAACCCCAAGGGCAAGTCGGACGCCGAGATCCGCCGCTTCTGTTACGCCTTCATGCTCGAGCTGTCTCGCCACATCGGTGCCGACACCGACATTCCCGCCGGTGACATCGGTACCGGTGCCCGCGAGATTGGTTACATGTTCGGTGCCTACAAGCGCTACCGCAACGAGTTCGCTGGTATCCTTACCGGCAAGGGTGACGACTGGGGAGGTTCGCACATCCGTCCCGAGGCTACCGGTTACGGTCTCATTTACTACGTGACCGAGATGCTCCGCGACCTCGACAACACCGACTGGAACGGCAAGCGCGTCATCATCTCGGGCTCCGGTAACGTCGCCCAGTTCGCTGCCCTCAAGGTCCTTGAGCTCGGCGGTACCGTCATCTCCTTCTCCGACTCCACTGGTTCGCTCATCTCCAAGGACGGCCAGGGCTTCACCGTCGACGACATCGCCGCCATTGCCGACGTCAAGCTTAAGCGCCAGGCTCTTACCGAGTTTGACCACTCTGGTCGCTTCGAGTGGCACGAGGGCAAGCGCCCCTGGACCCTCTTCGAGTCTGCCGACGTCGCCCTCCCCTGTGCTACCCAGAACGAGGTTTCCGAGGAGGAGGCCGAGGGTCTTGTCAAGGCCGGTGTCCGCTACGTCGCTGAGGGCTCCAACATGGGCTGCACCCAGGAGGCTATCGACGTTTTCGAGGCTACCCGTACCAAGATCCAGGACGCCGCCAACACCGAGGGTGTCTGTTGGTACGCCCCCGGTAAGGCCGCCAACTGTGGTGGTGTCGCCGTCTCTGGTCTCGAGATGGGCCAGAACTCGCAGCGTCTCAAGTGGGCCGCTGAGGAGGTCGACGCCAAGCTCAAGGACATCATGGTCAACTGCTACACCAACTGCCGTGAGACCGGTAAGACCTACGTTAAGGACTCGGCCGTCCCCTCGCTCGTCGCTGGTGCCAACATTGCCGGCTTCGAGAAGACTGCTCGCGCTATGAAGCAGCAGGGTGACTGGTGGTAAGCTACTCGTTGCCGCAGTTGAGGACGTCGCGAGCGTAGGCTCCGGCTGAACTCCACGGCACAGCTCCACCGTCACTGGGACCCCGCGCTATAGCGGCGGGATACCACTCCCCTCGACAAAAACTCAATTTTAGGTATATCTATGTCGCATATGGGCCGGATAGCATTAGACCACTTGTGTATGTATTGGCATTCTCCGGGAACATCTGCTGTCGCTTCATCAAAGTTTCTGAGGAAGACTAACGAAGGAGTTGACGGAGGGAGGGTGAAAAAACTTGGCCGACTCGTCGGTGCACAGACCTGCAGATCACATCGGCCCAAGCACAACGCCTCCAGTTTCGGCCCCGCGTTCCTGTTCCTTTCGACACAAAGCAAGCTCCCAGTTTTGGACTGACACAGCAGTACTGCAAGCAAGCATAACAACGTGTGATCGAGACAGAGAGCCAGGAAACCCGAACCAAGCGAACCGCAACTGGGCTATCGCTCCCGCGTTCTTTCCGACCTCCGTCACCCCACCCAGCTTCGGTGGTCTTCCCTCTTCTTCTTGTCGCTCGGTTGTCTTCCCTGTCCTCGCCGAACCAGATATTGACCATGCAGGGCCGATGTACGGTCCATCTTACATGTTCACTATCCACTCTGAGCTCGTTGCACTGCTTCAGTGCAGGCTGTTTCTGCAAGGCTTTGAGCTCACCACAGACCTACGATCAGGCCCTCATCGCAGCCCGTTCAGGGGGATCGAGCCCGCATCGGAAGCCTCTTCTCGGATCCTAGAGGGAACCAGTGAGTGTTGAGCGGCACTAGGTGAAGTCTAGCCTCCTGAATGTGCTGGCTAAGCCCATCGCCGCTTGCGTGATGTGAATGCATGAGATGAGTAAATGCAAAGTGAGGAGTGCTATGTGTCTGTGGTAATGCCCAGATCTACTTCTTCTCGGCCGTCTCCGCCAACTCGTACGCCTCAGGAGGCACGTCATCGTACAGGTCTTCAAGGGACCACCTCCGTCGAATGTCGAGTGTCGGTTCCTCCCCCTTCAGTCCGTTCTGGAGACGCAAGATTGCTGTCCATGCAATCATTGCAGCGTTGTCGGTGCAGAGCGACACGGGGGGGTAGGCGACCTGTATGCCGCGGGGGGCGAGGAGGTCTGCGAGTCTGTTCTGTCAGCTTGGTCTGAAGGTCCTACTCATGCTGTCCCAACGCTCGACAGCGGCCACTCGCCGCGCTCAGGTCAACTCACGTCCTCCTCAAGTGCAAATTACTACCCACGCCACCGCTGATGACGAGACCCTTGACGGGATCGCCGTCCGCTTTCGCAACGTCCGAGTCGAGATACCGGCCGATCATGTTTCCGAGGTGTCCAAATGCGAGTTCCTGCCAGACGCGGGAGAGTTCCCTCGCCCGCGCCTCGTCGTACACTGCCGGGTCCCCGAGTTCGGCGATCTTCCTCTCAACAGCAGACAGGACTCCCGCGAACGAGAACGCAAGCGTGTCCTTCTGGCGCTGCATCGGGAGGGGCATTGGTGGAACTGGGTTCTCGTCGAACGGGGGTAGCGGAGGTTTCGCCGCCATCACCTCCAGTGCTGCGCCTAATCCGCGGTCGCCGTCAGGGAGTTTAAGTGCGCGACCGATCTTGTCCGTGGCGTCGCTGGCATTAGCTTGATAATCGGAGGAGGACTAGCTTACCCGATACTGTTGTCCAGTGTACTGAGCACGATCTTGAACTTGTGCATCGAATCGGCACGCACGAGCTGCGTGTGTCCCCCGCTGACGAGGAGGACGAGGAAGGGGAACTCTGGAGGCTGCTCCTCCGTCAGCAGCGGCGTGAGAGCGTGCGCCTGCATGTGGTGCACTCCGACTAGCGGCTTGTCGTTCGCCGCCGCAATGCCCCTAGCCGCCGAAGCGCTGATGCACAGGCAGCCGTACATCCCCGGTCCTCTGGTGTAGGCCACCGCATCGATATCGCCGATCGTCATGTTCGCCGTCTTCAGAGCTTGCCGAATCGCCAAAGGGACGTTACGCTCATGCGCCTCCTGTGCTCGGATAGGGTTAATGCCGCCCTGTGTCGCGTTGATGTGGTGCTGCTTCAGAACTATGTTGGCGTGAATCTTGCGCTCCGAGTCAACGATGGCGCAGCACGAGTCATCGGCTGAGGACTCGAGCGCGAGGACGGTTAGCGGCTTGCGCGTCGTTGTAGTCGCAAGAAAGCGGCGGGCAGTTCGGTACGGTCGAGAGGGATCTGCACGAGCAGAAGAAGTTGCGGCGCCAAAGGACCGGACGAGGGCTGGTGGCCGCAGAAGCATGGCGGCGAGAATGAGGTTCGATCGAGGAAGGTGGAGGTATGGACTGGACGTTTGAGAAATGTCTGGACTTCAGACGTGCGTGCCTGGATCAGGCTCTCAAGCTGGTGTGGAGGTCGAGTGGCGACATGACGCCCGGCAAAAGACGGGGCAGCCAGCGTCCGTGCGTCGGTCAGTGGTGGTCATTGCTGATAGAAGTCGCCGCATGATAATGCAATGTTCCGACTGAGCGGATCGAAGGTTGAGCGAAAACAACACAAACGAAAGGCAAGCACGAAGCGACTTTCAATGAGCGGTTGATCGGTGGTGCTTTTTTCGGAGTGCGGAGCGTCATCCGAACTATCCCCACCTGCTTGACGACCTCGGTCTGACGTCCGGGTCCTTCCTCGCTGCGAATCACGGCTCAGAACGGCAACCTCTCCGACTCATTCGCCCCAGCGGACCGCATTGTTTGTTGACACGATGAACGACTCGTAAGTCTGGGGCGTCCCAAGCTGCGTTCCAGCGCCGTTCCATGCACCACACACTGCGCCGCCGCAACACGTGATTGCGGCTGTAGGCCGGCCGCTGTAATCTTATCTCTGGGGAGCTAAGAGCTGTGATTACAAAACCGTAATGCACACGTGCAGAAAGCTAATGACATCCGAGGGAGGAATAATGATCAGAGGGTTCCCAAAATACTCCGATAACGCTGTGCCGGCCGGGCACCTCCACCCATGGACTGGACCGCACAACCCACGCAGGCCCCAGCCGGGCTCCATTTTCGGTGTTGTTGTGATCTCTTCACCGCACTCCTCGCCTCGCCCTCGCCCTCTGCCCTCTCGTCGTACCACGTTCCGCCAACGACTACGCTGTTACGCGGACGTAACGTGCGCTTCTTGATCAGCCAGGTCTAGGGATCCTCCTCCAGTCATCAGGTTCTCGTCCTAATACCTCCGCGCGGCCCTGCGCCTTCCTCCCCCAGCTGCGGCATATGCAGCACAGACACAGGAACTGTCCAGAATCACAAGGTCTGACCTATATAAAGAGAGAAGACGACATGACGCGCTCCCACACTGCCATCCGCCCACGCAGCGTACGCCTTTCCGACTCAAGCTCATCAGAGGACATCGTCGTCCGCATCGAAACGAACGGGAGACCAGTAGACGTCGACGCCATGGGACGGATCGTGATCCAGCCTGCCACGAACGGACGGAACGGCAAGGATAACCCCCATCGCCTGTACAGCTACGAGGAGAGCTTGAAGCTGGTCCCCTGGGCGACCGACAACCCGTGGATATTGCAGGGGTATCGCGGCCGCCTGTCGTTGAAGGGAGCGCTGTACAGCGCCATCGGATGTGAGTGACCTGCTCGTTTGGCCGCTTGCTCGTCGTCACCGGCAATGTCTGCCGGTGGGAGGTCTGTGTCAACGACAGTCACACTTGGCGGTGCGACGCGGGCGACGCTGACGAGAGCGGAAGGGCGTGACGGGCTGTCCACTGGCGAGCACAGCTGACTTACAGATGTCCACAATGAGACGGTCAACATCCACTCGCACTCGCTCGGCGCGCTGTTCTGGCTGGCGCTTCTCCCGATCCATCTCTTCTCGTCCTACTTCCCGACACTGTCCGTGTTCCCGCCACAGGAGCCGAGCATCATCGATCGGGCATGCATGGCGATCTACTGCGTCAGCGCGGTGACGTGCATGTGCCTCTCCTCCTGGCTTCACACGGTGCAGGTGTGCGATGCTCCAACGGCTGAAGTCGCCCACTGTGGAGATTACGTGAGCTCATTCGTTCTCGTTCTAGCTAACGCCAGATCGGCATCGTCGTGCTCATTGTCGGCTCGATACTGCCCGGCATGTACTACGGCTTCTACGGCCATCCGGGGCTGCAGATCATGTACATGGCCGGGATTATCAGCGCGGGCGTCGCCTCAGGGTACATGGTGCTCTCGCCTCACCACCGTGGCCACAGGTGGCACCGCACGCTGACCTTCATCGGCCTCGGTCTCTCGGCGGTGATTCCTTGCGGCCACGTCGCGCTCTGGAAGGGTATCGAGTACTCGCGCAACATGATGGGACTCGACTACATCGTTGCCGGCGGCGCGAGCTACATCTTCGGCGCGGTGCTCTACGCCGAGCGCTTCCCCGAGCGCTTCTTCCCCGGCAGCTTTGACATCGTCGGCGCCTCGCACCAGATCTTCCACTGCTTCGTCCTGCTCGGAGCTTGGTTCCAGTTCGCGGCGCTCCGCTGGATGTCCTACGGCCGCTTGCAGATGGGACCTTAGGTGGGCCGTGATGAGGAGAGTAGGCGACTGTATAGAAATGTAGATGCGTCTGTAACTAACAACACTTTGCATTGCCATGTTCTTCGCTGCTTCTGACCAGGGTCACTGGTCTCATCTCGCCTTCTATCCTCACGTCCTCCAGCTGACCCCGCGACGGTAGGCTACGTCAAGCCGACAGCGAGCGCGACAGCGAACAGGACAGAGACGAGCTTTGCGCCCCGTCTCGGAGCGGCAGAGACACAAGCATAGTCGCCAGTGAAGCACTTCTTCCAGTTCCCAATCTTGTCCGCTTTCAGGTAACACGTATTCTGCCCGCTTGCGCCGCAACCAGCCTCTCCGCCGACTTTGGCGCAGCAGTCTGCCAGATTCTTCGGATCCAGCCCCATCGGCATGCAGCGTGCGTCGAACTTCCGTGCGTCAACTGAGTTCGAGCAGGCGCCGGAGGACAGGCCGCCTGTCGGCGAGGCTTGGCCGCGGGTCAGGGCGTTCAGCGCGCTGCCGGAGATCACGGAAGCGGATCCGTAGAGGATGCTGCTGTAGAGATCGTCGCTCATGGCGAGCTTGGGCGTTGATGAGGAGAAGGGATGGACTAGGTTGGGATACGGTGGTGGTGGGCTCTGTGTTCGAGAGGCAGTTGGTTGCTGTCGGTGCTGCTCGGGCAGAACGACCACTGCCCATATACTGCGATCGGCAGCTCATCGCAGCTCCGACCTCGGTGTCGAGGTCGCAATTACTCCTAGGCACGCCGCAGCATGTTGTCCGCCGCACGCCGTGCCCGACTCCGAACAGGGCAGAGTACGCTACCCCCAGTCACATGTCCGCCAGTGGAGCTGGCTCCACTTGTGCCTCGCCCAAGTGCCACGATCGCTGTCTTGGCCTGAGTCACGTATGGCATGAATGCACATTGTTGACATGCTAGACATACTAGCCTGGAGTATGCACAGCCTTTCCCGGCTCCAGAGGAACGCGTCATGTGCTGTCGAGCGGGTGAGCAGGTGGCAGTGTCGACCGAGTTCCTATCCGACAACACTCGTGCCTCGTCGACTCGGAGCATGTGAAGCATGATGACCCGAAGCAACGAGCTGTTGATCAGTCAGCCACACCGGTGACGCTCAATCGCGCTCAGAGGACTGCGGATCCAGACTCAGAAACCTCAGCGTGCCGCAATCTTCTAGCCCCAGCGACTCGCTTCCGCCAACTCTTCTCTCAGTCGGCCAGCACTTCCTCTTGCACTTGCACCAACAAGACGCGAATAATCTATGCAATGACATGTCCGGAAACCCTCTATCTATGAAACTTAGGCCTTGGCCTTCTTCGCCTTCTTGGTCTTGGGCGACGCCTTGACCGTCTTCGCTTTCCGCTTCTCCGCCTTGGCCTTGGGCTCCTCGTCCTCGTCAGCCTCAGCCTCGGGCTCCGCCTTCTTTCCCTTCTTCTCCGTCTTCTCCTTCTTGCCGGCCCTCTTCGCGTCGCCCGCATTCAGGACAGCAATGAGCTGCGACACAAGCCCGTGAACGGACTTCATGTCCTTCGTCCGTCCCGACTTGAGGGACTCGAGCGTCGCCTCCGCCTTGGACGCGGACCGCGGCGCGTCGAGCGCCTTCAGCGCACGCGCGCCCGAGAGCGCAAACTTGCCCACGTCCTTGCACCTGTCGGCCTTGAAGCCGTCATCCTCGCCCGCCTTGCTCAGCGTGTCAAGGGCCGCGTCGAGGGCGTCCTGCGCGAGCTTCTGCGCGTCCGTATTCTTCACCTCGTCGCTCTTCACGAGCGCGGGGAGCTGAGCCATCAGCTGGCCCACGAGACCATAGGCCTGCGTCTGGCGATAGGCGTTGACGGCGGGAGCGAGGAGGGTGGACGTGAGCGCAATGGCGCGCGCGGGGAAACGCTTCACGTAGTCGGCCACAAAGGCGGGGTGTACCTGCGAGTGCTTGCGGGTGACGAAGTCGGAGGCCGTCTCGGCGTATGCCTTCGCGGCGGCGGCCGGGGCGGCACGGGAGAGGAAGGCAGAGGCGGCGGCGCAGAGGGCGGAGAACTCGGCAGAGGGCGCGCGACGGGCGAGAGCATGCACCTCGCCCAGAACCTCGGCAGCCTCCTTCTGCTCATCCTCGCCGAGCGTCAGGGAGCCCTTACCGAGGCGCTGGCGGATGATGCCGGCGGCCTTGTTGGCGAGCTCTCCCGGCGAGCGGACGAGGCGGAGAAGGGGAAGAACGAGGCCGAGAGCAGGAGCAGACGGCCGGCGGAGGTAGGCGTCGACAAAGTCGAGGATACGCGTCTTGAAGTGCGCACTCTCGATTGCGGCGTGCTTCAGGTCCGCGCGCTTCGGGTTCGTCGAGTTCTGCTTGAAGACGGCGGCGAGCTGGGCGTCGACGGCCATCATCTGGTCGTCGTCCCAGACCGACTCGTCGTCCGAGTCGGCATCGGCATCGGCAGCGAGACCAGAGACCTGGAGAGCCTCAGCGACACGAGCACGGAATTCGGGGTCAACACCGCCGTCGTCCGCCTCGTCGTCAGACTCCTCCTCTTCCTCTTCCTCGGACTCATCCTCCTCCTCCTCATCGTCCTCATTCATCTCCTCGTCCTCGTCATCTTCCTCCTCCTCATCGGCGTCGACCTCGGCACCGGCCTGCTCGAGCTGGACGACGAGGTGGTCGATCGCGCTGCGGCCCATAGACGGGGCAACGAGGCCGAAGACAAGGTTGGCGAGGGTGCGGAGGTCGGCAGATCCCTTGTCGAGGAGCGCGATGAGGACGTCGAGCAGCGCGTCGATGGGGGGAACCTCGTCATCCGCCTTCTTGCCGAGGATACCCTCCGCGGCGGTCGTAGCGTCGTCGAGCATGTCGAGAGCGTCCTCGACGTCGTCGTAGGTCTGGAGCACAAGGAAGGGAAGCAGGATCTGGAGACCCTTGGCGGCTCCGCCCTCGGTCTTCTTAGCCTTCTCAAGGACCTTGCCGGCCTTGGTGCGGAGGGACTTGATCTCGTCGTCGGCGTCAGAAGCAAGCTCGACGTGCTTGTTCTTCTCGAGCTTGTTCATGAGAGCAAGGGAGTGCTGGACCCACTTGCCCGAGTCGGCGGCCTTGGTAGCCTCAACCAGAGCGGCGAAGAAGCGGGCACGGGCAATAGCGCTCGTGGCATCCGAGAACGGCTTGCCGATAGCCTTGAGGGGGGCGATGGTGGCCTTCTTGTCGGCGGTGCGGACGATGAAGAAGCCGTAAACTTCGAGGTCGTCAAGGACACGCTGGACCCAGGCGTCGTCCTTCGGGATGGCGCCGTTGCGGCACAGGGCGAGCATCTGGTCGAGGGCCCAGACACGCTTCTCCTCGCGGCTGGTCGCGTCCGCGTCGTTGTCGCCCTTCAGAACGTTCTCAAGGTAGGAGACAAAATCGGCTACACCAGCGGCGTCAAGCGACGAGAGAATCGACTCGACCGTCTTCGTCTTCGTAACCTTGTCGAAGTCAGGGCGGCCGTGCTTGCCGACCAGCTGCGAGAGAAGGGTGCAGCCAGCGGCCGGGTTGGCCTTGACGTGCTCCTGGACGACCTTAGCCGCGCGCATGGCAGCCTTGTACAGGTGGCGGTCGGCGGAGGAGAGGTGGTTCATCCACGTGCGCATGAAGTTGGGCGTGAACGCGAGCGGGAGCTGCTCGCCGTCGAGGAGCGGGAGGGCACGCTCGAAAACTTGGAAGCCGTGGTACTTGCGCTCGGCGGAGGAGGAGTTGGAGAACAGGCTCTCGTCAACGACGACACGGTACAGGTCGGTGAACGGAGCCCAGCCCTTGGGCGTGACGAGCTTGCCGTCCTTGGTGTAGGCGGAGAGGATGACGTCCCAGACAAAATGAAGTTTCGGGTTGTAGGCGCCGCTGGCAGCCTCGTCGTCGTCGGCGCGGCCGTCCTTCAGGACACGGCCGAGGGCGGGGAGGTTCTGCGAGCAGAGCAGCGGGGCGTGCTTGAACGCCGGGGCGAGGAGCGCCTTCCAGTCGGCCTTGACGTTGGCGAGCTCGACAGAAAGCGCGACCTTCTCGGGCGTCCAGGTGCTGTCCTCCTCATAGATCTTCTTCAGCAGGAGCTGGATCGCCTCCTCCTTCCACTCGACCTCGCTAGCGAGCAGGCCACGCACGACACGAAGCAGCGCCCATCCGGCAGCCTCAGCGAGCCACGCCTTCCCCCGTCCGAGCTGGACGAGAGAGTCGAGCACACGCTCAAAGTCCTCCACTGTCGCGGAGGAAGCGTAAAGTGCACCGCTGTCCGAGACGGCGACAGTGCCGAACAGCCGCGCGAACATCATATCCCTCTCCTCGGATCCCTTCATCGTCTTCGACCACGTCGACGAGCGCTGCAGCAGGCTGAGGACCTGAGCGGCAGTGACACTCGGCGTCCGCGCGAGCAGCTCGGTGAGGGCGACGGCGAATCCGAGGCGGGAGTTGTCTCGCGAGCTTCCGAGACCGCGGATCAGACGCTTCACGCAGTACACGACGTCCTCGGCGTTATTCCGGGCGAGCTCGGCGTCGAGCTTGGCTGCTTGAGGGTCGATCTCGTCGTCTTCGTCCATCGAGATGTCGCTGCCATCGTCCTTCTCGTCATCGTCGTCCTCATCGTCCTCCTCATCGTCGGCGGAGGTTTTCGGCTCGAACTGCGACTGGAAGCTCTGCACAGCCTCCACCAGGTCCGCGGTCGCGGTTAACCGCGTCTGGGAGGAGGAGCTGGCGAGATGCCAGAAGAGGGGCAGAACGTTGGACCCCATTTTTTGTAGTGTGGTGGTGTGTTGTTGTGACTGTGCGGCTGCTGTCACCCGCCATGAAACTTCGAGGAAGGCGCTCTCCAAAATCTTGATGTTCATGGGCCCCCGCACTGGCGTTACCGTGGGAAAGCCAAGTCACGTGTTGTTGTTTTCATTTTCACGTCAGCCAACAAGTCCAGGCGCCAGTGACATCATCGGTGATCGACAGACGGTTGCAAACACTACCAGAATGTCTCAACAAGTTCCTTGGCATCAGAGCAAAATGCATCGAGCACTACTAAGCCTCAGCAGGCACAGTGACACACATTATATAGAGGATACAAGTTCTCTGCCCGGTATCTAAATGGAAGGGCAAAAATATACGAATCCAGCTCGCTTGGGTTTATAGAAGGTCAATGGGTAAAAGTGCAGGAGTAAAATGTAAAGGAGGAATCACGGATAGAGGAATAAATGACAACCAACATGACGTTGACGTTATCGTGATGTGGTGGGTGGTAGTGGTGGTAGTTGATGATGAATGCGTGAGAGTGGACAAGGGGGTTCGGGAAACCATCATGATATGTTTGTTGCGTTGAATTGTCATGAGAATGTTGATGAATGTTGAACGTGACGTGTGTACAGCCGGGAAAAAGAAAGGAAGGAAAAAGTGGAAAACAATGGAGACCAAGAGCCGTCATCGGAAGTGGTTCGTTTGTACAGGTGGTGGGCGAAACCATTGGACGACGGTGGGGCAATGCTTTGTTGTGACAGTGACACGTTGAGTCGCCGTGACGGCACTCGGCAGGGAGAAACCAAAATGATAAAAAAGGGGCGCGAGGTGGTATAGGTGGATAGTGTCAGTTGCTTTGATTATGATACAAATGAGTGTGCGTTGGGATCGTTCAGTCGAGCGATGAGCGGTCCGTGACGGTGGTATGGCCGGGTCGCTCTTCTAAGTGTCGTGTATGGTGGTGGTGAGTATGCTGTGAGTGGGCGAGCTCAGAGAGCAAGCTGGGCGTCGGCGCACGAAGCGAAACGCTGCAATCCAGTCCGCTTGAATGAGCGAACCTTAGTCGATCCGAAGATCTGCGCTGGCGCCTGCAGGACACCGCGCGCCAACGGCGACGAATCCGGCTCGTTCTCCTCGGCGATGGCATTGCCGAACCGTCGTCCAGCGGAGGCGAAGGAGAGCGGCTCAGCAAGCACGCGGGCGGCGGACGCTTGCTTAGCGGTCTGGCCGCTGTACGATCGCGAGCGACTCCATTTGCGGAAGCGACCGTACTCGACCTCACAGCGGTCCTGGTAATGCGGGTCGTCCATGGCGACGTACGCACGCGGCTCGCACTGGTTCGGGTACTGCTTGAAGAAGTCGCAGTATCCACCCTCGAGGATGTAGACCTCGGGGTAGTGGACCTTGGGGAAGTTCTGCGTGTTCATGTTGCGGTCATTCTGACGCAGGAACTTGGCGTACTCGGGGCCACGGCAGAGGCTGAACTCGCAGTGGAAGATCAGAACAGTCTGCTGCGTAGTGTCGCCCTCGCCGCTGCGCGCAGGGCTCGGGAGCGGGCCATCGCTAAGGCCCTTGTCGGCCGACAGCAGCAGTTCGTCGATCGCCGATAAGTTTGGGACGTGGACCGCGCCATCGATGTGACCCGCCTCAAACTCGTAGTCGAATCGACAGTCGAAGACGTAATACTTCTTCATCTTTGCCGTGTACTTGCCATCGATGACGTCCTTCATGACCTGCGGGGTAATGCGCGCGAGACCATCTCCCTTAGTAAGGTGACACGGAAGAATCTTGCCCTGAAGCTCCTCGCTGCGGGAGAGGAAGCCACCGGGCTGCGTCTCGGGGCGGACCGCCGTCTTGTCGCGGCTCTCGACGTAAGACAGGCGCATAGGCTTGCAAGGCGACCCGTTTGTGGCACGAATGCCTACGGAAGCCATGCGGGCGTGACGCTTGTTAACCGCCTGGACGGAAGGCGAGCCTTCAATCTCAGACTCGTCCTCGCTGAGCTCAAGTCCGGGCTGCTGCTGATCGCACACTGAGAAGGCACGGCGAATCGAAGGCATTCCCGAACGCTTCGAGCCACCGCACAGAATAGGATAGGCCGAGTTCGCCTGCCCAGGGCGTGGGCCCTCGACCGACGTCAGGGGGTTTAGTGGCGGTCGCTTGGCGTAAGGCGCGCTTCGTCGGTTACCAGCTCCGAATAATAAAGTGCTCGTAGAGGCAACCTTGCCGTCACGCGATCTCCTAGAGGCGGAAGGGGAACTGGACGGCGAGCTTGAGCAAGAACCGGCCAGAGCCTTGCGCTTGGCGGCGGCGAGCATTGGAGCCGCAGGCGACTCGCAGAAGAATGATCCTAAACCAGGAGATTCCTCCCCGTTCAGCGGAGATTGTCCGATGCGCTTTGATGCGGGGGTGTCGATGTCCATAGCTTCGGCTCCACGAGCCTTCGGCATCGGGCTCTCAAGGTGCGGGGCAGACTGTTTCATTAGCACTCAGCCCGCTTGGCATTCCTTACCTCGCGGCGGCCCATTCGCGGCATAGGCACCCGGGGTGACGACACGTCCTCATTGGACATGGTCCATTGCAGACGCACGGGTGAGATATCTTGCTTGGAAGAAGGCATTGAGCTCTTACCCTTGATTCCAGCAGTCGCGAGTGGTCGTGCATTGAGAGACAGTTCACGGCCAAATGTTCGGGTCGAGGCGAAAGGGCGCGTGCTGAAGGCGTCGCTTGCCGACGCCGTCGGCTTCAGTCCGGCCCTCGCCATCGGCCGCCGCGGGGGAGCCAGGGCGAACGGCGGCGGCGGCGGAAGCATGGCCGTGCTGAACTTTCCGCTGCTCAGGTCACCAGGAGAGGGGAGTGGTGGTGAGTCGGAAACGGTAAACGTCATCGACGAATTGAAGGACTGGTCAACATCCGCCGGGAAGTCCACCTCGGTCTTGGTCGGTGAGGGACCTGGGGATACGCTCGGTGACAGAGATGGAGAGTGCAGTTGATTGATAGTGAACGACTCCACCAGTGGAGAGGACGAGAAAGCGGCCATCTTGTCGGGTCAACGAGTTGATAGCTGCTGGGTAGTGTTTATGAAAATGCAGGGACCTAGTGACTAGTCAGCACGTGGATCCACAGAAGCAAGCGGTAGTGACTAGGTACTCACAAGTTTGAACATGGACAACAAGGGGTGCGATACTCTTACGACGATACAGGACATCTACCGACAGGCCGGGGTATCGAACTGCGTGGTAACGTTGGCCGTCGAGGTATGGGCAATGTCGTCTTCGTAGAAGAGTAGTTGTTGTCGATGCAGATACGCAAAACTTTGTGCCAGGGGAGCAGGGATGGTTGACTGGAGATGGTATGTGTCTGGTGGTCTGTCTGTACTGTCCGTGGCTGTGGCTGGAGGGGCGAGTTGCGGGGGAGGGGCGAGCGTAATGGCGAAAAGGATGAAGTACCGGCGTAGAGTAGCACAACGGCAGCAGATGTCCTGTGCGTTGCTCTAGGCTCTCTTTGTCCTTGTGTGTAGCTCGTGCGTACGTTTGCGTTTCAACTTCAACAATGGCACAGAGGAAGGGTCACTCGTCGGATGGCCGTGCAAGCAGTCAGGTCGGAGTGGTTGTCGCAACCGATGTTTGGGTTGGTTGTCGGGAGAAGGTGTGGATATCGGCGGAGTTGTGGTGGGAGTGGAAGCGAGGAATGTCTCGGCCAAACACAGGGCAAGGCCGTATTACAAGTTTGGGTGCAAAGAGGACGTCGAGGTGGAGCAGACAGTCGAGACGAGCTGAGAACTGACCAGAGTTGCAGTCGACGTTGCAAGTTGTAGGTTGGTTGTGGATGAGGACGACCGAAAAAACAACAGGCAAGGGCAGCAGTGAGTGTCGCAGGAGCAGGAGTGTGATGGCCGGTCGCAGTGGAAGGCGTCGGCGGTCAGGTCCTAAGTCTTAGCGTCGAGGTCAGGCTCGTTCAGGTTGCAGGCTGGCTGGCTTGACTGGTTTGTCTGGCGGGTTGGCGTCAGGCGTCAGGCGTCAGGACGGATGTGGATGGGGGATGGGGTGGGAGTGTCGTGCGTCCACACAGGGGCCGTGTACTTTGACTTGTTGCCGAGGAGACAGAGGATATAATAACGGGTGCAGCAAGGGGCTGATTATGGGTGTCGGGGAGTCGGCGGGGGTGTTGCAAGGGTGGTAGGATTTTATGTGGGAGGGGATGTAGGATAGTAATGTGGTTGGTGGATGGAGTGGGAGCAATGCAGGATGTTCTCTGGGTGTGGTTGAGTGTCTGGAGTCGAATGACGGAGGGGATGGGATGTATTTACGCGGTGATGTCGGTGAGGGGTGGTGAGGGGGAGAGGGAGTGAGGGTCGAGGGTTGAGGGCAGGGCTGAGTCAGGGCCTGGGGGGCGGCAGGGAGCGGTGTGGTGCAGATGAAAGTGGTGCTAACAGGGACGAGGCGTAGGAATCGGTCCCCCGTCTCTACGTCTGCGCCGGTGATCGTTGGTGCGTTGCGCTGTGGGATGTGGGAGGATGGGAGGAACGGTGCCGATGGTCGATGCAGCTTGCGTGTAGCACAGTCGTACGGTAAGTGGTGCTGTAGTGCAGCAGGCAGACTGGCGTACAGCGACTGCAGCGTACGGGGTACCTGGTGTAGCTCGACAGGCGACAGGCCATGTACGGTGCAGGAGGCGCAGGGTCCAGGGCGTCATCCAGGGCTCAGGGTCCAACCCAGAGGTTAAGGGTCCGATCCCAGTCTCAGGTTGCAGCACTGAGCAGTGAGCGAGCGAGCGAGATGCGTACGAGCTTGACCCAGACCCCAGATGCAGATGCATCTCGCTGCAGAACAAGCGCTAGAAGGCTGGCGCCTGAAGCCTCTCTGCGCTCTCGGCCAACTCGTCCCAGGCCGTTGGCCGCTCTCGATTCCGACGCTCAAACCGCGATCCGACTGGCTCGCGGTCCCCGACCCGACGAGATGACAGGGAGAATTCAGCCTGTCCTTGCGAATGTGGGACTTTGTTCGACGGCTGGTGAGAGGTGACTCCTAGACTTCTGCCACTGCGTTTGGCAATGTGTGCGAAAGTCCTGCATGTCCTGGCCCAAAGAGTAGCCTCGCTGACTCGCCGACGGGAGAGGCGTACGGCGCGGCTGATTTTACTTTGTGCTGCTTGAGATTAGTCGAGGCTCTGTGGTGCAATCAGACGGTCGCGCGTGTGCGCAGCCTAGGAGTAGGTTGGACGGGGCGCACACCGGCCAGAACTGGGGCGCAAGCCTGGCTGAGCCAGGCGCAGATATAGAACAGGGCTTGAGCCGTACGGTGCAGTCGTCTGGAACGGCCTTGGGCTTCTACAGCGACCACACCAAGAAAGGCAACCGGTGTAGCATGTGAACGGTAGCTGTGGACAGCGAGCAGCGGAGGAGTGAGCGGAGTAGGCCAGTTCTGCATGCAGTGTTGTTGTTGTTCTTACTCCCGAGCTATGAGGTCAGGTGCTGCGATGCCGGTCACGCATTCAGTGTGGTGCCGCATGCCGCAAGCCGGTCCGGTGCAGACCTACACAGGCGTGCACGCCGAGCCGGACGAGCCGGTGGGGCCGGTAGATTCAGTGCAAGCTTACTGCGCGTCGCGTCGGAGCCGGTGGGCATGACATTGCATGCTAGCAGGGAGCTCGCTCGGCGCCGGCCATGCATAGTGATGGCGGCGGCATGCATGTGTCCATGACACTGTCGGCGCTAGACGGGCAGGCGAGACAGATGACAGCCCAGATCGATGGGGTTGCATGACGCGAGATGCGCGAGATGAGACGTCGGTTGGCTCAGGGCTGCCCTTAGGCGCGCTGCCGATTCATGAGTGGGCTGAGGGACAGCTGAGGGAAGACGCGACTGCTTTTTCGCGACACTTACCACTTTTTCGCAATATCCTCACGATGGCTGGTACCGCCCGAGCCCAAGCCGCCCACCTCGCCCGACACCCCTTTCCTCCATGGACCACAGATCCACGGTCCATGCAGACAAGGGATGCTCTTGGCTGCGCGGTACCCTGTGCTCTACATTGTTAGTGATCGCTCTGCCGCCAGGGTGTGCGGATGTGAGTCCTCTCATGTACAGAGACGTCGACTCCAATGTGGAGATGGGAAGGTCAGTGCGCTAGTCGGTCGGTAGATTCTCAGCTCCACCGAACACCGTACGTGCCGTTCGGTCTACCGTACACTGTACACCGCACTCCTTCGGGCAGCGCAAGTCCGCAGCGCACCAGGGAAGATTCGGTGCCTACGGCTCGCAAACTCTGTCCGTCTCGCCCTTTCCCTGCACTGGATATGGCAGGGGACGAGGCCCACATTGCCGCCTGTGCGAGTGTGTCGGCAGTGCGGTGTGCGGGGGTGTGCTCGCCCGAGCCCGAGCGGGCATTCAAGCCTGTGCATCAGTGGGAGCCGGGAGCGGTGTGTCGCCGCCTGTGCACGCACTCGCGCACTCGTCGACCCCGAAGCCAGGCACAGGAGGCACAGAAGGCACGCAGGACACGCAGGAACAGGAACTGGAGGCAGACAGAAGGCACCCTCGGGACTGATTTCTTTCTGCGTGGCTGCCTTGTCCTGACACCCCGAAGGGCGGAGAGGGGCGGGGGTCGAGCCTGATGCCCTCGTCCTTGTGTGCATACACATGCACTGACACACCGATACGAACGCTTTGCTACTTTCGTACCTGCCACTGAGGCACTCCGCTCCGCACATAGCTTTACGCTCTGCCCCACTGTCACCCCCCTCGTCTCGATGAACATGCCCAAGTGTCCAGACAACGAGCTTACGGATATCAGCGACATCCGATGGACAACGTTGTCTGATCATCATACATCAAGGGCAAGCACGTTGTCCGGTGTGATGCACAAGACCGTGACGCCAGGGCTGTTGCAGATTCCAGTTGTTCAGGATAATGCTCTGCCCCTCTCTCTCTTCATCGTCCAGGCCCTCGATGACGACCATTGAGGCTGGACAGTCACACTGCATGGAGTGACACGACGTCTCCAGTCTCCACTGCGAGAGTAACGGGAATTGGATGTTTGTCCGTTCCTGACTCCGGGCCTGATGCACAGAAGCACAGGCGTGTGCCTGTCGCTTCCTAGCTTTCCTGGCTGCCGGCGGACGTGCCGGAGCACCTGCCGTCCACTCAATGCATGCCCATGCCGTACAGCGTGAGGGCCGTGAACCTTCGATCTAGGTTCCTGGCCTATCCTCTTCTGCGTATTGGTACTCGCCAGTGTGCTAGTGCTGAGCATGCTGAGCGCCAGCAGCGACAAACAACAAACATGTTTATGTCTTGAAGGGAGCTCCATGAATGTCGCCCACTGAATTGGTGGCCGCCCAGCCTGCCCATGCCGGGGGTGGGTCTCGGCGCTGACTCCGCGACACATCGTTCGTTGTTTGTCCGTCAGTGGATCTGACGAGCAGGCTAGCCCGAATCAGCTGTCTCGTTCGCGTCTTTGTCCGAATGCAGACAGCATTTCAGTCGTTCGCGCAACAATGCTGAATCGCCCGTCATGACGATCCTGCCGAGTCTGTGCGTCCGTCCGCGGGCCTCAGCGTCTCTTTCCCAGCCTCACGCATTGAGCAACTCATTCACTCATTGTGCTAGTCTGGGAAGGAGTAAACATGTCCAGCACGCCGAAAGCAGCCAAGTCTCGCAACAGACATTCATTCATATCAGAGGCTTGGCCCCAAGCTCTCAGGAAGGATTGCAGGAATAATACCAGGAATCGGCCTGTCACGACCACTCAGCCGCAGACGTAAGGTTGTGTTAATGCGATTCAAGCCGTCAGCTGGAGACGAGGAGACGAGTAGACGAGGAGAAAGGCGAAATTCCGACTACTACCGAAGCGCGTGGAGAGGATGGACGACCCACTCGCCGGGCGATTGCAGGGATCGGACGCCTCATCGCGATCCGCAAACCTTCCTCTGTTTGGGGTGTTACTCCATGCGGTATAGTGGGCGTTTCTGCTTTCTGCTTCTGCAGATCGCAGCATACTGGGGTATACGACATCCGCTTAGTCTGCGTCGCCCACTGAGGCTTGAAGGGAATGAAGGGGTTATGAACACTGTTCGGCCAGCCAAGAAAACATAAAGCCAGGAGTCCTCGATCCCAGGATGCATGCTGGGCCCATGATCGTTCCTACTGACAGGCGCGATCAGCGTACCAAGATCGTCGACAGATCCGATCTCCGTATCCTCCCTAACGACTAAGCAGAACTAACTGCGCTGACTGCAGCTACTGGTCGCTGGACACTGGAGGCCCGCGCGTTTCGCCCGTCTGCCAGCGAGCAAGAATATTCGGGCATGCAACACGACAGTTGCATACTCTTCTTCGGATCCTCGGATTCTCGGCACGCCCAGGAGGACGTCGATCTCTGAGACAGGGTGACACTCCAAGGCCCCATCAGTAAGCATACCATCAGTCAGCACGCAAGCAAGCGCCCCGACGGAAACTAGCACTTGAACGCCGGAATAATGTCGGCTGGGACACTATATGTGCATGCGTGCTCCTCGCTGAGCATTCAAATGCCATAACCAGTGCGACGAGAATGCGGTGCAGGCTCGATGTAGCACGCATTTGCTTTTTATTTTCATCACTCGTTCGAATTCGTTCCTCTCTTCCGCTGACCGCTGACCGCTGCCCGCTGCTGACTTTGCTAACGTTTGTTCTGACCGCTGGCCGCTCCGCACTGCGATCCGCACCCAGCTCCGACCACCGGCGCACCGGCAAGTGAGGAATCGTTCGATGTATCGCACTCTTCTCGTAATGCGTAATGTTCGAGCTGAAACGAATTCGAGGGGAACAACTCGCACTTGGCGAGAAGCAGAGTTTAGCCAGCGCGCCTGCTTTTCATGGTGAGACACTCCAGAATGCCCCCGACGTGCATCCGGCGACATCCCACTGGCTCTCTCGGTTCCCTCTTGCGGCGTTGGCCAGGAGACCGCTACCCCCGGTCGTCGAGGAACCTGGGACCTGATCTACTCAATGTGCTCGCTGTGCACGCTGCGGCCTGCTGTAAGCTGCTATGCTTGACAAGCGTGCTGCATTCCGAGGCGGCATTGCGGGCATGCCGTCGCCATCGCCATCGCCGGCACGCTCTTCGGTCGAGGCACGCAGTCTCCTTGACGTCTCCCCCACCTGACCCATGCGTCGTCCGGCGCCGTTCGCTCCACACTCCACAAGCAGGCACCGGAGGCACCGCACACACATTCGCTCAATGCATTACAGAACGGCCGTCGGCGTGCTCACCGTTGGCACAGAGGTCCGCTGGACGAGAAGTGTACGGCATGGCATGGGCTGCGTCAATTAAACCTCCCATCGGCCCGCCAGCGTAACCGCACTGTACGCTCCAGTGAATTATTCCAGCGCACTGGTGCCCACCAACCGACGCAACGCCAATGCACAGCCAGTGTCGGAGGCAAGGCGCCAACGACGTGAGACGGGCACTGCCATCTCGCTAGATTGCTCGCTAGCTCGCAGAATGTCCGTTCGGCCACTTACGACGTGCGACTGCGGGTATTGGCGATTGTCCGACATTTCTGCAAGCCCGAGGATCGCAGCGCCCTATATTGCACGGCGATGGGTTGTTCCCTTCATGACTTTTAGAGCTCTGCGGGTGACACACTGGCGGCCCACAGTCCGTCGGGAGCGACGCAAAGTCCTGTCATTTCTCGACGGCTGAGTGGTAGAGCGAGGTGAACCCAGCATGGCGCTGAGCGAGCCGAGCAACAAATGTTAAGCTGCCAGATCTGGTCATATACTGCCGTACTCCTGTGCATCTGATAGGCTGCTAGATTGATCAAAACCTGAGATGACCTACGCGGCCGCGGGAATGTCGTAAGGCCTTTAAGGACGCGTGAAAGTGAAAGGTCTTGAGGTCGGGCTCGGGAACGAAATTTGTTCCACCGCAGCCTGCGACTGACGCTGACAGGACGACCGAGTGAAAAAGAAAGCAAGCGCGCTCGCCTCGACCCTGGGCCAGACCCTGCGACCGGACTGACCACCACGTGATCCGAAAAATGATGTGGAATGCCAAATGGTGGGCAGTGATCTGCCTGATTCCGACAATGGGAGGCTGGCATGCCGGGCGGCACGTGACGGCGACCTGACATGTGGGGACCCGCCCCGTGTGACGATAACGACGGAGGAGGCCGATACGGTGCGCACATGCGCGCCCGGCGTGTATCTACGGAGCCTCTGACTCGCCCGTTCACACCGCGGCCCGATAGCGACTGCTTGCATCGGACATCCCACGACAGTGAGCAGATAGGACATCTCTCTGCCTTGCTATCACAGATCACTCCTCTCTCTCTTCTCTACACCACACACGTTCCCTCTCTCAGACAGCACGATGACCTTTCCTACCGCTACCGACAGCACCGTCGCGTACCTGCGCTCTCTAGGCGCCGTCCGCGACAGGTCCAAGCAGGTGTACGACCTGATTGTCGCGGGTAAGGCGGACCACTGGGACTGGGACGAGAGCAAGCTCCAGACTGTCATCGACTTCTGCGCGGGTCTGATCCAGGTGAGCTGGCCGGAGGACCACGCCAAGCTGACGCCAGCGCGACTTCGGGGATGACACGGACGCCATTCCTCGTGAGTATTTCCCGCCTTCCCCGCCCACATTCTCTGGCATCCGGCTCTTCGCTTCGAGCTTCTTTGTTTATCAGCGCTTATCGTGCTCCCGATCGTGCTACGCAGCTCGGGTATGCGCGAGCGCTAGCGAGCAGGATGTCACTCCAGAACCCCGGATTCGCCACCCGTTCCTTCCAGCCGCCGTGACACCCCATTGTTCCTCCCTTCCTTGATTCCTGACGAGTGGAACTAGTGCTGAAACATCACAGCCCACTGTCGTCGTAACCACTTCGGTACCCCTACTCCCACCAAGCGTGACCGCGTGGGCGAGCTCCTAAAGGGCCCCCGCTTCCCCAGGGATCCGGAGGAGCGCGCCGCCACCCTCATCGACCTGTATGTCGTCAGCGTCCTGCTCGACGCGGGCGCAGGCAACAAGTGGACCTACGTCGAGGGAGACTCGGAATGGGTTGGTGGACGTAGCGAGGGCCTCGCCGTTGCTAGCTGGCACATGTTCCGCGATGGGGTGTTCAGCGACAAGGGCAAGGAAGACCCCTTCCGCGTTGATGGTGAGTTGTTTGTGGAGCACGAGCTCGCGGCAGCTTCAAAGCTTGTGAGGTAGCTAACACATCAGCTGCGGCACTCCAACGCCTCACGCCTGAGATCCTTGCGAAGCACATGCAGGTGACGGAGGACAACCCCATGTCCGGTCTCGAGGGTCGCACCGCGCTCCTGTCCAAGCTGGGCGGTGCTCTCGCCGCGCGTCCCGACATTGTCAAGAACGGCAGGCCAGGGGATCTTGTCTGTGAGTAGTTAACAGGTCTGTGATTTCTAGCTGACCGCAGACTACTTTGAGCCCAAGCTCGGTCCGAACAAGACGCTCGACCTGGACCAGTTCTGGCAGACGCTCTTCGAGCTCCTCGGTCCGATCTGGCCGGCACGCACGACACTCCCCGGTTCGGACGCCGTGCTCGGTGACGTGTGGCCGTGTCCCTCGCTCGACCGCGCTCTCGGCTCTGAGAACCGCAAGCTGGGCGACTCGCTCGTGCCCTTCCACAAACTGACGCAGTGGCTGTGCTACTCGCTGATCGAGCCGATGCAGGACCAGGCTGGCTGGACTGTCCGTTCTAGCAGCGGGAACGAGCAGACCGGTCTCCCGGAGTACAGGAACGGCGGTCTCCTCGTCGACTTCGACCTCCTCAAACTCCGCCCTGACAGCTTGGACGAGGGTGTCTGGGTTAACGGCAAGGACGCCCCTCCCAAGCTCGAGCCTTCCAGCCCCGCCGTTGTGGAATGGAGAGCAGCCACGGTCGTCGCTCTGTGAGTTGGAGCTCTAGAGCAGCTAGAATGTCTCTGAGTTCAGCTGACACCACAGTGATCGTATCGCCGATGGAGTCAAGCAGAAGCTCGGTAAGGATCTCGAGCTAGCCCAGGTCCTTGAGGCGGCTACCTGGAAGGGTGGTCGCGAGATCGCGAAGGCGAAGCGCCCCGTCGGTGCTGGTCGTAAGTTGAGAGTGCTCCACCCATCACAACTGACGAACAGCTCCCATTGAGATTGTCAGCGACGGAACCGTGTTCTAGATGCCTTGAAGCACAAAGTTAGACCTAAGAAGATGCCAAGACGAAGTAGATTAAGACGCATGCAATATGATCATCATCACTAGTACCGACTGCTGCTACTCTAAAGAAACCTGACACTTGCCCAGTCTACCCACCGCTCACGCCCGCCGTCTTACATGTGGGCGTGGGGGTCCTCCTGCTCCCGCTGCTCGGGGGCGACGGTGATCGAGTCGTCGATACGGAGGAGGGCAATGCACGCCTCGAGGGCGGCCTTGAACGACTTGATCTTGCTCATAGTGGGCTCAAGGACACCGGCGTTGCGGTTGTCGATGACCTCGCCGTTAAGGAGGTCGAGGCCGTAGAAGATAAGGCCCTGCTTGGGGTCTCCGGCGGGGGCGGACTGGGCGGCGTTGTGGTACGCGCGGAGCTTGGCGACGAGATCCGTCGAGTCCTTGGCGGCGTTGAGGGCTAGGGTCTTGGGGATGTTGAGGAGGGCGGCGGCGAATTCGGCAATGGCGAGCTGCTCACGGGATCCGAGGGTCGTGGCGAAGTTCTCGAGGTAGATGGAGCAGGCCGTCTCAACGGCACCACCTCCGGGAACGACGGAGCCGGACTCAAGCGTACGCTTGATCACGGACAGGACGTCGTGGAGCGCACGCTCCATCTCGTCGAGCATGTAGTCGTTGGCGCCGCGGAGGATGATCGACGATGAGCTAACGACCTTGGTGCCGCGGACGAGGATGAGCTCGTCGTCCGAGATACGCTCCTGAACGACCTCGTCGGCCTGGCCGAGCGAGGAGGCCTCGAACGTCTCCTCGCCGTCGAGGTTGGCGAGGGAAGAGACGAGAGTGGCACCAGTCGCCTTGGCGATACGCCTGAGGTCCTCCTTGCGACAGCGGCGGACGGCCATGGCGCCGGCCTCGACGAACTCCTTGAGCACGAGGTCGTCGATACCCTTGGTCGTGAGGATAACGTTGGCGCCGGACGCCAGGATTTTTCGCACACGCTCCAGCGTAATCTCGGACTCACGCGCACGGATCGCCTCGAGCTGGTCCGGGTCGTCGATCGTGATGTGAACACCGAGGTGCATACGCTGCTTGGCCAGGTTCATGTCGAGACAGGCAATCTTGGCGTTCTGGATGCGCGTCTTCATCGCCTGCGACGCAACGGTGCAGTTGAGAGCGTAGCCGTTGACCATGAACGACTCACGAGCACTCTTACCGTGCGCCTTGAGGACGTTGACCGCCTTGACCGGGTACTTCTTCTGGCCCTTCGGGTTCACCGTCTTGACAGCGAGCATGGCGTCGACAGCGAGCGGCGCGAAGAAGTCGTCGTCCGCCGACAAGATCTTGGACGACATAGACGTCTTGGCAACATTGATAAGCGCCTCACGTCCAAGCTTGTCGACCTTCGTCGACAGGTGGTCGACCATGAACCGGCATGCCTCCTTGCACGCCAGACGGTAACCAGCAATCACGGTCGTCGGGTGGATCTTGTTGCGCACAAGGTCGTTTGCCCTCCTGAGAAGCTCGGCGGCGAGGAGCACGACCGACGTCGTGCCGTCTCCGACCTCCTTGTCCTGCTGCGCAGCGAGCTCCACCAGCGTACGGGCAGCCGGATGCTGCACCTCGAGCAGAGAAAGAATCGTGGCTCCGTCGTTCGTGATCGTAACGTCTCCGACGTTGTCGACAAGCATCTTGTCCAGTCTGCGCTGAGTCAGTGACGTCCCTGGCAGTCTCGTCCGAGATTTCGATCACATACCCAACAGGACCGAGCGATGACTTCAGGATGTTTCCGACCGTCTGGCACGCAGTCACTGAGAATGTCAGCTCGTTGCAGCTAACCTGTTAGCTACTCACCGTTCTGGTCGCGGACCTCGCTGCCACTGACACGCGATCCACCAAGGAAGAGGCCCTGTTGCCGTCAGCTCTGGAACTCCTAGCCGGTTAGCTGCAGAACTTACCGCACGCGGGTCGCGTTGGTACATTGAGGCAGCCATTTTGACGTTACTCCTTTTGTTGGGTCAAGAGTAAACAAAGGCCGTTGATAGCGGGTTGGAGGAGGATAGAAACTGCAGGAATCTCTGTGTGGAGGGGTCGAAGCTCGACCGCGTCGATGATGGAAAGCGTTCGAAGTGTCAACTACGGCACGTGGCAACTTTTGATGCCGCACGTCAGCAAGCTCAGGATGTGCCTGGACACCGCCGCTCACCCAACCTTTTGATCCCGCGGCGCGTTCTCGCCTGGCTGAAGATTCGGACCTCCACGTTTCATGTCCAGAGTGTGCGGGACGTCAGGGCTGGCGAGGGCGAGTTGTCATGTCCTTGCTGCTACTGAATTGTGCCGTTCGTCTTGCTCAACTAACCATTTCGCCGACATCATGGGGCGCAACGGCTTCATGGGAGCCTTCCAAGGCCTCGATGCCTTCGGAAAGGTGCGTTCAGCTGACTCGATGATCTCCCAGCTGACATGACAGACGATGGAGGATGTCCGCATCCGAACGCGCACCGGAGCTCTCTGTAAGCCAATGCCTCAACCGACAGGCGGCGCTGACCGGCAGTGACATTCCTTTCGTTCTCGATCATCCTCACCTCGATCTTGATCGAGTTCATCGACTACCGGCGAGTGACGCTGGAGCCAACTATCATTGTGGACCGCTCGCGTGGCGAGAAGCTGGAAATTGATCTGGACATCACTTTCCCGCGCGTGCCCTGTTTCCTCCTCTCGCTGGACGTGATGGACATTTCAGGGGAGCGCCAGAACGACATCACGCACGACATGGCCAAGCACCGTCTGTCAGCGAGCGGCGAGGAGCTCGAGGTCACCCGCTCTGGACAGCTGAAGGGCGAGGCTGAGCGTGCTGCTCAGAACCGTGACCCGAACTACTGTGGCAGCTGTTACGGTGCACAGGCCCCCGAAAGCGGATGCTGCAACTCCTGCGACGACGTCAGGAAGGCGTACTCGGAGTCTGGGTGGCAGTTCCCGAACCCCTCGACGATCGAGCAGTGTGTAGAGGAGAACTGGGCTGAGAACATGGCCCAGCAGAACACGGAGGGCTGCCGCATCGTCGGCCAGGTCAAGGTCAACAAGGTCGTCGGCAATCTGCAGTTCACGCACGGCAACATCTTCACCCGCGGACACACTGACCTGCTCCCTTACCTCCGTGACGGCAACGTGCACCACGACTTTGGTCACATCATCAACAAGTTCCGCTTCACCGGCGAGATGCCGGGCCAGCTGTACCATCGCAACCAGATCCAGAAGAAGGAGGACGAGACCCGCAAGGAGCTCGGTATCCACGACCCCCTGCAGGGCGTTCGCTCGCACGCCGAGAACGACGGCTCCAACATCATGTACCAGTACTTCGTCAAGGTCGTCTCGACGGCGTTCGTCTACCTCAACGGCCAAAACATCAACACGAACCAGTACTCGGCCACCGAGTACGAGCGCGACCTCAAGCACGGCAACCTCCCGACCAAGGACCAGCACGGCCACGTCACGACGCACTACACGAACGCGATCCCGGGTGTCTTCATCAATTACGAGATCTCGCCCATGAAGGTTGTGCACACCGAGACGCGCCAGTCGTTCGCCCACTTCGTCACGAGCACCTGCGCCATCGTCGGAGGTGTCCTGACCGTTGCGTCGCTCATCGACGCTGCCATCTTCAACTCGCGCAAGCGTCTCATGGGCGAGAAGGAGTCCTATGGTGCGCTCAGCGGTAAGATGATGTAAAAAGTAAAAATATAGATACCCCAGTTGAAACTGTCATCATGCATTGCATCTTTTAGGCTGTCGGGGTCGCTGGGCTGTCGTTATACAGGTTATGATAGGTGTGTACAGGTGAAAAAATGCTGTTGGTGGTTGATGTTGATGTTTTGACAGCGGCCAGCTTACTCGCCGACGCGGTAGGCGACCATGGCCTCAAGCGAGTGCACGTTGGTGCTGAAGCTCCTAAGGCGGACCTGCTCGACAGTGCCGCGGTCGATGAGGTGCGGGTCGGCGTCTCCCCACGTGTTCGGGATAGCAACGTCAGGCTTGGCGTTGGTGTACGCGAGGATCGTGAAGGTACCTGGTTGTCAGCTCCGACACTTCCAACTGCTGAGGGCGGGGAAGACTCACATGGCTCGTCCAGGATCGGGAGGAAGGTGACGGAGCTCGTGATCTGCTTCATGATTTCCCGGATCTCGCCCTGGACCTCCTTCTCCGTCTTCTTCTTGGGCTTCATCTTGGGCGCGCCCGGCATCGTGCCCGCCTGCGTCGGGCCGTCCTCGGTGTGGATGTCGAATTGCCACCGCTCGACCGTCTCCTCCGTCTCGATCGACTTGATCGCGAGCACAATGCGGTTCAGCGCACCCTCCATCAGCCAGTCTGTTGTTTCAGCTGCAATCCTTGACCCCAAAGCTGTGAGCTCGCCGTTGGTGGCGGCTCGACTCATCAGTAGCGAAACTCACCAGAAACCTGCTGCAGGATCGTCTGAATGTACTCCCTAAGTCCGTCGTCGGCGGTCACTAGCATGGGCAGGCCGTACTTCTTTACCATTCTGCTGTTAGCTCAGCATCGGGGATTACTCAGCTCACCGGAACTCGTCGGAGGGGTACACGCCTCGTTGATACAGGATCCTGAAGGTCAGCTCAAACACAGCGAACGACTCACGAGTTGACGCTGTACTCAAAGAACTCAGTGACGAGGGCGACACTACCCTTGAGGGTGATGGCCTGGTTCTGCCTCTGCTTCTGTGCTGTCGCCATGGTGGTCGTGTTGTTGAGGGAAGACTTGACGAAACCAAGATTTTGTTGTTGTTGTGATCCACGGCGGATGAACTGGATGGGCTCCATCCGGCGCGAAGTCATACGCGCAGGCTGCAGGCTGAGTGAGATGGGCGGCGGGGTTAAATGTCAGGCTGACTTTTCGAATTCCTCACCGTAGCGTGGTGGCAGGCGCTTCGCTCCCTGAGCCTGACACGCAATGACATAGTGAGTGGGTGGCCAAAGCCAGGGCTGCCCGCCGCCCAGCCAGCGTTCGCTGGGCGGGGGCTATGACCAAACGGCAACAAGCAACTCGCAATCGCTCGCCCTACGTCTTCGCTCGCTCATCGATCCAACCTCTTTCTTCCTCTCTCTATCCGGCACTGCACACCCTCTTCTCCACCGCAAACGCCTCTCCTTCATCATGTCCGGATGGTTCTCCTATTTCACCGGCCGCAAGAACGTCAAGGAAGGAGCCCGTGACTCGATCATCAACCTCTGCCAGAGCCTGCTCACCCTCGAGAAGAAGGAGGAGTACCTCAACAAGCAGATCGAGGATGACCTCAAGAAGGCTCGTGCCAACGCCACCACGAACAAGCAGGGTGAGTAAGACCTCGTGATCGCCATACTGCCGCTGCCAGGTGGCCAATACCCGTTTAGGCATCCGCAGCGGCGGCGGCGGCGGTGGAGCCTGCGGCGATCGCCTGGGCTTCATCGTGTGCGATAAGCTTCGTCGTTTTCGAGAAGATAGCTGACAGACAGCCGCCACGCATGCTCTCCGACAGAAGAAGCTGCATGAGGACCAGCTTGACAAGCTGGCGGGCATGCGACTGACGCTCGAGACGCAGGTATGTGTTATCGCTGTGACATGGCCGGTGTGACGAGCCCACCTCGTGTGATATTGCCTCAGTCACCGACCGTGGTGTCACAAAGCAGCATACTGCACTGACACGTGTTCTCTTCTCTGTGCAGCTCAGATAGCTGTGGAACAAGCTGACAACAGATCAACGCTCTCGAGTCAGCCAACCTGAACGCCGAGACGATGGCGGCGATGAAGCAGGGTGCGGACGCCCTCAAGTCGATCCACCAGACCCTGTGAGTAGTCCTTTCATGTGTTAGAGATCGGTCTTTCGCTAACACCCCGCAGCAAGGTCGACAAGGTCGACGAGACGATGGACAGCATCCGGGAACAGATGGACGTTGCGAACGAGATCTCGGAGGCCATTTCGAACCCTGTCGGAATGGGCGCGACGATCGACGAGGACGAGCTGCAGGCCGAGCTCGAGGCGCTCGAGCAGGAGGAGCTCGACGACCGCCTCAGGGGCGCCAACCACGTCCCCTCGCACATGCCGGCGCTGCCCGCGAGTCCGGTCCGCCAACACGCGATCGCGGACGAGGACGACGAGGAGGCCCAGCTGCGCAAGCTCCAGGCCGAGCTCGCCGGATAAGCGTTGTTTACTCGGAGATCGATAGACTAAACTCATTTTACCCGCTTTACCGCTACTCATCCGCACCGCAACGCCCACCGTTTGCCTTCCACTTGCTGTTTAATTTGCCCGGACGTCTCACAGGACACGCGACTTGTAGGATCACTGGGGCTGTACGACTATGATGCGATTTCACTGTGTTTTGCGATGTGGCATGTGCCGCGGCGCTGTCGTGGTGCTGGCTCGCGCTTCCCAGCACTCGGTAGGCTGTGCTTCACTGGAACTGAACCTGTGATCGCTTGCCCTCTGGTACCACTGACGATTAGTGCAGAGTGTAAGGAAAGACTACGAATGCATACTGGCTACCAGAGCCAAAGCTACGGAATTATATAAAGTCGGAGGTTGAAACTCATTAAGAATCACCAGGTGCCAGAGGCGGAGGGAGCGGCAGGCTGGCCAGAGGCGGCGCCAGAAGCTTCAGCGTCGGAGGCAGCGTACTCGCCACCAGCGTCAGCGGCCGCAGCGCCAGAAGCAGCGGCGGGAGAGGCGGCATAGTCGCCACCCGCTGAGGGGGCAGAGCCGGTGGGAGCAGCGCCAGAGGGGGCAGAAGCAGCACCAGAAGCGGCGTACTCGCCACCAGCGGAAGCAGAGGCGCCAGGGGAGCCAGAGGCGGCAGAGGGCGAAGCCGAACCGGAAACAGCAGCAGAGGCATCAGCAGAGGCGCCGGCAGAGGCACCGCCAGAAACGACCTTCCTGCCGCCCTCGGCGTCGCCATCTGACTCCTCGTCGCCAGACTCCTCGTCCTTAGTGTCGGACTCGGTGTCAGAGTCGTCACCAGACTCAGAGCCGGACTTGTCTCCAGAGTCGTCGCCCTCCCCTGCACAGTCCCCCTCGCAGTCCTCCTCCTCGTCCTCCTCGTCCTGGTCGTCAGAGGGTTGGCCACCAGCGCCGCCAGAGCCGCCAGAACCGTCAGAGCCAGCGCCGCTCATGCCAGACCCGCCGTGGGCCCCAGGCGGGCCGCTAGCCCCACCCTGGCCCCCCGAACCGGCCGAGTCGCCTCCGCCGCCACCACCACCACCGCCGCCCTCGCCACCGTAGTGGTGCTCGGAAGTCTCGGGAAGGGTGGAGTTGAGAGGGCGCGCGGCGAGCGTGGCGTTGTCCGCGGGGGCCGTGCCGTTAGCGACGGTGGAGTTCTGGGCGAGGTTGCAGTCGGCCGGAGAGAGGCCGGAGGGAATGGCCGAGGCGCCACCAGAAGCGGCACTGAAGGGGTCACCAGACGCAGCGCCGTAGGGGACGCCAGAGGGAGCGCCCGAGGAAGCGCCAGAGGGAGTGGAGCCAGCGGCACCGGTGGGAAGGCCGGAGGCGGCAGAGGGCGCTCCAGAGGGAATGCCGGTGGGGAGCGAGGCGCCGTTGGCGGGAACGTCGGAGCCAGAGCCGCCGCCCGAATGGCCGTCGAGGAGGCCGCGCTTGTCAGAGTCGAACTTCTCGGAGTCGCAGCTGCCGCCGAGCTGACCGTCGAGAAGACCACGCTCGTTTGGAGGAGCGGCGGGGGCGGCCGCGACGGCAGTGAGGGCGAGGAGGATCGAGAGGCTGAAGCGCATCTTGAGGAAGTAGAGAGTGTGGTGTAGGTCCAACTACGGCGTGGGTTGTGTTGCTGTGTGGGCTGTGGTTGTTGCAAGAAGTTTGAACAGAGAAGTGGCAGAGAGTGGGGAGTGCGTGGAGAGAGAAGGAAGTGCGTGATGGATTAGAGAGAAGGAAGTTGTCGGGGGAGAGATAGTTTATATCTCTTCACGAAGTAGACAGCGCAGCTGCACAGCTGCACCGCTGACTGCGAGTGCACGCGAAGAGGTGAGGGCGCAGTGCTTGTCAGATTGTCTGGGACCGCGTAGCGTTGTCAAGGTGCTCACACTCACGCAGCCAGTCTGGAGTCAAGGGAGAGCAAGATGGCCCTCGAAGGATCAGCTGTGACAGTGACGTGCGGTGCGCTCTCCTGTGCCGAGTGTGCCAGAGCGAGTCAGGCCAGTGCGAGTGCCCTCAGCTGCGGGCTACGGTCGTATTCATGTCAAAGGCTACCAGTGCAGGGTGGCTGTCGCTAGCTGCCAGTCTGTCGCGGGTTGAGGTCCGCGCCTGTGGCGCTTGCCGCAGCTCGCAGGCGACCACTCTCCGCTAGCTGGTGATGAGCTGCGCAATGGCCACCCCAGTTGACCGACACGTGCCCAGTTTCACAATGATTTGCGGCAGTCTGGTGCGCTAATCACCTCGGCTAGGCTGAGGCGCAAGGCGCATCTCCCGGGGTACCCTGGGCACCTGTTAAACCTAGTTTGACACCACGGGGCGAGTCGTTGGCAGCGCTGCCGTCGGAGTGCTACCATTCTTCCTCGCCTTCGTTGCATCGTTGCGCTCGAAGGCTCCTCAGCCGCTACTGAAGGTATCAGCGCCATTCAGCAATCCACGCTCATGCCCCGCTTCATGTTCCAGAAAATTCAAGGCGCGGGGGCACATAGATCCGCAACAGTCACACATGCAACATGTACCGGAGCCTTGCACCGCAGACAATCTCAACACCGCAGGCATATCATGCACCGCACACTGATATGGTGCGCACGTTCACAGCCTCTCAGTGCTCCTGAGAGCACTCATGAAGCACCTGCATACCGGGAGCAAGACTCGCAGGCCATTACCGCAGCCGATAGGACTGCGATCACTGCGAGATCACACCAGTGGCTGTCTGTCCCAGCTGCGCCACCTCTGCCACAGTTGCACAGCTGTGCAGTCGCCCCGTCTGTGCACTATCCACCATGCTACTGTCAGTGACCAGTTCCAGAGTTGCGGCGTAGCCATCACAAACTGGCACGCGGCACCAGAGTCCGCCCGCGGCCCATGGGTCGATTCGAGGTGAGTCACCTCGCTGCATGCTGAGCGATCGGAGCCTCGAAACCGTGCTGCGGTGGCTCTGTGCGGTCTGCCACGCGAAAGGATGCGGATTGTCTTGTCGTCCCTCCCCAACTCACTCACCGTAAACACAATGAGACTTGCCTAATAGCGTGGGAGAGGTTCCAGCAGCATGCGACTCTATGGCCCCTATTGCGAGAACGGCAGTACGTCAGCCTGATGAAGCTGAGCCCACTGACACTTCCACTGACCTCTAGGCTTCCCCATCGACAGACTCTTGCAGCAAAAGCGTCTGGCGGTCAGTCTCTATAGCCATACAGTAGGCGCACGTAGAAGTCGATCTCGAAAGCTGCAATGCTTGCCCGACACCACCCCTGCACCTCGTAGGAATACACGGATACATCTCCTTCTGACCCCCCTGCCGCATGATCACACTTAGACTATCTCAAAGGTCCTGAGAGTACTGGATCGGCTTGCCCTTCTCGGCCTCCTGGAATGAGTTGAGCTTGTCGAGCATCGGCCACAGCGTCTCGGGCACCGTGGCGCGGAACTTGGGGTCGGTAGTGTACTCGAGTCCGTGCTGGAGCAGGTTCCTGGCGCGGCTCGCGTCGCCCTCCGGGGGCGAGCCGTAACAGCCATGCAGCGTCCTCCGCTTCACGGCGAGGTTGTACTTGCCGACGTGCATGATGTTGTTGTTGTAGAAGACGGTCTGACCCTTCTTCAGGTTCAGCACCTGCGCGCCGGGCATGGGGCCGCCGTTCAGGTTGGCATCGCGCTCCTCGGGCGTGCGGATGCGGTTGTGGGAACGGGGAATGGCGGAGAGACAGGCGTCGTCGTACAGCGCTGCGTTCCACTGGATGCTATGGTGCTTGATCGCGAGAGCCTCGCGCTCCTCCTCGGGCGTGGCCGTCGCCTTCACGTCGTCGCGGTGCCAAGAGAGGGCGTAGTCGCGCTCAGTCGGGTTGACGAGGAGGTTGAAGAGCTCTGCGGGCGTCAGCAGCGAACGGCGAGAGAGAACGAGCCCTGTTCTCTTCCTGCCCCTCTCTCACAGGATGAGAAGAGAAGGACTCCGAGGAGCCAGAGGCTCACACGGGCGGCGTGTCGGCGGAAGAAAGACTCACCAAACTGCATAGCCTCCCTTCCGACACCCATCAGCGCCGCCGAGACATCGAGCATGTCGTCGCTGCCGTACCACTCCGCGAAGATGGGCTCGTTGAGGTCCGAGTGCATGATGTTCTGCACGCCCCAGGTGCCCTGCTTCCTGTCCTCGGCGGACCAGGGCGGGAACTGCTTGCCGACGATACGGACGTTGTCCCACTCTCCCTGGCGGCCCTTCTCAGTCACGCGGTCCGCGGCCTCGCACAGCGGCTCGTAGAGGTCGGTGGGGATCAGGTCGTCCACAATCACATAGCCGTCATCGTGGTACTGGGCATCAGCTCGGTCCTCTTCTAGAGAGCGTATGGAAGAAGGCAAGGGTGGGTGGGGAAGACACGAAAGTGAGAGTGGAGGTGGAGGCACTCACCTTCTGAACAATGTCGTCGAGCTGCTCCTTCGTAAACGGCATAGTGTCTGTAACGTTCGTGTTGTGGGGGGCTCGTGACGGCGGTGCAAGCGTTATTATAAGCAGGACCCAAGTGCTGGAGATACACGTACTCGGATATGGCCATCGTCCTTAAGCTCTAGACTCGGAACTCGCCCCGAGCGACCGGCAGGCCACGGCAAGGCAGGTAGCGGTGGCAACTCGGTGAAACGGCGCTTTCCCCGAATTCTCTGCCCCCGACCCCGCGGGCAGTGGTTCCTGAGTTCTCCACCAAGGATGGGTCGCCGATTTCGCGCAGCCAGAGCGGATTCCTCACCACCCACTGCATATTGTGCCCATTCCTCGATTCTGCCCGAACCCTAGCAAGCGGCCGAGGCGTGCGCTGCCGAATGCGACTCGCTCGCGATTCTTGTGCCGACCGCCGAGCTCGTTGCCCACCAGTTTATCTGACAAGGAAGAAGTCGGGCGTTATCAGCCTCCAGACTTCCCGGCGTTTTGCCCGCCAACCTTCGGTGCGCACCGATATCCCGGCTTGTGTGCCGCTTGCTTCTCTGCAGCTGTGACTTTGCTCCGTATGCTACTCTGCTCCTTGCACGCCGAGCTCTCGCGCGAGGTGCCGCTCGTGACGCTCTATTTGCCTATGGCCTGCCTTTGGCGGGCAGACCACGCAGTACATCTTCATTTATCTTCAGGTATATGTCGACTTTTGGTTGTCTTGTTATTACTATTCGGCCAGCTACAGCACGCCTTCTCTTGCTCTTGCTGCTCTTACAGATAGCTGTCAGATCTCTAAGCATAATAGTGGATGGACCTGCAGGGTTACCACATTGTTCACGGCTCGCTCTCATCCCGCTCTCGCTCTTACTCGTCACGGTCAATGAAAGCGATCTCCAGGTCCGAGGGGTCGGTAGGGACAGAGAGGATGCGGAGGGTGTTGGTCTGTGAGTCAGCTGACAGTTCCGACAATGCAACTTACGTGACCGAGTCCTCCCTTCCATCCCTGGACGGCCATGACGGTAGCCTCGGGGCGGATAATGTTGAGGTGGAGAGCGACCTTGAGGCCGTAACGGATACGGTTGTCGACGTCGATCTGCCACTTCTCGGCGGGAACACCGCGGGGCTCGGGGTAGAAGACGGGGTAGACACCGCGCGAAAGGTGCATCTGGCGGGCGGTAGCGGCGTTGCGGGTAACACAGATGATGGGGCACTTGGGGCGGTACTTGGAGATGAGGCGGGCCGAGACACCAGAGGTCGAAAGGACGATGATGGCACCGGCGTCCTGCTCGATCGAGGCAGCGACGGCAGAGAGAGCGAGGGTCTCAGCGGTCTCGGTCGGGCGGGGAGTGAGCTGGCGGAGCTGGTCGAAGAGACCGTTATACGAGATAGCAGACTCGGCGAGGTAGGCGGTCTCAGCCATCATCTTGACGGCCTCAATGGGGTACTTGCCCTTGGCAGTCTCACCGGAAAGCATGACACAGTCAGCACCGTCAAGGACAGCGTTGGCGACGTCAGAGACCTCGGCACGAGTGGGACGGGGGTTGACCTGACGTCAGTTATAACGATCATGTTCAACTCACGGTCATGGACTCGAGCATCTGAGTAGCACAGATGACGGGCTTGCCAGCAACGTTGCACTTAGCGATCATCATCTTCTGGGCGAGGAAGACCTGCGAGGCGGGAATCTCGATACCGAGGTCACCACGGGCAACCATGACACCGTCAGCCTCGGCGAGAATCTCGTCGAAGTTGGTGACACCCTGCTCGTTCTCGATCTTGACGATGACCTTAATGCTGGCACCGAGCTGACCGAGAACCTTGCGGATCTCACGAACGTCGTCGGCGCGACGGATGAACGAGGCGAAGATCATGTCGATGCCGTTCTTGACACCGAAGGCGAGGTCAGCCTTGTCCTTCTCCGAGAGGGCGGGGAGGTCGACGGGGGTCTTGGGGAGGTTAACACCCTTGCGCGATGAGAGGGTACCCGCGTTGAGCGACTTGACGCGAAGCTTGTCACCGTCGATAGAGATGACCTGCAGGGAGAGGATACCGTCATCGACGTAGATGAGCTTGCCAGGGGCAGTGACCTTGGGCAGGTTGGTGTAGTCCATGTAGATCATGTCGGCAGTTCCGCTCTCCTTGTACGCCGGGTCGGTGGTGACCCAGAACTCGTGTCCGGCCGGGATAGGGACCTTAATGCGTCAGCGCACTGACGTGACAATAGCCGCGGAGCCGGCAGCTCCGGCAACCTCGCACTCACATCCTGGTCGTTGGTCATGAGACCGGTACGGATCTCGGGGCCCTTGGTGTCGAGGGCAATGGCGAGAGGACGCTCGGCGAGCTGCTTGTCGGCCTCGCGGGTGTTGTCGATGACGGACTGGTGGTACTCGTAGGAGCCGTGCGAGAAGTTCATACGGACTAGGGCCGTGGTCAGCACATGCTCTGTCCGCACACACGCCCCGTCCCCCGTGCGAGCGCCGTGCGGCGGGCGCCTTTCCGGGCGCGGACGCCAATTGCGCGCACGGCGCCGCGCCCAGCACAAGCTGCAAAGGCCGGGGAGACCGGAAGGCCGGGGTGTTCCGAGACGCACCGATGTTCATACCAGCGTCAGCAAGAGCGACGAGGGTCGGGACGTTGTTGACCTTGGGTCCGATGGTACCAATGATCGACGTCTAGAACGCAGGAGTCAGCACCACGCGAAGCTTTCCAATCGCCATCCAGCCCGCGCTGGGGACCGTCAGCCGTGTCAGGACTCACCTTGCGGAGGTACTTCTGCTCATCGGTGGGAGCATCGAAGCTCGTCGAAAGGCCCGCGAGCCAGGAGATCTGCGAGGAAGACATGGGGTTACGGCTGTCAAGGTGGTGAGCAAGGTTCTGGCCGGTAGAGTTGTATACGAAGGAGGACGCGGAGCCGGGCGAGTGAGGTGTGAGGGCCATTGTGACCGGAGAGCTCTACGCGGGGTGCAGTTCAAGGAGGGGGAAGGTAGCGCTCGCGCTGGAGATGAGAAGAGGAGGGAAGAAGAGATGCCCACGACAGCGACCACATTTTCTTTTAACACTTGGGGACTCTTAGAGACAGGAGGACACAGGGATCTGGCAGGGGTGGAGGGGGCTTGCTCAAGGGAGTGAGGAATGAGAGGCGTCGTTTAGACTTGACGTCTTGGGGGCTTGGGACGTGGGCACTTGGGGATGATTGTGTTGTGATGAGATCGGCGGATGAAACAGTTGCAGAACTCGATACGCACGTCTTGGGTGAGGCTGTCGCTGGACTGTATCGCGGTCAGTGCTTGTTCGGGAGAACGTAACCGGCACCGGGACTCACGGATAGCAGATGGAAGCAGCGAAGTCGGGAAGATGGATGAGGAACAGAAAAGTTGTGATGGAGGAGTCTGGTAGTGAGGACGGTGGATGCCATGAGCGGACGCCATAGCTCAGCGAGCGGTCTAGCGGTCCCCTGTGTCCTGACATCCTGACATCAGGCGGCCATCACGCAGCCAACTGGGTCAGGTGGGGGCCAGGGCGGTGGGTGCGGTGCGCGCGCGGAGGCTGGGTGCAGGCTCAAGGAACGCACTGGACGCACCGACGCACTGACGTAGTTCATTGGTGCATTGTTGCTACTACCGCCGGGAGGGGGCCCTGAATATCCTCACCCAGTCTGGTGCCCAAGGCCTCGCCGCCACTTGACCAACCAGTTCCCACAAGTCCCCGCAAGCCTCTCAGCCCCAGTCCAAGCCCACCTGTGCTGCGTCTCTCCAGGTAGTGATGACTCACATGTGCCTCCCAAACCCCTCCTAGCTTCTTTCTTATCAGACAGACTCACCTTGACACCAGGGTGTCACGACCAGTAGGCATGCGTGCCAAGGCCGGTCACCGTGGCATGCAGCATGGAAAACAAGGGATTGGCGGCGGATGACACTCCGCTGGCCTTCAGTGGCCTGCGTAGGTTGCACAGTGGCGGACGGCTACCATCCGCTCTCATATCAGATTTCCATATCCTGTAGCGCCCTCATCGCCCCGCTTGCCCAGATTTGCAGATCAGATTGATCCCTCAAGCCCCAACGGCTGCACACCAGCGCCGACTAGCGCGCCCTACCATGGCCTACCAAAACTCGCCGGGTTCACGCCGGTCGACGCCGTTCAGGGCGATGTATAATAAGCAGCGGCCCGAATCGAGCGATTCGAAAATACGTCAAACTCGCCGGCCAAGCAGGTTCGAGCAGACCATGTGAACCTAGATTATCCCCGGTGGGTCGAACCCCATACCCCGACCGGAGCTCGGTCGCCTCGGCGCAACCCCGAGAAGTGCGAAAAAGAGACCGATTGAACATCACGTGATAGCAATGCTACACATATAGCGGACGCAACGCCCGCCGTATCAACAAGCAACGCTTACGTAACAGCTATGGTGAAATGGTATCATGCATCCTTGCCACGAGCGATTGGATGCGGTGGGGGTTCGATTCCCCCTGGCTGTACTCTTTTGCGTACAGGCTGTCCAGAGGACGAAGGAGAGCTCGGTGGGGGGCAGGGAAGACGAGTTTTTAGTGGTCGAAAGATGGTTAGTGGAAAACAGTTGTGGTATTGATGTAGGGTGGAGGTGGAGGCTGGTGGAGGTTGTTCTGCGTCTTAATCTGTGCCGAGCGACGCCCACGACGCCCCGATCGAAAAACCGCACCAAGAGATTCCAATGCATATACTGGTACAAGATATGAGATCCAAGAACTAATTAGCCAGCAGCGCCTGCACGATGTGGTTGACGCGCAGGTGCCTGAGGTCGGTGTATGTCTGTCCGCATCCGACGAACAAAATTGGCTGTCCCGTGACGTACGTCATACTAAGCGCCGCGCCGACCTTGTCGTCGATCGTGTCGAACTTGGTAAGAAGGATACCGTCGATGCCGCGGCGCTTCGTCGAGCCGCTCGCGGAAGAGAAGTCCTTGAGCGCACGGTCGAACTTGGTCAGTTGGTCGACAGCCTCGTTTCCGACGAGCGCCTCGCCGACGAACACGATCTTGTCCGGGTTGTTCACAGTCACGAGCTTCGCGAGCGCACGCATCAGCGGCTCATTGTCCTGCATTCGTCCGGCAGTGTCGATCAGCACGACGTCGAACCTGTTTTCCTTCGCTGGATGTTAGCTGCGGCCGTAGGTGACTAGCTTACCATAAGCGATGGCGTCCTTGGCGATACCGGCAGCATCCTTACCGTAACCACGCTCGTAGAGCTCGATGCGACGCTGACCAGCGGCGTCCGTGCCCATGCCGAGCTCATCACCGAGCGCACCAAGGTTGCGCACGTGCACGCGGAGCTGCTCGACAGCACCGGAACGGAACGTGTCACACGCGGCGATGAGGACGCGCATGTTGTTCTGGAGAAGCCAGAAGCAGACCTTGGACAGGTTGGTCGACTTGCCGACACCGTTGACACCGACGAACGTGATGGCGTACGGGTCGGGGGGCGAGTTAGGGTCGGCGATGGACGACGGCTGCGAGCGCTTACGCTGGATGTCGACGAGAATATCCGTCGACGTCTTCGGCGTCAGGATGCGTGTCATCGAGTCCGACAGCGCGCGCTGCACCTCAGACTTGACACTCGTCAAGCCACCGAGCTTCTTGCCGACGATCGCGGAACCGACAGCGTCGCACAGTTTCTCCGCAATATCCTTCGCCACATTCTTGGACATGAGGTGCTTCTCCATGTCCGCCAGCACAGGGCGCAGATCCTCCTTCGTCAGGACCTTCTTTCCCGACAGACGCGAGAACATGTTCGCCCACGTTCCACTGTCTTCCTCCTCTTCCTCGTCGTCATCGATCTTCAGCTTCTGCGTGCGTCGGGCGAGAATCTCCTCCTCGGTCGGCAGGTCGTCGGTGCGTCCGTAGTCCCAGTCAGCAACCTCGTAGTTGCCGGTTGCGGTACGGGTACCCATGGCGTCGTTCGAGACGAGAGCGTCGACATCGACGGTCGCCGTCTCTGGTGCCGGAGCAGAGTAGTCGAGGGCCGCCATGTCCTGGGACGACACCTGTGACTCGCCCCATTTGCGCATGAGCTTCGCAGTGGCACCGGACGCCTTGCGCGACGGGGACGGGACGGGCGACGGGGTCGCAGTGTTGCGCCCACGCCCGCCCTTACGACCTTTCATACGTCCCTTGAGCGCCTGCACATTCTTCGCTATCTCCTCGGCAGAGGGAGCCGTCCTGCTGTCGTCCGAGACATCGGGGCCTGACGTCAGCTGCCATGTACAGATCTGAAGCTCACTGGAATCCGTAGGTCCAGCAGTCAGGTGGAACTGGCGCTGGGGAAGGCTACGAGATCGGCCTCCGCTTCCCTCAAAGCTCTTCAGACACCGGTCAAAGATCTTGTCCCAGCGGTCCTCGACGATCTTCTCTCCGAGCGTGCGCAGTGCTGAGCGGCTCTGGTCGACGATGCCACTGCGGTTTGAGAGCACATCGACAAGCGACTGGAGGTACGGCTCGAACAGGGAAAGGAAGAGCTGCTTCACGCGCTGCAGCATGGCGGGAATGTACGTGAGCGGCAGGAGGGCAGGGAAGACGACCTATGATGTCAGCAGTCTGCTTTCCGAGGTGTGTGTGGTCATCTGACTTACGACAAAGACAAGGCCGAGTCCGTTCTCCATGGTCCACCGGACGCTGTATCCATCCCGCTCGAAGACCTCATCCTCGCCGCGCGCCTTGCCTTCAATCAGCGCCTCCTTGATGAGGCTGTTGACTGGCGAGTTGACGCTGGCTGCGAGGTCGGTGAAAGCCGGGGTGAAGGAGCGCGACCAGAGGATGAGTCCGCCTGGGGTTAGCTTGGCAAACACAGCCGCTAAGCTACTCACTCTGATGGGAGATCGAGATATGGTCCAGCATGTCGGGTAGGCTGGTGAAGGTTCAGTGGGGAAGAAATCAAGAAGGTCGGTTCGAGGTCACCGGTTGCACTGCACAGCGATCCGCATCCACGCTTAACCTGGCGCCATGTAATCGCGCGAGGTTTGGTTCCGGGATATGTGGGGTCTCCACGAATCTCTTGTCAAGCCACACCACATGGCGAGCGGGAGCACTGCGCGGCACAGTGACGGTCGGCACCTGACTAGAACGTTGGTTGCTGAGTCGGGATGTGCGGGGCCAGCCCGGACCATTAGCGATTGAGCGTTTAAAGTCCAAAACGAGCATGCAACGTTCCTTTTTCCCAAACTATCACTTCGACTCGAGTCGACATCCCTATCAAGTAACACCATGGCGACGAACAACTGGACACCCTCGTCCTGGAGGGACAAGCCGATCGCCCAGGACGTCACGTACGAGGACAAGGAGGAGCTCGACCGCGTGCTCGGGAAGCTGCGCCGGCTGCCGCCGCTCGTCTCGACGGTCGAGGTGAGGATGACGACGTGGGTAGTGGCTGACGGCAGATCGACCAGCTGCAGAAGCAGCTCGCTGATGTCGCCGCCGGCAAGGCGTTCCTCCTGCAAGGCGGTGACTGCGCCGAGCTCTTTGATGACTGCTCTCAGGTAAGCTGGCATTGCCTGGGTAAGAAGCTGACGATCAGGCGCCGATCGAGCATAAGCTCTCTCTGTGAGCAATCCAACCTGTTCTGAGCTAACCTCAGCATCCTCCTCATGTCCCTCATCATCCTGCACGGCAGTCGTCTGCCCGTCGTGCGTGTCATGCGCATTGCGGGCCAGTACGCCAAGCCGCGCTCCAAGCCGACCGAGATGGTCGAGAGGGAAGTGACCGAGAACGTGGACGGCGAACCCCTGACGCGCATCAAGCGCGAGGAGGTGCTCTCGTACCGCGGCGACAACGTGAACGGGTACTCCACAAACGAGCGCGCGCCCGACCCCGAGCGCCTCCTCGGCGCGTACTTCCACTCGACGGCGACGCTGAACTACATCCGCACCCTGCTCTCGAGCGGCTTCGCCGACCTTCACCGTCCCCTGAACTGGAGCTTCTCCCACGTCCGCAGCCCCGAGCTGCAGCGCGCCTTCGCCTCTGTCGTTGAGAGTCTCCAGGACTCGCTCGACTTCATGAAGGCTGCGACTGGCGGTGCGGGCGGTTCGGAGCGCGGTGGTACTAGCACAGTTAACATCTTTACTAGGTGAGTTGGCGCGGCGAGCGGCGAGCGAGCCTCCGCATGCACTGCCACGGGTAGCAATCGTGCTTCACAGTGCAGCGAGTCGCACCGCAGCTCTAATCGTTTTCCGACGTTAGCTGACAAACAGCCACGAAGCCCTTCTCCTCGAGTACGAAGAGGCCTTCACGCGTCCGCACGGCGGCGCGCCCGCCTTCTCCCAGCCCCCCACGCGCGCCCCGACACCCAGCGGCGGCCGCTCGACCAACGCTGCCTCGAACCCGACCAAGTTTTACAACCAGACCTCGCACTTCCTCTGGATCGGGGACCGGACGCGGCAGATCGACGGCGCGCACGTCGAGTACTTCCGCGGCATCGCCAACCCCATGTAAGCTGAGGCGCAAGATGTGAGCTGACAATCAGTGGTATCAAGGTCGGCCCGACCATGGACCCGGCCGAACTCGTCCGCGTGCTCGACATCATCGACCCGGACCGCATTCCCGGAAAAGTAACCGTGATCGGTCGCTACGGTGCCGAAAAGGTGGAGCAGTACCTGCCCGCACACATCGAGGCGGTCAAGGCGACCGACCACGTCGTCGTCTGGCAATGCGACGCCATGCACGGCAACACGCGCACCTCCTCCTCTGACCCCAGTCTCAAGACGCGTCGTTTCTCCGACATTGTGCTCGAGATCACCCGCTCCTTGTCCATTCACAAGGAACATGGCACGCACTTGGGTGGTATCCACCTCGAACTCACGGGTGAAGTTAATGAGGAAGGATACTCTGTCACGGAGTGTATTGGCGGCAGCATGGAGCTCGCGGACAAGGACCTCGGCACGAATTACAGGACGCACTGCGACCCGAGGCTCAACTTTGAGCAGAGCCTGGATGTTGCGTTCCTTGTTGCGGATTACCTCAAGGCGAGGAGGAGGGGCGAGAAGCCCCGTGATCTTTTCAACAACCAGTAGACATGCACAGATTACATTATTATATATTTTATGGAGACTGCTTCTTTGCTTGCCGTTCGTGTCGTCTGTAGTCGTGGGGGGGTCGTGTCACATTGTCGTGAAGGGCATTGTGTACGGGGCGTAGTGTGCTCAGAGAGCAGTGGGTGACATGGCTGACGCGACGCCTATGCCATCACCAACACCCTCAATGCGTCGAGGGTTGCCTTGAAGTCCTGCTCGCTCTCAATCGCCTCCTCGCACGCGCTGATGATGCCGTTCCAGATAGCCTGGTTCTTGGTCTGCTCCATCTCTGCCGTCGCATCCATTGCCGCTTGGCGTTCCTCCATGGTCCGCTCGATGAGTGCCTGCAGCCTCGCCTCCTCCGCGCGCATGCCCGCCAGCCGCTCCTCGAGCTCACTACGCTGCGCACGTAAGCGGCCCAGCTCCTGCGCGAACTGGCTGTGGCCCTTGCCCAGGCTCAGGATGGGGGAGGAGTCGCTCCGCACGAGCTTCGTGGGCGGGCCGCTGCTGGACACGGAGCGGGAGGTGGAGGAGGACAACTTTGGCGGACGCGGGGGGGTCAGATGATTGAACGACGTGTCCGAGGCTAAGCTGACGTCGAGGGCTGCGAGAGCCGAGGCATCGCCTGAGAGCAAAGTCGACAGTGCAGGCGTATCTGGCACGCCGCGGCGGCGCACCCGCTGAGGCGTAGACGTCGCCATGGACGTCGTGCGAAGGTGACGCGGATGCGGGGGTGATGGACCAGACAGCCGCGACGCCTTCGGCGACGGCTTCGCTGACGCAGACCCATTGGCTGGTGTCGGACTCAGGCTGGAGCGAGGTGATGGTGACGGCACGGACGAGACGCGAGCTGACGTTAGCTTCCTGGCAATCGAAAAGCTAACTCACGATGAGTTGCGCCCCGCTCCGCGGTAAGCGGCTCGAGCTTGCTCGCCAATCGCGAAGCAACGCTCGACGATCGCGTTACGCACATAGCCGCTTCTGCTGTCGAGACTGAGGCCGACTGCCGCTTGTGGCTCCGCGTTGGTCGTTTCGACGGCGTCTGTGTCGGCGGTGTAGCCGAGTTCTGTTGTCAGCTGGTCATCTCCAAACAAGAAAGCTTGAACATACTGTTCGCCGGATAGTGGAGGACTGCGCGACGATGCGCTTCGCATTGTTTAAAGCGACATTCTGGCTCGACGCAGACGGCGCTATCGTCCCCGATGAGTGGGAGGGGCGCAGCGAGCGTCCGACGGTCGTTGTTGAGGTGGTCGAGAGCGCAACCGACGCCGTGCTGGCAGTGGGACGGTGAATGCCCTGTGCTTTGGCACGGGTGCTGCGCGTGGACTGAGAGACTTGTGAGACCTGTGACGGAGCCGGCGTTGCCGCTTGGGCAGCCGGTACCGGGATCTTGCCGCCTGCTAACGCTGCTAACCCCGTCTTGACGGACCTGGTACCCCGTGTTGCGGCTAAGGATGTAGACCGAGGAAGACGCGACTCGGTCATTGTACCGAATGCGGAGAGAGCAGGTGTTGCGGCGAGGTGGCGTGTATTGGGTGGGTCTGAGGTGATTTGGGAAAGTCAAAAGGGACAGAGGATGAGCCGGAGAAGGAGTGTGCGTGCGGGAGGTCGGTGGAAGGAGCGAAGAAAGGAACTAGGTTTTGTGTTTGTGCTGATGGTCGAAGATGATGATGGCGGATGGCAGTCTAGTGTTTGTTGACTTTTGAGACTAGTGACGAAGGGATGCGCCCTGTGCAGCATGCGCTCATGGTGATTGCTTGATGCGGATCGCGATCGCCGACACTGCCCTGCCTACGATTTCGAGGATCATTGTGCATCACAGGCACGCTGATCATGCCAGCCATCTGAAGGGTTGCATCGGGTGCAAAAAGCATTTCGAGGAGCAGAACTGATGATGCATGGTTATCAGAGTTCTTATCAGTCGGGGAGCGGTCGATCGCATGGGTCCTGGTTGTGTGTGAGAGGCCGATGGGTAGACCGCTGGACAGAGCAAGCGCGTTGAGTTATGACGCGTCATGGAGGAAGCGGCGTGCGCAGCAGCGGGGACTGGGCTGAGACCATGATGCAGGGTGCGGGCCCGCCATAGCGCGGATCCCAAACAAATTCAGCGTCAAGGTTTGACACCCGAGGGCGCGAGCAGAGCCAGACAGCCACAGGCTCAGTCTTTGAGCTCCGACGCGGTGCGTGGTTGCCTCTGTGCCTAAGTGCCACGAGAAACCCGCGTGGTGTGTGTGCGCGGTCCAGGCGTTGATCCGCGGTGCGCTCTGGGCTTTTGGGACTACTGTGATCGCGTATGATCAGCGGGAGCAGGATCCTGAGGCAGACGACATCCCGTCTGCGGTGAACCCTGGTGTATCACTTCTTTACCGCGGTCTCCTTGTTCGCTGCCCTTAGCGCGAGCACACGGCACAGACACTCGAGTCGCCTTCGCCCCTTCGACCCCTCGAACGCACGCACCATACCTCCTATACACTCCTGTCCGACCAGTCTCGACTCCTGGCAAGTCCTGGCCGTTCCTGCAATCCTAACTCTTCGATCCTGCATTTCCTATACCCCTCCTACCACCATCATCCACTAGTCATTTAGTCTTCTACAACTGCTGCTGCGACTGCGACACGCTGGCCACTCGCTATCCCCTTTGCCCCGCGCGGCACAAAGTCAAAGTCCTCCCACCCTCTCGATTCCGCCTGCCCGTCTCCTTGCTCTTTGCTCCTTGCCGCCGCGACTTCGGCCACCGCTCCCCCTTCCCAGCGCAGCACCGCGCTTCGCTTTCCCCCCTCTTCCCTTCCTCTACGTCTTCTGTCCTTCCCATTCCCCCATTCGCAACTGCACACCCCGGCCGGCGACAAGAACAACGCCAAGCGAAGCATTGGCATACCGTTGCTCTATATTCATACCACCCGCTTGGCGTACTCAACGCCCTTTCATTGTCCTCAAAACTCTTCCCGGCTCGCCCCCACCCCCGCAACGCACGCAACCTCTTTCCCCAGAAGGGGCAACAACGTCTCCGACGCTTGCTGTGTTCGGTCTTGCCCATGCGCTTCTAGCACTCTTGGTCCTCCTTGCCTTCCTTCTACCATTCAAACAACTCGCTTGTCACCTTGGCGGCCGTTTCATCAACTGCGCCGCTTGTGCCCACTTCAGCCTCTTCCTTCTCATCAGCGACCCGCACCGATCACCCGTAAACTTTCACTCGCTGTCCCAGGCTAGGCTACGTCGTCGGTCCGGCTCCGGACGTCATCAGCCATGGTCTTCTTTCCGCCCCGCGAGATCGTCGCGGCTCTGATCACACCCGGTGTGACAATGGATTACGCGGCGGACATCATCGAAGAGCATGTGCTGCACCGCCGAGCCAAGGGTGACTCCCTCATCGACGTCTCCAACACTATGAACCAAATCGAAAAACGGGTACGTCTGAGCAGCATGTGTGCTTCGTTCCCATCTGACAGAACAGGTTCCTCGTGCTGCGCCAGCTGTGCGCCAGGCACAGTACATTACCAACATACCGCCGCCGTCCGAGTTGACTGTTCCCCCAACACCAGCAGGGCATCCTGCCTCTGCTTCAACGACGACGCTCCTGCGGTACCTGACCTCCGAGCCAACTCCTTCGATCCAGCGAGCCCGTGAGGCGATTCTGGAGTACGTCCTGAACCGCGAGGCACGGATCCGAGAGAAGAAGCCGGGACGAGGCGGCAAGGGAACGTTGGGCCGTGAAGGCTTCGAGGAGATCGCTACCAGTCTCGCAGAGATCGAAGACGGTCTTAGAGGTACCGGCACTCTGGCGGAGAGGGGTGTCGTCCGAGATCACTTTGTTCCGGACGATGAATTAGACGGCGCGCGTCAACTGGGCCTTGCTCTCGTGCTCTCCCTGCGAATGCTTCTGTCGTACTTTACGCTTCCGGACCTCGCTCGACAGATCCTGGCCCTGCCCCCCAGTGACGCGGAGCGAACGCTGGTGCAGCACATCCGCCGTCGTGTCGCGGGTGAGGGGCGATATGCTGTGGCCCGCGAATTAGAATATGTGGAAAGTCTGGTGAGTCGCGTCGACCTAGCCGCGCACTGATTGAGCTAACGATTCCAGACTCTCGGTCGACGACCGGCTCTGCGCCCAGCATTCCGCTCGGCTCGCGCCAGGACTCTCCTTCCGACGCAAGTTCTTTACCCCATAGCGCTTCCGGCTCCTTCAAAGTCGAGCTGCATCAAGCTGCTGACGTCGTTCATTAAGGATATCGAACTCGGTGGCCCCGGTGCTGCTATCGCGTACACCGGGAATGGGACAAATGTTCCTTTGGGTGTGGAGAGAAACGGTTTCGGCGCTAGGAAGAGGAGCCCCAGAATGTCCGACACCCCGCTGGCACCGAGCCCGGTGACCTCGCCTCTTAGGAGTATGGCGCAGTTGCCGAAAGACCACAACCCAATCGAGGCCTACACTCTCGAGTTGCTCTCCGAGTACATCACTCGCGAGAAGAGGGAGTACATGCTCAAGTACCGATGGGCCAAGTCCGGTCGGGAGCAACTCGGAAAGGACCTCGGCGACATCGAGGCGGCCGTCTGCCTCGCCGGCAGGAATACCGCTTCGAAGAACGCCCCCACGCTGCTCCCGATCTTCCTCGAGCTGCGTCGAACGTTCGCCCTTCCAGTCTCGCCACTTCCCCGCGCAATTGTGGACCCCTACTACGATGTGCTTCCCGAGCGTCCAGACCCTGACTCGATTCCTCTGCGGGAGCCGACGGTCAGTAGCATCACGGCGTCGCTGTACGTCAACCCTCGTCTCGATGACGCTGCTGCTCTCAATGTTATCGAAGAGCTGCTGGAGAGTGAACGAGAGAAAGGTGTAAATGCCGACGTTAGCGAAGAGAAGACCATCTCATGGCTCAACGGTCAGATTGACCAAATTGCGAAGAGGGTAAGCTTACATATCACGCTTCCAGCTAACCGCAGTTCCCCGATGGCTCGTACAAGACTGTGTTTGAGCATGCTCGCCACCTTGCGGCTCACCCTCGAGTTACGGCCGACGCCGACGCACAGAGCGCATTCCCGGCGAAGAAGCGCGAGGAAGAGGAGCCTCCCCGACCGGATTCCCGCAGCTTGGCTCATCGCCGTGCCAAGTCCACCGCCAACCCGCCCACCGCCGATGACGAGTTTGGTCCGAACGGTGACATGGCTCCGCCCCGTGGCTTGCATAGGACCCATTCACGGTCGGCAAGCATGCCCTTGCGTGTTAGCACCGGAAGCGGGTACTCTTCGCGTTCGTCAAAGCAATCATCCTACGACATCAGCTCTCCTAGCCCAGTCGTAGCTGTGGCATCGCCTCGCGATGAGCCCCCGCCTCTCGAGGCTTCGCCGACGGACAATGTCGAGAAGATCGCCTCTGATGGCGATTCTGATTCCATCGATTCCGAGTTCGCGCGCAAGGTTGCTCCGTTCCCTCAGGTCACCACTCCTGCGTCGCCGCAATCTCCCCTTGCCCCGATCCGCACGGAGATCCCGGACACAAAGCCAGTGCTTACATTGGACTTTGACAGTCCTACTAAGACGACCGACGGGGGGTGGTGGGACGTGTTGACCTCTCCGGCGAGACTCCCTAGCGAGCACACCAGCTCGCCCATGAAGATGCCTGGAAGCGAGCCGAAGCAGACTGTCAGCGAGTTTGGAACTCCCATCAAGATGCTCGACTTTGACCAAACCAACACGATTAGTGAATCGCCCCGCGACCAGACCGAACCGGACGAGCTCCCCATGTCTGATCAGTCGACTTATGCTCCTTTGACCGGAGCACATTTGGAAGCTTTGCGCAAGCTTGACCCGTCTGCTGTTCCTCCCGTGACACAGACTGCCAGCGCCGAAACCACGCCATCGTCGCCCATCGACATCACCGCTCCCGGTATGCTGCTGAACTTGGGCAGCACTGGCCGTCGCTCCGGAGCGTCCACCCCCACCAGTGGCACGCCTATCACACCGACATTCAGCCGCTCTAGTGGAGGGCTCGGGCACTCGGCCCCCAGGAGCCCTACTCTGCCGACGCCGACTTTGGATCAGCTGATCTCGGAGGAGGACGACCTCGCCCGTGGTCCCCCGATGTTTGCATCGGTCAACCGACCCAAGCCGGCCTACGCGCAGCACGGCAAGACGATGTCGCAGGGGTCGACGATGTCTCAGGCTTCGGTTGGCTCTAGTCAGCATGGCAAGACCATGTCCCAGGGCTCCAATGGCCCTCCCTCCAGCATGCGCATGCTCAACGGTTCCGGAGCACAGGACGCCTACCATGCGACGGGACCACACCGGCGCACCTCCAGTGGTGCTCCCCACCCCAATGCTCTTCCGGGTGTTCAATCGCAGACCCTGCCCTCCAGACGCGGCTCCGGTGCTCGCCCTCCGCCGGTGCCTGTCATGATCGACCGGCCGAACTTCCCGTCGTCGTCAAACAACTCGCCGCTGCCGTCACCCACCGTCGCTGCCACTCCACGCACGTCGGAGGCTACGACTCCCGTGTCGCCTGACTCCCAGCCGCAGTACGGCTCGTACAACTCGCTCCTGCCTGCGAGCCGCCCAAACCCCTTGAACCTGGACCGCATGAGTGCGTCGCTCGGCGCCTCGTCGCCTCTCGCCTCACCCACCGTGCCCGTCATGCCCGCCGCGGCTGCCGAGCAGCGCCACTCCAAGTCGCGACTTGGTAGCTTCGGGCGCAGCGTCGCCAAGGCCGTCTCCGGAACGGCTGCTAGGGACAGCCACAAACCCATGGAGCGCGAGTACACATACCAGAAGCGCGAGTACCAGGTTGTGCCCCCCTTACAGCCCAAGCACCCGCAGCCGACCCAGCATAACCAGTACGCCCAGCAGCCCATCTCGCCGGTACACCACCAGGCCATCTCGCCGGCACACCACCAGCCTATCTCGCCAGCTCACCACCAGCCAGCCCATCACTCGCGGCCGAGCAACCACGCCCTTCCTCCACAGCCGAAGCCGCTCCAGCCTGTGCAGCCGGCCCAGCGCCCGCTCCAGCCGATCAACCCCGTGCCGGATGCCAACGCGCCGCCCATGCGTAACGGCCGCGGCTCGCAGGTCGACAACAGCCCCGCCAAGTGGAACAAGGCCATGGTCGCGGGCATCATGGGCCCGCCTGCTGAGCGCTAGGCAGCGAGGCCGTAGTTCGAGCAGTGGCCGAGTGGTGGCGGAGCGAGGGCGAAGCGTAGTAGGACTTCAGCTCGTCTCCACGCCATAGAAACAACCCGATGTCTGTCTGTCCGTCAATTGTAAACCAGCACCACCCAAGCACACAATCCCAAAGTCACGCCTGTAGAGATTACCAAGCTTTTTTTACACCATACAATATCCCGTTCTGGTCAAGATATGCATCGTTGTACAATTAGCATACCCGCGAGCGAGGGAGCATTAGCGAGCTGTCATTGCGAGTTGCTTGCGTGCACGGGCAGAGTTAGTTTCGCATAAGCGCAGAGCGATGAGAGTAAGTGGTCAACTTCTGCATGTCAAAGCTCTCTATTTTCTCTTAGTACTTGTTCGTCTCGAGCCATCGGTCGATCTGTTCCTGCGGCACGCCATCGAGCCGGTGGACGAGGTAATCGACCTCGACGTCCTTGGTGAGGGGGATGACCCAGTCGCGGTACAGGCGGACGACCTGCTCAATGTCAATCTTGCGCATGTTGTCGTCGGGGATGACGTGCCCGTTCGCGTCCATCTCGCACCCATACACGCGAGCCTTGTTGCCCAAGCGCACCAGCAACTTCCTCTCCACCTCGGGCTTCGTAATCAGCTTCTCGAGCTCGGCCGTGTTCGGGGGCTGGGACAGGATGTGCGGGATAAAGTCGGCGGGCGCAGAGCGGAACTTGGACTCGGACACGAACATGCCAAAGTGGATACGGCGGGACAGGGCCTGGAGCACCTCGACGTCGCGCGTGGCGGCGGAGCCATAGTTTCCGTCGTCTAGCGGGTTGGAGCCTGTCGAGAGGCGGCGCGAGGGCTTCGGCGAGCCCGGGGCCACCTCCGTGATGCCCGGGACGATGTGGTTGATGTAGAAGTCGAGGATGCGCTTGTTCACGTTTGTCGAGGGGTGGAAGGCACTGGGCTCGTGCAGGAGATGCGGAAAGTCTTGCGCTGCGATGATGGGCTGGGGAAGCTTCTCGATCGGCGTGAAGGGATGCTCGTCCGGGCTGGGGTTAGCTGTGCCCTTGCTCCTCCTCTTGCCATGGCCCAGTCACGGCCGCCAGCTTATCCGATCGCAGAACCGAGAACAGAGCCAGTGACTCCTCGCTCGCTGCCGCTCAGATCACTCACCTAGTGAACCGCCTCGCCTTGGCGTGGAAGCTCTCCGTCTCGAACAGGAACCAGTCCAGCCATGATCCCTCAAAGTCGATCTGGTCCTTGAAGCCCTTCGGGTCGTAGATCTTCTTGTTCAGAGCAAACTGGGCGCGTTCGATGAGCACTGCCGTTAGCGGAGCCGAAGTCGTGGCCGCCGAAGGCGGGCGAGGGGCTGGGGCAGGATGGGCCTTCTCATGCTCTCCTCCTTTCTCTTGACGAACGCCACTCGTCGCTCCAGAACAGGTCGCGCGGCGCAGGACTGTAGCGTGGCCTTGTGGCCCATCGCGTGACCAACATTGGAGGTCAGACGAGCCTTTGACCAGGAGTCTTACTCGGCGAGAGGAGGAAAGGACGCAGAGATGGCCGAGGCCTTTCCTGATGCAGCTGTACTTACAGAAGATAATCGTGTCCTCGAGCCGAATGAGCTGCGAGCGGATATTGTCCAGACTCAGGATCTGGTCGGCGCTCGCGCCGGTCGTGAGATTCATGTGGTTTATGGTCACGTAATTTGCTCTGGGTGCTGTATTCCAAAAGGGGGGCCTGCTCCGTGCGCTGATGCGGGCAAGCTGGGCTGTCGCTGGTCGGTGTAGCGTGCGAGTGACGAACGCGAGAGGCGATATAAACATGCAAATCGAAAAGGGGAGGAAAGTTGGGAAGACGACGGCCCGAATTGCGGGGTGCTGGCCGGTGGAGGGAGGAGCCGGGTAGGGTTTGGCGGATGGCGGAGTGAGTCATGACTGACCCGCACGTCAGGCCCGAGGGGGGGCCGTGGGTTTGCCGATCATCCGATCGTGCCTTGACGCTCTACTGCGTACTTCGTCAGTGTTGAGGAAGACCGCGCAACACCTGTCAGGACATAACTCCATAGCATAAATCTACCAATGCAGACACGTGTATGAACTCTACACTAACCCGGCAGGCGCGCAGAGCAGGCAGAACAAAACTATAAAGGAAGAAGAGGGGGATAGTATAAACTGGCTGGTATGTATGTATGGAAAGAACTATGTAAAGAAATGTCGACGCGACGGACTGCTTTTAGGTATATCTTCTCTCTGTCTCTTGTGTAACTACTACATCATTCCCTGGACACTTCTCGCTCAGTAGCAGGCTGCTCGCGGACTCACGTGTGCTCTCTGCGCTCGCACTCGCTCGCCTCCGCTCACTTGCCAAGCTTGGACTTGCTCGGCGTCTCCACGGTGGCCGTCGTGCGGCTCGTGATGCTAGCGGAGCGGGAGCGCGACCGGCCGAGCTTGGACCCCTGGGCCGAGGTGGCTCCAGGCGCCCAGTCAAGGCGGAGCTTGACGGCGCCCGAGCCGTCGTTGAGCTCGACAAAGACGTCGGCAGTGGGCACGGCGGGCTGGATGTGGCGCCAAATGTCGACGGCGGCCTCACCAAGCGTCTCGTCCTTACCGAACGAGTGGTGGTCGAGCACGGCGAGCTGCAGCTGGTTCGTGCCCGGCGCGACGTGGAACGCAAAGCTCTCGTTGTACTCGGCCTCAGTGCCCTTCTTGTAGTCCGTCTTGTACGACTTGCCGCCGCACTTGAGCGCGACGAGCGCCTTGGGCACGCTGTTGCCCGTGGGGCGGATGTCCTTGGCCCCGAGGACGGTCACGGTGAGCGTGCCCGGCTCCTGGGGGGCAGAGGCCATGTCGGCGGGAAGCGTCGTGGCGGCCTCACCGGTAGGGACACCCTGCTGGACGACACCGGCGGGGGCCGAAACCTGGCCAGCAGCGAGAGCCTGGCCGTCGGCGGGAACGTGGCCGTCGACGGCGTAGCCCTGGGGCGGCTCGCCGTGAGCGGCACCGCCAGCAGCGATGAAGGCAGCCTCCTGGTTGGGGATCGTCTGAGACGACGAACGGTCCTTCTTCTTGCCGAAGAGGCGGCCGGGGGCAGAGACAACCTTGCCGACACCACCGACGACGCCCTTGCCGACGGCGACGGGGGCGCCGATGGCAGCCGAGCCGACGTTGGTAACGACACGGCCGGTGCCAGAGGCAAAGGTAGAGGTGCGCTGGCGGACGGCAGTGATGAACTGGGGAGTGAAGACCATGGACAGCTGGAGAGTACCGTGCTGCTTGCCGTCGAGGACGACAGGGAACTCGGCGTTGGTAGCCTGGAACGGCTCGAGGCGGTTCAGGTCAATGACGCCACCACCGAGCGGGTCAGAGCTGCCGACAGTGTTCCAGTCAGAGACGAGGAACTCGAACTGCGAAGCGCAGCGCGAGGGAATGACAGTCTCGAACTGCTCGTTCCACGTGGGGTTGACAGTCTTCTTGATCGTCTCCGACTTGAACACCTTGCGGCCGTTCAGCGAGAAGGTGACGTTGGGGTCAGACTTGCCGCCGCGGTCAGCAGCGAGCAGGTGCTTGGCGCCAATGACGTTGACGCGCAGGACACCCTGGTTGTTGACCGTCTCGCGCTGCTCGAGAACGATGTTGACTGGGATGTAGCGGCAAGAGAACGTGATCGTGCTGCGGTTCTGGCCGTTGGGCGCGGTGAGGGTGAAGGTGGCCGTCTTGTCAAGGGTAGCCTCAAGGAACTCCTTGGTATCCATGTGCAGCTCGGCAACAATGTCGGGCTCGTCGTCCTCGGGGTCGGCGTTGATGCGCATCCAGGTGCGGCCAAAGTCGAGCTCCTTGACGAAGCCCTCGCCGACCTGGTCCCACTTGACGTGGGTGCCGCGGGCCTTCTCGGTGGTGAAGGTGGGGTAGTAACCGTCGTCGAACATGATCTCGAGGGCACCCTTGCGGGCGAGCTTGCCCTCGATGACCTGGAAGCAGAGAATGCCGGACTGGTACTGGAGGAGCTGGGCGTCGGTGAGCTCAACACCGACCTCGGGGTCCTCAGCAGCAGTCTCGGGGGTCTTGCCGTCGCCGTTGGCAGCGTCGCCGTCCTCGGCAGGAACAGCAGGGGCGCTGCCGTTGGTAGGGGGAGGAGTAGGAGCAGAAGTGTCACCGGGGGCGTTGGCAAGAGCAGCGGCAGGGGCAGCGCCGTTGGTGGCAGCAGCAGAGCCGTTGGCAGCAGAGGGAGCAGAAGTGGCGGTGGGGTCGTTGACCTCGGTGATCTTGGCCTGGGCGACCTCCTTGACGGGGTTGGGAGCCTTGGGCTCAAACGACACGCCGCCCCTAAGAGACATGGCGGGCTTGAAGTCAACGTCGAGGAAGAGCTGGCCCTTGTACTCCTTGTCCTTGTCGATCCAGATGCGCTCGGCGAGCGACTTGGGGCCGAGAGAAGCGTAGGGGAACTCGTTGTTGCCGGGGTTCTCGGCAGCGAAGCCGCCGACCTCGAGGTTGATCATACCGAGAGTGCGGTCCTTGCCGAGGTTCTGGTAGTCCATGAGCTCGAGAGTGAGGCGCTCGCGAAGAGAGTGAACGGGGACGTAGATGATCTGGTCCCAGACGGGGTTGAGGTTCGAGTCCTGCGCGTCGGTGCGACCGAGGACCTTACCACCCAGAATAACACGGACGTAAGGGTCGGACTTGCCAGTGAGCTCGACGTTCTTCACGTCGATGGCCTTCTTGACGTGGAGACGGAGGACACCGATGGGAGGAACGTAGGACGCGGCGCCGTCGATGGCACCGGGCATGCTGACAGGCTTGAAAGTAGCGGAGAGACGAATCTTGCCCTGGCGCGAGCCCTGGAGCGGGAACCAGTCCTCCTCCTTCTCCTTGGCGGCGATGATGTCCGAAAGCTTGATCGTAGCGCGGCCGAGAACCGAGTTGGTCTTCTTGTCGTTGACAACAATAGTGACGACGGAGGCATTCTTGTCGGCGCAGATGTACTCGGTGTTGTCATCCCAGGCAGGGGCCGAGTTCTTCTTGACGACATCGGTCGAGTGAATGGGCTCGGGGTTCTTGCCGAGGTAGACGGTAGCGTACGCGTTGACATCGCCGGAGCGGTCGAAGTCCTTGGCCTGGTGGATGTTGAGACGGGCAATACCAGTGGGGATGTCGGGAAGGGGCTCAAAGGTGCCGTCCTCCTTCTTCTCGGGCTGGATAGTCGGGTAGTAGTTGATGTCGTACCGGAGCTCTCCGCGGTCCTTGCCTCCCTGAAGGATGCGGCCGACAAGGCCCTCCTGGGACTCGTCGTCCTCGAAGCCCTGGAGCTCCTGGGTGACGGTGCCGATAGGGTCGTCCTTGGTGTGCTCGTTGTAGTCGAAGATGTTGAAGTTGAGGACGTCGGCGAGAGAGTTGACAAGAACGAACTGAGTCTCGTTCCACGAGGGAGTAGAAGTAGAGTCGATGGTCTTGGTGCGGGCGACAGGAGGCTTGGCACCAAGAGACAGCGCAACGTAGGGGTCAGGCGAGCCGCCACCAAGCTTGGTAGACTTGAGGCCGCGAGCGTCGTGAACAGTGATCTTCAGGACACCGATGGCAGCGTCAAGAGGAGAGCCCGAGAGCATCTGCTCGAGGTCCAGGGTGAAGACGTTGGGGTCGTACATCATCGGGCCGAGGTTGGCGTGGACCTGGTCGCGGATGAAGGGAGCAAGACCGGGGATCGAGTTGATGTCGAAACCGAGGGTCTCTCCACCGATGGGCTTGAGGACGTAGTCAAAGGTAGGCTTCTCGATGAAGCTCATCTCGACCTTCTGAATGTGGGGGAAGGCAGTCATGAGCTTGAGCTTGATGCGCATCTTGCCAGAGAAGGAGAGATCCTCGAGGAGAATAGGCATGCCAGTGGAGACGATACCCTTGCCGAGACGGATAGTAAGGACAATCTTCGGGTTGACACGGTTAACGGCCTCACGGGGGGTGACGTCCTGGAGGTCGTTGGGGGTGAAGGAGATGGCCCAGTCCATGGCGACGACATCGTCGGGGGTCTTGGGGAAGGTGCGGACGTAGTCAATGCGGGGAGCCTTGTTGCCGAGGGTGAAGGTGGTCATGCGAATGCTGTCCAGGAAGCCGGGGGTGTTGGCGACAAGGGCAGCGTCAACAGACTGAACAATGGTAGCCGAAAGAACGGGCTCGTAGCTGTCTGTTAGCTGAGAACCACGAAGCATTTGTAGCTGTACTCACATGAGCCAGAAGCGGTCAAGGAAGCCGTTGAGCCAGTCAGCGCTCTCGGTCTCAGTAATGAGACGCGTCTTGACGAGCTCGCGCTGAATGTCGTCGCGGGCACGCTCACGAGTGCGCTTGATCGAAAGAGTGTAGGCGGTGGCACAGAAGGCGAGAATGATGAAGACCCAGGCCCAGCCGAAGCGGAGCCACGAGGTCAGACGGGTAGCGAGAACGGCGAAGACGATGATACCAGCGTTCACGTACCAGGTACCGTAGTACTGGTCCGAGACGTACTGCTGCAGGATACTAAGCTGCTCAGCGGTCTTGGCATCGGCAAGGCCCTTGCCTTCGATGCCGGCGACCTCCTTCCAGCCGAAGCCATTGCCCATCTGCCTGTCAGTTCAGACGCTACCTTGAGTAACTCACCCAAGTGGGGATGCCGGGGAGAACGGTCTTGGGGATGTTGCCGGGGACGTCCTGCTCCTTCTTGGCCTCCTCGCTAGCCTTCTTGGCATCCTCGAGGGAGACCGTCGGGGCGGGAGCGTCCGAGGTCGACGTGTCAATAGCGACGGCTTGGGGTTCATTAGCAACGGCTTTCGTGACGGTGATTTTGGGAAGCTTAGGGAGTGAATCAGGTCGGATAGGGGTGAGTTTGCCCTTCATCGCTGCGGTAGCTCTGAGAGGCGGAAGGGATTACAGCATGAAAGAGCGATTGAGTGATCGCTTTTAACACACTCGAAGCTGTGCACCCCACACGTATTCCGCAGGTAACACTCAGCTATCCGTGCGTCTTGGCGGCTACGCCGCCAACGATCCGGCAGCTCCTGTGATGAGGATACTTTGTGTGGCTTATGCTCGGACCTCCGTTCACGGGCAGTGATCGACGGCCGAGTAACAACACTGAGTTCCCCATCATGTAAAGTACTCACCACGCGCGCTGCCCTTCGGGTCGTCCTTGAGGGCACCCATACCGGGCATGTTTCCAAGCATATTCCTGGCCTGGCCGTGGACGTGGCCGGTGACGGCGTTGACACCGCCGCCGACGCCGCGACCGACGGCAGTGACACCACCGATGGCGCCCTTGCCGACGGCTCCGACACCATCAATGGCACCGCGGCCAACGGCACCGACACCATCAGCGACTCCGCCGACGACGTTTGTAGCGCCGCCAACGACGCCGCGTCCAACAGCACCGACACCGCCGGCGGCACCCTTGCCGACATTCATGACACCGCGGCCAATGCTCTTCGGGGCACCGAAGACCTTGCCAAAGCCGCTCTTGCTAGCAGCGGCCTTGTCCTGGGGCGCAGCGTTGGCGTCAAACGTCTGCATTGTTAGCTCGAGTCATGGCGGTACATCTGCAGCTGGTTCACAGCGCGCGGCTGACACGAGCATCCATCCGGAAGAGGCTGCCGCAAAAGCACATCCAGCACTCACGTGAACGGTAGCACCGCGCTGGGCATCCTGCGCGGCGACCTGGGCGACTGCCTGCTTCTGGGAGCTGTTGAGGCCTGGCATCTGGCCCGGGGCGGCGGCGCCCTGGCCAGCGTTGCCGTTCGAATTAGCGGCCATGATGATCAGAATTCGCTGTCGTTAGGCAAAAGAGAGAGGGGGGAGGTTGTCGGCCGAGCTCTCGATCAATAGGCTGGTCGAGAGGTAGTGACGACGCGCTCCGGTCGATCAGTGTCCGAGTGCAAACAACGACCAGACGCGCGGGTGATGGTCGCTGGGTTGCTGGCCGTGAGGAGATTTGTTTACTTGGCCTCGTCGCTACGCGCCTTTGTGTCGGACGCGCGAGGGGTCAAGCTGGGGAATGTTGTCGAGGGAGAGAAGGAGAGGAGGGCGGAGGGTGATCCGGGAAGGAGGGATGGGAGACGTCGAAGAGGAGGAGATGAGGAGATGAGATGGCGCAGATCACAGCGTTACTGTCGGGTGGTCGATGGCTGCTGCTGGCTGCTGGCCCCGGAGCAGCGGCAGACGCGCAGGAGTGATGCTTTGGCTTCGGCTGCAGGCCAGTGGCAAGGGAGAAGCGGCGGACGGCAGGGTAAGGGCAGGGCGCTGAGGCTAGGACGGAAGCAGTCTCCTGGGCCGAGGACGAGGGGGTGGTGGATGCTTTGCTGGGTCGATCTCCCTCTTCCTTCCTGTCCAAGCTTAGGTTGATGAGCTTGGCTTGCAGCCAGCAGTGGCTGCTGGTCCGTCGGTAATGCTGTACCAGAGTGTACTCAAGCGCAGGGTGTGGTACCGTGAATACCATCCGCCCTGGATGCCAGCGCATAACCCTTCAGTGTCCGCCCGGCTTGCCCCTGTCCCCTCTGCTGCATGCCAACCGGAAGCAGCCATTGACGCTGCGGCGCTGCAAGGCGTCTCAGGCCCTGCGCCTGCAGCCGTGGGTTTCCCTGGTCGGTGCCCTGGTGCCAGAGCGCTTTGAACGCGTTGATCGAAGTTTAAAGGCTCAAACACCTCGAGAACCCACTTTCATGCCTCGCATTAAGTCTGCAAAGCCTGACCCCGATGATGAACTGAGATCAGATTGCACGTCGTGCCTGCCGTAACACACTTCCAACACAGCTTGCTCGCCGCGCACCCCATGCCGTGCCCGCCGTGCCTTCCGACTGCCATACCCCGAATCGTTACCACGAAGGAACGGAGGCACGGGGCCATGTCCGTGCAGCCTCCTCCCTCCATCCTCGTATAACACGGATTACAGCATTGCAACGCCAAGGCGGCGTCCGAATGCAACGTTTTCTCACGAATCTGACAGCTCGCATCGAGGGCATGCATGCCTGGATGCATGCGCAGGCACGCCTTCCGCAGCGTCAAGGTGGCGGCGAGGCGCTGAGCGCAGTTCCCATCTTCTCTTGCTGAACAGAGCTTGCAGCTTGCGCAGAGCAGACAACACGGCCGCCGACGCGCCGAGCAAGGAAACAAGGGATGAGGGACGTACGGGGACAGGGGTGACGCGCCGCGCGCCGGCGTTCGTTGGTTGCTTGATCGGGCTATGGGCTTGTCCAGCCGTTCAACGAATGAAGGTGATTAGCCGCCAGCCTGGCAAGCCAACGCGCCAGAGGCGACCGCTCGGACCGCGTGTACCCCGTGGTCTCGGGCGCACGGGCTGCAAATCATCCTCTACCTATCCCAAACACCTCAGTAGGACAATATGAAGGTAGACCCCAATTCCGGGGATCCGTCGCAAACCCAATCCTCGGCGTATGACAGGACAGCCGAGAGAGCCTAAACGAAGCAGAAGGCCCACGATCCAGCGTCCAATACCAGATCTCAAGGTGGTGAAGAGCCCACAAGCCCGAAATGAGTCGTTTTTTGGGCCGAAGAGCTAGCAAGGGGCGGTTCCTGCATATCCTGCATCCGCCCAGTCAATTGCAGATTCCGTCACCTGACCAGCCTGATGCCTGAGGACAGGGTGGACCGCTGCGCACATTCATTAACCTTTACGCTCTGCAGCAGATCTGTCAAACCTGTCGTGGGACTTTAGCGACAGACTGGTCACGTGAAACCGGTCACGTGATATATGTACGTGGAATAACGGTGGAAAGGGGGCAGAGACGGTATCAAGTTGGTGCGAGGCACGACTGGTCGGACCATAAGTGTACAATTTCTGAACGGTTACAGGCTTCTGTCTTTCACTCATCCCATCAAACACACCAGCTACGGCTGCAGCAATGCTAACACAAGCACTCGAGACAGCGACACAGTGAAGCTCTGGATCCTACACACACAGGTATAACTCACCACACACCACATCTTTCCCCCATTATTCCTCTCTTCCACATCTCTTCTCAAACGCATACTGTGCGAAAGCTAAAACGCCCCTTTTATTCACGATCAGCGCCCAACTCCACTGGCGTCTGGACGGGGAAAGGGGGGCAAGAACGAAACCAGTCTGCCCAGGCGCGCCGAGGGCTTTAGTCGGCTCGAGGGTGCTATCGTGGCTGTCTATGCAGGTAGACGGTCCTCGGGTAGGCTGGGACATTTTTTCCCTTCTATTTGTGTGTGTTTGATCCTTTGGGTCTGCTGTGTCTTGTGTAAGTGTGTAGCTCGCGCTGTAGTGTTTGTTTAGCTTGCATTGTTTGATTATGGATAATCCCTTCTTTTCTATTTGCGTTAGAAGCACAAGGCGCACGCGGGTGGGCAGGAGACAGTCTCGCCTGACATCACTGGCTTAAGCGTCCCACTCCTGGATAGACTCGTAGAACTCGTGCGCAATGTTGCCCTGGCACCCGATGACCGTGTCGCCGTCGCTCTCGGGCTTGATGTACCGCACGAAGAGATACTTGCGGCCCTCTGTTTGTCAGTCCATAGTGATATCCACAGCAGCTCACCCATGATTTTGGAGGTGGGCACGCCGTCCTTGGCGTCCGAGTCCTTGCTGCCGAAGCTGGCGCCACCCGCCTCCTGCAGAATGCACATGCCGGCCTGTGCGTTAGTTTGAGCTGGGTAGGTAGACTCACGCAGACGTCCCACGGCCAGCAGCCGATCTCCCAGTACCTGACGTCAGCTCGCTGCCAGGTATGGCCTGCTCACACATCGATGTCGCCCGCAGCGACCATGCAAATGTTGAGCGCAGCGGATCCAACAGAACGGAGGGAGTGGACCATCTTGCCGCCGTCCTTCTTGTCGCTGGTCAGCTTCTTGAACGAGTTGAGCTTGTTCGACATGGCCGGGTCGCGGCGCGAGGAGCCGTACTCGACAGCGACGCTGGGGTTAGCTCGTAACGGGGAGGGTTAGCTCACAGAGCCTCGCCGAGGTCGTTCAGACCCTTCTTCGTGCGCGGGAGCTTCGTGCTGTCGGCGTAGGCGCCCCGGCCCTCGGCGGCAGAGTACATCTGATTCAGGAAGGGGTTGTACACAACGCCGACGACCGGCTTGCCCTTGACCGCGAAACCGATCGAGCATGCCACGAAGGGGAAGCCGTGGATCTGGTGTCAGTTCCGGAGAGGCATCTCAACTCACGAAGTTGGTCGTGCCATCGATCGGGCTGGGGTTCAGCTCATGCAGCGCACTTGACAGCTTACTCGACTGCACGTTAGTTTAGACCGACACCGTACAAACTTACCAATCCAGGTCGGGTCATCGGTGATCTTCTGGCCGTCATAGGTCTCCTCGCCGATGCTGATATCAGCTTCAAACACCCGGGAAGACCAGCTCACAACTTGTGGTCAGGGTACTTCGCCTTGATGGTCTTGGTGATAAAGTCCTCGACCTGCTTGTCGACCTCGGTGACGAGCTATGATCAGCGCCTTCCCCCGTATCTGCTCACGTCAACCGAGTTGACTTTCTGGTCCTGCGACGCATTCTCCTGCATGCGGCGCTTCTGGCCGTCCTGGATAAGCTGGCCCGCCTGTCCTGTCAGCTGCAGCGGAAGAGACAAAGCTGACCTTTCGGGCAGTGTCCTTAGCGAACTCAAGGATCTGGTCGAGGTCGAGCTTGTCTGCCATTGTGGTTGTTGTTGTCGGAACGTCGTAGACGCCTGCCGTCGAACATTGGTGACCGATCGTATGACGCAACACACGTTCGCCCTCCACCGAGGTACCGGACTTCTTCCGACCTCCGTGAGTTTGGCCACGTGTTCGGAACCGCAGGCGTCGGACATAACTACCGCGCCACTTTTCGCAAAGTCCGACTTGCGCCTTGGACCCTGAACCGGCAGAGGAGGTGTCGCTGCACGGCTGCTGGTGGTTGACCTCGAGATTGCAGGCTCGAGCTAACTCTCCAACCATCAATCAAAATGGTGAGTCGCCGACGCGCTTACCAGACGACGACGACCTCGACAGCAGCGACAGCAGAGGAACGACGAACACGACAGACAGCACGAGCAGCTTGGTTTTCGCGTTGGGAGCAGCACGGGAGCCTGGAGTCCGAGCTCGGAAGAGGAACTCGGACGACAATCACTGGGGCGTGAGCTTGAGTGATCAACCGACAACAGCGACAACGCACAGGCTTCTTACGACAACGCCTACACTACGCGATCATCGAGCTACTCCTCTGTCATGTTCGCGCTGTCTGAACTGCTTCTGTCGGGTCGAAAGTCGCCTGGTCAAGAAATTTTGTGAAGGAAACCTGGTTGCTAACTTTGTCTAGGGTCGCGGTCCTAAAAAGCACCTCAAGCGTCTTGCTGCTCCTTCGTCATGGATGCTCGACAAGCTGGGCGGAACCTACGCCCCCCGCCCCTCGCCCGGCCCTCACAAGCTCCGCGAGTCCCTCCCCCTCACCGTCTTCCTGCGTAACCGCATGAAGTACGCCCTCACCGGCAAGGAGGTCACTGCTATTGTCAAGCAGCGTCTCATYCAGGTCGACGGMAAGGTCCGCACTGACGAGACCTWCCCCGCCGGCTTCATGGACGTCATCTCCATYGAGAAGTCTGGCGAGCACTTCCGTCTCCTCTACGATGTYAAGGGTCGTTTCACCATCCACCGCATCACCCCCGAGGAGGCTWCCTTCAAGCTYTGCAAGGTYAAGAAGTGCCAGCTCGGTGCCAAGGGTGTCCCTTACGTCGTCACCCACGACGGCCGCACCATCCGYTACCCCGACCCCAACATCAAGGTCAACGACACCGTCAAGTTCGACTTCCAGCAGAACAAGATCACCGGCCACCTCAAGTTCGAGCCCGGAAACGTCGTCATGATCACTGGTGGACGTAACATGGGTCGTTCCGGTGTCATYGTCCACAAGGAGCGTCACCTTGGTGGCTTCGACATYGTCCACGTCCGTGACGTTCTTGACCGCACCTTCGCTACCCGCATCGGCAACGTTTTCGTTATCGGTGAGGGCGCCAAGGCCCAGGTCTCGCTCCCCAAGGGCAAGGGTGTCAAGGTGAGTTTACAGACCCATGACTCTGAATACGTAACTGACATCCACAGCTCACCATCACCGAGGAGCGCGACCAGAAGCGTCGCCAGAAGCAGGACGCTTAAGCAGCGTAGGCGTAGTTCTTACACCATGTATTTCCTGGGGATGCACATTTCGACCGCACATGAAAGCGGCGCGTAACTAGTACGCGCCGGCACAGCGACGCTGGCTTTGCTTTCTGCTCTGGCCAGCTCGCGAGGAATGGTTCCCTCGCGCGCTGTGTGGCATCAGCTCTACCAGAGCTCGGGAGTTGATTTTTTCTCTCCCAAACTGCAAACCAAAAAACCCCCGTCCCCACGGCCCTTCTCTGACCACACGTGAAACTCGCGTGAACGACTGACACGCCTCACTGACTTCCATAGCCTCGCTTGTAGTCACACCCTCTATGCACCACATGTCAGAACACTTGCAATGAATCTCTTTCCACGTGACGACTGAGGCCTCCACCACAGCTCAGCACAACGCAACCAGTGGTATCACTTCTCCATGCATATATGCTTTACATTCTAATCGTTCCGACTGCACACGCGCTACACAACCTAACTGCTGTCGTCAAACTCATACTCGAAGGAGGCGGGTGCCTCTCCGTCCCAGTCAAAGTTCTGGCTGGCGCTGTAGCTGGGCGGCGCAGCGGGGGCGGCATTGGCGAGGCCGCCGAGAGGCGTGGGCGTAGGCGGCGTAGCGGGCTCATCGGCGACTCCTCGGGGCCAGAGTGCGGCGTCGAGCTCGATGAACCCATCGCTGCCCTCGCCCTCGAGCAGGAGCACCTTGCCAGACCACTGGACGCGGGCGCGGCCGTCGCTGGGCTTGTCCGCCTCGTACGCGCCGTAGTTGCCCACGGCGCGGACGGGGCGGTACGCGCCCTTCTTCGGGTGAAGCGGGGCGAGAGAGTCCTCCTTCTCCTTGCCCTTGAGCGAGGACGGGTCATACGGGCCGGTGATGAACGGGAGCTGCTGCGGCGTCACGCGCGTCATGTTCGGCACAACGGCCTGGGGAGGCTCGACCTTGCGCTCCTTCTTCTTGGGCGACGACTCGTCCTCCTCCTTCTCAGGCTTGTCGTCCGTGTCCATCGCCTCGCCGGCCTCCGCCTTCTTTGACCGGGCACGAGCCTGCGCCTTCGCGGTCGTCGAGAGCACGGCAGCCTTGGCCTTCTTCTTCTTCTCCTCCGTCACGGGCTTGGCCGTGCTGGGGTAGTCGAACATGCTCGGCTTGGCCCACGAGACAAAGTCGACCTTGGGGATGCGCAGCTGCGAGTCAAGCGCGATGATGGTCGTCGGCGAGAACGTAAGGCCGAGGAAGTGCGCGAGAGGGAACCAGTACCAGAACTGGACGAACATGACCATACCGACGATGGCCTTCATGTCGGGGGTACCGGCACGGGTGGCGAGCGAGATGGTCATGTTGCGGCCACCGGCGTCGATGATACCCTGCGCGAGCGAGGCACCGAAGCGGGCCATGGGGTCCTCGTGCTTGTCCGTGACAACCTTCTGGAAGAGCTCGCGGATCTCCTTGACCTTGGGGGACTGCGCCTCGGTCTGCTGGATGAGGATCATGGCAAGAGCCATGTAGGCACCCTGGCGGACGAAGTCGACGGGGTCTTTGGTCATGGGCTCGAGCAGGTCGATGGCAGCCTGAAGACCGGTGCCAGCGCACGAGATACCAAGAGCAAGGGTGGCTCCGTGACGAACGTGGGGGTTGTAGCTCTCGGCGAGGAGCTGAACGACGCGAGGAACCTGGGTGTGGTTGCGGAAAAGAACGAAACCAAGGGCAATGACGGCGGCACGGCGGACGTCGTCGTTGACATCGGAGACGGCGAAGTGCAGGAGCTGCTTGATGACCTTGTTGTCGCCAGTGCCAACGTAGGCGAGAGCGTACGTGAACATACCACCGTAGCGGAGAATAGCGTCCTGAAAGTCAGTTACAGGGAACATCAGGTTAACTCACGTTTGAGGTGATGAACTTCTGGATGACGTCCGAAGCACCATGGCGCTTGCCGTACATGGTAAGAGCGGTACCGATGACAACACCACGGATAATCTTCTCGTGCTGGGTCTCACCAGCGTAAGAGATCATTTCGTCGAGAACGCGCTCGTTGGGCTGTCCGAGCATGACGAGACCCATGGCATATCCGGCAGCCTCTGACGAGGTGGCGTTGTCCTGGAAGAGGAGGTTCTTGAGCTCATCGTAAATGTCCTCATCACCAGTTCCGAGAGCGGAGACACCGAGACCAAGAGCAGCACCGTGCTGGACGATGGGGTCGTTGGCGTCGTCGAGTCCCTGGCGGAGCTCGTCCTCAGCACCGGCCTTCCTTCCAGTGTAGATCAGGCCCAGAGCGAAGAGAGCGCCACCCTCGGAGAACTTGGAGGGAGCAGTTCCACCGGGAAGGTAAGGCTTGACGACGCGGACACCGTTGATGTACGATCCTCGGTGGATGAGACCGAGAGCCGCGGTTGCAGAGAACTTGGCCCAGTTGGACGCCCTTCCGAGCCAGTCGAGGTTCTCGCGGAGGAAGCGGTCCGACGTCGTGCCGCAGTTGGCGTAGGCGTTGGTGAAGGTAATGGCAGAGTGATAGATGGAGTAGCGGTCCTCGAGGCTGTCCTTGGTGCCCTTCAGGATCGACATGTCGGTCTGGTTGTGCTTCTTGAGGAAGTTGATGTACAGCTCAGCGATACGGTTGCCGTTGAGAATCTCGTGCAGAGCTGTTCGCTGCTCCTCGTCGCCCTTCGATCCCTCGGGTCCCCATCCAGACTCAGCAATGACGGTACGCAGACGCTCGAGGAAGCTCTGCGGCGCCATCTCCGTCACGTCAAAAGCAATCTGGTAGGCCTCGACACGGCCCTGGGCACTTCCATCAGCCAGAAGGCTGATGATACCCTGGGCGCAGTCAGCAGCGTCGTCAAGCTGGACCCAAAGCTGGGTAATGGCGTTATAGTCGGAGGGCGTGTTCAGCCTGAAGAGCTTAAGGAGCAGGGAAAGCAGGTCGCGACGGAACGAATCCGGCCACGAGTCGCTTCCCGCAGTTCCGCCGATCGTCTCAGACAGGATGTACCGGAGAAGAGACTCGTCGTGGACAGTTCCGCTCGTTGATTTGCTTCCGGAAGCGCTGGACTCAGCAGGGGCACGCGAAGCCTTGTAAATAGCCTCGATAAGATTCAGGCGGCGGAGGGACAGAGCGAGACCGATAGCGAGCTTGGCGCCGTCGCTGGATCCACCGCGGATGACGCCGTCCACAATCTCCTCGAGTCGAGTGTCGACGGCGCGGCCGGCTTCCGTGTCATCAATGGCGCGGTCGATGCAGCCAGCGATGATTGTCTCCTTGAACTCGTCGTAAGGAAGGTTGGAGAAGGCGGGTCCTGCGCGGAGAGCGAACTCGACGGCCTCATCACGCTCGCCCAGGTAGAAGAACACCTTCGAGCAGAGCAGCGACGCGAGCGAGCGGTTCTCGGCCGGAAGCTGGGAGGACTGAGGGTCGGCAAGAGACTCACTGAACGTTAGCGTTGCCGCTTGCGGATCGTCTGAGGTAATCACTCCGCAAGCGATTCTCATCAACTTACATGTACGGAAGCTCCTCACTGATCTCGGCCCAGAACTGGGGAACAATGCCGAGAAGGTACTCGAGAGCATAGACACGAACGTCGCGGTCCTCGTCCTTCAGAAGGGCGAGAGAACCCGCTGAATGTTAGCGGCGCTAGACGATCCAGCGTGGGCAGCAGAACAACGGACGGAGGTGATCAACGCATGCAACCAACACCTGGTCGCTGCGGTTCCGTCACTCCTCCGACACCTGTAGCCGTAATAAACTCACCAGCACTCGTGGTAACGGTAGCCACAGGCATGTTGCTTGCGGTTGTTGGATGTCTGGAGGTCGTTAACCGTTGGTAATCGTCGTCACTGACCCAGACGTCGAGCGGTTGCATCACTGCCCGCAACGCGTGTGCGAAGCCACGTGGCGGGGATAGGCAATACCTCCGTCCCTTTGTGGCACCGTGATTGGATTTGCGCAATTTACATTTGCTATATCCTGGGAGCTGTCGGCCCCGGTGTGCATGTCATGGCTGACGAGGATCCGTTGCTGGTGGTCCTCGACTCCATGTGCTTCGGCAGCTGTTGCTCCTTGTGCCAGTGGTCATTCGTACGGATGGATCGTTAGGGTTTGCACAAATTCATGGTTGGCCTACGACCCGTACAATCATCTTCGTCTAGTACTGTTTACAAACAAGTTATACACTGATCCACTGTAACCACTGGGCTACTCTACTTGCCGAAGCTGGCCATCAGTCCGTGCGCTGGTGGTGTCAGCCCAGCAGCCTCCCACGCCTCCTTTGTCACACGCCAGCGCATGTCTTTGCCTTTGCCCTCGCGCGTTGCGATCTCGCGGATCTTAGCGTCAATCGCCGCCTTCGTCGTAATGTCGTCAAAGTGCGACTTGAGGTAGCTGATGAGGTCAGACAAGATCTTCGGTGAGCCGTCGACGAGGCGCAGCAGCTCGGCGATGTGAGACGAAGGGAAGCCGACCTTCGGGGCGGGACGGGATTTGGGCTGCAGGACATTGGTCGTTGCGGACGCGTCGCCAAGAGGCATCTTTGCAGGTGGCTCGGGCGCCGCAGCAGCGACCTCGTGAGTGCCAAGAAGACACCGCACCTTGATGTGCACGCCGACGGCCGTATCGGAGAACGACGGCTTGTACCGAGGTGCAGGATCCGGAGCGACATACTTGAAGGGATCGATCGACGCAGGTGTGTCGTTGAGGAGCTGGATACGGTATTCTTCCAGCCCGTCGGTCGGCTCGGCGATTTTCTGCTCCCAGACGGGACCACGCCAGTAAGGCGTCAACTTCGTAACACGCTTTGGAACGAGTTGGCGAGGCTTCCTCTTCTCCTTCTCCTTGCCCAGCTTGCGCGGCGAAGCCTTGGTGGGCGATAACATGGGGACGTCCGCATCTTGCTGGAAGAGCACATCGTCCTCGTCATCGAGCCAGTCGTCAAACTCCCCGTCATCACCGTCATCAGACATTGCCTCCTCAGGCTCGCCATCGCCGAAGTCGTCGACGTCATCGCCACCCTCGTCGTCCTGCCATTCATCACCAGAGTCGTAGGAGTAATCGAATATCGGATCCTGGCCGAACGGTGTCCGAGGGCCGACGACGAGCGACTTCTTGGTGAACGTTCCAGAGTACGGTGGTCGCACTTGTTGGTCAAACGCGAGGGTCTTCCACGGGAATTTTTCGTTGTCGGCAAGCTGTCCCAGCACAGCCTGAGGGTCTGCGGCCTCCTGATGAGCAGCCCAGACATCGGCAACCGTTCCATGACGCGGCCCAGTCTTCAATCCCTGAGCAAGCTTTGGCCGCGTGGATCCCGCAGCGACCTTGTTTCGTTGGAGATGATCATTAAGGAAGTCCTTGGCAGACCATGACGAGACGTCGGTATCAGCTCCTCGGTCCAGAGGGGACCACTGGTTGATAGGGGCGGTTTCGACATTCGCACGCTGCGGCGCTGGTCGGAAGGCACGGCGGTAGTCACTCTCGTTCGACGAAGACACCTTGCGCGGACTACTGGGGGCGGCGGGAGCCTTCGGTTTGAAGAAAGAACCAAACATCTGAGCCTGTTTCGCCTTGACCTCAGCCTTCTGCTGTTCCTCGCGCTCCTTGGCCCTGCGTCGTCAGTTACAAGCCCCCGAGGCCTGATAACTCACAGCTTCTTCTCCTCCTGCTCCTGCTTCTTGGCATCACGCTCAGCTTGTTTAGCAAGGCGCTTAGCCTCCTTCTCGGCCTCTTTCTGCTCCTTCAGCCGCTCCTTCTCCTCTTTAGCCTTCTCCTTCTCTTCCTTGGCCCTGTCCTTCTCCTCCTTTGCCTTTTCCTTCTCCTCGCGAGCCTTCTCCTTCTCCTCGTCGGTGAGCTTGACCCTAGCCTGCTTTGAAGGTGACGCACTACGCCGACTGGAGTCCGTTGCGGCGGTCGTCTCTCGGCTCTTGCGCGAGTCCTGCTTCTTCTGACCAGGGATGTCCTCCAGTTTGCCCTCCAACAGAGCTGCCTTGTCCGCGTTGGACATTGCGAAGAGCATGTGCTCGCACTCCTCGCGTGCGCGTTCACGCTCCACGCGGCGTGCCTTGAGATCGGCTATCCGATCGGCAGGGAAGTACTTCTCAAGGTCGTTCGCTTCCCAGCACCGGATCTGCAAACCGGCGGGGAACTTGGACGCAGCAACGTTGAAGTCGGCGGCAGTGAAACCGTACTGCTTCTGCGTGAAAAGTTTCGAGACGAGAGGCGTGAGGAGCTCAGGCGTAAGAGCATCTGTGGTCAGACAATGCGCTGCGGGTGCAGCTTACCGTCATTCTTGGCGATCTCATTCTTCAGAGCTTTGACGAATTGTCCCTCGGTAGCAGAGACACTGCTTGTCAGCGATCAATGTTTGTTATTCTGCTCACAGTTCGTGGCCTGCCATGACGATCACGTCGTAGAACTCGTCGGGGATGGAGTCGACCTTGCCACCGCCTTCCTCGATGTCGAGCAGCCAACTCTCGACTTGGAGCATACCTATGGCGAATCAGCGCTACCGGCAGTAAATACTTACGGCGGCGGGGGATCGCACGCGAGTAGGGTTCCTGGTTGAAGATCAACTTCTTCCCTTTCAGCTCCAGGAGTCCGGGGTCTGCTTCATCAGCTTTGCACGAACGAAGATAGTCAGATGCCGGTACTGACTGATAAGTCTCGGTCTCTTGTCGTTGCTTGGGCCAGGTGTCGCGTTGTCTGGGTGTCAACTAACATTACACCAACGGGATCCTACCTGAGGCTTTGCGTTTCGGTCCGTCGGCAACCGGAGAGTCGGGAATAGGTCCCGGACTGGACATGCTGAGATCGATGACCTCGGTGTCCATGCCGCTAGACGTCATCTGGACGAAGGTGGTGGCGAGGTAGCGGAGAGGGGTATAGGGACAGCAACAACAGTGCGAGCGAGCTGTAATGAAAGTCGCGTCAACCCTATTCACAAGCCTGATGACAACCTCGCGACGCGTCGAGCGGAACCAAATGTCGCTTGGTCTGGCGGGTTGCTTATTGGGGTGGCGACATAAGATAGATAAGGGGCTTCGGATCCGAACGACAGAGCAGGAGAGGACCTCTCATGACTGCACTGTGCTGAAGAATGATAGCGAGAGGTCGTCACACCTCGCATGGGATTGTGCTAGTCGCATGGAAAAATCTCCTATGAGTGCTCCTAGGGGAGATGCGGGAGGACCTCCTTGCGAGAGTTGCGTGAGATGCGAGAGCTGTTGGGTTGGGGCGCAGATGGCGTCTAGCACAGCTGTGCTGATCGGTTAGTCAACCGCCGATGTGTTGCTCTGTGCCTGGGCACCGCAGCGCGCTGTTCTGTGTCTTCCTCAATCCTCTTCCTTTCTCACCATCCAGCTTATTTCTGCATCCCCAGGAACATGACGAGCCCCGAAGCTGGCGGGCTCGGTGTCCGCCTTCCCCCCGAGCTCATAGAGCTGATCGTCGAGCAGCTGGCCTTGTCCCCCGGCCCAGACTCTCCTCGCACCACAAGCGGCCGTCACGCCCTCGCCCCCTTCATGCGCGTCTCCCACATATTCTACGACATCGTCGGCCCTATACTCTACTCTCGTATCGTGCTCACCCGCAACAATGCCGACGCCCTGTTGTACGGCTTCAAGTGTTCCGAAAGCGTCCGCAAGACGAAGTACGAGTTTGAGGGCAGGAAAGCGTACCAGACAAAGTTTGAAACCTTCAGTGGCCTTTGGTGTGGTGCCGGCAGAGTGGATGGAGATCCTCTGGAGGACAACGAAGATAGCGACAACGAAGACTACTCCGAAGCCGAAAATGTGCCCGGGTACCACTACGCAGACTTGGACAGGTGCGCTCTACATCTGACCGGACGATGGCAACAAGGAAAACCCATGCCTGACGACTGCGGCGAGTCCGGCAACCCCTTTGAGGACTGCGAGGACTCTGAAGACACTGAGGACTTTGAGGGTAGCGAACTCTCAGACAGCGAGGGGTATTTCGGGGACAGTGAGGACTCTGATGATGCCAGTGAGTCTCCACGGGACGGTGAGGAGGGTGAGGATGAGAGCGATGAGGAAGACATGGAATCGGCGAACCAGCTCAGAAGCCCGTGACAGGGGGACGACGGTGAGATGGACTTGTCCGAATATGAGTCTTTGTCGGAAACGGATGACGACCTGCCTTCTGGGCCGAACACCCGTCTCACGGCCGACCAAGGCGGCAGCGGAAGCGGACGAGGCACACTATAGGGCCCGCATCGCTCTCCGCGAGCTGGAGGAATACCCTGACATCCACAATGATCTGCTCGGGCACAGTCTGCATGGCCTGTTTGCGCAGGACAATGCCCAATTCCCTCTCACCAGTGAGCGGATCAAGATATCGGCACTCGAGGATGCGGCGCCCTGCTCTGCCTGTGGCCCCAAGGAGTTTGAAGAAGGAGAGAGTCTTAGCGACCTCATCGTCACGACGCAGCAGCGCATCCCCCTCCAAATCGATAAGAAGGAGACCTAGGCGTTTAGCTGCCCTCTTTGTACATACGTGGGCATATTGTTTCCCGCCACGGTGCTTGTCTGTTTATAGCCTGACGTTGATGCAGTCTTTGCTTCAGAGATGATACACACTCACATAAGCTATATACAACAACTACCTGACCTCCATCGCGATCTATCCCTACTTCACCCCAGCAGCAGCCTTCGCTGCATTCCGCCCCGCGATACGTCCGAACACAACGCATTCAAGGAGACTGCTCCCTCCAAGTCGGTTGTCGCCGTGTAGACCGCCCGTGATCTCGCCCGCGGCGTAGACACCCCCGATCTGTCCGCCATTGGCATTGAGCACCCGCGCCTCGGCATCAATGACGGCCCCGCCCATCGTAAAGTGCGTGACGGGGGTGACGCGACCGACACACACCTCCGCGTCGAGATCTCCGGCCTTCAGATTCCAGTGTCCGAAACTCTTCCGCCCGAATGCGTCCTCACCGGCAGCGACGCCCGCGGCATAAGCATCAACAGCAGCGCGCACCTTGTCGTCGAGATCCCGGACCTTCGTACGCCGGAGAAGACCCTTGAAGACGTAAAAGTCGACATGGCTCTTGGCAGCCTCACAAGCTCCCGGATCGAGGAGCAAGGTGACGTCCCACTGCCTCCCCTCGCCTTCCTTAGGGGGCAGTGCCATAATGGCGGCCGAGACGTGTTCCCTCGTCTCAAGCTCGTTCACAAACCTCGCTCCCTGATGGAGCAGGATGCCACCCTCGCCCCTCAGCGCCTCGGCAGCGAGGAACTTGATGGGCTGCGTCGGTTCCTTCGGGTCCACGAATCCTGTCGGGTGCACCTGCACGCTATCCATGTCCACCAGCTCGGCGCCAGCCCCGACAAGCAGGCTGTGCGCGTTTGCGCGCCTTGCGTCGTTCGTGCTCGGCATACCGGCCAGATCGGGCCTGTAATGCGCCAACAGCCCGGGTCCGTCGCCCGCGAATCCGCCCGAGGCGAAAACCACAGAAGAGGCCGGGAGGGAGATGGCCCCGTCGTCCGGGGACTGGTACGTGATAGAGAGCGGCGAGAGGGAGAGCGCGGTCACGTCTGCATTCGTGCTGAGCGTAAAGCCCTCAGACGCCTTGAGCTTGTTTAGGAGGGTGGAGACGATGGCAAATCCGGGCGGAGGACCCGAGGAGCCGCGATGCGTGCGGGCGGCAGAGTGACCGCCCAGCTGCGCGACCTTGGTCAGGTCCACGCCGAGACCGGTCAGCCACTCGATCGCACTGGCGCTGTGCTCGGTTAGCGTGTCGACCAGCGGCTGGCGGGCGGGTGTGAACCGGCTCCCGGCGGACCGGATTGTGTCGCTCTTGAAGAGGTCGACCGAGTCCCCGGGCGGCTGGTAGGGCGTCGGCACGCCGTTGATCCCGCTGCTGGCCTTGATGGAGTTGCCGCCTGGTTTCGTAGCTCGTTCGAGCATATGCACCCGCTGGCCGGCGGAGAGGGCTTCCATGGCCGCGCTGAGGCCGGCGAGACCGCTGCCGATGATGACGACGGGTGGCCGCGAGACGGACGATAGTGAGCTGAACATCATGAAGCCGATTGCCGTCGAGAGGAGGACGAGGAGGGCGAGTTGGCGTTTGTTCATTGTTCCCCCCGCTCGCTAGAGGTATATGTAATATTTCGGTGTGAGCTGGAAAAGGGTGGGAGGGTGCTTGGGAGGCATGGGAGGCATCGCAGGCATGGGAGGCTGAAAGGGGGAGCACGCGGGGGCGCACGAGGACGGGGCGAGACAACGCAACACGCACACGGGCGCCGCATAGCCGGCGGCGGAGAGGATCGCGATGGCGTCAGGAGGTTAGTCACCATCGGGCGGCGTCGGAATCCCGACCAACCCGGGCGGTCATGACTCAGCTGTTCGGATTGAGGTGTGATGTCAGCGGCGGAGGTAGCATGTCAGTGGCGGCTCTCACGATCTGCAACTGCGACGGTGCCAAGTGAGACAGAGGCGGAACAGGAAATTGGCTGCAAGGCTAGTGTTACATGCGTGATATCTATACAAAGTCATGTCAGAACAGGTTTTGGTTCACAGGTCATGCGTTCGCGCGACGTCTTCGGCGCCTTTGCCTCGGTCCGCGTGTTAGTACTCGGCGTGACGCCGGATAAGTCATCGCGGTGGCCTAGCTACCACTCCGACTCTCTTACTGGATTATACTGGCACACCGGCCGTTCTCCAAGTGGCACTCCGGCCACGTTCAAACCTGTGATAGCAGTCTCTCAGATCCTTCTGAAGAGCTTATGGCTGTCTGGATATGATATCCCGGAACTTGGTCCGTCTGGAACTCCGGCCATTTGCCTTCACCTGTAATGCTAGTGAGTATGACTTCTGACTTAACAACTTGTGGAAGCTTCGAGCGGACTACTCCCAGTTGGACTGGAAGTCTCCGTCCGAGAATTCTGACGGGTCAAAGTCCGACTCGGAAAAGTCCTCGGGGTTGTACTCGTACTCGGAGTCCGAGTCGTCGTAGATTTCGGCGAGGGAGGGACCGAGTGATCGTGTCGTCGGGCGGATTGCCTCACGACCGATCGCGAGCGTCTTGGACGACTTGATGCTCTGGGCGTTAGCTTGTTCCGACAATGTACAAAGCTGGGAAGAAAGCAAGCTTAGACTTACCGAGCACCTCCTTGCACCACGCAGGAAGGCCTTGGGGGAGCGGACACGGCTGCGGGACGCACGCACGGCGGCATTGTGCCGCGAGCCGGCCTTGAGCGAGACGGGAGCGGTGAGGTATTTTCCCATCTTGGCTGTAGTACTTGTGTTCTTGTGTTCTTGTGTTCTTGTGGTCTGTAGGTTTGCAATGGGAAGTGTGTTCAACGTAGTATTCAACTCTTGGTTCGACTTCGTTCTCTCGTTCAACTCGGTGAGACACAATACGCTTGATCGATGGGAGGAGAATGTCTGCCAGGACTGACCCTCCTTTATACGTCGCAAGAAGGGATCGACATGGAACGGAACATACCGAGGTACGATCTGGACGACGCGTCTGTGTTCGATCAACTTTTTTGGCTCCGCGACATGACACCGATCTCGACCTCCACATTGCGCCACCCTAACGCCACGCGAGAGTTACGTGAATGTGAGTTGAGAAACGGAGCCAGATTATGCGCAGGCAGGCAGGCATGGCCAGGGTTGAAGGCGTCTAGGGCTGGGCCCTGGGTTTGCCAGAAGAGGACTGTCGGGTTCTTGCGACAAGCGACGAGTGCAGTGCGCAGGCGGTAATGCCCTCATTATGCACCCGTCAAGCCCTCATTGAGTAGTGACCCCGTCCATGCCAAGTGGAGCATCCGTAGCGATGCATGGCCATGACGCACTGCTCACAACCAAAGCACGTCAAGCCAGAGAAAGATCCCAGAGGAAGACCACGCTTCCCTTCCCGCGTCAACCATAGTGCACTGTCTCAAGATAAGGACTACTTGACTTCGCGCGTGCATTTCTCAATCGACAATCGACTCCATCACTCCATTCCTCACCTCACACCACCCGCTGGAGCTGCTGCTCGCTTGACGCAGCTGCAGACGTCAGTCTCATCACTCTCCACTTGGTGACTCATCATCCTCATTCATCCGACCCACCGTATATTTCCTGTCCACCTCACATCTTGCAACTCCCCGCTGTGCGGTTCTGTTGTTATTAGACGCTCGCCAGACCCCGACAGACGGATCGCCCCTTTCCTCTGATCCTCTTGATTACTGTCTCGCAGCCGCGGCCGTCACCTTCACCCCTCACATCACCCATATCGCCCATCACGTCCTCCCCTATCGCACCAAACCACACCGGCCATCCTTTGCTACCTGCCGACAGCGACCTGCACACAGCCCCAGACACAATCACCACCACAAAGTCCTCACGACAAGGCCAACCCTTCGCCACCGACCAGGGCGCACAGACTGAGACCATCGCGATTTCGCCTCCAGTGAGTGGTGCATCCTAATTCTGTTATATCCTTGCGTACTTGCGTTCCTGCTGTGTGTCCTGGGCTTATTCCGGGCGCAGTGACGCTCCGTGTCTGCCTCATTCCCCCCCACCCTGCAAGTCTATCTCTGCATTGCACACTTCCTATCCACGACATGCTGACACGCCTCCTCTCGCCGTAACCGACTGCGTCGTCCCCACCATCACTCCCCCCCCCTTCACCGCTCCCTGCCGTGATGCAGCAGCGTGGAACCGTTCGCCGCCGCTCCATTGAATCCGAGAACGACCCCACCATCACCCAGCGACCCAGCAGGAGACCCCGTCACGCCACTTCCGCCACCCATTCGCATTCTTCCAGCATGGGCGCTCCAACTGCGATTCACAATGGGGCGAACAACGGCGTAGCCACCGGCGTCACCGAGGACGCCGCCTACGAGGAGGGTCCTTACATCCCGCCCCCTTCCGTTCTCGACCAGATCCACCCATACGAGCCAGCGGGAACGCTCATGTACGAGGACGACCGGGACTGGAAGCCCCAGGAAGTCGATGTGTCGATGGACGGCACGGATAGCAGTGGCGAACCCGCCGCGCCCCCCATCAGGAAGCAGGACTACAGCAAGCGCATGCCCATCGACCGCGAGGAGATCGTGCGCCTTATGCTCCAGGGTCTCGAGGATCTCGGCTACCAGCAGGCCGCGTCTGTTCTGTCCAAGGAGTCCGGGTTCACGACCTCGTCTCCCGCCGCCGCCGAGTTCCAGGAAGCAATCTTGGGCGGCCGGTGGTCTGAAGCTCTGCACTTGCTGCCAGAGCTTGGTATCGTCGATCACGCTGTGTCCATGGCCGCGGAGACGTCGTCATCACGAAGCAGCATTGCTTCCGGCAAGACCAAGGCGGCGGACCCTGCCGGGGCGCAGTCTCCGGCCAACAAGGCGCGCTTTTTGATTGCCCGGCAGAAGTATCTCGAGCTTCTCGAGAGCGGCCAGCAGAAGAAGGCGCTCGCCGTGTTGCGAAGCGAGCTCGCCGCCGCTACGACGCACGACCCGGAGGCTCTGCACGACCTGTCCGGCTTCATGATGTGTCTTGACCAAGATGAGCTGTACGAGCGCGCCAAGTGGGACGGCGCTACCGGATCGTCCCGGCGGCTTCTGCTTGAGCGGTTGCAGGAGCACATCTCGCCCAAGGTTATGCTGCCCTCACGACGGCTCGCGACATTGCTCGATCAGGCCCGCCAGCACCAGCAGCTGTCCTGTCTGTACCACGACGACAACGAGCCGGTCTCGCTGTACAATGACCACCAGTGCGAGAGCGGTACGTTCCCGACCGTCACGACACACATTCTGCAGGACCACACGGACGAGGTCTGGCGCATCGAGTGGAGCCCGTCCGGCGACATGCTTGCTTCCGCCAGCAAGGACCGAACAGTGATGATCTGGAAGCTTAAGCCACCGGAGCAGGAGGGCATGGATTACGGCATCGAGGTCTCGCACCGCTTGTCGGGACATACGGCACCGGTTGACGCACTCGCCTGGTCACCCGACAGCAAGACGCTTGTGACCTGCTCGGACAAGCAGGTGTACCTCTGGGACGCTGAGACGGGTGCGCGCAAGCACGTCCCGAACAGCACGAGCCCGCACACGGACACGATCAGCGCCGTGCAGTGGCTCCCGGATGGATCTAAGTTTGTCGTGTCGTCGCTCGACTGCTACCTCGTCTTCTACGATGCGTCCGGCACCGTCCTTCACAAATGGAATATTAACAGTATCCAGATCAGTGACTTTGCCATTACGCCGGACGGCTCCAAGCTTGTCGCCGCGACGACGATCTTGAAGCGCACGAACCCCGGCGGCAACGGCAAGATGAAGCCGTCGATCAGCGCGCGCGTCGTTGACGGCACCGACACGGCGACGTGGGCCGAGGACGGGCTGCAGTACAACAACATGGACCACGGGCTCGTTGTCATCAACCTGGCCGACAGGGACATTGTCGAGTATGTGACGGACATGAAGTGCTCTGGAGTCACCTCCATCAAGCTCAGCCACGACGGACGGCGTGCTCTGATCAGCTGCACCCCCGACCAGATGCAGCTCTACAGCCTCGACCCGCATCCTCACTTCGTGCGCCAGTACATGGGCCACGTCCAGTCGCGCTTCCTGATTAGGAGTGGGTTCGGCGCGCCCAAGGATCGCTTCGTGCTCTCTGGCTCCGAGGACGGCCACGTCTACGTCTGGCAGAGCAACTCGAACACGCCGCTGCACGTCCTTTCCGGACACACAGACACGGTTAACGCCGTCGCGTGGAACCCCGTCCTGAGCCGCAAACTGTTTGCGAGCTGCAGCGACGACCACCAGATCCACATCTGGCAGCCTCCAGGAGGCCGATTCGAGTGAGCACACCTAGTGCCTTATACCGTACCGCAGTTGTAGTAGATGCCTTAATTCATGTATTCCTATGCTCAGAGCTGAAAATAGTGGGGGTGTGAGAATCCTGCATGTTCTCCCGAGGAGCGTTCTTGCGTTCTCGGAGGATCGATGAAGTCTAAATCTCGGTGGCGACTGGCGAGGGGTATGACGGAATGGTCAGGTGGAGGCGGGATCAAAAAGTTCACCGTCCTCCTCTGGTCGTCGATCAGGCATCCAAAATCTTATCAACGGTCGTGCGTCAACCAAAACAACCCACGATAGCCCAACCAAAGCGACAATGGGCAAGACCAAGACCAAGTCTGGGGAGAAGCGCAAGGCGGAGGAGAGCACGTCTCTCTTCGGGAGCAAGAAGGACGAGGGCCTGAGCGGTCTCTTCAGTGCTGCGGTGAGTTCATCTCGCATGGCGAAGTGTAGCTTGATGGTAGTCTAGAAGCTAACAACCAGGCCACCTTCACCGCTGCCCCCTCTTCGTCGAAGAAGGCGAAGATTGCCGCCCCCGAGCCCGAGGAGGCCGAGTCTGTCGGCGAGGACGAGAGCGACACGACCGAGGACGAGGACGAGTCTGCCGAGTCCGCCGACGAGGCCGAGGCCGACTACTCTGCGACCCGGGACGCGATGGACGCCGACATTGCCAAGCAGGCCAAGAAGGCCGCGGCCAAGCGGGCCGAGGACGGCTCGGCCGTCGTGGAGGCGAAGGAGGCGAAGGAGCTTGCGAAGCGCGCCATGAAGGGTGCCAAGGCCAAGGAGGCCGAGGAGGCTGCTGAGGCTGTGGAGTCTGAGGAGGGGGAGGACGAGGACGAGAACGAGGAGGAGTCTGAGGCTGAGCTCGTCCACGAGTCGCTCAAGACCCCTGCCGAGCGAAGAAAGCGCGATGCGAAGAAGTACATCCCCGAGAACGAGTCCAAGGCGGACCGTGAGCGCCGGACAATCTTCATCGGAAACGTCCCCATCGAGTGTGTCAAGGAGAAGGTAAGTTTCGCTTGCATAGAAGCTGTTTCGTCGTCAGCAATAGCTAACCCTCAGTCCGCCCAGTCCTCCCTCAAGGCGCACATCCGCACCTTCGTCCCGACGGCCAAGATCGAGAGCGTCCGCTTCCGTTCCGTCGCCTTCTCGAAGCCGACCGTTGCGCTCCCCGACGATGACGAGAAGGATGGCGAGGGCAAGCGCGCGCGTCGCGAGAAGGCGCGCGCGGCTGCCTGGCGCGATGCCCAGGGTGCTGATGAGGGCCGCGGAACCCGACGAGGAGAGGACGATGTCGTGGACAAGAGCAAGTCGTTCCTCGACGCCAAGGGCAAGCGCAAGGTTGCCTTCATCAAGAAGGACGTGAGTCACCCGAGCAGCGAGCTGTGTGCCATAATGGCTACAGATTTACTCGCTGCATTCACAGCTAAGACCTTCCCAGTTCAGAGCTAACCTCAGTTCCACGAGAGCGCCGCTTCCTGCAACGCCTACATCGTCTTCGAGCACGCTCCCCCGGACAGGCCCACGAACCTCCCCCCCATCATGATCCCGTACGACGCGGCCGAGGCCGCCCTCGCCGCCAACGGCACCGAGTTCATGGGCAACACGCTGCGCGTGGACACGATGCGCTCTCCCGCCGCCACCGCACTCTCTTCGGCCTCGACCTCTCTGTCGAAGCGGGACGCCTGGCTTCCGGCGGGAACGGACCCGAAGAGCTGCGTCTTCGTCGGCGGCCTCGACTACGCCGCCAAGGAGGAGGATGTGCGCGCCTTCTTCGAGGCGCTCGTCGTGACTGAGCGCGGTGCGAGGGCCGAGGGGCAGTACGTCACTGCGGTCCGCATCATCCGGGACCGGGACACGCAGCTCGGCAAGGGCTTCGGATACGTCCACTTCGTTGACCGGGAGAGCGTGGACGAGGTGATCGCGCTTCCGTCCTCCAAGCTCAAGTTTGCCAAGCGCCCCATCCGCGTGCAGCAGTGCAAGACGCTGCCCGGAGCGCAGAAGAGGCCCGTTCTCTCCTCCACCCCCGCCGGGTCAAAGAAGGCGCCGAAGAAGCTCCGCACCGCGCCCGCCGTCATGCCCAAGGGCAACCCGGAGCTGGGCGAGAAGCTGAAGAACCTGTCAAAGGACGAGCGCAAGGCCGCCAAGGCGGGCGATGCTGATCGTCTCGCGCGCCGTCTGGCCAAGAAGCAGGCCAAGGTCGCGGCCCAGCACCGCGAGACTGGCGCTGTCAAGCTCGCCTCGACCAAGGCGGAGAAGAACTCCCGGGCGAAGAACGTCAAGGCCAAGAAGGGACGCGCGAGGAGCTCGAACGCCATCGCCAAGATGAAGGGCGCCAGGCAGTAAACACGCTGAAGGCGCGTAGCGCCTGACGCCGCCTGAGGACTAGTTGCCCAGGTGGCAGTGGGAGGGATCGGCGCTCGTGACGATGGAGATTGGGCCAGATGGGAGAACCAGGGTCGCCCCGAAGACAGGGGGCGGGCTGGGAGACACGAGGGGTGCATAAGAGCGGGTTAGCATTCACTCTTCTCGGCGCAGGTGTCGTCACTGTGAACTGTTGTCACCCCGCAGTGCTCGTCGGAATCACACCATCGCACAGGGAGGGAAGCGCCATAGACTGAGAGCTGAGACGAGAGACCAGTATACCATTGTTCAAAATGTATGACCATCCATGTGCAGAGAAGCTTAAAAAGCACGGACAATAAAGATTAATCGCCGGCTGGAACAGGAAGTCTGATTGTTGGTAGCGATCCCCAGGTGCGACAGGTGCAACCTTGTTCTGAGCATGTTACGGCAGTGCAGAGCAGTATGAGTGGGACGGGTGTGCAGGCAGTGTCCTTGACCAGGGTAGGGCGGGGAGTCGTGGGTGTCAAGTGTTCAGGAATGTAAGGGCGGCGTGTTTGAGAGATGGTCACTGGTTCTTGCTAATTAGCATTAGAAGATCATTACCCTTCGCACCACTCGAACGACTGGGATGAAGGGCGGATGGGTGTAAATCACGGCAAAAGAATTGCTAATGTGACGGGCTTGGGAGAAGGGTGGCGTTGAAAACGCTGGGTCTTAGCGTGGATGACAGGGTTGGCAGAGCTGGCAGGGCTGGCAGAGCCTCGGGCCGCGCGCCAGTACGCCAGCGTACGGAGACACGAGACAAGATCGCGCGGCTACGCGCTAGTGTTCAGGAGCCGGCTTGGCTTGCGGCTTGCCTTTGGGATCCTTGGGACGCATCGCGCGGCAGTCAGCAGTCATGCAAAACAGCAGCGGAGAAGACACTGCGCCCAACGCATGGCCCAGCGATACACCCAGGCAGACCCGACGTGAGCCAGAGGTTCAATGTCGGCTCAGTGAGACATGCACACAGTACCACAGTAGCGTCTGTCCATCTCCGTTTCCCTTCCTCTCCATTGATCCTCACCCCGCACCTTACTCATTCATCCTCGTCTAATCGTCTTGCGACTCCATCCACCCGGCCATCGCACCGCCCACCCCCAACGCCGCGCGCCAAATCCCTTGTCCCTCAAAGCCGGATGGCGTCCGTCCTGGCCATGAGCGACGCCCATGCCCACAGATTCAACCCTCCTGGCGCTCGCTCCCATGGCACCCATGGCCCTCTCCCTCTGCGCAAGGGCCCAGATTTAGGTTTAGGTGCAGGCATAGGAACGTCTTCCTCGTCCAGGATGCCGCGGCCCGTCAACCACACCTCTGTCAACGCACACAGTCACTCTACTACTGCACGCAAACCCACGCCCCCGTCCCACTTCACCCAGCACACTACGCACACCACGCAACCTACGCACACTGCGCACTCCAAAGTAATCCCTAGAGATCGCCCCGACTTCCCCGGCGCATCGAGCCGCTCTTTCACAGCTGGAACCTCCGCTCAAGGCGCTTCGTCTCCTTTCGCATCGTCTTCGAACTCGTCGAACACTTCCCCATCGCGCCTCCCCGCCCTCGGTGCGACTCGCGACCGCCGCGACCTCTACCCCTCGGCCAACGGCGACTCTGCGTCCAGTTCTCAGGCGACGTTACGGCCTCCGAACTCGGCCTCGACCTCGCCCAAAAAGCAGCACAGCGATCACGGGCTGCTCAGCGACTCATCGCTGAACGGATACCGCAGCAACGCGAGCAGCACCTACAGCTCGCCCGCCAACCGCACCCACTCACCCGACCCGACGAGCTTGTCGCGATCTCAGCTCGCATCCCCGTTCCAGCCGAGCGCCGGACCGAGTAAACTCACAGCAGGGTCTTGGCGGACGGGGCTCGACCGACTGCAGGACCTCGACCTCGACTTTTCGCAACAGCGTCCGAGCTACGGACTCGCCGGGCTCTCGGACGACGAGAAGGAAGACGACGGGTACCGGGATCAAGAACCGCGGCAGCGCGACAGCGACCACTTCACCGCCGTTCCTCGCCCATCGCGCAGCCACTCCAAGCCGCGAAACCGGGACCGTCGCAGCAAAATCGACGTGCGAGCATTAGCGTCCCCGCCGCCGCTGGAGCGACGTCAGACGGCGCCGACGGAGGACAGCCACGAGAGCAGCGCAGCATCAGCCGGCACGAACGGCACACACATGACGACGATGGACCTGAGCGCGCTCTCCCACTCGACAGGGAGCACGGCGCCGACAACCGTCACGAACGGCACGTCGTCGCGCCCGCACACGTACCTCGACAATGACGAGATACACCTCGCCCTGCTCGCGGGACAGGCTGCGGTCGACTGCGACAAGCTCCCCATCTCCACGTGGGACGAGGTCGAGCTCTGGAAGAAGGAGCTGAGCCACCTCTCGACCCGCCTCGACTCGCTCCAGGCGAGACACCAGCGTGAAGTCAAGATTCTCACCGCCGCCCGGACACTGCAGAAGCTGAACACGGCGAACAAGCGCATATCACGCCACACAATGGAGAGTCTAGAACAGTCTGAGCGACGTGTCGCGGCCGCAGAGAAGGTGAGTTGCTTCCCTGTGGCCCTTGAAGCTGACATTCAGGAAGTCCTAGTTCTGCGAGACCGCGAGGCCATCCTGCGCCGCCGGCTGATGGAACACTGGGCCGGCGTCATGGCGTGGGAGGTGCGGCGGTTGGAGCGCGCCGCGAGCGGCCGGCAAGAGAAGCAGGATCTGTTCCTGCTCGAGTCGCGCCGCCGCGAGGAGGCGTTACACGACCACGTCGCAAGCCTGGAGGCCGAGCGAAGCGTGTCCCGCGGTATGGACGACAGCCTGGATTCCTCGGATCAGGTGTCGGAAATGCTGTCCCGCTTAGAGCTGTCGCAGCAGAACCAGCAGGAGTTGGAGCACCAGCGCGAGCAGCTGCAGACTGAGCGGGACATCCTTCACCGCGAGAAGGAGGCTCTCCGTGAAGAGCGCGACGCACTGCACGGCGAGAAGGAGAACCTCTCCCGGGAGCTGGTCACGATGCAGACGTCACAGCAGACCCAGCGCGCCGATGCCGACACCCAGAAGAAGACGGTCGAACGATACCAGAAGCGCATCGCGGATCTGGAGGAGATGGTCGTCGAGCTGTCGCGGCGCGAGCGTGCGCTCGAGGAGCAGATCGCCGAAGCCCCAAAGGCCGACGAGCTCGCTGCCCTGTCCGCCGAGCGTGAGCAGTGGGAGGCGGAGCGGGCGCGCTTCGACGTCGAGCGGGAACAGCACGCCGCAGCTCGGGAACAGTTCGACGCCGAGCGCAGCAATTGGGCGGCAGAGCGGGGCGAGTGGAACGACGAGCGTGCCGCCCTCGACCTCAAGCTAAGCAAACACGCGCACCTGATCAGCGAGTTTGCCGATGCACGCAAGACGTGGGACGTGGAGCGCGAGCGGCACACGACCGAGCGCGCGGCGTGGGAGTCGGAGCGGTCGCGGTGGGACAACGAGCGGAATCAGTGGCACGCCGACCGCGGCGTCGCGGCCGACAACCAGAGCGTGTTCGACACGGAGCGCGCCAAGTGGGTCGCTGAGCGGGAGGCACTCGCGGCCGAGCGGGAGAACGACCGCACGGCGTGGATCGCTGACCAGCGCGCGGAGCGCACGGCGTGGGAACAGCAGCGGGACGGATGGGAGCGCGAACGAGCCACCCTCGAGCAGCAGCTTAACAAGCTCGAGCTTGAGCGCGACATGGCCAACTCGGACCGCGAGCTCAGCGTCTCCCGCCATGATGCCTTGGCAGCCCGACACGACGAGTTACGGTCCCGCCACGAAGCGTTACAGGACGAGCACACGGCGCTGCGCAGCACGCACGACCAGGTGCTCGGCGACCACACTGCTTTACGCTCCACTCACAGCAAGTTACAGAGCGACCACGAGCGTGCGCTCGACGACGCCGCTGCCGCCTCCAACGTGTCCAAGACGATGGCGAAGAAGACGACAATGGCGCTCGCGGCGATTCTCGGCAAGTTGGTTCCCGAGGACGAACTCGGCGACGCGGCCGTCGAGGTCCGCCAGCTCTTTGAGCGCCAGAGCAAGGATCTCGCCGACCTGCGCGACGCGATGGACGAGGTCAACAAGGGTCTCGAGGAGGAGGTGCGCCGCGTCACCGCCGACCGGGACCGATGGCGCGCCAAGGCCGACGAACTCGTCAAGGCGCACGACACGACCGTCACGTCGAGCCGCGAGGCGCAGGGTGAGATGACCGAGCTCGTGCGCAAGATCCGTGCCCAGAACGAGAAGATCGCGGAGCTGCAGTCGCAGCTGGACTCGCCATCCCGTGCTCTGTCGCCGTCGCTGCTTTCGCCGGATCAGGCCAGCCTGTCGCAGGCGTGGGCACTGCTTCCTTCGCCCACGGCCCGCGCCGAGGCCGGTCTCACGGAAGCCAACGTCGTCTCGCCCTCATCGCACGTCAACTTTGGCGCCTTGCAGCACGCCTACTCTGTCCAGTCCAACGACGGGTACCCCGGCACGAGGGGGCTGGTGGAGCGCATCCGCGGTGTCGTCGACGACGGCCGCGTCATGGCCGAGCGCATGGCGCGTATGGAGCAGGACAAGGAGCGGCACAAGGCGAACGCGGCGCGCGCCGCCAAGCTCGTCGAGGAGTCGCAGCGTTCCCTCGCGACGTACCAGAAGCAAGTCAAGGATTTGCAGGAACGTCTCCAGCAGGCTACCGGCAGCCCGGTGTCGTCGCCCATCGTTTCGCCCGTCCGCGTACCGGATCTTGAATCGCGGTACGCACTCGACGACGCGCGCGCCGAGATCGCCGCACTGAGGAGCGAGGCAGCCAAGCGTGCCGAAGAGCTGTCTGCCCGCTCCTCCGAACTGGCCAAGCTGCAAGAAAGCAACCAAGCCCTGTCAACCCGAACCCTCACGCTCGCCGAGGAGGCCGAGGTCGAGAAAACGGCGGCCGTCTCGAAACTGCAGCGCGAGCAGGCGCTCCTGCAGGCCGAACTCGACACGCTGCGCTCCAAGATCAAGAAGCAAGAGGCGGACACGGATAACGAGCGTGCCCGCCAGACGGCGCAGAACATGACTCTGCTTGAGGAGGTGAACAGCCTGCAGGCAGAAGTAGCTGACCTACGGGCCAAGCTGAGGCAGCGCTCCTAGCCCGTCAGGGTCGGGAACACCGAATAGTTCCTCTGCACTGAGTGACCGGGGCTTGCGTCAGCGGACTGCGTTGAGCGATCGTGAACAGCGAGAAAAGGAGAGACTAGAGCGGGAGAAGGAGATCAAGGAGATGAAGGAACGGGCCGAGAAGGCCGAACGAGAGAGGTTGGAGAAGGAACAACTCGAACATGAGCGAGAGGGACGGGGCGAGAACGACGCCCGCCGCGAAGGGAGGGGAAGCTGGAGGGAGAGCTGGAAGAAGGCCCGCGGACACCATGCTGCGCCTTCTGCGAGTGCGAGTGCAGGTGGGGGAAGATGGTGGCCATGGGGCGCTTCTACGCCGTCCCCGCCTCCGCCACCCGTCACTCCGCCAGTTCCCCCGACGCCGCCGCTGAGCTCATCCCCGACTCCGTCTACGCCGACACGGTCCGTGTTCTCCACTTGGTCGGCTACGAGTCCGAAAGCACCGGGCTCGCCACTGGCCAGCCCGAGATCGACTATGCGGTCGTTGCCTAGGTCGGCATCGACTCCGCTCAGCCGGTAGTCTCGCTCCTCCCCCCTCTTCTCTCACTCTCACTCTCACTCTCTCTCACCCTCTCCCCATCACTTGCTCGCTCTCACCCTCTCTTCCACATCCGCTCGCTCCGCCGAGCTTCGCCCCGACTCGCCGCGATAACTTTGCGCGGCTCTTGGATCACAGTGCCATTCCGACGGGTTGTGAATAACAATATTGTGTATATGTGCATAACACCATTTTCCTTTCTCTCTCTGTCTCATGTCGACGCATACTGTCGAAACTGTACCAACGTATACATAGACGTTCTTGAACTACTCTTGGGAATATGCATTCTTTGCAGGGGTTTTAAAATCTAACGGCCCGAGGTTGTACTCGCGCACTGCCACGGATCCTTTCGACTAGTGATCAGCAAGTCTCGTCCATGTGAGGGTCGTCAGTGGTCTTGTTCATGTCTCAATGGATACGAGCAGCAATTGCCAGTCATAGATGGGCAGCGCTCTGCAAGGAAGATTCGTCAAGCGTCTCGACGGTCAGCGAAACCCGCCGCGAGCCTCCTCGACCAGCGATGCGCTGTGTCGAGCTTCGTAGTTTATCTGCAGGAGCAGTTCGTGTGCTCTCTTACTCATAATCAGCCAGCATATCTTAAGGCCAACTCAGTAATCAGCATCCAAGTCGCCTAAGCGGGGCATCAGCCATCAGTTCAGTCAGCGTTGTACCATTCATGAGCACCAGCATAGAGTTCGGGCAACCACACGCTTCGGGCACGACGAAAGCCGGTCCCTACCCAATTCTCCACTTCCCCACTTCCCCGCTACTCGGTCTCGGAGCAAAACTCTGGCACAATTGTAGCAGAAAGAGCATGCTTACAATGGAGCACCATAAGCGAGAGTGTGGAGCCCGGGGTCAGCACGCGGGCGCTGGGCACGCGGAGCAATGACCGCGTCGTCCACCAGGTCCGCCATGCCCGACGCCCGACCCCGCATTGCTGCATGCACGTTTGGCTGCGAAGTGGCTCCGACACCGGGTGCGCGGACATCTGATCATCTGAATCACCTGATCATGTACTCATGTGCTCCTGTGTGCACGGAGCGGAATCCGTGGGGCCGACGACGGATAAGATTGGAGTTGGGTTCATCCTTCCCCCCTGCCTGCCCTGCCTTGCCCTGCCGTTAGCCCCTTGTCCTCCTCCCTTTGCCCCAGCTGGCCCAGCTTCAGGTCCGCATTTTGGGCGTTGGAGCGGGCAGTGGCTAGGCTTAACCGTGTTCCTTCGGACCCTTCGGACCGCCTACGGACTCAAAGTACGTCGACAGAGTGAAAGAGTGTGAGAGTGGAAAAATGCGAGAGTGCGCGCGTGCTTTGCGTTGGGTCAGCTGACAAGAGAAGGGCACGCCCGAAGGCCGAGGACACGAGGGACGCAGAGGGGACGCAAGGAGACGCAAGTAGACGCAGAGGAACGAACATTCTTCGCGTTGGGGGAACGGACCTAAAAGCGGTATGGGATGGACCTGGGCCACCTCTGGCCTATCTGATAGAGACTGATAACGAGGTACGGTCCCTCCGTTCTCTCCGGGGTGCAACCGCCAGTCTCTGTAGGAGCACAGAGCTTTGAAAGAGAGACGGGTAAAGCGAGACTTGGAAGCGAGCTTGGCGAGTGCTGCCACAGTCGCCAGTCAGCAAGCACATTGAGCGCGTGCACGAGGAATGTTGCCTCATCATCTGACCTCGATCACGGCGCAGACGCAGCGCACGCAGTCCACGAAGCGCTGGGGATTGGATCGATTGGGGTCAGTCGATTGAGGTCGATTGAGGTCGATTGGGGGTTTGATGGCGCCATTCGCACCCTCTTGATCGGGCCACTGCGCTTAGGTGTCGATCACTGTGGCCGTACATGCCTATCGTCCAGTGGCAGACTTTTGCTGGGGACCTTGCGTAAGTGAGTGGTGATCCATTAGTGGGTTCGCGGTGGGGTCGGGTGGCACCAGCCGCATTTGTCGCAACGGTGGTGACACAAGGAGCGGATGTCCAGTCCATGCTCGGATGGGACTTGCGACTAGGACAGCACGTACGGCCAGATGGGGATCGGCGCCCTTGGCATGACCGGCATGGCAGGCTAGCCAGTCAGAAGTCTCGGAGGCTCCACAATGAGCTCGTCGACCACGCCGAGCGCCTAGAATGTGGTAACGTGTCTTCTGAATTGGGGTGAAATGTTCCTCGGCCTCCTCGGCCCTTCTTCCTTCATGGTCTCAGCCCGGCCCGCTGAAGCCGTCAAGCCGCTGAACCCGTGAAAGAAAGGCGCAGGCTGGGGCGTCGTCGAGCGAACAAGATGAGGAGTGTGGGGTGAGCCAAGAGAGTCTGGGTCTGCTCGCATTCCCCGGGACACCGCGGTCATTCCCAATAGAGCGAAAGAGGTCGTGCATTGTGCACCGAGTCAGACCGTGAGATGAGCGGAGGTATGCTGCGGGAAGCGCGAGGAAGGAGTGCGGATCCCCACTTTCACATGGTCCCATCAGGAGGAGTGGTGGGCGAGCGTGCCGCGATTCGTTGGTCCGCGCCTCCCGCTCCGACATCGGCCGCCATCATCTCTGATAGGAGAATGCGCTCTCGGTGCTGTACATCAGGCGGTTCGCTTATTCTGAAATCTTGCGCGAGGGCGAGTGAAAGGTGAGCGCGAGCGAGCGAGCGAGCATGGACACCTGTAGTGAAGAGAAGCTGCTCCACGCTCCATCCAGCCTGACGGCCAGACCTGACCTAAACTGCGCGACCTGATCGCAAGCAGTGCAAGAGCCAATCTGGCAGCCTCGTTCCTTCGGGGCCGTCTCTGAGGAGCGTGAGGAGCGTATCAGCGTGCCGCAAGGTCCGAACGCAACTCAGTATACGTGAGGCGTGATGGAATGCCGGAAAGTCTACTCTACAGGTGGATGCCCTCGTGCGTGAACTTTCTCGTCTCGCTCGATACGGATAAGCGATCCCGCTTCACGAGCTCACCGGTGCGAGCTGCTATCTGAGGAGCGGGTCAGCACGTCAGATGCAACAGAGGTGCCAGATTGTCGAAAGTTTCGGTGCAAGGTCGACTTTTTCGGGCAGGAACTGCTGAGGACGGATTGAGGCACAGGCACGCAGCCAGCCGGACCTTGCGCTCAATGACTGAAGGGGACCTGGACTTCCAGCGGACCTGGTACCGTGAGCTTGAGCCTGCTCGACGGCTTGCTCCAGGCAATGAACGTGAGCCATGCGGAAGAGGAACAGGACCGAGCCACCGGGTGCGGCTCCGCTTGAACTAGTGGCTCGGCTGGAAGGGGGAACCGGCACAGTGCGGCACCGGGAGCCAAGCGTCGTATTCCACCTTGCTTCGCGTGGCATCGGTCTATATGACTTCGGTGCAGCAGATAGTCGGGGGCGGGGACGACCCCGCAACCGACAAACGAGGATGAATAGGCAGGTTCGGGATGGCGTCGGGATCCCTTTGGTGACCTTCGGTGTGCATGATGAAGTGCACTTCGGTGTGCCCAAACGTGCTTCATTGAGTACTTCGGTGTGTGATGAACGCTCGGTGTCGATCACGAGCTCGGTGTGATCATCGAGATCGACCTCGGTATGATCTCACTCTGCGTGTCCAGCCATTGCTGCTGCAGACCCACGCGAGAATTCGGCCCCGCTTGTCGCTCCTTGTGCGCTCCGGTCTAGAATGCGGTCGCAGTGACGCCCCGCCATCACGTTGCTGCGAGCGTCGCAATGCCTCGCATCGCGCTTCCAGTAACGAGGTCTTTGCGACTTACGTTGGGGGTTGGCACATGGCGAGCAGGAACGAGGCACTGCTGTAAGGTCTTCGTCAGAGGTCGTCAGTAGAGGAGTGCGCACGCGGACCTCGAACTGGTCGAGTGTCTGGAAGCGGCAAGTGGTGCACATTGCCGCAGTTAGAAGGTAGGCCAGGAGGCAGAGTTGAGGAGATAGAGAAGAGGAAGCGTTGTTCTGGAATTAGAATCTTGCGTCAGCATCGTCAACCCGCGTCAGCTAGACGAGCACGAGGGGTCAGTGCCGTTTGTGGGAATCCGTCACTCCAGTGAACTACTCGCGCCTTGGCGCATGCTTCGCCTCGAGTTCTCCTCGTGCGAGTCTCCCTCGCCGCTCTTCGCCTCCACTCACCGCTCTTGGCAGGCCCCTCGCTCTCACTCGCGCTCTCGCACGACCAGAGCGACCGTCCTACGTCACTGCCAGCAGCTCGCACGACGCCGGCCCCTCTCGCACAGCCCATCTCGCACGAAGCCGGGTCAGCCAGGTCAGCCGGCCGCCCAGGGCTCAAGCAGCCGAAAAGAAGATTTGCAGGTGCGAGTCAGCGCCGAGTCGGCGGTTCGAGTCGCGTTTCATGACATGACGAATGTCTCCGAGCGCCAGGAGTGCCAGGAGAGTATGCCAGGAGAGCGCCGATGGGGCGTTTTGGCAGGGAAGAGTTCTCCCGCGAGGCGCTTCCAGGACTGCAACTGCCTCGTAGCCCTTACTCGTACGGTGGAGGGGTGCCATACAGGACTGCGCCGCATGACGCTGCACAGCGTCATGCGCTACAAGGACGCCGCAAGGATGCGGACGGCGCCATGCACGCCGGACGCCACGGGGATAACGATCCTGGTGTCCCGTATACTGGGGTCTACGTTGCGGTTCGAAATTCTGCGAGGCACCGTAGCGACAAGATGAGAGGACCGGAGGGTCACGCACCAGACTAGACCGGACAGGTCCGTCAGCCAGGTCCGGCACTCCCGACCCATTCACCGTAGCTTCCGAGACGCCCATGGGGGCAAGGTGCGGCGCTGCAGTGGCACATTCCCGAGTGACTCGAGTGACTATACTTGTGCGCTCATTACTGGGCCGGGTGTTGTCGCTGGATCTTACTTGACGTATGCGGGGAGGGACAAGTCAGTTGAGAGACGACATGCATCCCAACATGGGCATTCCTCGGCCTATGAGACAACTGAGATGCTTCATGTGTTGCGGTGTGGGGTGCGGGCAGGCAGATGCCTCAGATCCGCGTGCGCCTCTGTTTCGACATGGTCGTACGTCACAACTAGCAACATCTCTCAGTGGTCGGAGAAGAGACCTTACGGCGTTGTTAGGAGATGAGCGAGTGCCACACCTTACGGACGAGAAAGTGAGCAGAGGCTGTCCGAATGCCCGCCTTACTTTGCCCTCACTGCCCGCTCTGCCCGCCCCGCTGCTTCGGACCCCACTGGTCCCGACACAGTGGTACGACGAGCGCCAGAGTATGCAGCACACGCACGCGCGATACACGGGTCACGCGGCGTCGCAAAGCTCAGAACGCGGTCCGGCATCCCTAAGAACGCGGTCCGGCATCCCTAAGGGAGTCACCTCATTAATCTTCAGGACGAAGTCAATACGCAGTCAATACAGAGTGACAAGCTGAATCGGCCGGTCCCACTTGTCCCACTGTATTGGGCACGCAACCCTCGCAATCTCTCGCTTCATCAACGCCAGGTCCGAGACGTGAAGCGAAGCAGAGCTTGCTAAGCACGTCCCCAAAATTTCAAGCAGGCGGAGGTGCATTCAGCGGGACGCGCGACAGAATCGCTTTACCAGCGACGAGCGCCTCTGATGGCGGCCCGTCATCCGCGAAGAAGACGGAGACGACGCGTCCAGCAGCTCGACGGGCACACCAGGGTCCGAGATCCGCCATCGATGCCGCTGGTCCGTGCAAGCCCTAAGGTCCGTGCCGCCTGTATCTCTACGCGTGATGTCATGTGCGCAGACGGCCGGAGGGAGCTAGGGTGGACGGACCAGGGTCCTCTCCCGGCCCACGTCGAGTGCACGGAGCACGTCTGTCCGGAGTGGACAGACGCGTCTCGTTTTCTGCTGGAGTCGGGTCACTAGATCTGAGCTCGTTGGTATGCAGAAGTCTAGACTTGCGCAGTATGCAGTGTGGCATTAGGGTAGTGGAAGCGGCCGACACAGCTCCACCGTAGCAAGCCACCGCGTAGGTAGGGGAGCGTGCGCGACATCTCGTTCGCGCGTCGCGGTCCAAGACGTCATGGACGACGCGGCCCGCGCTTTCCTTAGTTTCTGCGTCACCTCGGCCTCCGCGAATTGTGTCAGCAGCCATCCCCATGAGCCATAAGCAATGGGCCCTATGGTTGTCACCTCGCTCTGACGTCGTGTAGCGCTTCCAACTGCGCACTCCTACACTGCAGGCTCCGAACAATGTTGCACGGGCAGGGGAGGGGATGTCACGCTCTCCTCGACGTGCTGCCGTGCTCGGGGCAATCTCGATCGGAGGGTTGAGTCTCCACACAATTTTGAGCGTTATTCCGTCGAATGATCTTTCGCCAGCACAGACAAGTGGGCAGGTATGAATCTAGTTTGCGTCCGAAGTAAACGTGAAACGCATCCTTACCCCACTCCAGGTCTCGACTCTCGACCAACACAAAACTGCGGTGGTACATTTGAGTGACGACGGGAATTTCAGGCCATTCAGGCGGCCGTGGGGGGTCAGATTGACCACGGGCTACGCGGTTACGGGTTAATGAGCTAATAACGGCCATTAATCAGCGCCATGCTCGCAATCCTGGCGGCAGCTACGCAATACAGCTCAGGCTGTGGTAGGCTTGTCGTAACCGGAGCTTTTTTCGCGCAACCTTGTTCTCGTCTGGAGTCATGGGCCGACAGCGAATCCAGGCGGTGAGAGGGAAGCACGTTCGGGTCCGCCATTGCTTGTCCCGGCTTGGTGATTGGGCAGGGGGCGGAGTTCTGCCAAATCTCCCCCTCCTCCACCCTGTTACACCCTGTGTTGCCCTGCGGTGATGATCGACCTCCAGGAATCCCAGGGTTCGGCCGGTGTCTCCCTACCACAGCCCTGGTCGCCCTGCCCAGGGAGGGGTTCTTGGCCCGTCATCGAGTCAGTACAGGCTGCAGGTTAGAGGTTGTCGCCTATTTGGATAATTTTTCGTGCAGCCGTGTGCGGAGGATGACTGGTCCGTCGCAATCGCTCGCTGAACGTTCGTAGCAGCCAGTGCGCTGAACGTGCAGTAGGTTCTCGGCCACGTGCGCCGTTACATAAGCGCACTCTGTTGTTGCCGCGGGATCGCCTGGCTGCCCCATAAGCCCTAAAGCATTAGAGTCCAAGCGTTCCTCGTCCCTGATGAGCGAAAGCTTGTGCAGAGGTCAGCTGGACACGTTTTAATGTGGCTCAGGCTAGAGCTACGCTGGCTCAGGCAAAGCAGGCCTGCATCAGGCTGGCATCGCCACCCATGCTACCAAATTCGAAAACCGTGCGACTCTTCGAAATGCCAGTTAGCGCCCCAGCATACCGCACACCATGCAGGACACGTACCCCTCCCCCTCTGTCGCCTCTGGGTCTACTCCGAAATGAAAAAATCTGTACACGGCCGCAGCTCACCGCCTCACCCTTCGGCCCCCTCAACTGCGCCCCGCGGCCTCCCCGGCTTCACCGGTCGTCGGGCTCGTCGGGCTGCCCGGCCTAGACTCGAGGGCGCAAAGAGGGCGCCAGAGGGGCGCAGCGATAGTGGATCGCGGATCGTGGATCGAGGATAGGGAGGCCGCGAGTATCCGCGAGTGGAGACCGCAGGCCAGAGTCAAGTGGGTATGTTCCAGATAGCCGCAGGGCTTACCCATAGGTATTACTGATTACCGGATAAGAAAAACCAAATGCAAAACCAAATGGCTCTCATTAAGGGCTCACCGCTATCGCTGGGCGCGCTGAGTCAGCCTGGCGATTGGCCGCCGCACGCCACAGCGTCATCACACCGGCGACGGTACGGTAATCACGGCTCATGGCTCTCACTGCCCTAGTGCTCTTCGAGGCTACCAGAACATTGTCGAGCACTGCATGCATGTCTTGCTGCGGTATGCAGAATGGGAGAAGTTTTTTTTCGTCGGGTGGCTGAAGAGCACGAGGAGAGGATGTACGGAGTGTTCTATCTCCCCACGTACCCAACGCCGGGGCCGGATATGGCGCGGGCTCCGGCTAGCCAGGATGGCGCGCTGGCGCTGGAGCCATGGAGCCACAGCACGTTTGCTGTGCCTGTGCCTTTCCATGATGCAAGCAGGTGTGGCCACTCACGACCTGGGGGCTGTAAACAATAGATCCTGATCTGGTTCCTTGACACGACATGCACTGCCCAGCACAGCGCGCACTGCGCTGCACTGCTGCTGCACCTCAACAAGGCAGGCCAGCTGGAGCACGACGCACGAAACACCGCGGCCGCTTGCAAAGGCGACAAAATCCTTCTGAAGCTTACATCTGAATAGTTACCACTAGTTCAAAGCCTCCAGAGCCTCTGAGTGAATACCGTGAATTACAGATGGAACGTTGATGCTGGAGACCTTAACCCCACAGGAACAGGGACGATGCAGGCCAGGCTCAAGACCAGGTACACAGGTACGCTACACGCCCCTCCCCCCCCCCTCGCCCGCCGCCCGCAGGTCCACAGGTCCGAGGTCCGGCTCCTGCATTCACTCGGGGCTCGGGGCTGGGGATGTGAGTCAGAGCGAAAAGCTTGCACTTTTGCTTGCTCTCGTTGTTGTGCCAAGAAGGGCTGGTGGCGGAAACGCACGGGCTGTCGAAGTTTCTAGATCTGATACAGAACGCTTACGCAGCGGCAATCGCTATCACGACGTTGAGCAAGGGCAATCGACATGGATCTATGCAGTGCTGCTCTGTTCCGAGCGGACAGGCTCTTGCAAGGCTTGCACTAGTCCAGGTTGCGCAGGCTTGGGCGCTTGGTTGCAGGGTTGCAGGTTCATTGTCAGTGACACGGCGGAGCCGTAGTGCGGCCCGGTTGGGGGATTGGGGGCTTTATTTTCGATCAGTGAGAACGTGCATTGCCAGAGGAGGGTGACTGGTTCTGCTCTGCGCTGTTGCAGTCGAGAATAGATGGCACCGTGCGAAAACCGATGCAAACACGCGAAAACCAAACAACCATGCAGAACACGCCTTTACGAGACCGAGCCTGATCAAGACCGAAGGCTCGAGGCTCTCGGCTCGCGATGGCGGGTACAAACATGGTCGTAAGAGACTGGCGGCCGAGAGAGCGTGCGAAAATGCGAGCTATTACGGTCTACGCTCCGCCCCGACGGTGGGATGCAAGCCGAAGCCGAGGTCGTCGAGGTCAGGCTGACTCGGTGTGCGAGTAGTGGTGGTGAGGTCACAGGCAACGGTCGAGTCGGTCGGTTGCCGGTGCGGTACGCATGTGGTTGTGGGTGCAGCGTGTCACTGGCTGAGAGGAGATGGTGCGGTCATTGCGAGTGGTCAGGACGCCCGGTCACGGCGACAAGGACGAGCGATGGAGTCACAGGACCTGGGCAATCACGCCACCCTTGCCAAGTCTGATCAGAAGGAGAGTGCTTTTGCTGACTGAGTGCTGACTGCTCACGCCCGGGGTCGCCCGTCGCTCATGGCCCCTACCTTCCCCGCCGCCCGTTGTCGCCCGCCCCGTCGCCCGTTGTCGCCCCGTACCCTGGCCGCATGACCCTGGCCGTCCCCAGTCAGCGAGACCCTGCTCGGTCCCTGGTCGCCCTTACTTTCTCCCTTCCTCTCGACTCATTCCCGACCCTGAAGCAAAAACGTAGAGCAGACGCAGCGCCAGCGAGCGAGCGAGCACACTCACCCTGCCCTGGCCGTGCCTCCCCTCCCAGTCCTCCCTCCCCCCTTGGGCCCACCGCCCTGTCCCTCGGCCCTGCCTCTCAGTCCCCACCAAACCAAACCTCCAACTCGAAATCGAAATCGACACACGAAGACTTTGCACGCACGCTTTTGGCCCTCATCAACAGGCGACTCCAGTTATCTTCACCAGGCCACACGCTTTTTTCTCCCTCATATCCTCACACCCATCTCATCTCTTCACCCACAGAGACATCCACGACCACCATACACAAGTCGTCTGCATCGCCACCTCTCTCTCACACACTTCACCACACGGTACCCTAATACACTACTCACACAGCCCCCGTGTCGCTCAGCCTCACCTTCGTCGATTCGAATCTTATCAACACCCCCCGTTCGGCCGACCCGATCCTCCTCTACCTGTCGTTGACTCAACCTTCTGCAACCAACGTTTTTTGAACAAACCTTGGCTTGCCTTACACGTCTTCCCTCCTTCTCTCTCCACACCAAAACGCTCTTCACCATAACCGCCCAACGGTAGCCTCGGCCCCCCAACCGTCTTATCGGACACAACCGACGTTCTTCGTGGGCACTCGTAGTCTCCACCGCAGTTCGCCGCGTTCACCCAGTCGGTGAGTCTTGCACAAAGAACAGCCCGCAAGATCAACTTGCTGACGTGCTTAGTTCTACGACAACAAAAAAACACCATGTTTGAGGAAGACTTTGAGCGCTGCTTCATCTGCCAGCAGCCCTGCAAGGGGCTGTACTGCTCGGCAGAATGCAAGCAGCAGGACAATGGCACCCCTTCCCCCGCGATCAAGGCCGCCCACGGCGTGCACCTGACGGCGCAGCTTCCTTCGTCGCTGTCGCCTCGCGTGCGCCCCGTGCACCAGATCGCTCCGTCGCCCATCTTCTCGCCCCGCCGTCGTGGTGGATCGAGCAGCTCGTCGTCGATCTCCGAGTCGCCCATCCAGTCGCCCGCCACGAATCCCGTCGACGGCGGCTCGCCCAACAAGGAGTGCTTCGACCTCCCTCCTCCCGCCTACCCGACGCAGGTCTTTGGCTCGCTCTCGACGATGCCTGTCAAGATCCCGAGTTCATCACGGACACCGGTCATGATGACTGTTCCTCTGGCTGGCACGACGGCGCCCTCTGGCACGTCGGTCGAGACTCTGCGCTTCGGTCGCAAGTCGTCTGTCACGAACAGCGTCACTAGCCCCCTCGCTCTCCTGCCCCGCTGCGGCTGCGGACGACCGATCGGCCACCGGGCACGCAGCCGGGATCGTTCCGACGCTGCCGAGGCGATCAGCTGCCTTTCCCTCGGCCCCAACAATGACGAGGTGCGATCAAGTGCGTCTCGCGTCTGCTCGGACAGTAGTCGGAATCAGGGCACGCGGACGCCGAATATCCTCTGCCCCGCACTGCCCGAGGAGCGGAGTATCACGCACGTCCTCGGCTCGTCGCTGCTGTCCCGGAGTCGTAGCGACCCTCACCCTCCCTCGCCCCGCGCTTCGATGGGCGGCATCCACCCCCGTCCCGCCCTCGAGCTCTCCGGCGTCGCTGCTCCGATGAGCCACAGCCCGCTGCCCCCCGTCACGTCCGCCATGCCGAACATGACTCTGCCCAGCGGACGGGAAACGCGCGGCCGCTCCCGTGAGCGTGTCTCTCGCCCCGACCGCCAGCCGGTCAGCAAGCTCACGCACCACGAGGAGCGCGAGGTCGCCCCCAGCCGACTCGACCGGAATAGCCGCGAGCGCTCTCGCGAGCGGAATTCGCGCGAGCGCGGGCGCATCGCTCACTCGCGCTCTCGTTCCCGCCCCGCCCGCCGTAGCGGCGAGCTCGCCCTCGGCCTCAGCTACGAGGACCGCGGCCGTCTCCATCCCCAGGTGCTTGCTTGAGCGAGCGCAGCGAGCCCCTTAGAGCTTCGAGCTTTTACGACCCAAAACAAAACGAGATCCCATCACTCCAGTGTTTCCTCTCTCTCTCTCGACTCCGTATCATCAGCATTGTAAAACATCCCTCATCCCTCCAGAGAGGGATCCCAGTCCATAGCACTTTGGTAGCTTCATTCACATGGCATTCACACATTACAGCGGGTGTCTCAACCTGCCACACAATCACGCTAAAACCGGTGCATTCTGCAATCCATGTGTGTCCTTCTCACTGACATTACTGACTGGCTAGGCTGACTCTAAGTGGGACTTTTCGAGGGAAGCGACCAAGTCGCGAGGATCGTAGTTGTGCCAGCTGGGCATCGCGACGTACCGAGGGCATGCCGAAAAATCCATGCTCTGGCATGGGAAAGACGGCACGAAGGGCACGGTTCCATAGGGGCGATTGCTGATCGGCTCAGAGGGGCATGGGTGGGTTGAGCAAGGAGGCTTGCATGCTCGTTCGAGCTCGCGTCCAACTGCAAGTTGCGTGCATGCGTGCCTGCCGGGCTGTTCCCGGTGGGCGCAAGTATCTACTGGCTGGTATGGCTGTGGGCATGTGGGCCTATGGGCATATGGGCATCTGGGAATCAGGCGGAACACCCCCCCAAACACCCTCCCAACAACCCTCCAATCCTTTTCTCCTCTTCTTGTCTTAGTTGCTGAGCTTGCCGAAGCATACCGAGCGAACCTGGGGCAAGCCTGGGTGTGAGGGAACGGGCAGTGAGGGCAACTCCGCTTTTCGCTACCGACGCGACGCTACAACTGTTGTGCGGTGCAGCCCTGCGGAAGAGAAAGAGGGGCGAAGATTGGTTCCGGTGCGGTAACCTAGGACTAGTAGGACTCCCTTACGTCCCACGTCGTGGGACTGCGTGGGAGACTGAGTCTCGACCCGGTGTCTGGACCTCTATGACGACAGAGATGCACGATGGCGAAACGCTATGCGGGCACAGATTGGGCAGAGGTGGCAGAGGAGGGTTCTGTTTGGTTCTACGCCTCTTGTGCTTGGCCGCTCTGTCGTCACTGTTTGACGGCTCCGGGCTACAGGACTGGTCTCATGGGCCATGGGGACACGAAGGAGAGAAGCGGCCGGGGCGGCGCAGGGTGGGGGGCTGCGGTGGCCCTCCGGGGCCGGTAGGAAGTCCTTTGTCTCGGGCGCACCTTGGGATTTTGAACCAACGAAAAAAACGGCGAGGAAGGGTATAGACGTCATGAGTCTACGGCATGTGCTTGTGGGATATCTAGTCTGAGGGACTTTCCGTGGCCATGTGCTTGGTCTCGGTGAAGAGGGTGGTGGGAGTGAGGGTAAGGAGCAAGGGAGCACAGAGAGGCAAACATGCGGACGCCGCGACGCCGCCGTCGTCACCGCGACGCTCTACTTCGGGTCCGTGACCCTTGCTCCCTTGTCGGCGCCGCAGTCCAAAGTCATGCTCTGCTCATCCTGTTGTAACAGGGTAGTATCACTTCCAGCCTCCGGAGTTGGGGAAAGGGTGTCGTCTTCCGCAGGCTACCTTCCGCTCTCGGTCGTGGCGACACCGAAGGATTGGCTCGGAGCTTGGTTCGGAGCAACTACACCACCCAGTCTGAAGGCGTAGTGACTGCGGAGTAGACGCTGCAAACACTGCGCGCACCGGGTTCTGGACCACTGACACACTGCGGCCAGGTTTTGGTTCCAGTGCCACGCACAACACAATCACATGTCCACCTTCTCGCCGTCTGCCGCAATTTTTTTTTATCTCTGCCACGGAACATTTCCACTTTACGAGAAGGGAAGCAGGGGGTGATCATCGCCGCACCCTTCCTTCCTCCGAGCCGCAAACTTTGCGGGGACSRGGGGGGRGGGGGGGGGGGGGTTGGGGACATTGCGGCGTTCCAGTAGTGGCCGTCAGCGGCATGCGACAGCAGAACGGGGGGCGAGGGGGTTGATTCCAGTGACGTCAAGCCAGTCGGCTGGTCGGCGCAAGTGTGGTCCGGAGGGGTTTGGCCGATGACGCTGGCACTGTCCCCTTCGGCGCCGAGAAGATCTTGGGTTATTTTGTCTCGACTGCATGCCTCTATCCCCACGCTTCGAATGTGTGTCGGCCGTTCCGCACCGGTAGAGCGGGGGGACAGCGATGTGACTTTGGCATGCCGATGCTGGTCCTGACTTGGGGAGCCTTCTCGGACCGATGGCGTTTTTCGCAGCATCACGTTCCCTCCTGGCCTCGTCCTAGCTGCCCCGAATGCTTGTCAGGCTGGCAGTAGTGACGAAACATCATTCGGACGGGGCCAGTTGCATCGAAGGCGCCGTTCCCTGTTTCCTCTCTCCACCGCCTTCTTTCTCCTCGCCGACAATGCCGCCACAGCTGATTCCAGTAACGTGAGATCGAGTGAAAGCAGAACACGGTGCGGGAATCGCGACCCAGTCTCAACGACGCGTGCGTAAAGCGGCGGTATGGCAGTGACATCTACCATAGCCGCTCACTACGGCCGATTAGAGCAGCAGAGAGGCGGAAGTGCTCTCCGGAATGCTGGTGTTCGGATGCGGACCATCGCGCGGCGTGAGCACCACTGTCCAGACTCCTGCGGCACACGAACGCTGCGCGTATGGCTTCATAATATCTTCCTGCTGGGTGTCTTGTGCCTGTCCAGACACGACTGTCTCCTAATCTCGAAGTGTCGCATGCGGGAGTGTCGCGAGGATGCGCGCACGCACTTGCCGAAACTGAGCTTCAGCTACAGCTCGACCACGCCGGGGTACAACTCCGCCAGGACCGCCGCTCAGCGAATACACTCGTGACACATGCGAGATGTCTGGCTCGCATTCCTGTCGCATCTGCGGCTGCATCCCGAGGTTGGGTCGTGCACGAGACGACGATCACTGACGCAGAATCCACGTGGGAGGGGGGGGAGGGCTTGAGTAGGCTTGACTTGAACTCGTCTGTCTCACGCGGTTCGGGGTGAGTTCTTTTGCAGAGTGGGTTGGGGGGGTGAGTTCTTTTGCAGAGTGTGTTGGGTACGCATTCATATGTGGGACAAGCATGCACCGCAGAGAGGCACAGCTGCATGCATAGTGAGTGCCGTTACGCACGATGCGGATCGGGGCCCGAGCGAGACACAAGTGTTGGCATCTCAAAGGCTGGGCGCTGCTTCGACGTCTTGTCGCTGTGCGCCTTTTTGGAGGTGGAGGTCCCTCGCGGCTGCCGTATTGGAGCCACATCAGTAGAGTCTGTTCAGTGGCCATCAGTGGAAGCATTGGCTGGCGACCGTGAGATCATGGCGGCAAGCTGTAAGCCTGACGATTGGAACAGCCAACTGGCCAACTGGCCACCGGGTCACCAACCCTCGCCGCTGTCCTCTGACGATTGATCAGATTGATCAGCGAAAAGTCCAGAACTCGGCGATCCTTGCTGGCACAATTCAGCAAGTCAAGGGGTCCATGCGCCCAGGTCAGGTGTGGAGCGAGATCAGCGTGCATTGACCGCTGGCTGTGCCAGCAGAACCTAGGGCCTAGGACGTCCTCTGTGTCGTTGTTCCCGACCCCGCGAACCACTCCAGGCTTCTGTTCGGGCAATGCTGGAGTCGTCTTGCCCGACCCCGAGAGGCCGAGACCAGACCTGAAGCTGGATCGCGGCCGGAGAGTGTATCACCTCTTCTGCCCCTGACTCGACTGGTGTTGCTGGTGTTGCTGGTCCGAATTTGGGCGCAGCGAACAGAAGGAGTGGTCTGAGGGTGATCGTCGTTAGACGCAGGATGGGGCGATGAGGTCGAGAAGCGGGAGAGGCGCTGCCCGTCGTGCTGTGTGCGGAGTGAGACGTGAGACGACAAGGAGCTAGGTCAGAGAAGACGAAACGGGCAGATCTCGGCGTCACGCTGCAGACCAGGGCAAATCATGGCATAAGCCGATGGCCGGTAGACGTTCGTCCTCCGTTTTCGCTCCTTGGGGCTGAGAATGCGGATGCGTCCGAGGTCCGAGGGGGGCGCCTGGTGGTAGCACGGAAGCCTTCCGTGAGTGTCCGTGCATCTGGCACAGCCTTGTCCTCGCTGCTGGCTCAGATCTTGCTCTCATCGCCGTCTTGTTAGAGGCTGGACCTGACGTTTCGTCGTGTGGCCCACGATGGGGGCTGTCGAGAGCTGTCTCAGGGAGGGATGTTGTTCGCTGAGCTCTGAGTTAGACATGGGACAGATGGAAGGTTGGCAATATACCGACTTTACCATAGGTCAGTGGTAGTCAGCGTGAAGTTGCGTGGTCACATACTAGAATCCATAAGCGTCCGCCTCGTCAGTCGCAGCACGCCTTGTCCAGTCCGTTCAGGTTCAGCCCACCGCTGGAAAGTACGCGCGGTAAGAACGCTGCAGAGTCGTAGTTTGTGAGAGCCGGATTCCGCTAGCTGATACCTGTCAAGGCATCAGGCTACAGAGCTTGGGCGGTCTGGGCCCGACACGACTGCGGACCCAGCCCCGCTGTCGCAATGGACAAACGTGCCGTTGCCTGGCATTTCTCGCGGTGCTGAGAGTGACGTTTTGCCAGTTGCGCATGAGTGACGGTTCGGCAGACCAGCTATATGCTGACGATAGCCGCCAGGAGGAGTGTAATGGGTGTGTCGCGGGGTCAGGCTTGCTGGACCGACTTGGCCAGAGCTAGCCGCGCAGCCCTGCTGCACATGTTATGGCTACTAGGGTCAGTGCCTGCCTTGGTGCCAGTAAGCGAAGACGATCGCGTCGCTGCCTGCTGTGAGTTCGTCTTCAACGCCGTTAGACCGGCCAACGGCACTTCCTGTCGTTAGTTGCTCAACCTCATGGCCGCCAAGTGACCCCCTCACTTGACTATGCCTAATATACATTTCATCTGTACAACCTAGACCTCGACCCGGATACGCTGGAGCATTGGGATGATCTGCTGTCAGCTTGTGAGCACCAATGCTAGCCTACCCTGTCCCAGTCATCCATTGCGCGCTGGAGCATCTCCACCTGCCCGTCCGCGTACCGCTTCAGGAGCTCCTTCATCTCCTGCTGCTTTGAGAGCTCGAAGATCTCGTGCTCCTTCAGCACCTCGTCTGAGAAGCTGTTTGACGTGTCGTTTGCTGCCGTCACGGCCTCTTGCAACTGGTTGTTAGCTACTTTCGGCCTAGCAGAAGCTTGGCGACACCCGAAGTGCCACGCCCCGCGTCGTGCTTCACACTTCCAGCGGTGTATAGCGGTGAGCTGCACACTTCGAGCAGTGTAAATGACACTCTGCTTCACACTTCTGGCTGTGGAAGACACCTCCAGCTCTCGTGTGCCACGCCCGCCAAGACGCTGGCGACCTCGCACTCCGCGCTCTATCCTACACTTACCTCATGGATCTTACCGTCGAGCTTGCGCATGCGCTCGCGGCGTGTGTGGATGTCGTCGGTGCCGCGCAGCTTGTCGACCTGGTCGCGCAAGTATGTGCCAAGCCCAACGGGACCGCCCACATGACCCGAATTGAGGGCTGCCAGGCGGTCGCGCTCACTGACCACGGCCGAGAGGTAGGCGCCGAGTTCCTCAAAGTCGAGCTGCTTCTGGTCACGGAGCTTAATCGTCGAGCGGTGAGCGGCCGAGTACGCCAGCAGCGAGTGCGTCTGCTGGAGGAAGGGCTCTAACGCCGCCTGGTTCTGGTGCTTGAGCAGTGTCGAGAAGTCGAGCATCTTCTCCGCAAACCGGTTCAGCGGCTCCGTGATTCCGCTCTCGAGGTAACCGAGGCCCTGGTACGCCGCGGCCATGTCCTGGTAGTCCGCAGCGAGATCTGGTGGTCATTAGCGCCAGCGCAGTCAACGATGAGCCCAACATACCATCTCCGCGGTTCTTGTTCCGCGTGACCAGGCGCTCGATCTGGCTCATCCCGTCCTCGAACCGCTCCAGGTTGTCCGTCATCTCGACGAAACGAGGGTCTGGCTTGCGCACTCGTGTGAATACATTCACGAGTGTGTCGCTGAGTGAGTCCATCAGAGACGTGTGGGAATCGGGCGGCGGGTTCGCGAGGTGCTTGTGCTTGGCGACAGACCAGTTTCCGCTCGACAAAAAGTCGCTGACGAGCTTGCTCCGGCGCAGGATCGGGTGCTTGGCCAGCCGGTCGACGAAGCGCTGCAGGTCCAGCCTACGCTTCTCCACGAACTCGGATGAGAAGCGGTCACCCTTGATGTACTCTGCTTTGTCAGCTACTCCCAACAGAATCCTAGCTCACCTAACCTGTGCTTGTCGGGGATGGGCGGGATCACGCAAGCTGGAAAGCTCTTGGCGAGATGATCACGGAGGAAGACAAAGTCTTGGAAGCGACGGCGTACGCTGGATGACGGCTTCTCAAACGTCGGCAAGTTGGTCTGGCAGTGAGCAGGGCGTTCCGCAGTACACTTCCACCGCACACAGTGTGCACAGCTTACTTGAACTCACCTGCGTCTTGACAGCGTACGACACGTACATGTCCTTGCTGCCCTCATGCTCCTTGACAGGGTCCGAGACTACGACAGACATCCATCTGCCGCCCCACAAGTCGTCGATGTCGAGCTCCGGTGCTGCTCCCCTGGCAGTGTGCGTCTGGGACTGGGGCGGCCGCGAGGCGGAGGGCTCTGGGGCTTCCTCGTGCAGCGGCGAGGTGGCGGAGATCTTGTCGAAGCCGTCATCATCGTCGTCGTCGTCTGCAGCGCCCACAGCCGACATGTCGGCGAAGCCGGTAGATGCGCGGGCCGGAGGGGCATCGTCCCAGGAGATGGAGTGGAAGCCGTCCTCCTCCATGGTGTACTGGTGGTACTGATGGGGAGTAGAGTCGGTAGAGTGACCGGTGAACATGACGAGCTAGATGCGGCGAGGCAGCGTAAGCGCAAGCGGTGTGCCGGGTCTGGACGAGACCACGATGACGCGCGTGACCCGAGGCCCCAGGCCGGTGAGCGCTGGGTGAATGAGTGAGTGATGCCAGTGATGGTGTTACGTAACAAAGCGTGGCAAAGTGAGGTACGGTGAGGGAGGAATGGGTTCGAGGATAGAGAGGAAGGGAGTTTTGCCACCGGGTACAGGGGCGCAGGCTGCACTGGTAAGCTGGAAATCGGCTGGAACGCGGTCCTGCTGCGGTTCGAAGGCTCGCTTGTGTCGCAGGTCCTGGCTGTCCTGGGTGGTCCTGGGTCCAGGAGGACAGCCAGCGCCCCTGTGTGGCCTGGGTCGCCTGGGTGGCCTGGGTGGACGAGGTGCGCTAGCCCGGTCGACTAGAATACAAATTTGCTAAGCGACCCTAAGTGGCTTGATTACAGTGGTCATAAGGGCAACGGTGTAATTGCCCGACCGGTTTTAGATTAACCTGGCGGATGCTATGCACCTGAGGGAGTCTCACCTGAGGCAGGCTCAGGCAGGCTCATGCCATGACTTGCTCAACTGCTGCCTAGCCGCCTGGCCGCCTGTCCGCCTGCGACTTGCATCTTGCATCTCCCATCTCCCATCCCTGCAGAACACACACACATTCATACTCCGCAACTACGCTCAAACTCGAATCCACCGACAGACGCTCTACTCTTCTACACTTCCACTCCTCTTCCTCGCATTGCCCACCACCTCTGTTTGCCCGCCTCTCGTCCCTTCCCAACCTCACTGCCTTCACCCCTCCCCGCCCTCCCGCCCGTGAATGCCTCAGCAGCGTTGACGCCTGTGCAGCGGTGACGCTTGCCTGCGAACTCTTCCCACCTCTCGGCTCACAGCCGTCGGCGTCGCCAAATGACGCTAACCCAACCGCAATCCAAGAATCCTCCTTCTCTCCTCGTCGTTTCCGGTGGTACCAATACTGCTCCGACCCACCCTTACCCCACCCCGTCCCCGTCCTGGACGCTACCTTCGCCCTCGTACATCACCGAAAACGGCTCCTCCGCCGCCGGCAACCTCAAGCCCGAATCCCAGTCTTACTTTGCGGGAATAGCTCCCTCGCCGTCGCGCCCGAACGCTCTCGCAACACCTCAGCCGTCGCCGCTAGCCGCGACGCACAAGATTGCAACCATAGAACCCCGACCGTCGTACCTCATCTCGCCGGGCATTGAACTCAACTCGTACACGAATCAAGGCGGTCAACAGTCTTCGTCCTCGATTGCGAGTGGTCCAGTGCCTGCTCCCTGGGCACCAAAACCTAGAATCTGGAACGAGGACCCACTCATCAACAAGATCCAAGGTGCACCAAAGTCGCCAAGGGAGACACAGCTGGGCTCACCCATAGCAAGGATGCAGTCCCACATCCCCCAGACGCAGTACCTGCTGCCTCTGATGACGGCGACGCCGAGTGCGGATGCGTTCGCAGCTGCTCCGCCCACCTTTGGCGGTGGACTGGGAACGGCGTTTCCTGAATTCCTCCCCGTACCGTCGACGACAGCCTCAGAGCTCGCCAAGCAAGAAAGCGCCGCCGCACAGCATGACAAGCCCGCAGTCGGACCCGCCGAGTACGCGGACGTGAGTTGAAGGGGGTGGTGGTTCCAGACGTGTGATGCGCATCGCACACGCAAGGAGCAGGGGGTGAGCGAGCGAGCAGATCCGCTGACGATCCCACAGGCACTGGCCGTCTACAAACACATTCGCAATGCCATCCCCTACATCCGATCCGCGGACATGGCCCCGACGGCGCAAGGCCAGTCGTACCGTTCGGTGATGGACTGCGCCAGTAGCGCGATCAGCATCCTTTCAGGTCTCCCGCCGCCTCGCGCGCGGCCACAGCCCCAGGATCCCGTCCCGATCAAGCGCGCGCGCACGACCAACAACGAGAAGGACAAGCCAGCGACGTACTGCCGTGGGTGCGGTGCGACGGAAACTCCCGAATGGCGCCGTGGTCCTTTGGGCCCGCGAACGTTGTGCAACGCTTGCGTGAGTTGTCTCTTGCCGTCCGCAACTGACCTTCCAGGGCCTCGTCCACATGAAGATGATGCGCAAGAAGAAGAAGGCCGAGGAGAAGGCTGCCGCGCAAGCTGCCGGCGCCGCTGCCGCGTCTGGCGTCCTCGGCGGACCACCACCACCAGGTCCGCCAGGCGTTGGGCCCAAGTGAGGCTCACAAGATCGCTATCCACCTCGTTATAATACTATCTGGAAACGGGTTGACACTGGACTTTGATGACGCTTGGGGTGCACGCTTCTTCCCGCTACCCTTACTCGCGCGATTTTTTTACTCTCTCCTCCATTCCCGAGATGTTGTATCATTTATATATCACATTTTATCTTTACAAGAGGCGCCTACAGAGCATTCTCGAACCATGCACAAGACATGTTGTCGCCAAGAACGTAGGCGAGCGCAGCGATTGCAACACGTCGAGTCACGCAAAGCAGACACCGGAGCGCCCAGATGCCAGCCTGCAGCCTGTCAGTCTGGGATCTCGAGATCGAGCCAGAGCTAGATCTTGGGTAGCTCGGAATCACCTGGCTTTGCATCGGACAGTAACAAAAGTCGCCGTCACCTGAAATACGAGCGCAGTCGCAGATCAACGAGATTCTTTGGAATTGCACTACTGCAGCTAATCTCGTTCTAATCCGCAGTTCAGAGGACTAACTGGGTGGCGATAACGCACGCCAAACGGGCAGAACAACGCGCAGAATGCAGAGTCGCACAACGGCGCAAACGCGCACAGAGCACAGGAACGAAGGAACAGCGGCGCGGCTGAGCCTGGCTGGGGCGTCTGGCGCGGGCAAGTGTAAACAACTGAACGACATGGTCCGTGCGTTTCCCCCCCCACCCCCTTTGGCATCTATGGCTGACCAAGATGGGCTTCAATCGGCGTGGCCTAGGCCCAGTTGACGTGGTTTGTATCACTTTGTGTATGTGGCTGCCTGCAGCTAGCTGCCTGACAGCGCTGAGGGCGCTGAGGGCGCTGAGAATAGCTCTCCTCCTTGCTCCATAGTCACACACCGCATCACATGAACGGGCTCAGCGGAGTACACAGCATCACATGAACGAGCACGGAATGCGGAGTACGGGCGAAGGATGCGAAGAGGCACCAGCATACCACCCGTGCCACCGTGCCACCGAGCCACCGCTCCGGATCGACAGGCAATCGATACAGCGCTATGGACGTACCCAGATCCCCCCGTCTCGCGTTTGACTGAAGGTGCCAAGTCCGTGTAAGGTTTCGCGCCCTTCTTCGGCTGCACAGCGTCGTCTCGCCCTTCTTGACGATCTACCGCTGACGAAGTTGCGGCGGGGGTGGAACGGGTGGTCCGGGAGGGCAAACGAGGACTGGTCATGATTGGCCCCCCCAGAGGCTGGCAGTTGCCGGCGGGATACGGCAGAACCAGATCTGGTCTCCAACCACCCTCCGCACCCCTGCGTGTCCTGCATGGTCCTGCAGGCATGCAGGACGGTCAGTGACAGTGTGGCTTTGCAAGGTTTTGGCTGGCATTGCTGGTCTGGACTGGACGATGCCATCGATTGGTCGACGCACAAACCAGATCTCAATCCGTGGACCTGAACGTTGTCGACCCTGCTAGCCCTGCCTGGACGGTGATGGCCGCGCGCGTGCGCCCGGGGCTGTTCGTACCTCTTTCCTTGTTGCTCTCCTATGCATCCTATGTTCTCCTACGTTTTCTCCTTGTGGCTACTGTTGTAATTGGTTCTGGTTGGTCTGTCAGTTCTTTTGGCGTAACTGGCGTTCCGCAGCACGTCGAGCCAACATTGGTGTGGCATTGGGTGGGCGTTTTCCTTTGGGGATGAGAAAAAGAGTCTCATGCAACTTCATGAACTATGCACCGGCTGCACCAATTACGCGCTGGCATGGTCCTAGAGCGCGCGATGTGGAGGCAACCGGGGAAAGAGGCTGATAGGAGATTACCCGGGCGGACCAACCAGAGCCGCAACACTGCGCCATGACCAGCCATGGGTCGCTTGTTCCGAGCCATGGCGCCGCCATTTCTGTCAACTTGTTCGCTCGCATGGCTCATATGGCTTGTTGGCGCCGCCCCACAAAGAGGCACAGGATGCGCAGAGGCACAAGAGGCGCGCAAAGGCACTGCGCACATCGCTGCACATCGCGGGCATTCGGACGAGGCGCCGATGTGCAAGGGTTATTGAACGAGGTGAGTCATGACGTGCAGATAAGACATGGAAAAGACACGGACTCGCATGACCTCATCTGCATAGACCGCAGTAACAGCAGTCGGCGACTGGTCCCACTAAGAGGACGTCGCCACATGCCCACTCCGCAATGACTCCAAATGGATTCGCAAATGACTGAATACGATAACATGCGGAGCATGGTTCAGCTGAGCCAGCCGAGCAGCTGGCATTTCGTGTGAGATCTCTCACACCCCAAGGGGCCAGAACTCTGGAAACAGCTGACCGGCCTGGCGCCAAGGCGCTCGTTTCTTTCTGTAAAGTTTATTATTGTTATTTCCACGCCGCCTTGGTGGCTCGTACTTCCTTGGCTGGCGCTTCTGTGGCTCAAGGCTCAGAGGCTCAGAGGCTCAGAGGCTCAGAGGCTCGAAGGCTCGAAGGCTCGGCGAAGGGGTCGGTCAGATGACGCAGGACATTGAATTCGAATAATTCGAATTCGTTGGAGCACAAAAAATTGTGCACGGCCCTTGGACCCCTCTGGCTTTCACTGGCGAATTAGCGCAGGGCAAGCCACCTCGCAAGCGGGCCCCACCGAATGCGTCTTATCTGGCCACGGGTCTGTGCAAGATACCACAAATCTGGCTATGAGGCGCTGCTTTTTGTTCTCCTTTGTTTCTCAGCGATGTCATGGAATGCAGAGGACGAGGTAGAGGGGGAGGGAAGTGGAGGCGGAACGAAGTAAGCTTCGCTTTGCTCTCCTAGATCTCTGATCGTCAGGACAGGGGCGACGTAACGAGGCCAATGGGGGATCGTCCCCGTGCACCGCCTCTGAGCTTACACTGGGCTTGACGTCAGTTACCGCTATTCCGTGTGCACAGCTCGGTCAGCTTACGGTGACAAGAACGTGGAACGGGGTACCATAAACGCATTCCAGTAGATCCACCCGCACCCTATCGGCACCCTCCGCTCTTGGCTCGCGAAGTGCTGTGCAGCGATCAACAGTGCCTCACTGCCGCGCCGAGCGGCGTTCCAGGTATTCCTGGAATCAGTCCTCGGTGCCGGACTACAGATCGTGATCATCCCTCTCGAGTCTCCGCAAAGTGGTCTGGCCAGCAAGAGAGCTAAGAGTAACGGTGTCGTACTGAGTGATCGAGGCGCTAACGTGACGCGCACTGACTGATGCTCAGACGGCGGTGATCCATCGACCTTCAAACGAGTTTAGGAAGAAAGAGGCTGAGGAACCACAATCGTGCCGGCCGCGCTCGAGCCACGGTAACCACTTGCTGTTAGAACATGAACTGTACTGCCAAGACCAAACCACACCACCGAAGCGTTGCGGTCCGTTCCTCCGACGGCGGAGGGAAGCCAGCTGCGGATCCGGACTAAACCCAGATCTCAACGGGCACTCTAAAAGCTCTCAACCTGCGCTACCAGGCTTCGGTCCGCTCGTCCCTAGCGCACACGACAAGGTTCACAAGGGCGATCTCGATTGACGTGGTTGTCGCCCTGGTCGCCCGCGGATCGCGGAGCCCTCGGAGCATTCCTCCAGCCCCATTGTCAACAGCACCGCAGTGATCGGCGCCAGTGTACGAGATCTGGGCCTATACCAATGTCGGACCGCTGCACCGTCGCAGCAGTGCGTGTCTCAGCCTGCGGCTCAGCCGGCTCAGCCACATCTTGCCGTTCCCTACCATGCGTAAACAAGCTGTGACGGTTAAAACGGCGTGCGGCGTGACGATCTGACGCGATCTGGCGTGCAGGAGGATGGTGATGCTGACATGTTGCGGGGTCTTGATTGGGTGGTGGCGTCCGGCGTCCGGCGCCGTTGGCGGGCGGCTGGCTGGCTGGCCATGGCTGACGATCTGGCGGTCGACGGAACAGCCTCTGTGGTCATTGAGTACTGGGTCGGTACCGAAGATGCGTATCAAGGTCCCACCGCCGGCACCGCCCGCACCGCGGGCACCGGGGGATCGACGACGGCGTCCTCTCGGTCCCGGCGGGCGGTGTGGGTCTGGGCTCACCATCGTCCGAGACAAAGACGGCGCCGCCCAGACGTTGAGACTACACGCAAGAATGAAAAGATATTCGAATCTTACGGTACACTGTCATGCCGCCAGTACTGCTTACTGCGGGTCTATTCTGGGTTATGGGCGTTTTCTGAACCCCTCGAGACTGACACGTCTGACGAACAGGAAATCATGGGTAACAGGCTGAAGGCTTTCAAACGCCTCACGGGCTCGGAGCGCCCCACGGAGAAAGCAGTCGGAGTGACGTTTGTCCGGTGCGCAACCGAACGCCAGAATACTTCGCCACTCGATTGGCAGTCGGCCACACTCAGGAAGCCCGCTTAAGCAGGAGGCGCAGAACCAGGAATTCGTCGCCCTTTCTTCCCCACTTAGCCTCCTGCACAAGTTTGACTGTCAGTAGGTTGACGAAATACCGGGCCCCGAAGATGTGAAAGCGGTCTGCAACAGAGCTCGTGCATCCCCACACTCTCCGACCTGATGGATTGGGTACTTCTCCTTCTGCCCGACTCGGCGAGCACTAATACCAATAAGTCCCTCCGCATGACCCGAGACAGGCAAGACAGTGCACTACACGACATGTCTGCCTGAGCGCTTCACGGGGTCGCCTTCCTCGTTCGCACCGCTCACGTCGCTGCCACAATCCCGGACGTTGGGGGCGCTCCGAGCGACAGGGCACGAGCGAGCTGTGCCTATTCGAATTTCGTCCCTTCCTTCAACTCTGTCTTCCCCCTATCGCTCGTGATATAGTGACTCACCACTTGCTTACCCCTTCAATCCCGTCTCTCATTCCTCGCCGTTGACGATGCGGTATAGAAGGCAGTGGGGCGGAGTGGGGTATCGCGAAGACGAGGAGGCTCCTGCACTTACCCCTTTGTTCTTACCACAGACTGCCCCTACTGCTACGAGGCATGACTGTTTGCCCGGTTTGCCCGCAATCAGACTTCCGCAGCATCGCACGCACGAGCACTGCAGAGCGCAGAAGCGAACCCCAGTCCGGACCTACGCTGGGCCACTCCGGCTGTCGACGCTCTCGGCCAAGCCCAACCCACCATGAAAGGCACAGGCATCTGAGCGTCTGCCAAACTTGCAAGTCGAAATACAAATCCCCGGCTCTTTATCTCTTCTGCTGGGGGAAACGTCGATCCGCGACCGTACTAGCTCTTCCCCGCACCACGGCGCGGGTCGTATAGCTGAAGTCGGCGATCATCGGGTCGTCGTATGATTGTGCGAGTGCTTGGACCCGAGCAACGTGCCCGTGATCGATCGCATCGCTGTCGTAACTCGGCCGCCCGAGTCTCCGACCTTGAAGAAGAAGTGCACTGATATACAGCGCGCGAACGAATCGCCCACGTCGCACCTGCCGTGGCCGCTCGACTGACTCTACCGCCGGATCATGGTCAGGATTTCCCGAACCGCCGCTTCGCTCGGGATGAAGCGGACCGTGCCCCAAATCGCTCGGAGATGCTTGGATCCGGGTGACCGGTCAAGACCCGCTGCAGGACTCATAAGACCTGGAAGGGGGCTGCCTCCCCGATCCAGTGCAGCACGTTACAGATGCAGAATCGGAAGAGGAGAACGTTCATTCAGTTGCCAATGACAATCTTACTCACTACTTTGATGCGCTCCTCACGCGGTGCATTGCCCTACTAGCTGTCCCGTTCGTGACGTACCCGTACGAAGCTCGACTAGGCTGATGAGACTGCCGCACGGCGTTCTCACCGAAGAGACTGATACGACACTCACGGCAGTCTTCGTTGCTGAGCTGTGACAGCCGCGGCGGAACAGAGTTCTCGCGTCGCCCTGTGTTGCCCCACCTTGCGGAACGAAATAGCACCCCACCCGTAGGCCCGTACGCCCCCGTTGTCCAGCGTTTGAGCGCGGAATGCGGCCCCACTGGGCTCCGGCTGAGCGCAGTGGGGGAGGGAGACATGACGAATAGTCCATCGTTGACATGACGAAGAGTCGCAGCCATGACGAACCGAGCCATCTGTCCTCCCCAGGGGTCGGCAGTCGTTAACGTCCCTTTACCGCGCCTGCTTCGCCTGCCGCGCCTGATGCTGATCTTGCCGCCGGGCTACATCTCGCCGTCGCCAATACCTCGGACTCGGCAGGAATGTGAATCTCAAATCGCACCCCAAGTATCTGCAAAGAGGATCAACAAGTGTTCACGTGAACGAGTCCCTTTCAGCGTTCCAACGTCGCAGGCGCGGTGGACGCTGTGGACGTCCCTACCCTTCAATTTGTGTCGCCTGCCGTCCCCGTGCTCAGATCCGAGCAACATCCAGGCCCAGAGTGCCCAGCCTACGAGGCCTACAGACATTCGGGCCTCCAGAGGGGGGAGGTTCTGGCTTCAGCCTCCCCGGGGTAGACGTCGCAGTACTGTATGGGCTGTTAGCGTCTCTGACCGGTCATCGTACGCCACAGAGGTTCTGAGAGTGTTTCGGCGCTATCAGTTGCGATGCGGGGTAGACCAGCGTTGTTCGGATCGTCGTATAATCAACTGGTGGGCTAGCATTCTTGGCACTCTGTCGACCTCGTGATCGTCTTTCTCACTATTGTTGCGTGCAGCCCACGTCGTGAACCAAAAGGGCCCAGAGGGGAACGGGGGAGGGGCAAAGGGGGCACCCGAGTGGCCCCGATTCCGCGATTCCGAAGCACAAGGAACGGGCCGATATCGTGATCAGGCCAAGCGCGTCACGGGCACTGCAGGGGCCAACAGTGCGATCGCGATACTGCCCACGATATCACTCACGGGGGCATTGAGCACCTCATCCTCCGCTTGGCCGACGCCTCGCCTGCACCTTGTCTGCGCCTCGCGAGGTCCAGGAACGCGTCTAAACTGTTCATGGGGGTCCACGGGGATATCCAGGATCTTGCCAGGAGCCGCATAACCAATGTGTTCCATACGGCACCGCGTGTGCCGGGTGCGTTATCCTGAGCGTGATGAGGGTCACAAGGAGGTCCAAGCCGTACCTGGCCGTGCTGAGCCGAGTTCGTCGTTGGTATTTCGAGGATTACGTGAATGCACGGTGGCCCGCGGCGCACTAATCTGAGCTGGGACCTTGGCTTGGCATCGCTCATGTTCGAAATCAAGGCCGCGCCAAGAACACACTCGCCAGGTACCGTGTCGCACGTATCGCATGCTTGAGCACGATACACGACAGAACGCTGGCCGCGCGGCAGCGCTCGCGGCCTGGACGAGACTGCTGGTCGGCGACACATTTGCCACATTCCTCCTCTCACTGCGCCGGCCACCGCCTGCTTGCGCCAACTGCGCTGCCGATGCAGCCGGACCAGGGGCTGGACGCCTCGCGCACCCAACAGCTTCTTGGTAAGGGCATCCGCCAATGTCAGATGATCATCTCGCAGCTCACGTCTTCTGGAACCAAGGCCTCTGCTCGCTCAACGTGGGGTGCCAACATTGCCGACATGGTCGAGGTGCTCTCGCCAAGTGCGGCGGGAGGGGCAACACGGGCGGGCACGGAGAAACGCCCTTTCAGGTCTCTAGCCAACGCTCGGCACCTCCGCTACCACTGGGGGAGCCTTGGGGAGTGGGAGCTCCAGCCGTTTGTCCTGCTTCGAGAAGAAAATCACTCACTTCACGAGCGAACGAGCGAACAAGAGATGGCGTCCCGAAGCGGGCATTGCAGGGCCGGGTGCGAGCGGCAGCGTCCAGCGTTCGTAAACAGGCAGATCATCTCCCGGCCGTTGACATTGTGAGGCTTGCGGGTCGTCTCGCGATCCTTGCGACGTCTATAAAGGCGGGCCTTAGAGACACCGACGATTCCCCGCAGCACTCTCAGTGCCAGCGACAAGAACCGCACTGGAACCACACCACGACAACATGGTGACCAACGTCCTATCTTACGACCAACGCAAGGACTCCACGTCCAAGTACGACGATGACATCGACGTCAAGGTCGCCGGGGCCGAAGGTGTAGAGGCCCGCGTCGACTACTCTGGCTTCACCCAGAAGACGGACCCCGTCGAGATCAAGCTGGTTCGCAAGCTCGACCTGTTCATCATGGTGGGGATCCTTGGCTGATCGTGCTGACGACGAGCCCTCCCTCTGGTCCATGTACTGGCTCAACTATCTCGACCGAAACGCCATCGCCCTGGCCAAGCGTGAGTGCTTCTCTCTATCTCTGCTGTGCCGAGTGCCGAGTGCCGATCATGCCGATCGTGTCACCGCCACCGGCGATGACTAGACGGCCTTCGGCATCCTCATCGCATTCTATCTCAACGATGCCTCTGTGTCCGACCATCGCGGTGGCGTCGCCACGGCATGCCGATCCACATTCCGCACCTTCGTTTTGAACAACCACTGACAGCCAGTCTCCACTCTTGTCGAGGACCTCAAGATGACCGACGTGCAGTACCAGACTGCCGTCTCGATTCTTTTCGCCGGTTATGTCATCTTTGGTGTCCCCTCTAACATGCTCATCACCCGTGTCAAGCCCTCGCTCTACCTCTGTCTCGTTATGCTCACCTGGTCGGTCCTCTCGATCTGCACGTCTTTCACCAAGAATTTCGGCCAGCTCTGCGCCGTCCGCTTCCTCCTCGGATGCACTGAAGCTCCTTACTACCCCGGTGCTCTTTTCCTCATTTCGAACTTCTACACGCGTACCGAGGTCGCTACCCGAATCGCTATTCTCTACACTGGCAACGTTCTCGCCACAGCCTTCGCCGGCCTGATCGCCGCCGGCGTGTTCCACATGGACGGCATGTTGGGCTACGCTGGCTGGCAGTGGCTCTTCATCATTGTGAGTGCCAATCATCAACGTGACTAACGTATTAGCAAGGGTCCGTTACCGGTCTCGTGGCCATTTGCGCCTATCCCTTCCTCCCCGACTCGCCCCTGACCACTCGCTGGCTCACCCCCGAGGAGCGTCAGCTTGCCCACGACCGCCTGCAGCGCGACAACGTCGACCGTGTCGAGGCGGGATCCACCTGGCAGGGTCTCAAGCAGGCGGTCGTTGACCCCCGAGTCTGGATCTTCGCCCTCATGTTCAACATGCACCTTTCCGCGAACGGCTTCAAGAACTTCTTCCCCTCGTGAGCAACTCCTATAGAGGTGCCAGCTAACAAATAGTGTCGTCAAGACCCTTGGCTTCGACACCACGATTACTCTCGTCCTCACCTGTCCCCCTTACCTCGTTGCGGGCTTCGTTACTATTCTCATCTCTGTTACTTCCGGCAAGTTCAACGAGCGCACATGGCACATCACTATCAGCAAGACTGTTGCCATCATCGGTTTCGCGCTCGCGCCGGCCACGCTCAACACGGGCGTGCGCTACTTTGCAATGATGGTGTTCACGCTCGGCACTTACGGCGTGAATTCCCTCATCCTCGGTTGGGCGAGCACAGTTTGTTCCCAGACCCCCGAGAAGAAGGCCGTCGTCATCGCCATGCTCACGACGGCCGGCAATGCCTCCTTCATCTACACACCTTATCTCTTCCGCGAGCAGGACAAGCCTCGATACACCCTCGGTAAGTCCAGCCACGGCCAAGTGGATGCGGGACTGACAGCCCAGCGATGGTCGCCATGGCCGCTTTCTCCCTCGGCACCCTTCTCTGCGGCTGGGTCATGCGCATCATCCTCAAGCGCCAGAACAGGACTCTTGCAGAGACCGGTGCGCCCACCAAGTACCCCTACTAATCGCACGAACGTGCCACATCCCCCCTCCCCCACTCCTCCACTAAGCAAGAAGAATCCCCACCCCAGGAGTTGTAGAACGTACGGTATAATATTCGGTAACCCGCTGGCGCTCGTGTGCCGCACCCCTCTCAGACCCTCCTCCTCAGAAGAAAGTGCAATGCATTGGTGTACAGTCTAAAGCAAGCCTTTATCTTTCAGGCGTCGAATTCGGATCTCGGGAGTTTCGCCTCGTCCAGCGCCTCCAGGAACAAGGCCGAGCTGTTGGTCCAGGCATCCTTAGTCTCGACGCCGTATCCAAGGGTGCCAGGCCATGCATGCTGGCCGGGTGCGCCCACGCGGGTGGAGCGTCTAACGGTCCTTTGCCGACAGCATAGCCCATATCGCAACCTCCGATGGCTCGTATCCCATCACGTCACTCCTCTCCAGCACGTAGTCGCGAAATCCTACCTCGAGCTTGCGGCCGCCGGATACCTCGCATGTGTCACAGAAGAACGTACTATCGACAGTCGGAGTGGGGTAGGTGTGACGTACTGGCGCGGAGTGGGGAACTCGCGAAATCGTGAGATGATATCATAATAGAATGCAAGCTCGAAACGAAGGATAGCTGACGAGATCGGGCTGTGGTTTTCAGGCCGCCAATCTCCGTGGTCGGCGATGGACTGGGGGTCACTGTTGTGGGGCGTGCGCATGACGGCTCCTGCGCATACGATGAGTGGAAGATATGATGCACAGGCAATCCATGCAACGCGCATGGAGAGCACAGACTCGTGCGTAAGTGGCTGGTGGTACGTGTTGGGGCACACGACCTCGTCACTGTTCGGCGACCAGGCTCCGCCGGACCAGCTGCCTTCCCGGACCTAGTGAGGGCGATCTGGCGCTAGTCAGCGTACCCTCGTGAGGCGATAAGCGCCGTCATTCTCTCTTCAAGAGCTGTGCCGATCAAAAGAGCGGGTAGTGACCGCATGGCCACGGCATAGCATGAAAGCCCGGTTCCTGCGCTAGATAAGATAGTACCTTTGAATAAGTCGAGGTTCGATGTTCCCAGATCTCGGGTACAGATGCCCGTCGTTGTGCTTAACAGTGCCGCCAAGCCAGATCCCTCCCTTATAAGGATGCAAAGTGTCGAGCTGTCACCTCGTCGGAATTCCAACTCCACCATGGAGGATATCGTCAGCTCCGCCAGCGCCGTCCCGATCCCCGTCGCCCAGCCGTCTGCTGTCCGTGACAGCCAGCGCTGGTCGCACGGCGACTTCGCCCTCATCTCTTCCGACCACGTTCGCTTCCGGATACCCGCCTGCTACATGTTTGCTGCCAGGTGAGTCCGGATGGTTCACGAAGTTGACAAGTGTAGCTCGGTGTTCCGGGACATGCACGAGCTGGGTACGGCGAGAATATCATCCTCCAGCTCGACGATGAGGAATACGAGACTGCGGGGATCATGAATTCACGAAACGCCCGTGCGCTCGCATACTTGCACCGGTGACACCAACTCGCCTCTGCCCACAGCACATACACAACCATAGACTGGTGACTGTAGACGAACAGTGATGAACACGTCGTATTCCCATTCGCCCCGACTGTGTGTGTCGAGAGGACGTCGCGCTGGCAAAAGCAATGCCACATCTGCTCTTCGTTTCTCTTTCCTACCATCCCTCATCCCCTGACTTTCCTCATCTAAACCTTTCTAGACCACTTACAACGGCAATGACGTCCAAGGCCACGAAGTCTTCCAAGCCCTCGGGGTCATCCAAGGCTATCCCTTCCCCGCTCGATACACGTCGCATGATCACGATCATCTGCAGCGACGGCTTGTCGTTCGAGGTGCATTCCAATAAGCTGATGAGTATCTTGTGAGTCCAAGATTAGCAGCCAAGCTGATGTTCCCAGTTCGCTCTCCTCCGCCATCGAGGGTCGTTGCAACGAGCCCAGGATCCTGGCCTTGACCGATGCCACTCTCGGGCGCGGCGAGGTCATCTCCCTCTTCGTTGATCTCCTGGTTGATGGCCAGTGCAAGGAGCTCAAGGGTGACTCTCTTCCCGACACTTGGGCGGGTGTGAAGAAGTACGTGGACCTCGTCCTCTTCCTCGAGAACGTCGGGCTCTGCGAAGACCTCATTGCACTCTTTTGCTACCACCTGCGTAAGGCTGTAGAGGCAAAGAAGCTCACTGCTGTCTGGGGTGTCGTGATCGGTGGCGTTGCGAAGGACATCAACTTGATGGCCACTTCTCTCAAAAATGGCGACGTCAATGCCACCTGGACTGACACCGACAACGCCCTGGCTACCGACGGTCTCACCGCTGCTCAGGGCCTCGCTCTCATGACGGCCGACGCCGCGAACGGTGGCGAGAAGCTTCTTCTCGGCGCCAACCGCCTCGACCCAGGTTCGTGGTCGAAGGAGATGCGCAACCTCATCCACGATGACTATCTCCTCGCGCTCTGTGCCGCTTGGACCAAGGTTGACGAGGATGTTCACCTCCTTGAGGGGCACGTCGCGATGAGCCCTACCGAGGTCGGCAGCGACGATGGGAAGGGCTCGCCTTCTCCATCTCTCTTTGTGCGCACATCCTCGTACAGCAGGCGCAACTTTGCGCGCAGGTCGTCGACTAGCAAGCGCAACCTTCTCAGCCGCGGCGGTGCTGCCTACTTCAGCCGCCGTCTTGCGGGGATCCCCATCAGCACTGCTTCCAATAAGGACGACTTCGAGCAGGAGATGACGTAGGTACACCGTGGCATCTCTGCCTTTTGAGCCATAACTAACGATGGCAGCGACTTCTCTCGTCCTTCCGGGACTGGCAGCACCTCTTCCGAGACCGACCCCATGGTGGCTGTTTGGAAGCAGTACGCCTTCGAGTTCAAGAGCGCGTTCTCCGAGATTCGCCGCCGTGCCCCGATCGTTCTCTTGGAGCACCCTGTCCCCATTCCCGCTAGCGGCCCGGACCGCGTGCGTCACATCCTTGCGTACAGTGTCGTCCACAGGAGCAGGATGAACGAGCAGCTCTAAGGCCACTCCTTTGGCCCTACAGTGCTCTACTGTCCTCTGCCTCGTGATTGGGGAGCTCAAGCTGAATCAGAGCGATACCCTCTCTGCCTGGTTGCTTTTGCTTCTTTTGTTGTTGTTGTTGTTGTTGTTGTTAAACTTATTGTTGTTGTTTGTCAGGTGTAGATGTTTCCTATGTAGTTATCCTTCATCACTCTGCAATGCAGTGCTTTCCTTCATTATGTATACCTGTTGTTTTTCTCATGTGTTATCCTATGCTCCTGCTCCATTGAGGGTCGGCTCAGCTATCAAATAAGGCGATCCATGGGCATTGCATTCTTCGCCTTCCATTGAAGGACTGAGGCAGAGTGCGGGTCTACTAATGCCATTGTTCCATGAGCGAACATACGCCCACATTCTCGCACCTCTGCAGAAGAGCACAGATCACAGAGCCTACGCTTCTTAGTCCATCTCCCAGTCGCTCCCATGAAGTGGACTAGAAAGTTTCAGCAGCGCACTAAACCACCAAAAGTCCGTCGGGCATCGTGCCACGCAGTGGTGATTGCCACATGGGTAACGGTCTTCGCCGACGGCCACCAGTTCCGGTGGAGGTAGTCCGCTAGCCTTCCATGTCGATCGGCGACGCGTCATCCATCTTGCCTTTCACAACAACATTCATCTTCTCACTCCCGACACACCCACTGGGACACAAGCGAACAGACACGATGCCAGGAGACGAAGAGTCGCCGTACGCTGCGCGTCCCGCCCCCGAGTCCTTTGACGACTTCATGGCGCAGGTCTCCGCCATCCAAGAGGCCCACGGGGGGATAATGGTCGACGAGGATCTGTACGAGGATATCTTTGGCGAGGCTCCGTAAGTCACCCCATCCCCCCCTCCTGCACTAGTCTCCTCGTTCATCTCCTTCTGTTCTTAGCTGTGCTAGTTGCGACGATCAGCTGACGACAGGTCCGGCGCCCGCCCCCAGTTCATCAAGAATCTCCCCCGTCCCACGCCCGCCGAGATCAAGAAACAAGATACGACCGACTGTCCCGTGTGCCTGCAGACTCTCGCCTCAATAGAGACAGAGGAGGAGTATGCACTCGCCGACGAGTCGTTCTTCGGCGACCTCGAGGCTCTCGGTCTCCGAAAACTGCCCTGCGAGGGTGGTCATGTCGTGTGTGCCCGGTGTTGCAAGAGCTGGCTCAGGCTGGTGAGTGTGTCAATCGGCTGTGAAGGTTGTCGAGTATTAGCTGACCCCAGAACAACTCATGCCCCCTTTGCAGAGCTACTGTCGACCCACAAGCGCCCGTGAGCCACCCCATGATTGACCAGCAGAGGCATACGGAGCAGATGCTCAGCTTGTTCCATGCCGTCTTCGGACGAGGACAGGGCGGACAAGGTGGACAGCAGGGCGCTCCAGGTGCCGGAGGGCTGCCTGGGGGCTTCCCTGGTCTCGGACACGTGCTCGGCGGTATGGGCTTCGGCGGTGGTGGTGGCCGGCCAGAGAGGAGGGAAAGGGAGGAAGACCGCAGCGCCTTCGCCGGCATGTACTCGTAATCCACTCCTCTTCTCAGTTCGCATGTTATGTTAGATAGACTTCTTTTCCCGACCACTGTCGAGAGCCTTTGTTTATGTCATTGTTGCATCTGCTATTGAACTACGTGCGCCCCTCTGCAACGGCCTTGAGGCTCTCGAGCACCTCGTCCTCGCTTTGACCCTGTGCCCACCATAGCTTGCTAATGTCGCCGTCGAGGATACCCTTGCCATTCGCCTGCTTCTCGTTGAACGGCAGGTCGGTCTTGAACCGCTTCTCGGGGCGCGCCTTGCCCGTGCTCTGGCCCTGTTTCCGCTTCGAGAGGTAGACGAGATACTCCATGCTGTGGTTTGGCGGGGTGGGGACGCGCACGGCGCCGGGCGGCAGGGGCGGACCGCTGAACCACAGCACCTGGTGCCGCGCGTCTTGCTCGAACAGGCGAGCAGTGTCGTTGGGCAGGTACTCCTTCACGGCGACTTGGTCGAGGACCTGCTGTCCGCCCATGATCGCAGCGAAGGTCCGGTTCGGGAACGCGGGTGCGACGGCGGGAGGACGCTGCCACTGCTGCTGGGGACGGGCTTGCGGCACCTGCTGTGCTGAAGGGGTGCGCGAGGGTCCTGCTTGAGGAGTGGCGACGCGCTGCTGGGGCATCGGCGAGGCCGTGCCGCGCTGCTGTGTGTCGCTTGGGCGGCGCGAGGGCTGCGCCTGCGCGAGCAGAGACTGCGCCTCGATCTCCTCGTCGTCCATCGGTAACTGGTTCCGCCGCGGCGCACCAACGCCGCCGGGTCCCTTCACGCCTTGGGTGAACGGTGATCGCACCTGCGGCAGCGTGATCGCGTGCTGGTAGATCGACACCGCCGTCGCATCCACAGTGCGCATCGACTCGGGCACGATGTTCGCCCACTTCTTCACGGGAATGAACAGCTGCGGGTGGTTGATGTACCGCGCGCCGCAGACATAGACCTGCCTCCCAGGGTAGAAGTACGGCGCCTTTGGTCGTCCGCGAGTCGCAGCCTGCGTCGGCTGGATGCAAATGTGCTCGAGGATGTCCTCCACGGGATGGTCGCAGAAGTAGCCTGTCTTGAAGACCTCGTGGTCGTAGAACATCTTGTCTGCCGGGTGGACGGTTTGCTCCGGGCGGAAGTACCAGCACACCGTGACGTGGTGCGTGATGTATCCCTTCGTCGGCACGAACGTTTTGAAGATCTGGCCAACAATGGGTCGCGATGGGTCGTCGGGGTTGATCAAGTGGACATAGTCGCCTGTAGTGTCAGCTGAGAGGGTGGATTGGTGGCTTACCTGTTCGATACGCCACGCCCTTGTGGCGAGCCTCCTCCGTGAAGATGCGATCCTTCGAGCTGATGCGGGTAGAGGTGACACCGAAGCCCGCCTTTCCAGGAGGGACGCCAGCACGCTCAGCCTCCTGAACCTCCTGCGCCGTCTTTGCCGTTCCAGGACCAGCGGGCAGCGACGCGAAGCGAGTCATGTTGGGCGCGAGCGTGCCCGACGGAGGGACAGCAAGAGGGTACGGCGCCGTTACGGCGTTGTACAACCGCTGAAGGGTAAGAACGTTGCTGAGCTGAGGAGACAGGAAGCGGTACCATCGGCGGGCGGTGTCAAACACGGACACCATGTCGGCGTCGAACTCTCGAAGCGTAGCGTACTTCCCAGCCTGCGCGTTGGCGAGAACCGTAGGGAAGAGGACGGGTGCCTGACATTAGCTCTTGTCGTCGACCGCTAAGCTCACCGGTGTAGAGAGGAAGGGGATTTCGGCGTGCGATGGGATCGCTGAGAGCGTCTCAGAGAGAATAGTGTTGCTGATGTTAGCTGCAATGGGCGTGAGTAAGCTCACTTAGGATCCTTGTACGTGGCGATGGCGTTGGCCACAGTCGCTATACGCTTCTTCCAGTTGGCCTGACCACCAACTGATCGCTCATAGTCGGCAGCGCCTTCTCCCCACCATCCGCTTCCCAGCACACCTCCAGGTGCCGGGTCCCCAGGCAGTTCCTGGGCCGGTCCGCTCCATCGAGGGAGCTTAGCGTCCGTCGCAGCCACGGCACTCTCGTCACCTGGCGAGAGATGCACGGCGTTGGGCGGACGGGGCGGTGCGTACTTCTCCGCCTCGGCCTTGGCTTGCGACCGCGACACCCGGACGGGGGAGGCGGACGCAGGGGCCGGCTGGCGCGAGCGCTCTCGCTTGGCCGGAAGGACGGGCTCAGTGGCGGTGGACGTGGAGGCGGCGGGCGACGCAGAGGCATCAGGTCGAGACACATGTAACTTGATGACGGGCGGCGGCGCATCAGTCGCTGGTGTTCCAGGGGTGGCGGCCTCTGTCTTTGGCTCGACCGACTTCTGCTTGCCAGCTTTCGGACGGCGCACCTTGCTGCTCTTGTGGTACGGGTCGGACCAGGCAAAGATGCCCTTCTCGGCGATCGCCTTCCACGCCTCGTGGATCTGCTTGTCGTACGTCTGCGCATCGGTCCACAGCTGCGACTCCTCTTCGTTGTCTGATATTAGCATCATATCGCACGCCAGATAGCTCACAGTGCTTAGCATTGAGGAAGACGAGGTGAAGCTGCTTGAACATCTCCTCCGGCGTGCCGTATCCGTTCTCGCCGAGCTTGGCCTGGTGACAATTAGCGACCAGAGGATCCTGGATTAGGCCATGAACGCCACTACTCACTGCAATGTTGTCCAAGCACTCTGGCTCAGGAATGGCTTCGTAGTAGTCTGCCCATTCGTCGCGGTCGGGAAGTTCGCGGAAAATGTCACACATGCGGCGGCTATTCAGGAGTGAGCATGCATTGAAGGTTCATCGACGAGCATCCGTGACATCAGGTCGAGGTCGAGGGATGGGGCAATCGAGGATAGGTGGGACTGGCCGGATTCCAGTCCCTCAATCCTCAACTTCCCGGGTTCGGTCCGTCGGTCCCCTGTCCCCTTCCTTATCATCGGTACCTCCTCGAGATAAAGGCACTTTTGGTCGTTTCGCATGCAGACCACACGTCCACAAGCATGGATTCGCGCAAAAACAACACTCACCTTCCGTCCTTGGCCTTGTACACTGCATCGAGCATGTCGCGGCTGGCGGTCCACTGCGGCTCCTCCATGCCCTTTCCGTCGGCGGTCTTGCCCGGGTATGCGACGGGAACGACGCTCGGAGGCGCGGACGCGCGGTGTCGCGAGCCCCCAGACTTGCGTGCCATGGTCGGGCTCGTGTGTGCGGTTTGAAGGGTGGATGCGAAGGGTTGCCGGTGGATGGATTGATGGCATGCAACAGCCGCGCGCCGGCTGCGGTGTACGGTGAGTGACGCGCGCCGGTGAAGCTGGGAAAGCAGGGAGCGGAGGCAAATTTGTTTTTGTTTTAGTCACTTTCACTTCTGGCACGGAATGCTGCTACGGTGGGTGCCTAGGAACGCTCTGCTGGCTGTCGTGCTTCGGTGCAAGATTGACCTTCGTCGCAGAGAGCTTCTGTGCAAGTGGTTGGTCTGTGCTAGAAATGCATAGTTTTCTTATGATCGTTACAGTGAAACGGGACAGACACACTGTCGCCGCGGTATCCAAACCTCTGGTGAGCCATACGGAGGTTTCCCAAATCTATATAAAACCAAGTGCCTAGGGACCTAGTGCAGTGTTTTACAAGCAAGCCCTGGCTTAGGCCTTGCCGGCAGCGCGAGCCTCCTTCTTCTTGCGCTTTTCGATCTCCTTCCGGCGCGTCTCGAGCTTCTCCTTCTCGGCCTGGCGCTCGGCGTTCGAGTACTGCATCTTCTCGAACAGACGTCGCTTCTTGTTCGACATCATGACCTTGCGCATGTCGGGCTCCTCCTCGTCGGCAGCCTTCTTTTTCGTAGCCGTGCCGAACTTCTTGGTCGCCTCCTTAAGCTGAGCCTGGAAGGTCGCGTGAGGAGTGCCATTGGCCTCAGCCTCGAGCTCGGCCTGGTGGACCAATGACTTGTCCTTCGGGTTCTTGGCGGCAGCCAGGAGAGCAGGAGGGTATGTCGGCTCCTCAGACTCCTCAGACTCCTCCTCCTCCTCCTCGTCAGACTCCTCATCGGCGGCGACAGCCTCGTCCTCGTCCTCAGCGTCCTCCTCAATGGCCTCCTGTTCCTTCTCGAGCCATGGCCGCTCGAGCTCACCCTCGCCGTCCCAGGGCGAGAGATGGGGGGGAAGAAGCTTGCCGGGGCCGTACTCCTCAGCACCAAGAACCTTCTGTCGGTTGACGCAGTCGGCAACCCACTGGGGCTGGACCCAAGTCCACTTGCGGTCGCCCTGCATCTCACGTCTCCGCTCGTCGGTCATGGGGCGGTCAATGAGAACGTGGGTGATGCTGTCGGCCTGGGGAGCCTCTCCAGGAGCGGGGGCAGCGAGCGAGGTGACGACCTTTCCGCCCATAGCGCGGATGACGAACTCCCACGTCCGGGACGAGGTCTCACGCGAGAGGTAGAAGGTGTAAGGGGAGAAGAGAAGCTGCTTCTTGGAAGAGCTGGGGTCGGAAGAGGCGAGAAGCGAGGTGTAAGTGGGGAGAGGTCCAGAGGCGACGTCCTCAACCTCGGCGTTCTTCGAGGGGCGCTCGACGAAGTCCTCCTCGGCCTCGATCGTGTCCTCGTCGTCGTCCATCTCAACGTCCTCGTCATCGGCAGCGGCGCCGGAAGCGGAGATGCCCTTGATGGCGCGCTTGACGGCCTTCTTCGAGACACCCTCAGCGCCGGCGGCACCAGTAGCCTTCTTCTCGACCAGGCGGAAGGCACCGACTGTCTCTCCCTTCTCGTCCTGCTCGACATCGAGGGGAGGGGGGTAGACAAGGTTCTCGTCGGTGTAGAGCTTGTAGAGGACGAAGGAAGTGAGCGTGCGGTAGAGCTCGAGGAAGGTCAGGAGAATACGGAAGTCGACATCGTGAGGAACGTGCTGCTGGAACTCGAAGCCCTCGAGCCAGCGAACGTTGACAAGGTCGCCGCCATGGCCGGGAACCTCACACTCGTAGTAGACACCCTTGATGCCGAGGAAAACCTTGCGGAGGGAGTGGGTGCGGATCGCCCAGACCTTCCACTCGTTGATGAGACGGCTGCACTCGGTGATGACCTCGGCAGGGACGAGGGTCTTGCCCGGGATGGGGTTGGTGGGGAGGGTCGAGAACAGGTGAACGAGGTTCAGGGGGTCCTGGAGATCCTGGAGAGCAAGGGTGAAGGTCGGGTAGCGCTCGCGAACGATGTGGTCGAGGCGGGTGACAGGCTTGTTGTCCTCGAGGCTCTTGGCGAGTGCCCATTCACCACGGCCGACGGCGCGGGCAAGCTTCTTGGCGAAAGCCTTGTGCTCACGGAACTTGACGAGGAGGGGCTCGTGAAGAAGGTACTGGATGTCCTTGTGGTAGTAGAACGAGGCAGGGGCAGACGATCCCTTGTTGGCACGCTTCTTGTGGAGGGGGTCGCGAGGGTAGATACCTGCACTTGTCAGCTACAATACGACTCTCCTAGCTACTCACCCTTGAGGATACAGAGACGACGGAAGTCGGAAAGGGAGATCTGGAGCTTCTTGAGGGCCTGGTTACGGGTGATGTAGTTCTTGGCCGCTCCGGACTCTCCTCTCTTCTTGATCTTGGCCATGGTTGCTGAGGGTTGTGTTCGTCGGGTCTGCGACGAGAGTGCGATAGTCCAAGCCCGAAACAAAACCTCACCGTCTCACAGCCCAGCCTCCACCGGCGGACGACCATCCAAATTTTTGATTCCGCACGCTGCTGATCTTGCCACCCGCGTAGAGAGACATGCCTCACGTGGCTGAGAATGAAATGGGCCTCCACACCAGATTACATGAAGACCTGACGTCTGTTCAATTTGTTGTTATCGTCGGCCGGACGGCGTCACCCACACGACCATGGCGCGCCGGAACCGCAGGTGTCCCACCTGTAAGACAAGACGATACGTCAAGGACTCCAACACCGGCTTCGTGCGCTGCCAGAATGGTCATTTCCTCGACGTAAGCCACAGAATTTTGCTTGCAGCTGACGACTAGGGTGTCGTCAGCGAGAACCATATCGTCGATTATGGTACCGGTCACGCGCTGCAGAAGAGACGAGTACGAACTGGGCCGAGAACAAACAAGAGAGAGCTCTACGGCCAGCGAGATCAGAACTGTACGTGCTACAGACTTCGCATAGGCGGGGCTAATGACCAGACTGGCACGGGGAAGCTGCCCAGCTCTTGCGACTGGAAGCGCTGCAGATCCTTCTTCGGCTACAAGTGCAGGCATTGAAGGAGCTATGGAACCTTCCTGATGTGTTTGAGGTGTGTTTCCATTCTGTTCCTTGCTGACGAGCAGAACTATGTTCGTGATCTGTGGACATTCCGAGTAGCGACGTCACCGCTTCCTTCCTTATCGGAGCGAGATGGTTCGCGATCGCCGACCCCTGGCCCATCGACGCGGAATCCGTCTCAACGAATACAGGACGAGAAATCCGACGAGAAGGAGGACTCGGAAGACGATACGGATTCGGAGCGGGAGCTCGAGGCGCAGTTCGTTGCCGACGAGAAGTCGGACGAGAAGGGCACCGACGACGAGAACGACCTCGAGGATACGGCCGTCGACGTCTCGGACGATAGCGACGACGACGGCGCAGATAAAGAGGAGGGGCTACAGGCGTTGCAGGAAGTACCTACGGAAGACACACCGGAACGACCGCTGGAGCGGTTGCTGACGGTATCCGACACACTGACGTGCCTCGTCCTCGGACTGTGGATGGTGCGCGCACCGTTCACGTATGCGGAGTTCGCCGAGTGAGTTGAGTGCAGGTTACTGAATTGACGCTCAGTGTTGTGAACCACAATAAGATCCCGTTCATCGAGTTCTTCAAGTCGACGCAGCTCCCCGCCGAGATGAAGAAGCATATGAATCGCGCAGTGCGCTTGTCGCTGATGCCCGGCCGCTCGCCGAAACCGATATACCTCTGGAACAACTCGCGTCGGTTTGCACACATCCTGCACCGACGGTTCAAGATTGATTTCCCTCGAATAAACGAGTATCCAGTCGTGTGGAAGATCGTCTCGAAGTTGGGTGGTGATGGTGAGTTATACAGAGCCTCGTGAAACTGACATCCAGACGTGACGTACGAAGAGGTGCTCTCGCTGCTGAGACTGGCCGAGGTGAACCTCTCGATCGTGGCACCAGAGTACATCCTGATCAAGTCCAAGTCTGCCGACAAGAAGGCAGACGGGGGCGACAACCCAAAGAAGAAGAAGAAGCTGTCGAAAAAGGACAAGCAGGAGGAGGAGGAGCGGAAGAGGAACGAGAAGGCAGATTACGAGATGGCGAAGCGGTACAGCGTAATAATGCCCGAGATCAGCATCGCCGCGGCGTGGGTCATCGTGATGAAGTTCGCCTACGGCCTAGACGGAACCGAACGACAAGCTCTTCTTCCTGACGACCCCCTTATCGGCCGGCCACGCATGGACGACTGGCTTCGAGAACTGAAGCAGCGCAAGCAGCGCGGCGAGTTCAACCACCAGCACCACCTGGAACATCAGTGAGCATCCACTCTCTTCCAGAGGCTAACGCCCAGACCCTTTGCGGCGATGGACGAGCAGTCAATAGACACTTTCCTGAACGACGCCGAGGAGGTCCTCCTGAAAGACCGGGAACAGGAACGCTGGGCCGCGCCCAACTTTCCGCTCCCGCCGAGGGCGCGTGTGCCAGAGCCACCGACGGCGTGGGCCTCCTGGGCTGTTTTCCGGGAGCATGCGCGCGCCTACCCAGTTACACAAGCGCCGCCCATCCCCGCCTCAACGCGCAACGACCAGCTGCCCCTCATGCCGGGCGAGAAAATCAGGTCCTTCGACGCAGCAGACGTGACGGGCACGCTGCCGCCGCAGTTCGAGCTGGTCGCGGGCTGTGCGGCCCAAGTGGCTGGGGTGGAGACGCAGGACCTGCTCGAGATCGTGGAGGTGTTTGAGCGGAGACTGGAAAAGCTGCGCCCGAAACGTCAGCTCGAGTTTGGGAATTCGCAGAGGGATAGCAGGAAACTGGAGCGCACGCATGTGCTTCTGCGTAATTCGAGGTATCGGTAGTCAAGCCGAGCGCAGCGAGGCGTAGAGACAGCCGCGCACCGTCGTTGTACGTATCACTCCAGCTACATGTATGCTATAGCCATGTACTTTTCATGGTGCGGCGGAGACGTCTAGGTCGGGCATCGGCACGAGCAAGGCGTTTCACTAGAAGGATGGGAACGGCGCTAAGCCCTGGGCGCTATTGGGAAGCGTGGCGGCGTTCATGATATCATTGGGTTGTCTCGGACCTCGCAGTCTAGCGCGGTGTAGCGTCAATGCTGGTCGGAGATCAGTCATTGATGGGCTATATGACGGAGTCATGTCGTCGTTCTCGGGCGGGGAGACGAGAATAGACTTGCATCAGTTTCTCGGCGTCTCGGCGCTGTCTTTCGGCAACAATCCCACCCCTCAGCGCCCATCACTCGTACACCCGTGCACACGTCCTTCGGCCTATCATCGCAACCCAACACTGCTCTCCACCCCCGTAAGCGTCATCGGAACAGAAAAACTTTGCCATGCGCCAACTGCGTGCAAAGCTGGAGACTTGCGTAGGACTACCTTCCCTGGTGAGCCAGGTGATCCGGTCGGATGCTCCTGGTGTCAGAACGCGTAAAACTGGCTTACGCCGCTCGGCGAAGCTCTACATCCGTACTGGCATGGCGAGCGTGGCGAGCGTGGTCGACACGAGATACACCGTAATGAGTCACCCGAACTGCAAGTGACCCGAACACACCGGGAGCTGAAGACACGGACGCGAACTGGCGCACATCAAAGCCTGACCCCGCGCGCCCTGCGGACACGCGGACACGCGCCTGGCACACCAAGGGCATCCATGGCACACGGTACACGGTGCGAAACGCTGCCAATCCAGACACACCAGCAATTGGCCGTGTCTCGTTGAGTGTGAGGGTGCGTGAACAAAGCACCCAGCGCACCCAGGGCCAGAGTGTTGGCCTAACAACCCCCGAAACTGTAAATGGCCATGCGAGCCCCCCTCCATCTCGACACTTGCTCAAATCAACATGCAGCATTTGTCCACAATTGGGAGTTGTTGGGGCGAGACGGGGCAGGCCGGGCAGGGCAGCTCGAGGACAATTTTGCACCCAACATGAGATTTCAGGGGTTCACTTTCTTTTGCGTCTCTCGCAATTCTGCTTAACTGCTTTCGGCTCTTCGGTGGATCGGTCCCCAGTATCGGGTCGAACTGGCTGAACAGGCTGTTTTTGTTCCAGCAAGCACCCACTGAGACAAGGAAGGTACAGGCCTGAGTTACAGAGATTCAGATCGGAGGCGCAGGCTAGGCGCAGAAGCAAGGCGTAACAGCTTAAACAGGGCTGAACGTGTAGCATGCAACATCAGCGAGCTCACGCTCGACCACGGAACCGGCACCGCACCGGTGCAGGGTTTGTTCGCGTGGCCGTCCGGGCCTAGATTTTGGCGCGCGCGCCGCCAGAAGCAGAAAACTCTCTCATTAGTCGTTTGGAAGCGCTGATTCGCACGCGCCTTCTCGACCTAATAAAAGCCCAGAGAGACCCTTACGAGTTTCTAAATAATTTTGCGGATATTCAAGTTCAGTTCGCGAGCGCGTACGGTGGAGCGATGAGAAGCGGTCGGAAGTGGAGGCGGATAAGTGACGGAAGTGGAGACGGCTGAGTGAGGTGTGCGCCCTCGCGGGCTGAATTGCTCCCAACATCCCATATCCCCTCCTTTAGTATGAGCATGATAACGACTCGGTGGAGAGCTGTGAAGACGCTGAAACGAGCGTTACCTTTTGAACGTGGTTGAGAGATACCGCGCTGATCAAAGCTGATCAAAGCTGTGCCGCTGTTCTCGTGGCCAGAAAGTTCATTAGCATACTGAATTAGTACTGATGGCCGCGCGGAGCTCGGAGGACTGGCCGGACTGGAAGACATGCAGATGCAGAGGAGCCGCCTATGGGATGGGCAGGACAGAGTTCAGGAGGTCAAGAGTGATCAGGACGTTGGCAGGGTGTGTTCAGGGCAAATACAGGGATATGAAGGATGTGTCCCAGGAGCCAGGGCTGTGTGAAGGCATGAAAGCCAAGGGTGGGTGCCGTGAGGATGATGTGATCAAGCAGTGAGCTGTGGTGAGGGGAGGGGGTCAGGAACTCAGGTACGGTCAGAGGTAAACAAGCAGGATGAGGCACCACGCCCGAGGGGTGAAACGAGAGCACATCAGGAACCGTTGCTGGCGTCCTCCCCTCGTCCTGTTCCCCCCCTAGTGCTCCCAAATTGGGGTTCGGGTCCAGGTTCATTGGCAGCCAACGGCAGTGCAGAGTTGCTACAGCTCCACCACTGTTACTCACTCACCCAGGAGGCCAGGAGCAGGCGCTGTTGCAGGGAGAGAGAGAGAGAGAGAGAGAGAGAGAGAGAGAGAGAGAGAGAGAGAGAGAGACTCAGGAGTAGACCTCGTTAGGGAGCAATGTCCCACACTTTCTCAACCGTTCAGCAGCATCTATAGGAGTAACCAAGCTCCAGCCCAGATGTCTGGACTCTCTGCTGCTCCAGCTACCAGACGCGCGAACATTTCCTCATTGATCATTGCGCATCTCACTCAACATTCATCGCGCCAGTCAGCCAGCGAGCCGAACATTGCCATCGCTTTACATCATTCCACACCCCGCCATCTTGCCTCTCCCACACTTTGTTAAACAACTGCCGCCAAGCAAAAGACTTGTTGCACCCAACACCGCCCGTACCGCCTCCGTTCCACCAACTGCACGCACGCGCGCACGCACGCACAGCTAGGCGTTCCGGCCAGGTACCGTACTGCAGCCACCGCCCGCCGCCCGCCGCCCACGTCCGCCCCCTCCCTCATCCCTCACGCCCGACGGTTGGGACCCGCCTACCGCTGTGTTACCTCGTTTTCCTTTTCGCTAACCTACTCGCGCGCTACGCTCGCACTCCTTACTCCCGCCCGTCCTCTTGTGTCAATACGTCCTGTCACACCGACCCCCTTTGCCCTCCCTCACCCTTGCTCCTTGCTTGCTCGACACACTCTACACACGCTACACACGGTACACCACGGGTACACGGCGCTTTCATCCCCCCCTGTTAATTTTCTGAGTCCCTACGGCACGCACGGCCGCTACCTCGACACACCAAGGTCTCAAGTCTCACACACACGCTCTGGTAGCTCGAAATCACTTACGGCGCGATACGGCGGCTGTGCATCCGTTTTGGCCGTTTTCCTGAACACTTCAACCCCGGGCCTAAGCTCCCAAGCTTGCCTCCTCCGATCTTCCCTTGGCGTCCTCTCTCCACCATCGACTCCGCGTCTGTGTGTTCCGTGATCCTGCGATCCTGCGATCCTCCACCCGGGTCTCTCATCTCACAGGCATAAGCCCCCTTCTTGGCTCTCTCCTGCGCCCTCTGCCGGCCGTCTGCCGCTGTCCTTAGTCCGCTAGGTCGTATTAGTGTGAGTGCCTGCCAGGCCTAGACCGATGCCCTCCATGCTCCATCTCTCCTCATCATCCGTTTGATCGTCTCCACTCTGGCTAGCTCCGCTGCTGCTGTCACCTCCATCTCATCTCGCATCTCGAGCTTGCTCCTGGCCGACATACATGACGAACATATCGCTGACCACCGCATCGCACACATCTTGACCCCAAACATCTAATCGCGCACACAACGACCGCCCCCTTCCGCGCCGATCTCCACCGTCCCTCATCGTCCCTCGCCCGTCCCTCACCGATCTGCGCTCGGTCTTCCTTGGTTGCTTGGAACAACGTATTGCGAACGCACGCGCCTTCCTTCTCGGCGTTTTCGCTGTCCTTGATCGACCACTGGGTTGCGCATTGGACGCTCTCTCATCACACAACTTTTCTTCGCGACCTCGACGACGATCACTTTCGCTCCCTTCTCCGTCTCCCTCCTTTCGCACAACTCGCTCGACTTTTGGCTTGCTTTCTCTCTGCCTTCGCCTTGATCGACGTCACCTCCCCCTCTCCTCTTGTTGACCGGACCGACTGCTGTTCCTTCCTCCATCGCGCTCCGATGGTTTCCTCTACTGGCGACGGATCCCACGCTCTTTCCCTCTCCCAACGTCCTTCCTCGCCCCCGATACCGATACGCTACGTCCCCCCTCCGTTGATCTCGGATCGCTCGTCTTCCTCGGAATCGACGTCTTCCTCCTCAACCCTCGCGGCTCCTCCACCTTCCTCCAACCGCTTCTCTCTGCTTGCCGCCCGCAGTCCGCCGTCTTCCTTCGGTCGCGAACACCGCCTTAGCCTTCTCTCGAACAGCCCCGGTGTTTTTGAGGGGAAGGACGACCAGCGTGCCCGGTTCCTCCAGAACTTGGCCCTCGACAAAGCTCTCGCCGACGAGTGGCAGCTGATCGACGCGCCGGCTCCCGAAGCCACGCCTCCCAAGCCGCCCTCCCGAAGGAGCTCCTCCCGCCGGCTATCCGCCATCATGTCGTTCGGCGGCGACACCAAGAGCGCTCAGAAGCCTGGGCTCAAGAAGAGCAACAGCTTCTTCCGCCGTTTGAAGGGAGGCAATCACGATGAGGAGACCGCGCCCCCCGTTCCCGACGTCGCTCCACAGATTCCCCGACTCTCGACTTTCCTTTTGGACAAGGACCAACCGTTGATTCCTCCCAACAGCAGCCTTAATGGATCAGCCACGCCCCGGGCCAACGGAAGCCCCATCCCCCACAGCCCCTCCCCTTCTGGTCCCCGCCCTCCTTCCAAAGCTGGTCCGCAACACTACTCGTTACCTCCCGGAGCATCCTTGCCTCCTGGAGCCGGATTACCTCCTGGAGCTGGATTCGGCCCTGCGCCGATCCCAGGTCGCTCTCCCATGTCTCCGACTAGCCCCACTGGGCCCGGTGGACCTCGGATGGCTCCCTGGTCTGGCAGCCCGGCTCCCCAGGATGTTGGACTCGCGAACGCTCCCACTCCACGTAAGTTTGTCGTTTACGAGCCTGCGCTGACGTTGGTAGCTCCCAGACACCCGTTGAATCAGCCGAACGGAAGCATTCCGAACGGGGTTCCCAATGGTGTGCACCAGCCTGCGCCCAAGCGGACTTCTTACGGTATCCCCAACGGGCCAGGCTCAGCGAACGGTCACGCTGTTGGATACGCCAACGGAGCGCCCAACGGTGTACCCAACGGATTGCACAAGCCAAACGGATCCATGAACGGGTACGCAAACGGATCAGCGAGCAGCCACTCCAACGGATCAGCGAACGGACATGGGCTGCCGAACGGCGCGATCAACCCCCGGCCGCTGCCATCACGCAAGGGAAGCGCGCCCGTGCCGTACCTGAACCAGCCTAACGGCTATGGGCTTCAGACCATGTCTCCCCCGACTTCTCCATCCGACGGCAAGTATGTTCAACAACATATCCCGTACTCGCAGCCGCACCAGATCTACTCTCGTCCTCCTCTCCTCGACCAGAATCTGGCTGGACGCGCCAACTCGCAGCCATCCAGCGCGGCGGCGACCCCCTCCCCTCCTCCGGCTCCCATGGGACAGTCTCATTCGGCTCAGCAGAATGGCCCGCATCACCGGGTCCTGTCCAAGAGCCCTCCCGCTCATTACCAGGGTCCGATGAGTCCGCCGACGTCCCCGCCGCAGCGCGTCATGTCCCCCGAGGCCGTCCATCCGATGTCGCCTCCCTCACAGAACTTCTCGTTACCTCCTGGTGCTGGTCCCGCGAAGCCTCCTACCGGGTCCCGGTCATCGCGTCCGAACGGTGTGCCTACGCAACACCACGTCTTTCAGCAGGCGCCCTCTCCCCCTGCTTCGTTCGGCAGTCACCAGGGTCATCAACGTGGGCCTTCTGCAGGATTCAGCGCCCAGGCCCATCCGCAGCGTCCCCCGAGTGCTCCCAATGGCGCGGCCGCTCCTCTGCAGCGTGTGACTTCTCCCCAGTCTTCTCATGGACACAGCACTTCTCCGCCGCCGCCTTCTCAGATGGCACCGCAACCCAACGGCCACTTCGCCGTTCGTTCTCCTACCAACGGACCTACTCCCGCAGGTCCCCAATCGCACATGCCGAATCGCACTTCTTCGATCACTCTCCAGCCTCCCCACATCGCGAATGGTACCGCCCACCCCCAGCAGCAGAAGCAGCAGCCGGTCATGGCTACGCGACCGGCGCGCTCGACATCGGTCTCGAGGCATACTGCACCGGTGCAGCCCGCTGCTCCTCCGCCGCCCCTACCGGATGGAGCTGAGAGCCGGCGATGGAGCTCTCGCCCTGGCGCTTCGCAGGCCAACGGAGTTCCCGTCGGCATGACGACGAGCACGGGCGCGAGGGTCGAGATTGTGGGTAACCAGCACCCGCAGGCTCTGCCGCCGAGCTCTGGCGCCTCGGTTTCGGTGGTTGCAAGCAGTCGTCCGCAGTCGGCATCGAGCCGACCTCATTCTGCCCGGCAGCCGTCATTCGACAGCTACGGCTCGAAAGGCGTTGCGTCGCCTCCACCCGTTCCTGCACCTCTGCCAGTGGCCGCTGCTGCGCCCGCTGCTGTCCCTGCGCCCGCATCTGCTCCTGCACCTGCTCCTGCGCTCGCCCCCGTCGCTCCCATCCACACCCAGCACCCCCAGCTGCCCGAGAAGCCTGACCGTGCAGCCGACAGATCTCAGCCGCATCTTCCTCAGTTGTCGACGCGGCCGGCTGACCTTGCCCCTGCCAACTCTGGAACCGCGCCGATCATCAGTCCGACACCCAAGAGCGCAGCACTTCCCCGGCCCACGATTGTCATTCCGAAGACATCCTCCAACACTCCTGCTCCCAAAGTCACTCCCTATGAGCCTACGCCTGTCAACGTCGTGAACGCACCCGCTCCTTCGACCGCCGCCAACACCGTCAAGCCCGCGCCTGTTCCTGCTCCTGCGACTGCTGCTCCGCCTGCTGTTGAGCAGCAGAACGGCCACCCGCCGAACATGGGTTCGTTCGTGTCCCGGGCCTTCGATTCGCAGCACAGCTCTGCCAGCCAAGGAGCGGCGCCAAGCCTTCCAGCGGGTCGTGGGCAGCCCAACGGCCACCCCAATGGCTACCCCAACGGCCACGCCAACGGTACCACCAATGGGTATGCGAATGGAAAGCCCAACCAGCTTGGAAACGGCCTTCCTAGTGCTTTGAAGAGCGTTCCGCCGGCCATCCGCACATCGACTTCGGCAGCAACGCGCCGCATCGCATCGTCGCCTCTGGCGAGCCCCGTGACGTCGACAGCGCCCAACAACCCGATCACCACTGCCATGCCCCGACCTTACGGTTCGCGATCTGTATCCCAGCCTTCGACGGCTGCCCCGTCTGCTCCGCATGCTCCGTCATCGTCGTCTAACACGAGTCAGAACTCGATCGAGGTTGACAAGGAGGTTGTGGACATGATCCAGGGCCGTCCCTCGGTTATGAGCCGAAGCCGACCGACAAGGAAGAACGACAAGTCGCTGACTTACCTCCTGTCCCACCCGCGGGTGGTCATCTCACTGCTGCCTTTCCTGAACATCAACCAGTTCTTGAACCTGCTCGCTTCGGACAATGATCTCAGGAAGTATATCTCAGGAGAGATGGTTGGCCGCTGGGTCATGCGAGAGTGGGGTGTGACTCTCGAGAAGGATCGTAACCGTTCGTGGCCCGGACTCACCGTCTGGGAGGGATTCCGTGAGTGCTAATTCGAACTATGAGAGCTTTTGCTGACGACCAGTCGAGTCGCTTCTGCACGATCCTGCGGTGTACAGCACGTACCCCGAGCAGTACCACAACCTGCTCCGCCACCTCAGCTTGTCGCACACGCTCGTGGTCCTCTTCCTGCGAACCATGCCGGCTTCGTCATTCCCGTTCTCAGCGCCTTTACCGTTCGATGACGACCTCACGCCGCCCCAGCTGCACAAGTCGAGCTCGGTGGCCAGCTTTACCAGCGGCATGATCACGCCGCCGCGCCGACCTGGTGGCTCGCGCCCCGGATCGCGTGCCGGTTCCATTGCTGGATCCGAGCCTGGCAGTCCCTTCGGCCGCATGCCGCGCCGCGAGAGGGTCGTCGAAGTCGTCATGCCGGAGCCGCTGTCGGCTACGCCTCAGTCGGCGTCCGCGGCGACTAAACCTTGGGACGCGGCCAGCATGCACACGAGCATGGGCAGCCGTCTGCGTCGCCGCCGCGGATCAGGCAGCTCGGTGCAGTCAGGTGCGCCTGTGGGCACATTCGGCCGCAAGCGTGCCAACTCTGTGTCATCCATGAACACGATGGCCCTGCAGGCGCCGCCGTCGCACAACGCTGTCCCCTTACCACAAGGTAAGGCCGGTCTTCCTCCCGTCAGTTACCCGACTGCGAAGCGATACGAGTTCACCAACTACGGAGGACACTCGTCCAAGCACTCGATCAGCGGAGGATTTTCGAGCCGCCCCGGATCCATCATGTCGGCGCAGACGAGCAACGCAGCACACAGCTCGATGCCGTCCACGATTAGGGGCAACGCGTGGGGCTCACGATCGACGACGCACATTTCATCGGCTCAGCAGTCGCTCGACCTGCCGGCCCCGCCACCGATCGGCGGCAGCCGTAGCCGCTCGTCGATGAACGGCAGCGACAGCCACCGATCGCACAACTCGGAGCGCGGATCGCACTCGCCCATCCAGCGCCGCTGGGACTCGCCGACGCAGGGAAGCAAGTACGAGCCGGCTTTCGACCGCCCGCCTCCGTACATGCCTGGCCGTGCGCCGATTCTGCGTGTGTTCGTCCCCGTGTCTGAGCGCGTTCCTCGCTGGCCGTCCGCAGAGGGAGCTGCCGCGTCGTGGCGCGAGCTCGAGAAGTGCGGTGCCAGCAAGCGCATGCGCCTCGGAGACCTCGTCGTCAACACTGCGCTCAGCAAGCCGACGAACACGGAGCACGTGCTCATCTACATTCCGTTCATCGAGCACAAGCTCGTGCCGCTCGAGTACAACCACTGCACGACGGGCCATCTGCCGCACTACCTGGACGCTTTTGCGCTGTCGCCGATGTACTACGACCCGTTCCTGCCGACGCCGCAGATCATCTACCTCGACTTCTCGCCGTTCGCAAAGCAGGCGATGGACAGCGTGCGCTTGGCGCACGACCGCCGCGACGTCACTGTCGCGTCTGGCGCGCGCATCTCGGCCAAGCGATACCTGCACGTCGCTGGCTTTGAGGTCGTGCCGACGCCGGACGAGCGTATCGCGAAGGAGTGGGCGGGCCAGATCTCGCTCGAGGCCGAGGGTACAGCCGAGGGGCGCCACGAGATGGAGGCGCGCTTCGGATTCGGAAACCCCCAGCAGTGTCAGATGGGCGCGTGGGAGGTTGTGCGCGAGCGCTCCATGGTCGGCAGTCTGTGGCTGCGTCTCGTGCGCGAGGAGCCGCGCATTAGCAAGGCGTAAGCCGTCTTTGCTGTGTCTCTCTATACCCACTGCCTCCAGCCAGAACAGTTCAAGTCTTTCTTTTCTCTCTCATCAAAGCAAAAACTGCAACTTGCATTAGTACAATCCTCTCATCATGATCCGTCATTTTCCATACACGCTTGCAACATCCCAATCCCCAAACCCAAACCACCATCCAAGCCCAAACCTCAACCCCATTATAGAACGCCAGAGCTCAGCGGGGCTTTGAAGCGGCTGTTCCGAGCGCTGCATGTATCTTTATTCATCGGACCATCTATCTCATCTTTTACTTGCCGGGCTTTCTCCGCCTCGCGTTGCCAGACGACCTGGGCTTGTTCGCCTGTGCGGCCTCCTTGCGCTGCTCGGCAACGATATCGCTCTTGAGCCCCTTGAACGCACAGCTAGCCCAGCCTAGATATCCGCCCGCAATGAACCCAGCACAGGCGCCAACAAGCACACTGAGGGGCCAGGCCTGCCACGGCCTGTCCCAGTCGAGCGCCATGGGTACGGCACCCAACCACGCACCAACAACAGCCCCAACAGCAGGGTACACGATCAGCGTCTCCAGACGCGTCTCGGGCGTCCACTGCGAGAAAAGGCGCGTGAGGCGGTATCGGTCAGAGATGCCCTCGTCGTAGAGAGAAGGAAAGCCGAGGATGTAGATCGGCACCCAGGCCGTGAGGAAGGCGAGGGTCAGGGAGGTGAGAAGCGTGCGCAGCCAGGTGTACCCGGGCGCGCCGAGGAGGTGGATCAGACCGGCATACAGTGGGGTCGCGATCAGGATGGCGAGGAGGGTGTCCTTTGTGTTCTGTCGTCAGCCCTGCTCCCTCAGTCTCTCTCAGCCTGCTCCCCCTCTCGCTCTCTCAGCCTGCTCTCCCGTTAGGATACTCACACCTCTGGCCCCGACCCAGCGTCTAAACCGGTTCCCCAACCAGGCGACAGTGACACCAGTGCCGGCCGCGATCCACGCCGCGCTGGCTGTCGGGTTCGCCGTGATGGGCGTGAGGAAGGGATGTTCTGGCCGGTCGGCAGAGGTCGTTTGCGCAGTCACCGCTCCCGGGTAGAAGTACTTCGTCGAGCGGGGGAGGAGCGCAACAGTGGTCGAGAGGAGGAAGGAGAGGTACGCCAGCGTGGAGAAGTAGTCCTTCAGGGGGAGGGTTTGCTTCAGCACAACTGCCTCTGTGCCCGCGGGCTGGGTCGGGGTCGACATGGTCGCTGTCGACTGTGTCGGGAGACGGGGTGTCGAAAGACGGAGATAAAGAGAAGAGGGAGGAAGAGGTGAGGAGGAGGTGTAGGAGAGGACTGCTGAGGTCCTCGATTGACGCGATCCAGACAGAGTCAGCCGAAAGATTGGTTCCGATGACGACGCCGCAGAACGGCGCTCGCACAGGCCGTTGCTTAGCGGGCCTCCACAAGTCCTTCGCCCCGACACGCCGCGAGCCTCTCACAGCGGAGAACTACGCTAGCACAAGTGCACGGCGCCGCGCCGTGTCTCTCTCTCGTGTCGAAGAGAGGTGGAGGTGATTCTGAATTTCTGAGATTGCTTCATCGTTCCCTATCCCAAGCACAACCGAAACCCGAAATCAGCTCACCCGGAGCCCGGAGCAAGCACAAAGTTGAAAATAACTATGAGACTCCCGCAGCACGCGCAAGACCTCTCGGCCCAGCTGGCGCCGCAGCGGCGCTGGATCCTCGCTGGCGCCGCTGTTGTCACCCTCCTCTTTCTCGGATACTTCATGTTCAGCAACGAGAGTGTCGCCGTCATGAGCGTCTTCCACATTGGTACGTACCGCACAGCGAGCACAGTGAGCTGTGCATGCTGCGTGCTCATCCTTGCACTCGCTCGCTTCCCATACTCCCAGCATCTCAGTCGACTCTCTTCGACAGCTGGGAGATATCTCGACCTCCTATCGGACCACCTCTCCTCTCAAGCAAGGAGACGAGATACGGGAAGAATTGAGGGAGTAGGAGACCCGGGAGTGATGCACACACCAATGAACCCCCCGCTAACACCACAGTCGCCTTCAAGCTCGCGCGCCCCACCGACCTGCCGGAACTCACGACCCGCTTCCTACAGCTCCAGACCACCTGCCAGCTCGACGGGCGGCCGTACATCCTCTCCCTGAAGGGAGGGAAGCAGACCTCGCCCGAGAAGCTCGACGGGGGCATGCAGGTCGTCTTCCTCGCCGAGTTCGCCAACCAACAGGAACTCGAGTACTACGTCTTCCGCGACCCGGTGCACGACGCCTTCAAGACGGGGCTGAAGGATCTCGGCGTCGAGAGCGTCACGGTGCTCGACTTTACGGATGGGGTTTGGCCTCAATGAGTGGTGGAGATATGGATGCATTCTGTAACAACTTGGACGGATTATAACGGCTACGGATGGGCTGAACGTTCGGTGCTGGGTCTACGATGGAAAGGAGGGTTTAGCGGGTATCATTCGAATCTAGGTTGCTGGGGTTGGAGGAGCTCAGCGCTCTCCAGCGACGCCGGTGCGCTTAGCTACGTCTGAACCAGCCCTTCTTCGCGGCCGGGGCAGGCTGCGCGGGCTGGTTCAGCGGCGTCTGCTCGTGAATGTGGGCGGGGTGACCTCCAGTCGCGAGCACATCAGAGGCAAGCTGGGGGTTGCTCGACGCGGAAGTACCGTGTGCGCCCGGTGCAAGGGCAGCGTGGGCGACCTGGTGGCCGTGGGCCGGGTCGTTGGAGAGCGAGTCGGCGAGGTTTTGCGCGCCGCGCTTCACGAGGAACTCCTCGAGCAGAGCGGCATTACGCCAGTTCGCCTTCCAGACGGCGAGTGCGACGTCTCCGACAAGAGGAACGAGGCTGAGATTAGCTAAAACATGATAAGAAGAGCTGGTGAGAGATGAAAACTCACCCGACTCCCGCGGACACGGCGTTGTTGAACAGCATGTGCGTCACGAGGCTGTCGGGAATGTCGAGCTTGCGCGCCGGCTTCACCACGAGCGTGTAGTTGAGAATAGCGTCCGTGATGTCTCCGAGGCCGGGGATGATACCTGATGTCAGCTGTCTGCGGCCGCTCCTAGCTGAGTGCCACTCTGCTGTGTCTCAATGTTCGCCATCACGAGGGCGGAGCTCCAGTCCAGGCCCCGCCACGTCTCAGACATCTTTCCCACACAAGATAAGGCGGCAGCACTCCGACTTACCAATGAAGAAGGTCCATCCCACACGGAAACCGCACAGGTTCATTCCCTTGTCGAGGTAGTGCGCGCGGCGACGGATCTTGCGGAGCGCCTTGGCATCGCGCTTGCTGAGGCCAGGGGGCACGTCGCGCTTCGTCCGCTTCGCGCGGCCGTGCTCGTCGACGACCGTCTCATAGTACGGGTCCTCGGGTTCGTAGGCCATGGCCGAGTTCTTGAAGGTTTTCTGATGTCAGCGCTTGCCTTCCTCGCTCGATGTAAACACTGTTGTCGTCAGAGTGGAGCTCACTTTCGCGTACGACTGGAGGATGGCGCTCATCGTGCTGGTGGGCTATGCGGGTGGGTGAGAGGTGAGAGAGGATAATGAGAAAGAGAAGAAAGAGATGCGCGCCGGGGGCTGTCTGATCAAAGAACGAAGGGAAGGAGTGTCTGAGGTCGGACGGAAGGTCGGTATTGTAAGGTGGGGCTAACGTTACGTGCGACGAGGGATATTTCTGTGGCTCCAGCGATCTGGTGTGCCTCGCCACCCGTCTCCGCCGGTATGACGTCTGTGCGTCGATCACCCGGAATCATAATTACTTACAATTTGCGCTCTAATCGCGCCGACGCGCGTTCCTATTCCGCCTTCTTAGAAACTTCTGAGCATCGCCTCGAAATAATGCTCATGGTTTGGACCCATGTGATGTGCCCTTTCCATGCAAGAGGAGGTTCGGTCAGTGGCAAAATGCAACGCAACGTCTGTATCCACTAGTATGCAATACATGCAGGTCCATCTAACTAGGCAGCGACATCACCCTCGGTCTGCGTAGCAGGTGCTGCTCCCTGCTGACCAGCGTTAGGCCKCGTCTGGCCYCCCGTCCTTCCTCCACGACCCCGGCGCTCACCACCCTGGCCACGTCCGCCACGCTCTCCTGAACGCTGCTCRGCAGTGTTCTGCATRGCRACCTGRACRGCCTGCGACCGGAACGCAAGACCACGRGTRGCCTCGATSAGCGTAGTCGTGGGCGTCGATTGCGGYCGCGAGATGTAGAGCATGTTCGACTTCAGGTCGATCTTGGCGTCGACACCCATRCGCGAGTCGCGGATRAGGTTGACGATCCACTTCTCTCCCTCCTCGTAWGACAGGTTCAGCGTCTTGGACAGGTCGCTGATGTCGATGCGCTGGTGGATGCGGCAGAAGATCTCCGAGATCAGCCAGCGCGCGTTCTCAACAAAGTCGGCGGCGAAGCCAGACAGGAAGAAGTCCTTCTGGACGACCTGCTCGGCGACAGCAAGGCGCTGCTGAGCCCGCTCGAAGTCGAAGTCGCAGAAGAGGTCCTTCAGGAAGGCAGTGACGGGGTCAGAGTACTGGTACTCCTCCATCTGGACGATGCGAGTCAGGTCCTTGACGTGGTCGCGGTTCGAGCGGGAGCCGGCAGGCTTGGGGGCACGTCGCGAGATGATGGCGGCAGCGACGAGGTAGCGGAGGAGGTGGGGGCAAGATGTCTGGATGGTGTTAAGGTAAGCGGGCGACAGGAACATGTCGAGAAGTCCCTGGCAACCCTGGGCGTCGCCGAGGTTGAAGAAGACGAACAATGACCAGTGAAGCAGCCAGGTGCGGGCCTGGAGCTGGTTCAGAGGCTTGGCCTGAGCAGCCGTCTGGGGGTTGTCGATGAGGTCACGGAGGTCCTTGACCTCGACAAGGGCGGCCTCCCATTCACCGGTAAGAATGTTCGAGGCGAGCTTTCCCCAGTGGGCCGAGATGTTGAGCTCCTGGGTGGGCGAGAAAATGAGGAAGTGGTAGAGGAAGTTGGCGGCGTCACCGTAAGCACCAAGAGAGTACTGGTACTGTCCGAAGTGGTACAGCGCGTTGATCTGCTCGAGCGAGATGTTGTAATCCGTCCTCAGCAGCTCGACGTTCTTCTCCTTGTCCATTCCACCCTTGAGCTTGGCGACAGCCTCGGGGTCCTCGATGACCTTCATGATAGGCTGGGCGGCATCCTGGAGGCTCTTGTAACGCGCGGTAGCCTCGTCACGGAGCTTCTGGAAGTCGGTCTGCTCGACAGCGACGCCCTCAGACTTGGCCTGCTCGTAGAGCTGCTCAACGTAGTCGACCATGTTGGTTCCCTTAACGAGGTCATATCTGTGACGAAAGTCAGTGACACGCACGCGATATCGAATTTCGTGTTGACGCACTGGGCCTTGGTCACCTGAGCGGCGGGGAAGACCTTGGTCTCGGAGAGGTGGTCGATGAGAGGGATAGCAAGGTGACGGTCGAGCTGAGGGATGAGTTTCTGTGGGTGTGGTCAGCATGCCGTCTCATCTCGCGTAGTGTCGAAGGCAATCGTAGCCCCCTTGCTGGACGCACTTGGGTGAGGTCGTACTTGGCCAGGTCAGCCTGGGTGGCGGCGTCGGCGGACATCGTGTCGAGAATTTCTAGGTCGGGGTGCCGCGTTGCGCTTCCCCGCTTTTAGATATGAACTCGGTCTGGATAGAGAACGCGAGTAGGTTGGGTTATGGACGCTGCTTGCTGCTCGCCGGCGCTCTATGGTGTGACCAGCGAACAATGGACTTCCAGAGCTGCAAAAACGAGCGTGCCCCCTAATCCCGAAACCCCGGCCCCCGCCTGGCGAGCCCTCCACCATGTGGCGTTTCACTCATACCTAAGTCATCAATGCGCTAAATCCAGAACCGAAAATCTATGCATGGTGGTTGTCCGAGTTGATGATGCAACAATGCAGTAGTACAGAATCGTGAGAGAACAGGATATATATGAAGATAGTCTACAGGAAGAAGGTTCGGCGGGACACCTCCATCTTGGGCTGCCGGTTGTCAGCGATCGCGATCGTTCCTGGCGAGCGATGGGACTTACCTTCCACTTCCACTCGTACTCCTGCTCCTCGTCCAGAGCCGGAATCGCCTGGCCACTAGGAGTGATCTCACCGCGAGCCATAGCGGCAGCAGCCTCAGCCTCGTCGTCCTTCTCCTGCTGCGCGACATCCTCGTCGTCGCTGTCGTCCACGGCGAACTCAGTGTCGCCACCCTTGTCACCACCCGCGGCCATGCGACCGTCAGCCGCCTTGACACCAGGCAGACCCTTCCGCATCCACCGCAGCTTGAGCGTGAAGCGAGGGCCAATCTCTTGGAGCTTGGCCTCCGTCGGAGAAGCAAACGCGTAACGGTGACGGCGGAAGAACAGGAAGTCTCGCTGGTTGTGGAGAGTGACGACCTGTCGTCCGCGGAATTGAGGAAGCGAAGGGAAGAGCTGGCCGAACATGCGTCCGACGGCGTTACCGAGCAGCGTCGTGAAGCCGTTCAGGATGAGCTCGGGGGAGTGCGCGGTGGGGCGAGCGTGTTTCTGCAGTTAGCTTCAGCCTCACAATCGTAGCTTACGTAGATTTCAGAGCTGAGCTGCACGCTCGAGAGCTTGAAGTACGCCGTCGGTCCAGCCGGAAGGTTAATAAGAGTGATAGCATCTGCGAACGTCAGTCACCCGCCGCTGCTGCTCAGCTGCGATCTAAACTCACTGGGCTTCTTGTGGTCCTCGTTCACAACAATGCAGGCGTGGAAACCGCGCTTCGCAGCCCAACGAGCCACACGACCAAGCTCGAATCCACGACCCTTGGGGCGCTCAAAGAACTCGCCTCCGGGGAAGACATTCTTGAGCTCGTCGCAGAATTGGTAGGTCGCCTTCGTAGGACCAGGCGAGGTCGTGAGCAGAATGCGGGGAGGGCCCGTCATGACGGGCGCCTGCTCCTCCTGCTCCTCGGCATCCTCCTCCTCTGCCTCCTCCTCTTCATCTCCATCCTCCTCCTCCTCCACATCGTCCCCATCCTCAGCATCGGCTTCGGCCTTGCGCTTCAGAGTCTTCTTCTTCGAGGCGGGGGCAGCCTCTTCCTCCTCCTCATCCTCAGACTCTCCCTCCTCGTCCTGGTCCATCTCCTCATCGTCCTGCTCCTCGTCCTCCTCAGCGTTCACGAGTCTTGAGGCGGCGGCCGCACGCTGCTCAGCAGCGCGCAAGCTCGCCGGGTCGGCCGTCAGGTACGAGGACGAGTCGTAGATACGGGTGTTGTCGATCGTGCGCGGGACGTTCTTCGCCAGACGAGCCTGACAGTCAGCTTTAATTCACGACACCCTCACGATATACTAACCTGACGAAGCTCCTCACCACCCTCTCCGCGTTCGGCCTTCTTGATCTGGGCGTCAGTGTCTAATGGAGCACGGTGGGACTCACGGCCATGCGACGCTGCAGCTTCTCCTGTCCCTTCTCACGACGGGACTTCCGGTGCTGCTCTGAACGCTTCATAGCGTTGGCGATCTTCTTGTCGCGACCCATCTTGGCTGTTGTTGACGTGCTTCCAGGTATCGAGCTTGATCGCCGAACAGAGTCGTTGAACTTCTCCACCGTCCGAAATCTTGAATCTGGGTGGCGGCAACCGGCGGACTCAAAAGTTATGCGATCACGTGACTGTCACAACAACATTGCAAGAACAGTCGCGTCAACTTCTCGGATCGCGTCCAAACTCTGTACACTACACTTGCCGCATAAACACCTAGCCATGCCGTCCATGTTTGCGGGGGCCACTTCTAGCCGTGGCTTAGGACGCGTCAACTCTCTACAGAGGAATTGGGAGGAGCCGGACGACGACGAGCCAATCGCTATCCCGCCTCCGAGTAGTCAGGAGATCGAATGGTCCCCAAGTCCAGAGGTGTGAGTGACTGACCGTTGCGCCGGGCGGCCACTGCATGAAATATTCCGCTAACTCATTAAGGATTAAGCATAAGCCGAACCCATTCACGGGCCCGAAGCCGACCGTGGTCGCCTCAGCGCAGCCACAGTCTGATGAAGCCATGACGCCGGCGGAGCGCAGACGTCGCGCGATTCTCGCCGCGCTTTCGACGAACACCGGCAGCTCTGCATCTGCAAGTGCTCCCCCTCCTAAGCAGAACGCTTCGTCTTCAAGAGCGCCTGCACGTTCGACGCCATCTGCGCCGCTACCTCTCCCAAGTTTGCCCAGTCTCTCTAAACCTTCGAAGCGGCCATGGGAGGAGGACTTCTCGTGAGGAAGACTACAGTGAGGCATATGCTGACTCTGCAGAACGGCAAAGAAGGTGTTGGCGACAACGGACTCGAAGGCCGGCCCCTCCAAGCCCGCAGTGAAGCGTGTCAAGGCTCCTACCGTCGACATCCGTCAGAAGATCTTGCTCAGCAATGAACAGAACAAAGTCTTGCAGCTCGTCGTTCATGAGGGACTCAACGTCTTCTTCACCGGATCCGCGGGAACGGGAAAGTCCGTTCTGCTTCGCGAGATTATCCGCGCACTGAGGAAAAAGTTCGCCAAGGCGAACGACGCTGTGGCAGTGACTGCTTCCACGGGCATTGCTGCATGCAACATCGGTGGAGTGACGCTCCATGCATTCGGCGGCGCCGGTCTGGCATTGGAGCCGGCTGATGAGCTCTGCAAGCGTATCAAAAGGAACAAGAAGGCTGTCCCTCGTTGGTTACGCACGAAAGTGCTTATCATTGATGAAGGTATGTGGCATTCTGAATGCCTCCGGACTAACGTCAGTGTCGATGGTGGACGCAGACCTCTTCGACAAGTACGATCAGATCGCACGAATCATGCGCAAGAAGCCGGATGTTCCGTTCGGTGGTATGCAGGTCGTCGTGACTGGCGACTTCTTCCAGCTTCCCCCGGTCACCAAGGGCAGCAACGCATCCAAGTTTTGCTTCGAGGCTGCCTCCTGGGGGAAGACTATACAGAGGTCGATCAACCTATCCCAAGTCTTCCGTCAACGCGACGAGAGTTTCATCGAAATGCTCAACGAGATGCGTTTCGGTAGGCTGACTCCCGAGTCCATCAACCGTTTCCGTTCCCTCTCCCGCACCATCCACTACGACGATGGCATCGAGCCGACAGAACTGTTCCCCCGCCGTGAAGACGTTGAGAGATCGAACAGCTACCGTATCCAAGCCCTCAACACTGAAGGGTTCTCGTATCCCTCGTCAGACGGGGGCACGATCACCGACCCCGCCCAGAAGGAGAAGCTGCTGTCTAATTTCATGGCGCCCAAGACCATGAATCTCAAGATCGATGCCCAGGTCATGCTCATCAAGAACGTGGACGAAACCCTCGTCAACGGCAGCATGGGCAAAGTTATCGGCTTCTGCCATGTCCACGACTTCATGCTCGACTCCAACGGCAAGTGGCGCCGGGACGTTGCAGGTTCAGACGACGAGGCGGAGGACGGAGCGCGCAAGTTACGCTCGATCTTACGCCAGAAGGTGGCGAAGGATGCCAAACCCTTCCCGGTCGTGCGCTTCAAGGTGCCTGGCGGAACCCAAGATATGCTCGTCGAGTACGAGACATTCAAGAGCGAGCTGCCCAACGGCGAGATTCAGGTGCAGAGGGTACAGCTGCCCCTGATCCTCGCCTGGGCCATGAGTATTCACAAGTCGCAAGGACAGACTCTGGACCGCGTCAAGGTCGACCTCGGCAAGGTGTTTGAGAAGGGCCAGGCGTATGTTGCCCTGTCTCGAGCAACGTCTCTGGAAGGTCTGGAGGTTCAGAATTTCCGTCCGGACAAGGTCATGGCGCACCCGAAGGTGGCGAAGTGGTCTGCGACTCTGCAGGAGCTCAGGTAGCTGTCTGACGCCGGTGCGTGCACGTCATATGCTGTTAGTGCCTCATGCGTTCTGTTTATATTCTGTAACAACATCACCTCATCACTTCATCACCTCATCCAACCACATGTAGAGTAGCCTTCAGCATTCAGCAATGAGCATGCAGCATGATGTTTATGTGCGTGGACGGAGATGATGAAACGGCGCGCAGTATGCGGGCGCAGCAGGGTCAATCATATGAACGCGTAGGGTGATTCATAATGCACTGCCACTGCGGAGGGCTATGGTGGCTACGGTGGCTACGGTGGGGTGAGCTGCTACGCATGCGCGGCTGTGGTGGTTGATGCAGCAGTGCAGCCGAGGCAGAGAGGCAGAGGCGACAACGCGCTACATGAAGGGGTCAGGGTGTCGCGCGCAGTCGAGAGCCAAATGGGCCCAGTCAGCGCGGTCGGCGTGGTCTGTACGGTGGGTCGCCCGCGCAGCCCCTGGGTGCATGCGGGTCCAGTTGGGTGGTGGACCGAGTTGAGCGACAGCACTAGGGCGTGCGGGCTGAGGCGACTGCGGGCCTGGGCCGGGTTTGATCGCCCCATGCTCAGCCAGGCACGGTCAGTCAAAGGCATGAACCCTCAGCCTGGCCGGCCTGGCTGGACTCCATGTCTTAGGACTGAGGCAGACCTGGCTGGCGCGGCTGGCCTGGCTGGGTGGTCCTGATCACTTTGGCTGCTGCGCATCTCTGCGTCCGCAGCGTCACAGTTCTCTCCATCCCCACCACCCCTACCACCCGCAGCCGCAGCCTCACAGAGCTGAGGAGCTCCTCGCAGTCGCAGCAGCTACGGCGTATGCAGTTTAACGAGAGCCATGCATCTCTCTTTGCTTCTCGCAGCGACTTCACTTCATCGTCTTCTCTCACTACTCATCTCCATCTCTCCATGCTTTAAACCCGTCACCGCGAGCCGGACGCCAAGAACACTAGTGACAAAGCTTCCCGGCCATATCGCGTCTTCAATCATGATTCTGCCTCAAGACACCAAGGAGCCCTTGGTCGACTCTGACACCGAGCTCGACTTTGACCTCGACGAGGACGACTTCGTTCCCCCCTACTCCCCTGCCCCTGCCGACAACGCTCCCCTCCTCTCTCACCAGGACGACATTGAGCTGTGCCCGCCGCCATACAGCACCACTGGAAGTGACGTCGAGGCGGCCTGCAAGCGCCAGCAGACTCCTCTCCGGGAACGACTGCAGAAGCGTCGGATACGGATCCTGTGGTCCTGCCTCGCTGTCGTCGTCCTCTACACCACCCTCGTTACCGTCTTCACGGCACACCACCGGCGGCCGCACCACTCGCATTTCCGCCCGCACCACTCTCCTTTCGACACCTTTGGCGTTCTCGGCGACGAGGCTGGCTCCGACTGCGCAGTCTTCTCGCCAGGCGCACCCTACCCGCACCGTAGCGACCGCGCGCAGCGCAGCAGCAACTCGACCTTCCTGCTCTCGACGACAGAGGGAGCAGAGATTTTCGACCAGTTCCGCGGCGACGCCGTCGTCGGCGACATCTTCCTGACGGCGTACGATGAGGGAGACGACGAGGACGGCGCAGTCTACCACGGCGACGAGCCGCCAAAGTCGGCCGAGTACGTGCGCATGACGGTTGAGGCCGTTTACGACGTGGACGACGCCGATCGCGACGAGGGCGCAGGCTGGGACATGCTCCGGGCCTCGCAAGTGTGCATCGTCCGCCGCCGCGAGGTGCGCCCGTCGTACCCTGGGCCTGGCCGCAGTCTGCGCAGCCACGCCCACGAGGTCCTCGGCGTCGACATGTACGCCGTCAAGCCAGCCGATGTCGACCGCCTCCCCCTCCACTTCCGCCTGCATGTGCAGGTTCCGCGCAAGACGTCAGTGGAGCGCATAGAGCACATGGGACTGCGCAGCACCATGCCCCCGCTCCTGCTCCAAGGCGCTGCGGGAAGAGTCAACGTGGACGGGCTCTCTGGCGTGGCGCTCTCGGCGCTGCGCATCCGCACGTTAGCGGGTAGCATCGACGTGCACGACACGGAGGCGGAGGACATCTCCCTGCGCGCAGACAGCGGGCACATTTCCGGCTCCCTTGCGGTCTCGAAGCAGCTCGAGGCTCGCACCTCGGCGGGCAAGATCGATCTCGAGCTTAGCCTCGCAGAGGGCAAGTGCGGCCCCGTCGACGCAGACGTGAGCACAAAAGCGGGCTCGATCAACCTCCGGCACGGCGCGTGGGCCCCGTGCCGCACGCTCCGCGAGAACTTGGGCAGTTCGGCAGGCGACATCCGCGTCGCGGCGCACCCCCGCTTCGAGGGGTCGTTCCGGCTCGAGACGGCCATGGGCAAGCTCGACGTCCAGGACACCGGCGCCAAGGATCCGGAAGGCAAGGGGCGCAAACGCACGATTCGCAAGAACCAGAGGGGCGGGTGGGGACATCAGAGCATTAGGGGCACTGTGGGCTGGGAGCATGAGCTCAAGTCCAAGAGCTCGGAGTTTAGGGCTGAGACGGCCGTGGGCAAGATTGAGGTTGCGTTCTAGGCGATGTTCATTACTTTGTATTATCTCCTTTGTATTAGTATGTTATGGGCTTTTCCACGGGACACTGGGTTGCACGAGATGCGCTGAACGGGAGGAAACATCCCTAGGTGAGGAAGACGCTGAGACGAACGCCGCAGAAGGAACTGATGTTTCGGTCTGTCTGTGTCGGATGCATGCTGCAGCACGCTTCGCAAGCAACACACGGAACACATGCAACGCTCACCAATGGACGGCACCGGCATTCCTCTCAGCACGCAAGAGGAACAGATGCCCAATCCGAACTCTTATCTCACGCCACCAGCGGCCACGGGGCCGGAATTGCCGACTCGGACACAGTTGACCGATCATTCCATGCCTCCCTCCAACTTTCTTTCCACACCCTACAACCCCATGTCCGTCCCCGACGTTCCCGACGTCATCGCGGTCAACTCGCTCGTCGCGCACATCCTCGGCGCCGGCCCGTCCGCCTTTGGCCTGGACGCCCTTCCCTGCCCTGTTGAGATCACGCTGCGGATCGAGCTCGACCCCTCCGTCGTCCCAAATGACGCAGACAGCATGCCCGGTCTCGGCGTCAACTACTCTTCTGTCTCGAAGGCGGTCTATGCCGCTGTCAGCGGCAAGAGCTTCGCTAACCCGGCTGCCATCCTCAGTACGGCGGCGAGGGTCCCGCTAGCCCTGGAAGCTGTCAAGGCTGTGGAAGTTCGGGCGGTGCTCCCGAGAGCATTGCTGCAGGGGACTTGCGCTTATGAGAGGAGATTCGAGAGACTGGGAGAGGGAAGGAGCACGGAGGGAGAGCTCAGGGGACGAGTGGAGAATATGGGCGTCACGACTGTGATTGGGCTGCATCCCCACGAGAGGGCGGAGAAGCAGCGCCTCGAAGTCGACGTCGCTGTCTCTGACGTGCCCGAGGGATGGGGACACAAAGTCTTCGCCGACGACGCTTACAAGGTGAGTCACCAGCATTCGATCATCGCTGACCGCAGTTCCTCGAGGCCAGCGCCTTCGGCACCCTCGAGTCGCTGGTGGACACCTTCGCGCGCCACCTGCTTTCGCTCGACGCCGTCCCTGTCCAGTCAAGAGTGGACGTCACCTTCCGCAAGCCGTCTGCGCTCCCCTTCGCGACGCCGAGTATCTCTGTTTCCCGCTCTCGTGCCGACTACGCCTCAAGAGGCGGGGTGCGGGACATGTCCACGGCAGCGATCACGCAGGGCCTGGCCGGCGGAGCGGCCGAGGCTTCCTCCTCTTCCGCCCCCTCCAGCTCTACGGCCACGAAGCGCCCCGGATCCTTCGGCGCCTCCGTCCCGGGCGAGCGCATCTTCCTAGCGATAGGGAGCAACATGGGCGACAAAGTGGGGCATGTGCGGCGCGCCATCGTCGAGCTCGAGGCGCGCGGCGTCAAGACCATAGACACGTCACGGCTCTATGAGTCCGACCCCATGTACGTGACGGACCAGGAGGTGTTCCTGAACGGAGCATTGGAGGTGCGCACGGCGCTCGAGCCGCTGGAACTCCTGCGCGTGCTGAAGGAGGTCGAGGCCGAAGTCGGGCGGACCAAGACGTTCCGCAACGGTCCTAGGGTACTCGATGTCGACCTGGTCGCGTACGGCAGTCAGGTCGTCTCAATCGGCGAGGCGGGCGTGGACGGCTGGCTCCGCGTGCCCCACGCCAGTGTGGCGGAGAGGGAATTCGTCCTCAGGCCGCTGGCCGATATGGATCCGGACCTGAACCTCACCGGCGTGGGACAGGTGAGGGACCTGCTTGCGCGTGTCGAGCCCGGAGGCCTCGTGCCCATCATCCCCTTCCCCGCCCCCTCACGGCCTATGCGCCTGCACCGTCCCGCGACACCAGAGATCATGGCGATCTACAATGCGACTCCCGACTCGTTCTCTGATGGCGACGCGCGGCGGACCGATGCCTCTCACGCCTTGAGCGACTGTGAAGCGCTCATGGCCCTTCCCTCTCCGCCGGCCATCATCGACGTTGGTGGCATGAGCACCCGTCCCGGCTCGACCCCCTGCTCCCTCGACGAGGAACTCTCCCGTGTCGTGCCGCTCGTCCAAGCCATCCGCATTTCTGACGGCGCCCTGGCCGCAGTCCCAATCAGCGTGGACACGTACCGCCCCGAAGTTGCCTCTGCCGCAGTCGAGGCAGGCGCGAGCTGCATCAACGACGTGCGCGGCGGCACCGAGCCAGGCATGTTGGCCGCCATGGCCGCCGCCTCCGTGCCCGTCATCCTCATGCATAGCCGCGGCGACAGCACCTCCATGCTCTCAAAGGAAGCGCACGACTATGACACCTACGGCGGCATTTTCCCCGGTCTCCGCGCCGAGTTGGGGACTATGGTGCGCAACGCGCTCGGGGCCGGCGTGAAGAGGTGGGACATCGTGCTCGACCCTGGGTTGGGATTTGCGAAGAATGACGCGGACCAGTTGAGTATGCTGAAACACCTCGACCAGATCTGTACCGGTGAGCTGGCGGCGTATCCCCTCCTCGTTGGGGCTAGTCGGAAGGGACTGGTGGGCAGGGTGACGGGGCGGAAGGAGGCGAAGGAGCGGGATTGGGGAGATGCTGCGATCAACACGGTTGCTACTATGAGTGGCGTCGTTGATATTCTGAGGGTGCATGATGCCCGAGGAGCCCAGGAGAGCGTGGCTATGGCCAAGGCTATCCGGGACGCCAAATAGCGCCAAGTAGGTACAGAGGGGTGCATGCATACAACAGCATTTTTGGATATACAACAGATGTGAATGCTTGATGGGATGGCTGAGGTCAGCTATGGCAAATGGCTCAGCTCACACTCAGATACTGATGTCAGCTTCGCGTCGGAACTGTAAGCTTACCCGGACTCGTGCTTCGACTTGCTTGCAGATCTCACTCGTTTCGTATCTGGCATGAGCTTATCGGCGGCAATCGAGTAGCTCACCCCTATCCCTCTGATGTCAGCTGCCTTCAACGGTCCGCAGCTCTCACCCCTCGCGTCTCTCCTTGGACTTGAGGGCCACTAGTGTCTCGCATGAGCTTTCCAGAGTCAACGCGCAGCTCACGCCTCCACCTGATGTCAGCTCAAACACGGTCTGTCCACAGCACGTACCCGACCTCGCGGCGAGTTCGAGGCACTACGTGTCTGGCATTAGCTCGCAAGCAGGTGCCAGCTCACCCTCCCATCCGCTGTTGTCAGCTCCATCGCAGTGGACAAACTTACCCGGACTTGAGGCAGTACGTCGCCTCGCCCTCGGGCATGTCAGGCGAATCCTGGAGTTTGGCGATACGCTCCTCGCCGCGGCCCTTGCGGAGCTGGATACGGGTTGCCGAGCTGGCATCAGCTACCAACTTACGGGCAAGCTTACGCATGCGCGAGGACATGGCCTGGTATCAGCTTCTCCCAGGCAAGACAGCTCACCTCCAACCGGCTTGGCGCTGGACGCAGCAGCGAACCTGGCGTCAGGTCAGTGGATCGCCAGGCTACCTACATGGCGGCGGCCTGGTGTCAGCTCGTTCGAAAGAGGCAGCATACCCCAGGATCAGCCTGGACCTGGTTCGTGAGCACGACGGCGACGTTGAACTCCTCGGCCAGTTTCTGAAGACGCGACAGGAACAGGTTGAGTTTCTGACATCAGCTCAAGACCTGCTGCATAAAAGCTGACCTGTTGGCGTTCGCTGAGCTCGCCACGGCCCGAGTAGTCCTGGCCTGGACGTTAGCTTGACGTAGGCTTCTGTAGCTCACGGAACAGGTTCATGATGCTGTCGACGATGATCAGCTTGTACGAGCGGTCGTCCATGAATCTGATGTCAGCTGCCGCGGAGTGGGATTGAGCTGAGGACCCACTGAATGGCCAGTTCGACGAGGAGCTCGCACTGCTGCTCGCTGCTCCATGCGCGCGCACAGAGGATGTTCTCAAGCGCCTGCTGCCCATCCACGCCGAAACGGTCCGCGACGGCACGCACACGGTCGGGGCGGAATGTTCCTCTGCCTCGTCAGCTTAAGCAAGAACTAGACGAGCTGACTCAGTGTCAATGTACGCGACCTTGCCCGCCGCGCCGCCCTGGTCCTCTGGCAGCTGGGTGGAGACACACAGAGTGTAGCACAGTTGGGTCTGAGGTTAGCTGTGGGGAGGTATTCGCAGCTGTGCAGGGGAGACCCCACCTTGCCGGTACGGAACTCGCCGTAGACCTCGGTGATGCTCTGGGTGTTGATGCCGCCGCCGAGCATGCCGTCGACAGCCTTGGAGCCCGTGCTGATTGTGAAGACTGTTGCACGGCGCTCGGACACCTCGACGCCCGTCGCGAAGCTGGGCGGCTGAGATCAGCTCGACAATCATGGCGCAAACAGCTCACAAGCAGCTTGGCACAGACCTCCTGTTCGTTAGCTGCAAGTGTCGTAAGGTTAGCTCACCTTCAACTTCTCGATCTTGGCCTTGTGGAGTCAGCTAGACGTCCGAAAGAGACAGCTGTACCTCGGAAAAACCCTGTGTGTCAGCTGAGGTGATGATGGGAGTAGCTCACCTTGATCTTGGCCAGATTCTTGCGCGGGGTCTGCGCAACTCCCAGCACAGTCACGATGCCGTTCGCCTTGAGCTTGCCGATGTCCGAGACGTTGATGCCCTGCGAGCTGTCAGAGAGGACTAAGTTGTAGCTCACATGAGACTGCAGCTCGTCCACCGACTTTCCGTCAGCTGATGTTCAATGACCCGCGAGCTACCTCGTAACCGAAAACCTGGGGGTCAGCTATCAACCACACCTTGGCAGCAGCACGCTGCCGCTTGAGGCCGTACTTCGTCACCGTTATCAGACATGATGGTAGCGCAGAGCAATCAGTAGGATGTCAATGAGGTGATGAGAAGAAGAGAACAAACATCTGTTAGTCAACATACAGGTGACGAGGAAGACACTAAGCAAGGAGCTGAGTCACCTGGAGCGTGTGAGTGATCGGCGCGCACTGCGCCCTCCTTTCGAGACGCGACCTTCCAAACCTCCACCGAGCGAAGCTGCTCACACGAACGTGCAGTACACAAACAACCTCAACACATCGACCTGCGATAACAGTGATTTTAACAGCGACGATGTCAAAGGTTGGTGACTGCTCGTATGATAACCGCCTTATTGCCGGGCACGCGCGTGCCAGTTCATGCAGGCCCCATGGGCGACTAACTCTCCGTGCCTGCTTCGGCATCTCTGTGCGGTGGTGTGAGGTGCGGGGTAATTCGGCCGAGATTCGCCCAAAATTCCCCTCCAACCAGCACCTCGCGCTTTCTAACTCGATACCCGACGCGGAGAACGTGATCTTTTGACTTCTTTCAACACTCACCTCTCCTCACCCAAAATGCTTGCTCAACGACGCGCGAACACCCTCGCGCGCACCGTCCTGGGCCGCCGTGGCCTCGCCACTCCCACCTCGCTGCCCGCCAAGGACTACGCCGCTATCACCCCTCCCTACCCCCGCCTCATCAAGACCCTGGATGAGGTTCGCAACGTTCTCGGCAAGGACCGCAAGCTCACTCTCGCCGAGAAGATCCTCTATGCTCACGTTCGCAACCCCGAGGAGTCTCTCGGTGGCGGCGGCAAGATTCGCGGCGAGCGCTACCTCAAGCTTCGCCCGGACCGTGTCGCCATGCAGGACGCCTCTGCCCAGATGGCTCTTCTCCAGTTCATGACCTGTGGTCTTCCCGACACTGCCGTCCCCGCCTCGATTCACTGCGACCATCTTATCCAGGCCTACCGTGGCGCCGCCGAGGACCTTCCTCGCTCCATCGACCAGAACAAGGAGGTCTTCGAGTTCCTTGAGTCGGCCGCCAAGAAGTACGGCATCGAGTTCTGGAAGCCCGGATCGGGTATCATCCACCAGATCGTGCTCGAGAACTACGCCGCCCCCGGTCTTCTCATGCTCGGTACCGACTCGCACACCCCCAACGCCGGCGGTCTCGGTATGCTCGCCATTGGTGTCGGTGGTGCCGACGCCGTCGACGCCCTCACCGACACCCCTTGGGAGCTCAAGGCTCCTCTGATTACCGGTGTCAAGCTCACCGGTCAGCTCCAGGGCTGGGCTGCTCCTAAGGACCTCATCCTCCACCTCGCCGGCAAGCTTACTGTCCGTGGCGGTACCGGCCGTATCCTCGAGTACTTCGGCCCTGGTGTTACCTCGCAGTCGTGCACTGGTCTCGCGACCATCGCCAACATGGGTGCCGAGGTTGGTGCCACCACCTCCACCTTCCCCTACTCGGAGAACATGCGCGAGTACCTTAAGGCTACTGGCCGTGCCCCCGTCGCCGACGCTGCCGACGCCGCCGCCAAGGCTGGCTACCTCTCCGCCGACGAGGGTGCCGAGTACGACGAGGTCATCGAGATCAACCTCTCCGAGCTCGAGCCCCACCTCAACGGCCCCTTCACCCCCGACCTTGCCACTCCCATCTCCAAGTTTTCCGAGTTCGTCAAGGAGAACAAGTACCCCGAGGTCATCTCCGCCGCCTCCATTGGTTCGTGCACCAACTCGTCGTACGAGGACATGTCCAAGGTCGCCTCAATCGCCGAGCAGGCCAAGGCTGCCGGCCTCACCTCGAAGGTTCCCTTCCTTGTCACCCCCGGATCTGAGATGATCCGCGCCACCATTGAGCGAGACGGCATCGAGGGCAAGCTCGAGTCCATCGGTGCCACCGTTCTCGCCAACGCCTGTGGCCCCTGTATCGGTCAGTGGAAGCGTGAGGACAAGCAGGGCGAGGACAACATCATCCTCACCTCGCACAACCGCAACTTCCGCAACCGTGCCGACGGCAACGCCAAGACCCTCCAGTTCCTCACCTCCCCCGAGATCGTCACCGCCATGGCCTTCGCCGGCAGCGCTCACTTCAACCCCATCACTGACTCGATCGAGACTCCCAACGGACCGTTCAAGTTCCAGCCCCCCTCTGGTGACCGCCTCCCTCCCCAGGGCTACACCGGCGGTGACCTCGCTTACGCCCCCACCCCCTCGCCCAAGCCTTCCCCCGAGACCGAGGTCAAGATCTCGCCCTCCTCTACCCGTCTCGAGATCCTTGAGCCCTTCTCCACTCCCTTCCCTAACGGCCCCGCTGAGCTTCCCGAGCTCACCTGTCTCCTCCGTGTCCGCGGCAAGTGCACCACCGACCACATCTCGGCTGCCGGCCCCTGGCTCAAGTACAAGGGACACCTCTCGAACATCTCCGAGAACACCCTCATGACTGCCGTCAACGACGAGGGCGGCCAGGTCAACGTCGCCCGCGACTCCAACGGCGAGGACACGATCCCCAAGGTCATGCAGAAGTACAAGGCTCGCCAGGAGCCGTGGATGCTCGTCGTCGACGACAACTACGGCGAGGGTTCGGCCCGTGAGCACGCTGCTCTCCAGCCGCGATTCTACGGATGCCACCTCATCGTCGCCCGCTCGTTCGCCCGTATCCACGAGACCAACCTCAAGAAGCAGGGTATCCTTCCCCTCTGGTTCGCCGACAAGGCCGACTACGCCAAGATCTCGGCCGGCGACAAGGTCCAGACCGAGGGTCTGACTGAGCTCCTTGCCAACGGCGAGGGCCAGATCTCGCTCAAGGTCACCAAGCCCGATGGCGAGGTCCTCACCATCCCCACGACGCACACCATGTCTGCTGACCAGATCAACTGGCTCCGCAGCGGTTCTGCCCTCAACTTCATCGGCGAGCAGGCGCGCAAGTAAAACCCATCCCAAAACAGGCCGTCAAGGCTTTAGATATTGTATCAGTTCCTCATATGCATAGGTCATAGGTGTTTGGATCATACCATGGTTCGCGAAAGGTCCAGCGATACTCACCCAGGGACGCCACGAGAGTCCGCACTGCCGATCGTTATCGCTTGGCGGTTTGGCGGGATCAAAGTCCCTGCCGCCCTGCCCGCCCGACACACCGCCGGAAGCAGCATGACGTGACCCCCGCGCCTGCCGCCCAGCCCAGGCTAAGCCAGGCTGCGTTTCTCCACACTTGCCAGCCGTTGTTGTCAACTACCTCCTCCGCTTCCACCACCATCTCTCCCGCATCTTGACTTGTCGGACTCGCATCTTCAGATACTCCGAACACTCCTGCTTTTCCAGATCACCCGCCTGATCGCACACCTGCATCCTGCGTCCCCACCCTTTGCGCACCTACCATCATGCCGTCCGTTCCAAATACCCTGCCATTGCCATATGCGCACGCCTACACCCCGCAGCAGCCAAAGTCGCGAGAACCTCGACAACCCACGAGGTGAGCTACGAACTGCCGAATATTGAGCTAACAACAGAACTTCAAAACTCACGAATAGTGCGTTGCCATCACCGCTGTGCAGAGTGCCGAGCTGACGGCATGTCCTTTGCTGTAATTTGTTTTCAACCTGAAACGTTTGTTGTGACATTGTGACGTGCAGAACTCAAGGTCCTTCCGACTCAGCCAGAGGAGACGATCCCCGAGGAGGATGAGGAAGGCGGCATCAAGGTCATCGAGGAGGAGGGCGAGGGTGTTGAGGTTGGTTACCACCATCGCATTGGCGCTAACCACGTTCGCAGTTCTACACGCCCCTTTCGCAGATTCCCGCTGGTTCCGCGCGCCGAGATGCGCAGAAGCTCACGCGATCCGAGAAGGCAAAGCTCCCCCGAGTGACGGCGTACTGCACTGCTGCGTGAGCTGATCGAGGTGATTAGGAGCTAACGTGCAGATCATATAACCTCCCCGCGTTGCAGACGTATCTCGCGAACCGGCCCGCGAGCTACCGCACGCACCCGCGTCTCTTCGAGGCTGAGTGCCTGTACACGCAGTATCTCCCTCCTCCCTCCTCGACGAGCGGCATCCACCGAAGTCCGATCACGAAAGCGCACCACGTGCCCGAGGGTCAGCTCGTGGATGTCGACTCGGGCTCCTCGAGGTCGACAGACGAGTACAAGCGTCGCCCGGGCGTTGTGAAGCGCCCTGGTGGTCTGGGCCGGAGACGTGAGGATGCGTCGACGAATGGAAACGGCAACGACACAGACGACGACGACTGGGAGGAGGAGGACTGGGTCCCCGATGTCTTCTTGTTTGAGTACGGCACTGTCGTCATCTGGGGCATGACGGAGAAGGAGGAGAAGCAGTTCCTCCGCAGTTTGTGAGTTGCCCAGCTGCTTCCCCAACTGACATACCAGGAAGAAGTTCGAGGTCGAGCGTCTTTCTGCCGAGGACATCGAGATGGAGGACCTCAACTTCTACTACGCCGATTACTCTCGGTGAGCTAAAGTACTCTGTGTTTAGCTGACAGCAGTATCTACAACGACGTCATCACGCTGCGCAAGGGATCCTCGTACATGTGAGCTGTTTTTACCCGACACCTCAGCTGACGTCAGGACGAAACTGGCGCTGTCGCACGCGCTCTCGCAGTCTGTCAAGATCTCGCTTTTCGAGGAGCTCATCAGCGGCACGATCGAGCAGACAAAGGACATTCCGAAGAAGCTGAGCGAGACGGGAAAGATTGGCGTGAGTTGGACTCCTCCAACTAGAGACCCAAACTAACGCCCAGCTGCCGCGGAGCGAGATTATGAAGCAGATCGGCAACCTCTTCATCCTGCGCATCAACATCAATCTCGTCGGCTCGATCCTAGACTCTCCGGTAAGCTTATCGGTTGCTGATCCTCAGCTGACAAACAGGAATTCTTCTGGTGCGTATCACCGCATGCGCAGCTATCTACATGGTCGAGAATCTAACCCCCCAGGTCGTTCCCGGATTTGGAACCGCTCTACAACGCGTTCCGCGAGTATCTCGAGATCGGGCAGCGGATAGATCTCCTGAACGCGCGTGTCGACGTGAGTTCCCACCACCACTAGTAGAAACTGACACGCAGGTGCTCCAGGACATGCTGAAGCTACTCAAGGAGAGCGTCAACTCGTCTCATGGCGAGCATCTCGAGGCCATCGTCATTGTCCTCATGTGAGTTTTGGCTCAGTGTGTGATAACTGACAAGACAGCGGCATGGAAATCGTCCTCGGCATCATCACGATTCTGGTCGATCTCAGCGTTGCGTAGAGCGTTGAAATTGTACTTTTTTGTTTTACGTTGCAGTCTACTCTGATGTCATGTATAATACCGCAACTGCATGGTCCTCACAGTCTAGGCTCTGGGCCGGGCGAAGAGCGACAAGGGGGTCGGATCAGCGTGGTCACGTTGCGATCTCCGGTAGATGCGGCATCTGCGGCAGTGGCCGGGCTTTGCATGGACATGCGGCGGCTACGGCAGCGTGCGGGCTCCACCTGGTGTCCGCTTACTAGCCCATGGGTTCCGATAAACTTCAGGCCGTGTTGCTGATAAAGCAAAGGTGGACATGACCGGGGATAGATAGCGGTGGCAAACACTCGCAACGCCGGGCATCACTGTGGATGACATCAGGGATGGCCATGGAGGATCCACGAGGCGCCGCAGGAACGATCCAGCACTTGCTCCAGGGCCAGCAGGGCTGCGGGCCGCAAAGCCGATCGCCTTAGGTTGCCCCTTTGCCTGCAGCTGCAGTGCTAGAGTTGAGCGGTTACGCGGCGGCGGCCGCTCGCCCAATCATTCGTGTCAACTTTGGTAAAATTTGGCTCCGGATTCGCTGAGGTCGACTCAGAGGGCAGACCGATCTGGCCGAAAACACGCTCGGCCGCAGGGTGGTCCGGCTATACCTGCCAAGAGGTGCCGGAGCCCGTGTCCCCGGCCACTGCAATGATGCATGCTTGCACGCGTCCGGGGCCTGCTTGCGTGCGCAGAGCGGTACAGCAATGCAGTGGGTATGCGGGTACCATGGACAGCAGCCGGAGACAGGCCGGGCAGGCCGACTGACCCTGGCCCGGACGAACCGCTTATGCTGACATACCTGGCGCCTGACAACACTTCGCCGCAACCGCAACGACACGCAAAAGAATATTTATCTTTAACCGGCATATCTTGTCATCACACTTATTCTCCTTCACCACCTTTAGACACACTAGACACAATGAGCGCCGTTCCCAAGGGAGACTACGAGGGCATCCGTAACGAGGTCCGCAAGATCCTCAAGAAGCCCGGATACGACGACGGTTCCATCGGCCCCGTCCTGGTCCGGTGAGTGGCAAGCGGACGAGCGAGCGCAGCGAGCGAGTCGGAGACTCCCCCGACAGCGAAGCTAGCCCTCATAGCTAGCAGGAAGACTCGCCACCAGGCTCCTCAGAGCTCTGAGGGCGACATCGCTCGCCGCATCCCCTGTGATGGAACTTAGCTAACAGACAGTCTTGCCTGGCACGCGTCCGGCACCTACTCGGCCAAGGACAAGAACGGCGGCTCGAACGGCGCGGGCATGCGCTTCGCCCCCGAGTCGGACGACGGCGCCAACGCCGGCCTCGAGTTCGCCCGCCAGTTCCTCGACCCCATCGCCGAGGCCAACCCCTGGATCTCGCGCGCTGACCTCTGGAGTGAGTATCACTGTGATCACTGCGCTGTGCGCCAGTTGCATCGTCTCTCCCCTCCTTTCTCCCTTCTCTTCGCAATCTGTGTCCAGCTGCGCTTCGCGACTGGCAGCAGTGACAGTGCCGGCAGCTACGAGCATTTTCGCAGCGGTGGCCGCCGCCACGGGTGATCGGGTGCCGATTTTTCGATGGTTCGCTTTTCGGAAAGGTAGCGCGGTGGCGACCGCCGCCTGCCAGCCTGCCGCCGAGCCGAGGATTCGGCATGCCGCTTGCCTGGTAGCCCGCATCGGAATGCCAATGCTTGGCAACCCACCTGCATGGCGTACTCGCATCGCAGGTGCTTTGCTGCTGCGACGCGCGTGGATGCGTACTCTTTGCGTGACAGCGGTATCATAGTGACTCCGCTGCCTCTGCCGCGGATCGCCGTGATCACATGAACACGATTCCCACTTTGGCTCCGGACACGTGAACGATTCCCGCTAACAAACCAGCTCTTGCGGGTGTCACCGCCGTCGAGGCCATGGGCGGCCCCGTCGTCCCCTGGAAGGCTGGCCGCACCGACTTCCAGTCGGCCAAGCACGCGTCCGAGTACCGCGGCAGCATCGCCGACCGTCTCCCGGACGCTGCCCAGGGCGCGCAGCACATCCGCGACATCTTCTACCGCATGGGTTTCAACGACCAGGAGATTGTCGCCCTCTCGGGCGCGCACAACCTGGGCCGCTGCCACCGCGACCGCTCCGGCTTCGAGGGCCCGTGGGTCGTCAACCCCACCCGCTTCTCGAACCAGTACTTCCGTCTCCTGACCACGCGCAAGTGGACGCCGAAGAAGTGGGACGGACCCCTGCAGTACGAGACGGTCGTCGCTGGCAAGGAGCTCATGATGCTCCCCACTGACCTGGCGCTGATTGAGGACGACAAGTTCCGCCCCTACGTTGAGCAGTACGCCAAGGACCAGAAGCTCTTCTTCAAGGACTTTGCGGCCGCTTTCGGAAAGCTCATCGACCTCGGCATCAACCGCGACGCTAACGGACTCGCGTCCGTCGGCGGATGCCCCTTCGCTGGCGCCGCCCGCTCCAACCTGTAAAATCTCCGTGTTTTGTCACTTCATATTAGACCAATGCATATATTAGACTAGACCGAAAGCTCCGAGGGCGTGGTGCAACGGGTGGGAATTGCGAAGCTGTGGAAAGGCCGCAGCCTGCGGAGGCTGGGTGTCTGCGCTGAACTCGTGAGTGCAGGAAACGGAGTGCATCACGGGCTATGGCAGTACGAAACACTCGATGCAAGGTCAGTATGAGAGCGGACTCACCGGTAGAGTAACAGCTTGCGGCTGTGTACTTGGGGAACTGTGAGCCAAGGTGGGCGAGATTAGATGGCCAGGGGGTGGGGGATCCAGTCAGAGAAGAGGTGTATCAACGCTCGAGCGTCCAGTGAGGAGTCGCAGTTGACAGGAATACGGCTAAGTAGCCGAAGCTGGGGGTGGAAGCAGGCTGCGATGGGACATGGTGATCGATGTGATCCGTGAGACGATCTCAAAACCGTGAGCCGGGCCATTATATCAGACCATGGGAACGACTGACGCGGGCTGACGGAAGACTGATGTAGTTCCTGTCTTGGGGTCCGGGATATCACGTCCAGGAGAGGCTGTGTGAATGCGTGAGGACTGAGCGGCGTTCTGTGGTACTGTGAATGTGCGGAGGCTTGAGCTGCCTGGCCACAACTCTTTCAATGGATAGTGCGAACACGCGCGGTTGCTTGACACGATGTGAGATTAAAGAAGCACAAGCACACCCGATGTGAGACAAGACGCAGTGGAACGGTGAGTGTGAGTGGACGTCTCCCAGCCAGACTCAGCTCCGCTCGCTCTCGACCAGGAGTAATGGGGGAATCACACAACGTAGAACAGTGGAAACGGATGGGTTGGACTATGATAGCCAGTGAACTTCTTTCTTCCTTCTCACTCTCTCTCTCTCTCTCCCGCTCTTCCTCTCTTCTTCAGTTGTCTTTTCAATTCCTCCTCTCATCTCTTTCCTTCACTCCACGCTCCTCATGATATGATAATGTTTTGGGTTTCGCGATGTAGAGTTCCGATGGGGATGTGTAACGGAGAGTGGGGACTCACGTCGACTCACTTCGACACTTCTCCAGCTCAACACTCTGGCAAGCACTGCCTATGACGCGGGTGCGTCAGCGGCAGCAGTGCCGGAGTTACCGGCCTTCTGCCACTCCTTGTAAAGCCCATCGAGGGACTTGTGGATCATATGCGTAGGGAGGGACTTGATGATGTCCGCAATCTTCTCGTTGAGGACGTCGCTCTGTCCCGCCTGCGCCGCATACTCGGTCGTGAGGCGGTACATGGCCAGAATCGCCAGGCTGACATGCGTCTGGTGGGACGCGTAGGGCGAGTCGGACCTGATCGCTGTCGCCAGCGGCCCGTTGGCTGATGTCGGACCCGTGCCGATCGAGGCGGTCGGGTTGCGCTCTCCCCGGGTGAGGCGGAGGAGGATCTCGAGCAGATCGTTCGGGCTCGCGAGCAGGGACGCCGTGAATGCTCCCCGGTCGGCTGCTGTTCCGGAGGAGGACGAGGTCTTCCACGCATCAAGGATCGTGGCGAGCGTCGGAGGCGCGTCGGGGTCCATGATCTCCAGCTTGCCGCGCCATCCGGACTCGGAGCGGCGACCGAATTGCTCCCACAGCCACTCGTCGGCTTGGTTCGTGCGGCACCACTTGGGCTCGGACAGGGGCTTCTTCTTGTTCAGGTAGACGGTCAGCGTGACGCCTTGGCCGGGGTTGACGCGGTGCAGCGGCGGCAGGGATCCGTCGTCGGAAAGGGAGGCGAGCTTGTCTCGCGTCACACTGATGAAGCGCTGCTCGGCGGGGTCATAGGTCTCAACCTGGAGTTAGCTGCAGTAAAGAACAAGAAGCTCACCAATACGCCCTTGGGCAGGTCATCCTTCTCCTCGGGCTTAGACTCGTCAGCGGCCTCGGCGTCCTTCTTCTCCTCCTCGGCGTCAGTCGGCTTCTCCTCGCCCTCAGCCTCAGGCTTGGCGTCAGCCGTCTCCTCGGCTTTACCGTCAGCCTTGGCTTCGGGCTTCGCCTCGGCCGGCTGCGGCAGGAGGTCGACCTCGATCCTGCCCTCGCCGCGGAAGATGCGGATCTTGCTGACAACGCTCGCGTCGAACACGAGGCGGCGCGAGCTCTCCTCGTAAAGAACAGAGACACGGTTCACAGACGGCTGGGGCACGCTCGCGTCCTCAGCGCCCAGGGCGTGCGCGTCGCTCTGGTGGCTCTCAAGACTACTGGTGGACCACCGGCGCGAGCGGCTCTTGCTCGTTCGGTTGCCGTAGGCGCTGGCTGCGTTCTGGGCCGACTCGGCAAGTGCGGCCTCGACAGCGGCGGCAGTGTCCTCTGCCGTGTCGCCCGCAGCAGACACCATCGACACGTCGCCTGCTTCCTCGCCGCCGTTCTCCTTCTTCTCCTCGTCCTTGGACTCGGCAGCGGGTTCGGCCTGCGCTTCGGTCTCAGGCTTGGCTTCAGCCTCAGGCTCGGGCTTCGCCTCCTCCTTGGCCTCCTTGGATTCGCCCTCGGCGTCGGCCGGCTTGGCCTCGCTCTCGGGCTGCGCCTCGGACGGCTCGGCGTGCTCGCCAGCGTGCTCCTCGGCGTTCTCCTCGTCATGCTCCTCCACTTCACCGAGGCGGCTGGGGGCGACGCTCGAGCTCTCGCGCCTCCAGCGCTTGTTGGGATTCCGGCGCGCGCTCTTAGGGACGCGGTCCAGCTCGGGCGGAGACTCGAAGTAGATGCGGAAGCGGTTCTGGTTCGACTCGGGCGAGGACAGGATGTTCTTCTCGCCACTGGTGCCAGACTCCTTGTGCGAGACGAAGGACGAGGAGCGCTTCTTCGGGGACTCGTCGCCGTCAATGCTCGACGGCTTAGCCTTGCGCTTCGCTCCGACGGTGGGCTCGGCGGCTTCCTGCGCCTCAGCCTCGGCGCCCTCCTTCGCCTCCTCCTTGACCTCGGGCTTGGCGTCGGGCTTCTCCTCCTTGGCCTCCTCCTCCTTGGCTTCTGACGCGGGCTCCTCGGCAGGCTTGTCCTCGTCCTTCTTCTCCTTCTTGACAGGCTCGTCCTTGGGCTCGTCCTTGGCCTCTGCCTTGGGAGCCTCAGACTCCTTCTCCTTCTCGTCCTCCTCGAAAACGTGTTCCCCGATCAGGCCCCAGGACCAGTCGAGCGACTTAACCTCGATACCGACGATGCGGAAGTCGGTCATGGTCGTCTTGGCTTCCGTCTTCTCCTTGCGCTTGCGGTCCATACGCGGGCTCTGGTCGACACGCTTCCCCTGGGCCTGGGTGTGCGGCCCGGGCTGGCGGAAGTTGTCCCTCCTCTGGCCGGGGCGCTGCATGCCGCCGCGCATCGGGCCGCCTCCACGCATACTGCCGCCTCCGCGCATGCCACCGCCTTGGCCGCCTCCGCCGCCGCCACGTCCACCAGGTCCTCCGAATCCGATGCGGGGGATGGGACCGCCGCCACGATTGTTACTCATGGGGCGAGCCATGCCCGAGTAGTTCTGCTGCGGGCGGCCTCCGGGAGGTCGAGGGGGCAGGCTGCCACCAGAGGCGCCCTGCGGAGAGCCGTTCTGGCCCCCGCCGCCGCCTCCGGGACCATCGAAGCGCGGGCGCTTCGCCGGGGGGAAGCCTCCACTGGGTGGCCGGGGCGGGTTCGACGCGCCTGACACATTGCGCGACTGCGGTTGGTACGGCCTGTTGCCGCCTCGACCGCGGTCGCCCCCACCACCACCACCACCACCGCCGCCGCCGCCGCCGGATCCACCACCGCCTCCTGACATGTATGAGCCCGACTGCGCCTGCTGAGGGAAGTAGGGCTGATTCGGCTGCGGCGTGTACCCGGCCCCTTGGCCGTTGTAGTTGTTGTAGCCCTGGCCACCGCCAGGTCCCCCAGGACCGCCCTGGTAGTTGTTGTAACCTTGCTGGTTCGCTTGGTTGTAGTTGTTGTAGCCCTGCTGCTGAGGAGGAGGCGGACGGTAGCTCTGACCCTGCTGCTGGCCAGAGTACTGCTGCTGGTATCCCGCGGCCGCGTTATAGCCTGGGTTCTGTGCATGGCTCGCCCCGGCCCCGTAGCCATAGTTGGCGTATGGGTTCGGAGGCGTCCCGCCCGCACCGGCGCTCGGCTGAGCCGCGCCAGCATTGTACCCCGCCGTGTTGTACCCTTGCGCCTGAGTTGTCAGCTTTGGAAAGAGAACCAGAGATCTGTTGACTCACCTGATAGTAAGCAGCCCACGCTGCAGCGTGCGCCGCCTGCGGGTCCTGCCCGCCGCCATAGTTCGGCGCCGGCCCAGCAGGAAGCGGAGGCTGCCCTCCAGGTTTCGGTGGTAAGCCCATGCCTGGTGCTGCCTTGTCTACTCGCGCACGCGGTCCGTCTAATTCCTTCCTTCAGACGCCGCCGAGAAAGGAGGGAAGACCAGTCGGAGAGTGGAGGGAACGAAGGGGGAACGAAACGAGACGAGACGAGACGAGACGAAAGTGGATGAGAGCGAGACGGGTGGAAACGGAACGTGCGTGGAACAGGGAACGAGACCTTGAGAACGGGGTGGTTGAGAATGAGAAGACAGAGATGCAAGAGTGTGTGTGGGTTGTGCAGAGATTCTGTCGGAAGGGCGAGGATGGTGCAGACGACTGATGACGATCACGGTCGACGATGGATCTGGCACGCGCGACATCCACCTGCTGGCATCCGCTGCCGGTTCCTGGCCCACTGGCCCTGGTCGGCGCAGCCACGGAACCAAATCGTTCGAGACCGCCAGGGTCTTCCTCTCACACGTGGTCGTGGCACTCGAGCCTTTCTGGGCCGTCCTCGATGCTTCAACGACGTGCTCTGGGTGCATACTATCATGGAGGCATCGCTAGTGTACAGACTACAGTTCTGTGGGTGAAATTTTATAGTCCGCTCTATTCTACAAGTCATGTTCATCTCCGCTTGAACATGTTCCAGCCCCTGGCCAAGATACCAGGCGTCGTAGCGGCCGGCCCTGTCTTCTTCGCCCCCAACGGAGCCGGAATGCGCTTACTTCCACCTTGCAGCGCACCCCCCGCACTCGCGCTACGCCTGTGACTCGAGTGTTTGGCACTGCTACGACTGCTCTGTGGGCCACTCTGGCTCGTGGTTCTCGTCCTCCCGCGCTGCGATGCTGGGTGGAGGGAGCGGGGACGTCCTAGAGGCGGCCCCGAGTCGTAATGCAGGAAGGAAGGCCGTCCACTGCCACCAGTGAAGTTCGGGGTGAGTTTGGGACCCATGAGTGGACTGTACTGTGGGAAATGGTGGTGGTTCGGACTCGACGGCGCTCGCATGATCGCTGGCACAGGCGGGGGCGGCGGGAAGTGAAGACTACGTACGCTGTATCCGGTGCTCATCGGCGCCAGCGGCCGTGCAGGCATGGCATAGGACGGCGGAGGAGGGAAGTATGCCGTCGGCGCGGACGTGTGACCGGGATAAACGCTGTGGCGCCTGGGAAGGATATTGTCCGAGTGACGGCGTGGAGCCAGCGTCGAGGGATCCAGGATGAAGGAGCTGCGACGGGCCAGCAATGGTTCCTGAAACGGGTCGCGAAAGTGGGGCGGCGGCAGCTCCAGAGGTTGCAGAGGCATGAAATCGTGCGGCGGCGACGGAGGTAACGAATGAGGCAGCAGTTTGGGTGACTGAAGCTCCACTACCAGAGGCGGCGCCGGAGGTATGGGGGACATGAGCGTCGGGAACTCCCCATCAGGCGGCGGTGGTGTCTTGCCCATAGGAGTGGGCATGCTACCACTGTAAACACCCTCGAGCCACTGCAGCACTAGACCTCGGCGCGCCTGCGCTTGACACCCGATACGGCGAAGAATCGAGGCTGCGAGCGCAATCTGTTCCGGCTCGGTCACGTTCTTCGTCTCCCAGAGTTTCACTAGAGTCTGTCTGTTAGCTATATCGCGCATGCTACAGCTTACCTGAGCGCCATCATCATCTTCAGACAAAGCCCAGACACTCCACCGCAGCCCGAGCACGAGCAGCCCGTATGCCGTCTGCGATACATCACACCGGTACAGATGCTCGTGTTCGTATCCTGAGTGCTCGTGCGCACGTCCGTACAGCCCTGCATACGTTGCGAGGCCAGAACGCATGCGTCGGGCAAGCCGCACGCACGCCTCTTCGGTCGTAACGTCGCCCTGCCCAACCTCAACGAACAGGTATGGCAGTTGGCAATCACTCCGTCGGTCTGAAATCAGCTTCCAAGGCTTGATGTCAGCTCACCTATCACGGCTCCCGGAACATCGGCTCCGGAGAGGTAATCAGCGAGAAGTAAGGCGTCGCCAAAGATCTCGACCTCCTCATTCCGCAGACCAAGCTGGTATGCTTTCCGGCCTCGCTTAGTCTCTCTCGGGAGCTTGACTTTCGCAGCGCTGAGGTAAGCTAGATACCACGGGGAAGGATTTAGCTTTGGGAGAATGAACTCACATTGCGCACGGAGGGGAGAGGACTCGGAGGAGCTCGAGCACGAGCTTGTGCGTTGTATCTGGGACTCGGCGAGCGTGGCAGTCGTCGAGGTCGTATCGGAGCTGGTGGGCGTGGGCGAGAACCTGCGGTTTCGTGACGAACCTTCCGCAGGGCGGAGGGGGCGGACTCCGATCCCGTGCGGGCTGTTTGTCAGTAATGTGGGATGTCATCGGGTGACGAGACAACAAGGGAGCGGGCAAGGCATAAGCTCTGAGCTTCTGCTGTCACAAAGACAAAGGTCACTGTGGCGCGACCTCTCTTTCGAACAGGTTTCAAAATTCAGCAGTTCTACAGCGCCGCCACCCCAGCCTCGCTCGCGCCTGCAGGTCTGTGCGTAGTCTCCTCAATGCTCTCATGTTCTCGCGTGAGGCTCTCGCCTGTCGCCTGCGACTGGAGAGTCTCCGGCAACATTTTGGGTAGAGACAGTGGCAGGCGCGAGACAGCGTCATTGCCGCTGCCCGCTGCGTCCCAGCGAGCTCCATGGCAGATGCGAATGCAAGCCGTCACGAAAGTCACAGAGTCCACGCAGCCGTTGCAGTTGACGAGAGCTTACTCACCATGCTCAGATAGGCGACGTCAGTGGCAAAGTCGGCGTCGAGGGCCAGCACCTGTGTGCCGCGCATGTCGTCGGTGCGCTGGACGAAGCGGACGCCGTACGCCTCCAAACCCTTGAGGTCGCGTATCTGCTCCTCCGAGGGACTCTCGGGCTTGACGTCCAGCTCCACGTCTGGCTTGACATCGTTCGTATCCCGCCCCTTGTCGTTGAGCGTCTGGGGATCCGCCTTGATATCGGGAGAGTAGGCATAGCGAGGCCGCGGTCGGTGAATCGTCGTCCGGGAGGAGTGCTGGTCAGTCGGCGGGCGCAGCGAAGAGCGGCTGTGCTTCGATCTGATCGAAGCCGTCAGCCCCGCAGGTGGTGTCGGCGGCGTGAACGGGCCAGTCGACGATGTCGGCGAGTACTCGGTCACGAGCTTGGGGACGTCGTGCTTTTCGAAGACGACGTTTACCCGGTCCGCCTTTGGCTTGTCCTTCCGCCTTCCTCCTCCTGTGACTGTCCGTTTCGGCGACGGCTCGCTGCGTCTCGTCTTCGTTGCCTTTGTTGACTTTGGCGAGCCGCCCACAGGCCGAGAGGGCATGCGCGCATGAGGCGCATTGTGGGTGTTACGAGCGGCGAGACTGGTCGACATGGTGGTGTCGAGATGTGGTTCAGTTTCTCACACCCGCATGCCTGGCATGCCTTGCGAAGGTAGGGAGATATACACTAGTGTTGATTCGGGAGTTCGCGCGGGGCATCCGGAAACGAGGGCGGGGGAAGGCGGAGGCGAGCAGGCAGCGGAGGTGCGATCTCCGGGGTTGTCGTGCGGTACTGAGGGCCGAGTGCTTGGTGCTGTGCAGCCCGGAGGCTGCGAGCTGGAATCGGGGAGTCTGGGGCGGAGAGAGGAGACCGGAGAGTCACGGAGACGCAGAGAGGAAGGGATGGAAGGATCCGGAGATGGCAGGTAACCTTTTGTCGAGACCTTTGTTGCGTGTGTTCGGGTGCTTGAATGACACGGGTCGATGGGATGAGAGAAGTACACGACCGGGATTGAGGATCGCGGAGGGAATCAAGGATCAAGGACGGAATCGAGGGAAGGCGCTGTGGCCAAGGACGATCGGATCGGTGTGGGATCTCCCTTGCGGTGTGCGGTGTGTCATGTGCGTGCCGACGAGGGTCGGATTACAATAGCACTACGCTACGCACGACGACGCAACCGGACGACGCCAGTTTGCCAAATGCGCAGTCGTGTGCAGCACGTTTCGGGGTCAGAAAATGGGCAATAAAAGTGGAAGAATGAGAAATCAAAGACGACGTCGAAGCGTGTAGACAAACAGCCGGACACGCGTGAGGACCGCAATCTAGTCAGCTCCGTGCCCGCTGGCGGGGGTGCGCTCGGACCCAGCGGCGCACATTAACATCAGTGGCGGTCTGCTTCAGGCCAGGCCCCGAGCCAGCGGGCAATGGACACCGGAATCTGAGGTTCGCCGGGAGCGCCGGGCGTCGGCGGCGGGCGTCAGTGCTTTGTGTGTCGAGTGGATCCGTGCGCCGAATGCCAACTACAAGCAACCCGGCCCCTCTTGTGCAGTTCATGAGCTGCACCTTCCATCAGCCTTTCACTCCATGATGCGAACGCTTACCTGAATGCTGACACTCCAGCCTCAGCAACATAGCTCTACGGTCGTGACCTCTGTCAGAGCTGTGTGAGGCGCTCCAATCGACTGGGGATGGCGTTGCCACCTCCCCTGGATCTTCAGCTGCCTCGCTCCTCGCACGACCATAACATCGCACAGGGCCCCCTATTCAGAGTGACAGCCTGTACGTACTGAGCTCTGAAAGTTGTGGTGGGAATTCTTCAATGATCAGCGGTCGTCGAGGAGTTGCACCGGACCGCGGCCCGGCAGTCCGGAACACAATGCTTCTTTCTCTTCCAAGATGATCAAGCGAGCATTTTCGGACTAGATCTGATCGTCACCTTCGTGTTGATCCTTGTCTCTCTTCTCTCGCGAAATGAGAGGGCGAGGTGAACTGGCCAGGGGCGTCCACGCAAGCCTCAATGCTAAAGCACTGCAACCTGCAGAGCTTCACAGCGAACGCCCTCGATCGCTGTGCCTCGGCTTGCGGCGCTCATGGAACCATGAGCCAGCCGTTGTCCCCAGCTCTTGGCCGAGCCGCAGCGGAACCTCCCCTCCGTCGCGATCCAGCATGTGACACAGGTCTCAAACCCCTGTCGCCCCTTGCCGGCCCTCAGCCTCCCATCAGTCCGATCCAGCCTCGCTATCAGTTCATCAGTTCACCAGTTCCTTCACTCCTCTGATCCTCTTCTCGGCTCGCCCCACTCCACAGGACGCGGGGCGTATCAACCCGCGTTCATTATCTATCGTACGGTCGTACCACGCTGGCCCACTGGGTGATGAGGTATCTAGATTCCGCGAGCGCGACGGAGCGCAACGGACCGTGTCTCAGCTCGTGACCCACTCGAGGATTCGAGGACACTCACACATGCTACCCCGTCTCTCCATCCGGCCCACTGAGTCCGCCCGCGCGCTCGCTGCGCTCACGGCTCGCACCCCGATCCATCGTGCTGCAGTCAGTGCCCCTCCTCCTCCCTCGTCAGACCTCTGCGCCTCTTATCCCATCCTGTGATCAGCAACTCCATCCACACGCCTCGCTTCGTTCGGTGTTGATTGGAATAATGGATTTCATGCAAAAATGCCATAAATTGACGCATAGCGCCTGAGCAGAAAATAAGAAGCGGGATCATTGTCTGTATCATGTCACAAGTCGGGAAAAGAAGTGGGGGTAAGGGGGGTATCAAGCGTCGTACTGCGAGCGCGGCGCTGAGCATCTGCGTTCGGGCTGGGTGGGCGGGGGATGTCGAGCGCGTCAAGCGTGTCAAGCCTAGGGCGGGAACGGCCGTTCGGCAGTCCCCGCTCCAGCTCACCGAGCGCTGGGCTCGCTAGGTCTCGCTGGACTCGCCTTGCGGCTCGTCCTGCTCGTCCTGCTCGCCCTTACTCGGCACGCACGTAGCTGCGCGGCATCACGTGCGCGCGCTTCTCGACACCTTCCTCCACCTTGCCTGCCTGGACGCGAGAGCGGCGGCGGCTGCGCTTCGCAGGACACTTTGGGAGTTCTTTTACCGAGGCGTAACTGGGGTGTAAGTCTGAGCTCCCCACTGTGGCGGCGAGGGCATGGGGGACCCTTGTCCCGTGAATGATCCTGGTGATCCTGGTGTTCCCGGCGTTGAGGGGGTGAAGGCAGGGTAGGGGGGTTGATCGTCTACAAAGTCGCGGTATGGTGACTGGGCGCCGCCGCGCGAGTAGTCGCCCATGCTGTACGCATCATGGCCGTCACCGTGGCCAGAGGGCGAGCCCGGAGTGGGGTGGTAGAGGTCGGTGGTCGCCATGGTGCTGACCGACGCGCCCGCAGAGGAGAAGGGACGCCCCCGCGGCGGAGCCATCGGGTATCCCTCCTGCTCGCTGTAGGCTGCGCCAGCGTCCCATGCGCCGCCGTCGGCCGAGGGGCCGGCGTACCACCCCTTCTCGCTCGCTGCCCTCCTCTTGTTCTTCCTGGCAGCGCCGACGACAAACAGGATCGCCGCGAGAAGAGCAAGGACACCGCATCCGACACCGACTCCGATTCCAATCTTGGTCCCCATCGTCATTTGACCGCTTGAAGCCTTCGCGTTCCCTTCCGCCGCAGCAGTCTTGATGGCAGAATCCGTCGCTTCCTCAATCTCCGCAGTAGTTGCAGGCCCCGCTTGCGTCTCCTGAACGAGACCAGTGGAACTAGCTCCTGACGACGCAGACGTGGAGGGGGTGGGTGGTGGGGGAACATAAACATACTTAGCCTTGATGATGTCGGCACCCTTCTCGGCGATGCCATACGTCGACGCCATCAGATGCGCCGAAACGTGGATCGGCATGATCGACGCGTCGATGACGCGAACGTTGCTAATGCCGTGGACCTTGAGGTTGGTGTCGACGACACCGCCCTGGTCCTCGGGAAGCATAGAGCAAGTACCGAGGGGGTGGTACTCGGTCTTGCCGTTGTACGCAAACCAGCCCTGGTCGTCGGTGGGTCCGTCGTCGCTGCGGCCATACTCGGCAGTGATGATCTTCTTCCAGGTGGGAGTGGCAACCAGCTTGCGGACCCACTCCTGCGCGCGAGCACCCATCTCGGCGTCCTTGTCGATACCAAAGTAGTTGGGATTGATCGAAGGCGAATCCCAGGCAGAGTCCGAGGTGATGAAGAGGGTGCCGCGGGAGAAGGGGTGCTGGAGAGCGACCTGGATACCGATGTTGTTGGCGGTCTTGCCCCAGAGGTGGAGAATAATCTCAAACTGGCCGACAGTCGACGAGAGCCAGTCTTTCTGCAGCTCAAGCTGGGCGCGGATACCGTTCTTGACGTTGGCGGGGAGGCCGAGGTCACCGTCGAGAGTGGTCAGGATGGCGTCGACGTCCACGTTGGCGGCAGCGGCAGCGCCAGAGCCGTAGAGGTCGCTGCCGGAAATGTAGCCGACAGCCTCGTTAACATAGGTCCAGAGACCTTGCGCGCTGTTCTTCCACTTCTGCGCCTCCTCGTCCTGGAGGTTCTCGTTGTTGACAAAGTCGTACCAGGTGTCAATGGGCTGGGTGTTGAAGTACATCGTGTTCGAGACGTGGTCCTGCAGGTTGTAGCCGACGGGCAGGTCCTTAACGACGGGGACACCAGCGCCCTTGAGGACGTTGGTGGGACCGACACCAGACAGCTGAAGGATCTGGGCCGAGCCGACAGTGCCTCCAGAGAGGATCACCTCCTTCTTGGCCTGGGCCGAGAAGACCTGCTGGCCTGGACCAGCCGAGAAGGTGACACCGGAAGCGATGGGGTTGCCCTGCGCGTCGTTGGTGCCATTGAAGACAATCTTGGTGACCTGCTGGCCGGTGAGGACGACGAGGTTACCGCGGTCCTCGTGGGGATCGAGGTAGCCGACCTTGGAGTCGCAACGGGACTGAGTGTCACGGTTCAGGGTCGAGGGGGTAAGCATGACACCGCGGGTGGAACCGCCGGCGAGGTCCTTGGCCTCGAAACCGAGCTCGCTCCAGGCGGGGATCCAGTTGGAAGTGACGGGGTAGATGTACTGCGAATAACCGACCGAGATGGGACCGCCAGAGCCGTGGGCGCCAGCGTCGTACTTGAGGCCCATCGCGGTAACCATATTCGAGGGGGGCTCCATGAAGTTCTCGGCCTTCATGATGTACTTGTTGACCTCGTTCCAGTCCCAGGTCTCGTTGGTGCCGGGGTTGAGCGATGCCCACGCATCGTACTCCTCCTTGTCGCCACGGCACCAGAAGAGACCGTTGATGGCACCGGAACCACCGAGGATCTTTCCACGGGGCCAATACCTCTGCTTGCTATCCGACTTGGGCTGCTGGACGATCTTGTAGTTCCAGTCATATTCGGTGTTGGTGAGCGAGTTGAGGTACGACTTGCCGGGCATGTCGACACGGTCCCGGATGTTCTGCGACTCGTCCCCGGTGCCACCGGCCTCGAGGACAAGAACGGTGACGTTGTTCCACTCGGTCAGACGGCTCGCGACGGTGAGACCGGCGAGACCACCACCGACGACGATGAAGTCAAAAGCCTTGTCGGCAGCAGCCGAGGTGTCCTGGGTCGTGGCGCGCGAGACGAGGTTCTGGAACTCGGGCTCGTAAGCGGCCATGGCCTGGGCGGCGGGCGCGAGAAGCGCCGTGGCAGCGGCAGCGCTCAGGGCGAAAGCGCGCATGTTGGGCTGCGTGAGAGCTGTTGTGAATATGAAATATCGATGAATCAAGTAGAAATCTGTTCAGCACGCTGCGGCACGCGTGTCAGCACACTAGAGGGGGAGGAAGAATGCGGTTCACCGCGGTCAAAGTTTCGTGCAGTGCTGGCCCGTAGTGCAAAACCAAGAAGGGTTGGCAGTGCCTTTGCCTTCCGATTACGCGAGCCAACACGCAGTCAAAGAGACAGAAATAGACGTACAGGATGCACTGACACGTATCGGTGCAGCGGTGCGATCCGGGAAGGTGCTGTGCACGGTGCGATGTGCGGTGTGTCGGCGGTGACTAGTCGAGGACGTGTAGCGCTGTGACCGTTCGAAAGTCGCGGCGCACGAGACTGGTTTGCCGGGTTGAAAGCACGGAGCGCGCGCGTGCGGGGTGTGCCGCGATTATATGAAAAGCTACCGGAGCAAGAAACGAATGTGTCTAGACTCTCGCTGAGTCGTCGGTGGTCAGCTGGACAGCCGGCCGGAGAGGGGGAGAAGACGTCGGCAGGGGGAGGGGAGGGGGAGGAGAAGGAGGAGGATGAGAGGAGGAAGAGAAAGGAGATATGTGGTCGAAAGTGAGATGGGTGCGGGGGTAGGAGAGGAGGGATTGGACGGCGAGGCAGTAAGCAAGGGGCAAGCAAGGATGTGCGTGGGCGGGGTGGATCGCTGGCCGGGGACTTGCAGGGCGAGACAGGAGCAAGCAGGAGCGTCGAGGAGCGCGCCAGGGGGGGGGGGGGGGAAGCAATAGTCCAGGGTCGACGGTCGTGCCTGCGGTGCCTCAGCCCGGTTGGTGCATGTGCGTTGCAGACATCCCACCGCGTACAGTGGGCGCGCGTATCCTGGCTCTTGCTGGCGTCTCTGCTGGACTCTCTCCCAGGTCGGTTTCGGTGTGACAGGGGAACGCCTCTATTGAACCATTGAAACGGGTAAAGACCACACGCTCTAATCACCACTGGACCTCGGGCACCTCGGCACGCACGCTTAATCCCAAAGCATACGAAAGCACGACGCAACGCGCTGGGTGCTTGGCTACCGAGACCGAAAGGACCAGAAGCGCGCCTGTACGTACAGCGCCGCATCACGACCCACCCGAACCCGACCGAATCCTGACTGTTGACCTCATCTGCATACCGCGCCCGAGCTGAGCGACTCGCCCAGCGCCCACCGTCCGAGCTCCATGCCGAGCCAAAGGTGCACCACGCTCCATGCTCCCCTTCATCTGACAATCCGAGCATGTGACTAACTCACCTCTGAGGACGATCGTCCGTGGGCGTGCGCGCAGTGGGTCGAGGGCGGGGTAGCTACGCTGGTGCCAAGCTGTTGCTGGTGGCGATCTCGGATGCAGTCAGAGATCAAGCGCCAAGACCAGACGCAAGAGAAACTTGAGATTCCGCCAGTGTAGGGCGGGTGCCGAGGCGCTGAGGAGGATTGCAATGAAGGGTTCGAAACGACGGAACGAGTCCGCTACTGGAGCCTAGGTTTCCGGCGCTCAACTGTAAATTTCGGACAGACCCTCTATTCAGGCAAGCTGGGGTCGATTCGCAGGTCGAGGATCGAGCGCAGGTTGCGTTGATCGATAGGCCGGTCGGGGTCGACAGGTTCGACAGGCGATGATGCTCAGAATGGGCTTGCGTGCCGTGCTGTGGTGGCGGCGTCGGGCGTCGGGTCGTGTGTTCTGGCGATTATCCGTGAAGTATTCAGTCCAAAGGCGACAGGTCGGCAGGTCGCGTCGCACGGTATCGCCGTACCGTGTTCGTTGTTGTTTCGACTCGGTTGTTCTGTCGTCTTGTGTCGTCGCTCGAGCGCTCAGTACTGTGTCGTCAAGGTGATGGAGAATGTTTGCGATGAGATTTCATGGTCCAGCAGCTGACTATATCGCCTGTCGCCTTTGCCAACGTTCACATGGCACGGCACGGCACGGCACGGCGTATGCGTCGTGTGAGTTCTGTGTGCGCCGCCGAGAGCAAGCACCGCCGACGTCGTCGTCGCCCCGCCTGGAGGGTCTGACGACTGTCCCTGCCCATCGTCATGACTTGGGTGACGAGGGAGGGGTGATAGATCGCTCCTCTGTGCCAGCTCCCACGCAGCCATCAGCGAGAGCACCGCCGATGCCATTCTTAGCACTGGAAACGTTCCGCGCCGGCTCTCCTGTCCGGGCTGATGCGATGCAGAGCCGGCGGCGCGGCGAAGGGCGGAGCGGCGTCCAGAACAGCATTCATGGGCGGCACGAGATTACTAAGGCAGGCTGAGTGGCCGTCAGCGTCCAGCGGGGTTCTGCGCTCAACTCCATCAAGGACATCAGGACTTGAAGGATGCGGCCAGGAAGCAGAGTGGGAGGCGGTGCAGGAGCACCCAGGGAAGGGAGTGGACAGCCCAGGGACGCAACGCGTTTGCCCAGGGTCGCTGTAAGGCACTCGGGTTCCCCTGAGTAGTGTTTGCTCCCGTCCGGCTTGGTGGGCCGGGTCTTCCGCCTGTGCGCACCCGTGCAGGAGAGACGAAACGACCCACCCATTCCGCCATGCAGACGACCTACCAAGGACCTGGCTTTACGTTGGACCGTCCTATGACCCAAGCCAAGCAAGCCAAGGACCTTGACGTCTGCTCGTGCATGGCGCAGCTTGTGGTCGCCGTGTGCACTGCATTGATGGACGCTCGCTTGACATTGCTTGCTGTGGAGATACGCGCCAGTTGAAGAAGATGGGCATACCTATCCCGTGCCATGTCCGAGACAGCCTAAATGGCCCGTGGTGCCGCCTTGCCGTGGCCCGCCCAGCCCAATGCCGCTGTAGCGCGTTTGATTTCTTGGAGTCGCCGCTAGTTCGTCTACCGAGTCCAGCCTAATCTTGACGTCAGCTTCGTGGAGTGCGGCGACTAAATGGCTAAATTGTCCGCCCCCGCATTCTAGCGCTGGTGTTCATGAGCTGCTCCAGCGAGCTAATGGAGCTATTGGTAGTTTTGGATCTCCCTGATCAAGCCTCCGAAGCGCTAGTACCGCCAGGACATGACTGGGGATCATGAGCTCCTGACACTTCCTGAAGAGCTTCCTCTGACTCTCCATTGACAGCAGATTATCCGCCCCTCGCCACCTCGGGCAGCCCCGACCCCGTGGCCCCGCTTATTGATCAATTTTGTGCGAGGTGCAGAGCACGCCTCCATCCACGCCTTGCCGTTTGAGGTTTGAGAGTGATCTGTGAGCTGGGCGTCTGCTCGCGTCCGCACAGTGCAGCCACTTCGTGCACGAAGGGGCAGCCCAGACTTGTGGATGCAAGACACATTCTTGGCATTCGAGTCGGGCGGCCTGCTGGAAGCGCCTCGAGCATCGGCATGCTGCAGAGTAGTCACTCGAGCTTCCTCGAGCGGCGACTTCTCGCACATGGACCATGTGATAGGGGCGAATTCCGGCAACGGCCGCAATACAGTGCGCTGGCGAGGATCGCATCGTGACGCATGCCTGCATGAGTGGGCTAAGCATGACACAGTCTCGTTCATCGCCATCAGGGGAGATGGCAGGGCGATGCTTTGTAGAGCCTCTAAGCGTTGAATAACGCCTCGCACATGGCCGACAGGCTCGTGCTCAGCGGCAATCACAAGAAGAGCTGGGCTCGTGCACTAGAGCCTTGGAGGCCGCCGAAATGCGGCGTCGGTTCAGTCGGCTGCAGCAATCTATTTGCGGACGGCTGTTTGCAAAGCCCTATGAAGTATTCACAGGTGCCGTGCTATTTCGATCAGGACAATCAACGATTACGAGAATCTTGACTGGAGCCACCAGCGGCCGCCGTCCGGTAGCTGAAGCACCAAGGAAAGCTTCAGGAGTCCATCCCTCTCCACGTCTCTTCCGCAGACAGCTCCAATGCCGCTGACGGCGGATCGTGACGGTACTGCACGCTTGGCAGAAGCTGGGCAGATCTTTGAGCTGCACTGGCCGTGAGAGCAAGAACTTCAGAGTTGGGCTCTCTGTGGGCTCTCTTGGTAAGTGCCTGATGCGTTTCGGACGTCGTCGCTGGAACTTGAATTTAATTCTGGTCAGCAGGTCCGAGCATGGAACTCATCACCAGGCAGACTGGCCACGAAAGTTTAATGGGGTCTGCTCCAACGGCGACGTCGATCGGTCGTCGCGAAAACGCGCAGCACGAGCAGACAGGCAGGTACGATCATCGGTAACCAAAGGGCTGGGAAACCAAGACACACCTTCGTTTTCGCATACCCCCCGAGGTCCAAAGTCCGTTGTTAGGGATACTTCAACGCCCTCGACCGTCGCTCTTGGGGTTGCCAAGCTGAGGTCCCAAGCGCTTTGCATTCTTGCGAGGAATTCGTGGGTCAAGACCACCGAGTCTGGGTCCGTAACTGAGGAACGGGGGGCATCGAGAACGCGGTAACGTGGACTGGAGCCCTTTCCCTTGGCCTACATCATGTCTGCTGGGCGACCCTCCCAGTCACGCGCTGGCAAGAACATGACGCCGAGTCTGCGGAGCCACTTGAACTCTGCATGCTGGGATCATGCATGGCTGGGGATGAGTGGCGACTATGAATGAGGTCTCAGTGACAGCCGTGCCTCTTCACCTGTCATCCAGAGGAAACCGATGTCCTTTGTAAGGCCCCTACTCTCTCCTACTCACCACAGTTCGCAAGGGCTAGCATGCACACCCGGACCTGAGCAACTTCAGGAGAGTCGTGCCAAAGGGTCTCGACCCGATGATCGACCTGAACGTTAGTAGGTTTATCTGCTCCAACCGATACCAGCAGGCACTCACTAATTGTAGTACTAAACGCAGGAGACACCGAACGAGGAGAGATCCAACATCGCTACTCTAGCATTCGCCTATTCAGCTGCTTGTCAGCTGATACTCAGACCATTGCAGCTAACCTGCAGAGCAATGGACCAGTGGAAGAGTCTAAGGATAGTTGGAAAGTGGACGGGACGAAGGTGTCCGGGAGTCGCCGTACGAAGTTGGCGGGGCCTCTCCATTTGACCCAGGATCTTCCAGACGTGCTCCGCTCGCCCATAGCTCCTAGCGTCGGCTGGCGTGCACGGATAAACGGGTGCAAGAGAGGAAGGGATGCAACGGAGCACCTGCATGTGTGCGGAGTCGTGGTCTGACAATCAGCTTGCGGCTCGTACTTATGAAAGCTCAACCCCGCACTGACACAGCAAGTCGATATCTGGGCTGAAGGTCAGCTCAACATAGGGCGCCCTAACTTATCCGGATACAGGGCTTGAATCGTACACGATGATCGAGCGCACGGAGGCACCCATCTTGGTCGACAGCTCCGGGAGAGGCTGGTTGGTGTGTCTACCCGCGGAACTGCTCGTCAGATCCACAGACCGACGCGTTTAGCAGCTCACCACAGAACACAGGTCGGACTCGACTAATCTGATGTGGGCTGTCTGAACAATGTCCGAAGCTCCCACCTCCCTTGCTAAGGTCTGCTTGCCAGCCCAGCTCTCGAGACAACCCGCGCGTCTAGTTCTGACTGTCAGCTGGGTAGGGGTATGTGAGCTCACCGCCAGTTGAGTCGGCAATGGGGGGACGAGATCTTGTTCAAGGCAGGTCTGGCGCCCAGCTTCGGCAATCCCAAATGCCAGCTCACTTCTGCTCCAGATCTGACTACGGCGTCAGCTTGTGGCCGAAAGGTGTGTGTAGCTGACATGGTGTACCTTTGGCGGCTGTCGACGAGGACTGTACATGAGCTTCAGCTTAGAGGGCCTGTCAGCTCACAAGCAGGTCAGGCGTGGCTGTTGTCAGCTAGCGGATCAGAGCCGAAGCTCACAGCAACAATGCGGTTGCAACACGCTACTGCTGCGAGCGTCCGCAGCGGACAGGGCGGAGAAAGGCGCTTGCTCAGAGAGACAGAATAGAAAGGGACGTCTGGTGATGAGCTATGACGGGGCTCTCTCTAGCTAGGGGCGTACTTTATTCTGCATGTCAGTTCCATGTGTAACTCTCGGCCAACTGCTCACCATCGGTGACTGATGACGACGTTCGGTGGCAGACTCCGTTCGTTAAGGACTTCAGACGCCTCTCCAAAGCGTAAGACTGTTCAGAGCGTGTTCTCAACTCGAGCAGATGCTATTCTGTGAATCTAGAGGGCTGGCTGCCAGTCAGCAGCCAAGTTCTGCACAGCTGCGCACGATGGAGGCAACAGGAGGTGAAGTCAGCTCGATATAGCTGGGGCTGTCAGCTAATGTCGACGAAGTGATAGCTCACGAAATTGGATTGAGCGTACAGTAGTGTTCAGGGGAGGCGCAGTCATGCAGGTCAAGGTCGGTGTCAATGAAGATGAAGTGAGGAGGTGAAGAGACAGGTGAGACGTGTCAGTAGAACTACGGTTGAGTCAGTGATGAGCGTGGCGATCTGCGCCCCAGCCTTACCTCGTCTTCCCTTTCTCTATCCCTCTCTGCCTGTCTCTATGCTGCAGACCCTCTCCTCTGCACTACTCTTCCAATCTCCAACGCGACCCAGATAGCTTCAGAATCTGCATTAGACGCCTATGAATGACCATGCCCCGCCTGCTGCGCCACTCCTCGGTACCACCTCCATCCCACTAGTCTCTACTGATCAACGGTCAGCGCGGCCGTCTTCACGACCGTAAACTCGTTGACGCCGTATCCGAAACCACCTTCCTTTCCGACGCCGCTCTCGCGTATGCCTCCGAACGGGCTCTCGGCGGTGTTCGCGTTGGCCGTGTTGATAGCGACGGTGCCGGACTGCAGGCGCTCGTACGCGCGCCACGCGCGGCTGATATCGCGCGTCCAGACATAGTTGGTGAGGCCCATGTCCGTGTCGTTGCAGAGCGCAATGACCTCGTCCTCGCTCTCGAAGGGGTAGATGCTCACAATGGGCGCGAACATCTCCTCCTTGTAAACCCTCGCGTCCTGGGGCGCGCCGACGATGAGCGTCGGCTCGAAGTGGAAGCCCGTCCCGAATCGCTTCCCGCCCGTCAGGACTTGTGCGCCGTGCTTCTGCGCGTCGGCGACGAGCTCCTCTGCCCGCGCCGCGCCGCGGTCGACCGTGACTGCGCCATTCGTCACGCCCTCGTCCAGCCCATGGCCCCACTTCAGCTTTGACATCTTGTCCTGCACCAGTTTCGTGAACTCGTCAATGACGGGCTTCTGCACGAACACGCGGTTGGCGCACACGCAGACTTGGCCCGCGTGTCGCAGTTTGTTGGCCAAAAGAGCGTCCGCGGCAGCGTTCAGGTCCGCGTCCGAGAAGACGACCCAGCCGCCGTTTCCGCCCAGCTCAAGGGTAAGCTTCTTCAGCGTACCCGCCGCGTGGCCCATGAGCAGCTTGCCCACGCCCGTCGAGCCGGTGAAGGACACCTTTTTGATGCGCTTATCGGTGCAGAGGATCTTGCCGACCTCTGGAGTCGTGGCGTTCGAGGCGGTGACGACGTTGATGACGCCTGCGGGGACGCCGGCGCGCTTGGCGAGAATGGCCAGGGCGAGGGTCGAAACGGGCGTCTCGGGCGACGGCTTGATCACCATCGTGCAGCCTGCCGCGAGGGCGGTCGCGATCTTGCGGAGCGCAATGACGACGGGGAAGTTCCACCTGGCATCAGCTTGGCTGGTGTGCGCCTCGAAGCTGGGGGCGATCAATCGTGGAGGCAACTCACGGACACAGGAGCGCAACGGGTCCAACGGGCACGCGCTGCGTGAAGAACCGCAGGCTCGGGTTATCGTTCGCCCTGATCGTGTCTCCCTGGATACGTTCGGCCTCGCCGGCCATGACCCACGAGTACGTGGTGGCGTAGTCGACCTCGGCCCTGGCCTCCGCGAGCGCCTTGCCCGTCTCCATCGTGATGAGCATGGCGAGGTCCTCCTTGTTCTCGCGGACAAGGCGGTCGAGCTCGAGAATGGTGCGCGCGCGTGTGCGTGCCCCCGTGTTGCTCCAGCCGGGGAAGGCGTTTGTCGCCGCCGTGATGGCCTTCTCGGCGTCGACCGCGCCCATCTCGGCGACGCTGGTCCAGACCTCGCCCGAGCCGGGGTCCTCGACGTCAAACGTCGAGCCCGAGTCGTACGCCTCGTCGTTGATCCAGCCTTGCGTTGCGTTCAGCGCCGCATCCTTGATTTTGAAGTTGGGGTGCACCATGGTGGGATGTAGTGGGAAGAGGCGAGAGGCTGAAACTGTAGCACGGCGCTTATGAAGCCGGTTGCGGACTCACTTCGGTGGGCATCAGGTGACGGCGTGCTCCGACAGATGTCGGCTTTCTACCACTCGGCTACCTCGCCTACGGTCGTATAATCACCGCTGGACCAGTGGGACGGGCCACTACCCTGGAAGATAAGGCGCGCAGGTAGCCTGCTTTCGCGACATGCGCGACGTAGGCTGGCATGCTGACAAGCGACAGATCCAGGTGCATAAGCACTCCCAGGCTGACCGACATTGCTTAAGCACAATGTTGCATTCACAGAAAACCTCATTACCAAGCACGAACCACAACTAATAACCGGCCGTACCGGCCATCTACGGACTGACCTTGGGACAGTGGTCCGGGTATCCACTCTGCGGATTTCCCCACCAGTCGGGGAAGTTGATCATCGGCCCACCAGCCCCAAGCACAGCAAACGACAGAATGAAGAGCACGAGCGTCGCAGCCCCGTCCCACCCAGCAGTGACGAGGAACATGTATCGCTTGAAAATCTTGGGCCTATGGGTACGGAGCCAACCCTGGGCAAAGAAGCCAGCAATCAGCCCCGAGGTGATGGTACTAGTCTGCGTGGCCTGGTACCCGATCCAGCCCGCGTTCATGGCCATGGTGGCGACGTTGAAGTCGGCAAAGTCAAAGCTGCCAATCTTCTTGACCTTGCGGCTGATGAGCCAGTGCACGACGCAGATTGCAAAGCCCACCACCAAACCCATGGGCACGAGGAAGTACGGACTGCCCGCGCTGTAGAGGTAGTGGCTGAGCGCCCACGTCGTCGCCTGGTTGTTCGAGGACTGGTAGCCCTGTCCGCTCCAGGCGTAGTTTCCGTTCGGGTCCAGGAGGATGTCGCGCTTGCTGTCCACGACGGCGCGCATCACGCCGTAACTGACAAACGCGCCCGTGACTGTGCCATAGACCTGGGTCGCGAACATGACCCGGGGAGGGATCTTGACTGCCATCGGTTAGTCTGACGACGGGGGTGGGGAACTCACGGTATCCGCCCATCTTCAGGTCTGAGGCGAGGTTCAGACTCTGCGCGATGACAGAGTGCGACCACGCGCTGAAGTAGAGGTTCGCAAGCGGGCGGCCGGGCATGCAAGCGCCAGCGACCATCTTCATGAGCGTGTTGGTTGCGATGCCGTTTCCAAAACGCGAGAACAGGAGCGTGCTCTGGGGCATGTCAGCTCAGCTCATCCCGATAGCTTGTCAGGGGAACTTACGAGAGGCGCAATGGCGATACCCAGCAGAAGAGCGACGATGTACGTCCACGCGTTGAGGGTGACGTTCTGCGTCGTCACGACAATCATGCCAATGACGAACGAGAACGTCAGCAAGCCAGCGTACCACCACCAAGGCGCCTCCTTGTACTTGGACATGGCGGCGTGGTGGCGGTCGTCATACTTGCCGACCCTGAGGTTCTTGATGACGGCGACGATATCGGGCCCCCAGAACAGAACACAGTGCGCGAAGAGCGCGCCAATGGCAATGTTGCCGCAGAACATGCCCCACACATACGTGCTCGCGACCTTGGGGAGACCGTACTCGGCCAACTTCTCCTTGTCCAGGATGCCGTTCACGAACACTTTCGCTGTCTTGTACGACTTGCCGTCCTGGGTGCGCAGGAGCGACGACATGAAGGGCAGGTTGCGCCCGTCCCAGGCGTTGCCGTAGTACACGGCCGTGATGGCGACGTAGCAGATCAGCAGCCCGATGAGCGAGTTGATCTGGTACTTGAGCGGCATCACGAGCGAGCCCGAGCCGATGTACTGCCAGTCGAGGGAGATGTTGAGCAGGCCCATGCCCTCGTTCGAGAGGGCGCCGCCGAACACGTTCGTCAGGATCTGCGCCTTGGGCCCAGTCGTCTTCATCGCGGCGAGGCACGGGATCGAGATACTGTTCAGCCAGGGGATCACGTACATCGGGAACACCTCTTCAAGGTCAGTTATGAAAGCAGACGAATGGAACTCACCGTACACCGACATGCCGGCCAGGCCGTACCAGAACCACCGGAGCGGCTTCGAGTCCCGCACCTTGTGCCAGTGCAGGCCCTGCAGGATCTTGACAAGCGGCAGGTTGCTCCAGTACACGGCCTCGGGGTGCCACACAGTCATGGGGCGGAGGAGGCCCGTCAGGCCATAGCCAAAGAGACCAATACTGAGCGTCGAGAGCACGACAGTGGTGGCCGAAATGGGCAGGTCGTAGAACAGGTCCTGCACCGTGAAGACGGTGATACTGGCCGTACCGTTCGAGGACGAGGAGGCGAACAAGGTCGCGACCGCGTGCTCTTTCAGACCGAACGAGCTCGGGTTCAGGAACTTAAACACCTTGATCCACCAGGGGAGGGGGGCTTCCTCGCCGTGGGTCTCGCGGTACTTCTTCTCCAGCTTGTCACCGCGGGGGAGGAGGAAGGTCCACCCGCGCCCGAGGAACCAGATGATCATGATCATGAAACTGGTCGAGAAGCCTCCGCCGGCGGGTTTGAACTGGCCTGTTAGCTTACTCCCATTGACGAAGCTGGGTGACTCACGGCATAGATCATGGATACGGCCGAGGAGAACACGGCCATGATGGTGCCGATGATGAAGCTGCGGACGGTCAGACTGGCGTCGCCGTCGTCGCGAAGCGACATGAGGTAGTTTGACACATCCTCTCCGGTCCGGATGATGTGGTCGTCAAAGTCGTCGTCGGCGGGGTCGTAGAAGAGCTCGTCCTTGCAGCGGACGGGGGTCACCTTCTCGCCAATGTTGGACTCCTTCGAGGAGACATCGGCGTCGACCTCCACGTCGTCCGTGATGGGGGCCAGAACCTGGACGTCCGCGTAGATGTCGTCTTCCTTCTTGTCGATCTTCTCAGTCATGTCAATCAAAGTCGCAGCACCAGTTGTTCAAGATGCTCGTGTGGGAAGTCCGAGATTCTTGCGGGCCATTTATAGCCTTCATCCTCCTCTCTTTCTCTCTCTCGATGAGCTACCGATGAGCCTTGGTTGAGCCTTCGATGTGCCTTCGCAAGAACCTTGACCGACCTGTGCCCCAGTTCTTTCATTTGCGTTACCTCATAACTAAGCTATGCTTAGTTTCTTTACCAACGAGACGCTCCACGCCTATCCAGACCCACCTAGAGCAATGTCTTGTGCGAGAACTGATTGGCTGCATCTCCATCTCTCGGTCGACAATAAGGCGAACACGCCGAAGTTGACCCGTGCAAGTGTGCGGATCTTGCCAAATATAAGTCCTTGCCTTACGCTTGGCAAAGGTTCGGGACGCCATGAGAGCGCATGGGAGGGCATGGGAGGGCATGGGAGGGCATGGGAGGTCGAAGGTTGGTTAGTGCCGAAATGCTTGGAAGCAGCTGGTCGTGAGCTAGGCAAAGGATACGTGATGTGAGTGCACGGGGTGAGGAAAGGTGAGTCCGCATGAGCGCAGAGTCAGTGATGTATGGTGCAGATTGCGTGATAGTGGTGCCACTAAGATTAGGCACGGTATTGCACTCCACGGAACTCGAACGGTTGATGGGTCGGGGAAAGGACCGTTGTCCCCGTGTCCGTGCGTGTTCCAAGAAGCTCCGGACGGAGTAGCCAGTCATTTGCCAGGCATTTGCTAGGCGTTTAGAGCAGATTGGAGCAGATTGGAGCAGATTGGAGCAGATTGGAGCACTTGCGAGCACGCGGGTGCCAAAGATGTCCAAGATACGGCTAAGTGGCCGGCTGTCGCGATCAAGAGGAATTTGGCGACTTTGATCCGAGGACTTAAGGCGTAAAATGCAGTGGTGCGCTGGGAAAACTCTGGGAAAAGGTCGTTTGATGGAATGAACGGAGGAAGGAAGGACAGTGGGCAATGGGGTTGTGGTTGTTGGTTGCATCAATGCACGTGCAATGACGGACAAGGCCGCCGTGGGAAGTAGAGGCTTTGGCTTGGGCGCAGGCACCACACCACAGCCTGACGAGCACACGACAGAGCACAAGCCTCCTCATTGTCGATCCACGGACCGGATTTCGGTCCCAGTCATAAGGAGACTCATACTCGGATGCATACGCACGCACGCACCTTGTTTGCATGCTGGCGGCATATCGCTCGTCCCCATAATTAAGTAGTCTCACTGTGATGCACGCTATGCACATTACGCACTCTGGAGTCGGAGGTCGGAGGTTGTGTACGTACCTGCACTCAAACCCAAAGGGTTGTTGGGTAATGGGCACGTGTGGCAAGCTTCATGGTTATTGTTGTGGTTTCTCCGAGAGCTGAACTTTATTTTTGTTGTTGTTATTGTGATTCCAGCATTGTTCTTTCTCCGATCGGGACGCTTGTTGGCATGATCTGTGGACGACAACAGGCAGCGGTAAGGAAATACATTCACATGAGATGCTACGCAGAAGCACTATAAACACGTGAGGTGGGATATTTGTACAGAGGGTCAAGAGTACGGAGGTTTGGGAGGGGATTTTGGGAGTAGATGCGGTAAGAGACATGTTACCAACGCCGGCATTGGTATACACACACGGAGACTGGATGGTGCCTGCACCTCCGAGTCGGTCACAAAGCGTCCGGCACTTTGCTTTCTTAGAATTCCTTGCTCACAACAACGGTCCAGTCCCTGAAGAAGGACTCCTCGTCCTTGGGCGGCCTGTACTTGTCCGAGCTGCCGCCGAAGAAGGTCGAGAGCATGAGGCCGTAGATACGAGAGTCCTCAGAGTGGCGGATGATGATGTTCTCGTTGGTCATGACTTTCTCGCCGTTGACGTAGAGTTCCTGGGTGCCGTCGCGCTGGGCCTGGCCACCGGAAACGGAGTTGAGGATGAGACGCTGAGCGACAGTGTTCCACTGACCCTTCTGGAAGTGGAAGGCACCGCGCTTGACCGAGTCGCCGTAGCCTCCGATAGAGCACGACGTGTTAGGCTCGTCACAGTAGTTGTTCTTGTCCTGGAAGTAGTTGTAAACCTCGCCGGCGCCGTCCTTGCGCCACATCAAGCGGGCAGAGAAGCAGTCCGAGTCGTGGTTACCACCAGAGCAGCTGGTCGTCTCCTGAGACGTGCCGCCGTAAAGTCCAGGGAGCTTGCCACCCTCGGTCCAGTCGAAGTCGTCGGGGAAGAAGACGCGGTAAGAGAAGGTGACATCAGAGGCCTTGCTAAGGTCGATTCCGTTGCCGACGTCCGCCTTGCTGTAGTACCACCAACCACTGGATCCGCCAATCTGACCCGCAGGGTACTTGGCCATTTGAACCTCAGTGGAGGGGTCGGTGGGGTCGGTAGACTTGGCAATGCCGCCCTTCTGCATCTTGAGAACGGGGATGTCATCGACTGTGGATTGTCAGCCACCGCTCCGGAACTAGTGTAATTCAAACTTACAGGTCTTAGGGTCGTAGTCCTCAGCGGGCATCTCGCCGTTCAGCTGGAAGCCAGGAGCGTTGCTAGACTTCTTCGCAGTGGTGAACATTTTGATGCCCTCCACAGGGAACAGACCTCCGTCACCGTTGCCAGGGGTCTGGTTGTTGTTGCCGCCCGACTGGGAAGAGTTGTTGCTGTTGCCGTCGCCGCCACCGGAACCAGTCTCGGAGGGCTTGGCAGAAGCTGACGACCCAGTCGCACTGGAGGACCAGTCGTCGCCGCCGTCGCTCGCAGATGAAGAAGCCGTCGCAGAAGCAGAAGCAGATGAGCTGGATCCAGACCAGTCATCACCGGTGGAGGTGGGCTTAGCGCTCGCCTCGTCGGTGGTGGACATCCAAGAGTCCGAGTCATCTGTCTTCGAGGAGGAGTTCCACTCGTCGTCATCACCATCGTCTCCGTGCTTGCTCTTCGTCTTGGACTTGTGGGAGTGTTCCTTGCCCGTGTCAACAAGGGAAGAGTGAGGGGCGGGAGTGGCGGTAGGGGAGGCAAAGGCGCTGCCACTGGATGGGCGCGGCTTGCAGGTTCGTCCCCGCTTGAGACGACGGACCTTCCTGAGCCCGGCCCCGGAATGACCACCGCTACCAGAACGGGGCATAACGTGGTGAGCATGGAAAGCACGAGCCTCGCCGGCTTGGCCCATAGCCATAGCTTCCGAGCGAGGAGTGATGGGAATCCAGGCGGCCTGGGCAGAGACCGCCAGAGTGATGAGAGAGGCAAAGTGAAGGCGCATCTTGGGTCGAGCGTAGGGGTGGCGAGCTTGTCGGGCTAGGAATATCAAGAGAATAGGTTGAGAGAGTGTCGGGCCTCGCTGGGTAGGACAAGGTACGCCGAGTCGTTGTAGATCGTAAGAGGGGGAGGGGGGCTGTCGTCGTTACTGGGTGAGCCTGCACCACAGAAAAGAATGTCGGGGGGTCGTTGGACCGTCACAGACGGGGGGAGAGGAGGGGGATTAGGAGGAGAATGGGGGGAGCTGTCTTGTCAAAAGACAGGGGGATAACAGCGCCAGGCTATTATATGGGATGGTGTGAGGTGAAAAGAAAAGGATGAACGAGTTGCATAGTGTGAAGTGGCCTGTGCACTGGCGGGGGGTCTGGGAGCGCTGGGTGTGATTGTTCTGTGACCGTGGTGTGGTGTTCCGAGCCCGTCAGAAGGCAGGGCAGACTAAGGCAGCTTTGCAGTCAGGACTCGATGCCTCGGAGAGCCCGGAGCATGGGCCCTGGATCCCGTTCCTCTCTGCCCTCTGCACAAGGAGGGGCCAGAGGGACCAGAGGGGGGACGGGCTGCAGTGAGGGGAGGCCGGGTCTCGAGAGGGGGGGGGGTGTGGTTGATCGATGGACGCTGGCTGCGTACTGCGAGAGTGTTGTGGTCTAAGCTTGGGTCACGCAGGGACAGAGTCCTGAGCAGCGCACAGATGCCATGTGCAGGGTGTGCCAGGGATAGCTTATTCGGCATAGGCTCGAGTGCACTGTGAGTAGGCCAGAGTTAGTCATGTCCTCTGGGCCGTTCCTTGCCCCTGGTACCCCTCGAGAGGCCCCTCCCAGCGCCTGGCATGCGCCCTTGCGAGAAGGCTGTGACACGTCCACCTCGCCGCATCCAGCGGGACATATCGTTAAATCAGGCGCGTCCAACGCCCTGACTCTCTCAGGGACCCCTGCCATTCCAGCACCACAGTCGACCCATCAGCGCGTGAGGCCCGCGGCCTCTGCAAACCTTAGCATACCTTAGCAAACCTTAGCCGCGCCGGCAGCCTCCAGCGCGCAACTTGCTCCAATCCCCTTGCTCCATTTCCATGCGGTCATGAGCGCCATCACCATCCTCCCCTCCCCTCCCCTTGCATCTTGCTCTTTCTCCTCTCACCTCCTTGCTGCCGACATGGTCTCCTGCCCGTTACCCCCCTTGCAACCCTCGCAGACTCATGTAGTTTCATTAACTAACATCACTCCGCAGTCATCACGCGGGCAAACCTGTGCATCACACAGTGTCACCTTGTGTTTGCCGCAGTGTGCACGGGGGGTGCCCTTCAGCTGACAGAGCAGGGGGCGAAGGCTATGCACTGACAGTCTACGGTGGAGAGCGAAGCCAGGTTGCGTTGAACCTGGCTCAGGCGCGGGCGTCTTCCAAATTCCGTTATGCATTCAAGGCGGATTCAACCCGCCATCTGAAAGCCACGTGTTTTGGAGCCAGCCATCGCGAAAACGCGTCAGACCCTGAATACATGACCGTGGTCCTTACTTTCTCATGCTGGCAACACGGTCGCTACGGTGAGCGCAGGACCAGGCGCGGTTGCAGGCTGGCCATACTCGCTGGTCATTGGCTCAACCACCATCACACCGTCACCCACTCGAGCAAAAGCGATTCGCTACCAACGTCTTCCCTTTGCCATCTCCTCATCATCTTTGCACCCCTCACTGCCATCCATCCACCCTTCCAAGCCATCCGCCCCCTCGCCCTCGCCCTCGCCCCCCTGTCGCCGTCGGTCCGCTGGCTGGATTGCACTGCATACTGCTTACTCCGAGCGCTGGCCGCCTGGATCTTACATTCTCTTTGGTCCCGTCCCCCTCCACCAGCCCGCCCCCTTCCGTATTCCCTCGTCGCCTTCCACCGACTCGCAACCTCCCAACTCGCATCCTTTCACCTCAGACTCTTACTCTCTATCGACATCCCGACACTCTGCACCTCGACATGCAGTCTCCTGTGCACTCAGGACGCAACCTCGAGGTTCCGAGGACCGTGGAACGTCGTCGCAAGGGCCGTGGGGTCGATGTCATGTCGTGAGTCAACAACAAATTTCCTGGCGCAAAGTCACATAAACAAAAACATAAACAAGATGTGGCGCTAACAATGTTAACAGGTACCCTACACCCGAGCGTGGACACCTTCCTACGCCTGTCACCGAGCGACGCACACTCAAGCGGACCTTTGACGATGTCACCGCTGATAAGGCTGCGGTCGAGGGCGCCCAATCCATCAGTGTCCACCCGCCGACACCTCAAACCCTGCCGCGCAAGCGCACGTCACCTGGCACCAACGGCGCTGCGCCCTACTCGCCCCCTTCTCCCAGCGGACACACCACCTTCTTCCTTTCACATGGCTCCACGGCAGAGATCGAAGTGGTCTCAGACATGGCCCCTCCGCGTCGTCGCCCCGGCCTTCTGTTCGCTCAGCAGATGGGTCTGACGACAGACCCTTCCACGACGTCTGTCAAATTTGGAGCACGCCTTGGCGTTGGCGTTGGGATGGGCGGTGGCCTGCGCGGATCGACGCACGGCCCCGTCGACAAAATGTCTCTCGACAACCCCTTCCTTGAGGACGGATCGGCGGCGGCTGGTTCCTCCAGGTCCGTGAGCGGAAAGCGCCGCCAAGCAGCTGGATCTCCCGGCCGCGAGACGAGCTACGTGCCGCAAGCTGTGCGGCCAGATGCCGAGCGAAGCATGTCCCCGCTGATGCGCGACCGCCACCGCGGCGGGCCGCTCCGCATGCTGACTGAGACGCTCCCGGAATCAAGTCGGGCCGCTAAGCGGAAGGCGATGATGGACGAGGACAACCCGTTTATGGCGAAGCCGGGAGAGATCCACCGACCAAAGCCGCTGAACACGGAGAAGGGACCGTTCGTTACGTACGTGTTCCGCGGAGCGAAGCGCACGTTCGCGAACCCGTTCGTCCCCCCGAACGCGCCATACCCTGCCGCCGACCTGGACGTGAGCGACGTCGACTACGATCCGCACCCGTGCCCGCCGCCGAAGCTTCTCTGGCCGACGTCCAACCCCGAGACATCTCCGGCTTCCTCTTCAGTAGCCCCGGCATCTACGCCACGCCGCCGCGTGCTGTCGGAGAGGATGGACGTTGACAGCGACGATGACGAGCAGATGCCGGTGCGCCGCGGGCTGCTCTTCGGCGCGACGCCAGGGCAGGAGGAGCAGGAGCAGTCCGACGGCTCCGAGGGCTCTGCGCGCAAGCGCCCCCGCTTCAACTTTGGGAGCAACTGAAAATGTGCGATAAGATAAGCAGTATAGTCTCTATCAGCAACGAATCCACGACCGACAACCCCCCACACGCAAACCATAATTCATCATCAATTACTTTCTTGTTCAGCACCCGTTTCAGGCCGCTGTCCCTTGTTCGCCCTTATTCGTTTTAGATAGTTCATTCCCATTCTCATAGTGCCATAGCCACACCGACACAGCGAGTCATTATTGTACAGAAGATAGTCAGCAGCCACAATCCATCAATATAACTATGCAGAGTAACATGTCACAGAAGCGTATCAGGTCTGCAGGGTTGTGTTTCATCAAGGATCACCTATTGAACAATTCGCAGGAGTCAGCCAAACCGAGAGGTTGGTGTCCTCCTGAAGAATTCATGAGCTGAGACGCAACCTGGAGCGAAACCTGATGCAACCTGGGTCGGACCTGGTGCGACCTCGTTTCAACAGTATGCAAGTCGAGACCCAAAGGCCCATGCATGATCGAAACCGAGAGATACACTTCGCACTCGCTTCAACACATCTGACGCGTTCAGGAGGAAGTCACAGAAAGGAGGCAGGGTTCTCCGGATGTTCCGGATCACAAGTAGGGATCAGTAGGGCTAGGGACAAGTGCAGGGAGACAGTTGGAACGCGAGGAAGACTAACTCGTGACGAGAACGTGAATGCGCATGCGCAGGAGGCACTATTGCAGACCTTCCGAATGCGTACTGCTAAGAATGGCATCGGGCGGTGCATGGGCTGCGGCGATCGGAGCACACTCATGGATCATGGAGCAACGGCAGCGAGCGCGATCGGCGTGGGCGAGAGCAGCGCGGGCCGTGTATAGACCGCGAAGGAAGATGGCCGCGGCATATGGTCTGCGAAACCTCAGCGGAGCCTCTAGCGCTATGGCGGCCTGACAACCTCTACTCACGGCGAACTGGCATGTCCGCCAGTTATGGCGCTTCTGTCTGCGACGCGCTACGCGCTATGTCTGACACCTGCTACAGTGAAATCTATATCGAGGTCTGACTTGAGAGGGGTTAGCCGAGCCAGCCGAAGATGCCGGCTCCCTTCTTCCAGCGCACAGCCATGCACCGCTCTGCGCGTTTCGGGATATTGCTGACGAGAGGGATAACTCTCCTCGGTTCTGGACTTAGTCCGGAGGTAGGTATTCATTACCACAGACACAGGATTACGCAGATCTGCTTGTCGGTTGGGATAAGGACGTGCCCAGAAGAGTGGAAGTAGGACAGAGCCGATTGAGTTTGGCACAGTGTGGGGTCTATTCTTTACGGACGGAGCAGGGCGGGCATTCTAATCTCGGTGCGACAGTGTAATGTGCATGTGTTCTGTGCGTACTGACACGCTGGTTGGGACGCAATCCGATCCAGACCCCCGGACTCCATAACGGTCCAGAGGCCGGGAGATCTGCTACGACTGCCCGTTCTCGATCTCTGGGCCACTCGGTCTTGAACCCAGGACTCTGGAACCGAGGGTTGTTTCGGTTCACCCCGCCTCTGACGCGCGACGTTTGGACGTTACACGCGACGTCTCGTACAATTGAGGCACGACGGTATGCGAGGCACGGGCAGGTGGGTCCACCGCCTTTCGGACGCCTTTGGGACCGGCAACTCTGTTAACTCCTGTCCAGAGCCTGAAACGAGGGTTAGTATCCTGCGACATGTCCGTTTGAATTCTCGTATCATGTCCTTTGGGTATCGTCCGACCATCGGTCTGACCATGGTTTGGCATCTCGCCTGGGAGAAAGTTCACAGACCGGACGTATCACGGACGTATCAAGGATGTATGACGGGTGTAGCATGTACGCAGGTGCGCTTTGGAGGTCTCGGTGAGCGGTGTACCTTGGCCAAACCTGCCCAATCTGACAAGACCTCGGAATGCGGCATCGACACCTGTCCGACATGGCGGCAAGGCCTAAAGATGGCCGAGAAAGTGACTGGGCCCTCTTCCTTTTCTGAGACGTCTCGCTACACGTCCGGCAAGACTGCGACGTGGCTGAGACGAGATCCAGACACTCGTGGGAAGAGGCGCGTCCCAATGTGCAGTTCTTGACTGCGCTGTGTGGACAGCTTTGCGTGGGCACCGACGTTAACCGAAGTGACAGACCGAGATCGCGAAAGGAGCTCGAGGAGTCTGTCCCGATCTGGTCCTGCATGCCCTGCACGCGTGCCATGTACAGACCAGGCGCTCGGAACGCCTCCTGTGCTCTCATGTGCACTCGTGCGAACTAGTGACGAGATCTGGATGGGTGGCGTCGTTTCATGTACCCAGATACCTCGACGCGTCGAGGGGAACCAGTCATGGACGCATCCCATTCACATAAGTTCGGTTCAAGGACAACTCTTCCCTTAGTGTTGGGCGGAACTGTTCAAATTCAAATGAAACCTTGCAATGTCCTCGCGCAATGTCGAACAACTCAAGGGCCCACTCACCCTATAACCCACACTACTGGACGTCATTACGACAGATCCATCCCACGGGTGACGGTGAACACCGGCAGAACTAGCAGAACTGTTGGGTCAAGGAAACCGCGCGTAGGGACGACAGCCACAGGAATTGGAAGAAACTGGGGAGGCACAGCGGTGCAGGTAAGGCAAGGCACCGTGCGGGGCCCTGGGGTTGGCACACTCGGCCAGCACTCCCGGCACGAAGTGGCATTCTTAGCTATTGAAGGCGACGCTAAGCCGTTCTTTTGGCGGGCACCCGGGATCGATGGCGCGCACCCGGTGCTTTAGAGTGCACAACTGTGCACTTGTAAACAGAGAGCGTGCGGTGAAGAAGGCCATGGCAGCGCATGCTGCGCCGGCTGCGCCGAGAGCTATTCTTAACGGCGATCGAGGGCGCGCTCGCTTGAGTCTCCCGCGACGAGACCGAAGGCCGCGAGTGTGTTCTGCCGCTGACCGCTGACTTGCTTCCCGCAGGCCCCTTTGGCCAGCGTTAATATGGTCCTCGACAGAAGAATTGAGCGTTAAACCATACAGATGACCGCTTGCTAAGCGATTGTCACGGGACAGTTGGCCGATTGCAACTACGGAGGGCACGGTAGTCGCAGTCTGGCAGCCATTCGGCTGCTCCCACTGGCTAACAGCACTAACCGCCACCGACTGGCCGTTGGGCTCACAGACTGAAGGGAATCTAACGAGCACCTGGGTAGCGTGGGCGTGGCATCCCCTGGTGGCGGCACTGCTGTGTCTGTGATGACAGCCCGGCTACTATTGCTCGTGTGCTAACGGCTGAACATGGCAGTCACTCAAGACTGTGCTTTCGTTAAAAGGGCGTGGCTTCGAGGGGTCCGCAACAGGTAAGCAAGTGCTGCATCGAGCGACTACGTAGTTGATAACGTGTGACAGTGAACAATGATGGCGAGCAAGTCTGACGGTGGGGCGCAGTGGGAGTTGGAGGTCGAGTAACGCGCGATATACGCTCATTGACGAAACCTGGAGATTCCTCATGCAGCTAGAGCTGTACGCCGCCAAACAATCCTTGCACCTGCCACTCCTGTGACAGTTATTGTCGTGCACGTCCACCCATTCCGAAGGGGTAGAAAGCCCTAACCCGCCTCTTGGTGACCCGTCTGAGAGTCAACTTTTAAACAGAGACAGGCTGTAGCCCTTACTGTAGCTTCTCTAAAAGACTTACGCCCATTGACTGGCAACCCCAATCAGTGCCTGTTTACTGTATGTTGCAGTGTATCTCAGATCACGAGCTCTTCCCCTAAACGTCATTGGTGTCTTGCCACGCGATGTGGAATGCTCCGGCGTGAGTAGCCTTCTTCCACGCCTATGCTCCTGAGGACAAGACGGCGAGCAGAACGGTGGGACACCAGCCGCGCACTTCGCGTGGTACTGCTGGGACAAAAGTGCTGCCCTCGAATGACAGCGAAGCGGCGCTCGTGTTCTCACGTTCTTCGATGCGAGCAGGGGAGCTGCTCGGTACATGTGCCATTGTTGTTCTGTGTGCTGGGGTGCGTTCGTGTCTGTCGGGGGCAGGGAGACTGTCTTCGAGGGGTGTCAGCCGGGCGCCGGAGACATCGTTTTCGAGTGCTTGCGGGAAGGCATCCTTACAGCATGGAGAGGAACCGACCAGGGCGCTGGGGCGTGAGCTATCGATGGGAATGAGCCCGAAGTTCTCCCTCATCCTAACTTGCTGCGATGACCGTCAACCATCACGATGAGAAAGCTTCGCACTGAACCCGACAGTCTCAGAAAACCCAGCAGGGGAGAAGTTGGCGGATATCAGCTCCGAGCTGACAGCAGGGCTTGACTCAACCTCAAGCTGGCTGAAAGGCGGGTCGCCCCTCAGGCAGAGCCTTCGCGCCGTGAACTTGGCGGACGGGGCGGCTAAACGGCGTAGACCCAGCTCAGAGTGGCGTTCTTGCGCTTCACGGGGGAGCTGGCTGACGTGAGCCAGAGCGATCCTGCTCTCGCCTGCAAATCTTCCCGTGATCGCTTCAGATCGCCACCACGGCAAGCGGTGCGACTGGGACCAGTACGAGGGCGACGTCTGATGCCTTTCGTTGCTTGCTAGGAGCCAAGTGTCTAGTACGACCTTCCAGCAGCTGCCCCAAGGGAGCTGCAGCGTTCTCAGGTTCTGGGTAGTGGGCAAGGCCAGAGATCGCACCACAAAGTTGCGTGAGTGCCACAGGGAAGGCCGGACTCGCTGAGGGACGTTGCGGACGCCTGTTCGCTGATGGGCCAGTACGCCGAGGAGGAGATGCTTTTCGCCGTATAAATAGCACATATACAGTACTCTGGAGGAAGCGTGCTCTGCTGTCAGGATAATTACGAGGCGGACGTCAGACGTCGGCACGCGTCAGTGTCGCCCTACTGGCCCGATGGCGAGGGTTACCAGGATATGGCAGTCCTTTGCCTGTTCCGACCGCGAGCAGCATGTCCCTCTGCGATACTGACATGTAGCGCCTTTCGCCCGCGGTCATCGCGGCTTGCAAACATATCGGGCGCCGAAGCGCTCCTACTGGTAACAAGACTGCCTGCAAATCCCACTCCCGGCACGTGCACATGGTGCAGCAGTTTCCAGCGGAGCCGTCTCGGCATCCGGAGGTTGACCGGCGGGCGGAGGGCAGGCTCGGTGCCGATGGATCGAGTGATGTCCAGCGTGCATGCGCGGAATGTGTAAGTCGTTAATGCCAGCTCGCCGTATCAGCTAGCCGGCGGGCAGAAGCGCAGACAGTGGCAGGCTGTCATCCCGAGGCAGTCAGCAATGTGAGACCGAGTGCACGGCCGAACGGCTGGTGAGAAGGGGGAAAAGCGATTTCGTCTGTTGAGTTGCTGGGTAGTCGCAGAATTCCAAGGCAGAGAGAGCCCTAACATGTGCACATGAACCGGTTATATGAGCGAGAGAGCACCGAGCTTGGCTCTCTCGGGATTCTGCATTCGGCACTGTAAATGGGTTTGGCACTGCCCACCCGGTTGAAATGCCGCAATCTGGTTGAGGTCATGTGCGGATTGTACCTGATACCAAGACTTTTCTAGGCTTCTAGGCCTGCTCGAGAACGCTACTGAACGCTACTGATGTGGGGGCGATGGCGGAGATGAGCTCTCCCCGATTTCACAATTCACGTATGCAGGGAGTACTGAAACTGCATAATGTACATAGAGCGCAGGTTGCATCGGTCGGGCGCCGAGAGCGGCAGCAACGTGGCGAAGGGGGCTTCCGACAGCACGATCGCGGCGACGCCATCCCGCCGCTCGGACTTGGCCGTCTACGGCTACTAATGACCGAGATACCGCGCTGTCTCCGTGCGTAACCTTGGTGGGGCACATGCTGCACACTAATTCCACCTTGGTCAACTCTTGGTCCGAACTACATAAGCCATCCCGCGCCGGACGACATCACCCACGCCCTGGCCGGTTCCTGCAAGACGTGATTGCGCGCTTCGACGACACACAGACCTCGTCTCCCAACGCAATACATATAACTACACAAGCTAGACCCCTAGACGACTTCCACCGACAGCTCTGCGACTCCCACCGAGATGACGATTGAGCACATCCCCGAGCCAACGGACTACAAGCAGACCCAGCCGGTCGCTCCTCTGGCGGACGAGGAGCGCCACGCGCTACAGGCCAAGTACCGCGAGGAGCGCGACAAACGTGTCCGCGCCGACGGTATCAACCAGTACAAGTCTCTCGGCGGCATCCTGAAGCTGGACGAGGACAAGGACCCATACACAGACGTGCAGCCGCGCGAGCCGGTGCGCGACCATGTCGACTTCCTCTTCCTCGGCGGCGGCTTCGCGGGCCTGACGGTGTGCGCGAAGCTGAAGCAGGCCGGTTTCGACTCGATCCGCATCCTCGAGAGCGGAGGCGACTTCGGCGGCGTATGGTACTGGAACCGCTTCCCCGGTGCCATGTGCGACACGGCCGCCATGGTCTACCTCCCCATGATGGAGGAGGTCGGCACCGTTCCGTCGGCCAAGTACGTTCGCGGACCCGAGATTCTCGCCCACGCGCACCGCATTGCGCGCCACTTTGATCTCTACCCCCACGCCCTGTTCAGTACGCACCTCGAGGAGCTGCGGTGGGACGAGGACCGCAGTGTCTACGTCGTCAAGACGCGTGAGGGCGACGAGTTCACCGCGACCCACGTCGCGATGGGCACTGGACCCCTCAACAAGCCCCACTTGCCCGGTATCCCCGGGCTGGAGACGTTCAAGGGCCAGGCGATGCACACTGCGCGCTGGGACTTTGGCGTCACGGGCGGTGGTTGGGACGACGAGGTTCTCGAAGGACTGAAGGACAAGCGTGTCGGCGTCATCGGCACGGGCGCGACGGGCGTGCAGTGCATCCCAACTTTGGGCCGCGACTCGGGCTCCCTGCATGTGTTCCAGCGTACGCCGTCTGCCGTCGCCATTCGCGGCAACCACGCGATCGACAAGGAGTGGTTCAGCCAGCTCGACAAAGGGTGGCAAACCAAGTGGCTGCGCAACTTCTGCCAGCTCATGTCGACCGGATACGCACCCGTCGACTACGTGCATGACGGATGGACCGATGGCGTGCAGCGCATCACGAAGCGCATGCTCGAGATGTGCGCCAAGGAGGGCCGCGCCCCGACCGGAATGGCAGACTATCTGAAGGCGTACCACCTCAGCGACGACGAATACACCACCGCCGTGCGCGCGCGTACGGACGAGGTTGTCGAGGACCCCGAGACGGCCGACAAGTTGAAGGCGTGGTACAGGCAGTTCTGTGAGTGTGATTGGGCTTGTTGGCGACGTTCTCTGCAAAAGCTTGTGATGTACTGACTCACCCAACAGGCAAGCGCCCCACCTTCCACGACGAGTACCTGCAGACATTCAACCGGCCGAACGTGACGCTGGTCGACACGGACGGAAAGGGCGTCGAGCGTATCGACGAGACGGGTGTCTGGGCCAATGGCAAGCACTACGACCTCGACGTGCTCGTCTACGCGACCGGCTTCGAGTTCAACTCCGAGTACACGTACAAGTCGGGTCTGGAGGTGTACGGCCGTGGCGGACGTACGCTGACCGATGCATGGAAGGACGGCATGCAGTCCTTCCAAGGCATGCACGTGCACGGGTTCCCGAACCTGTTCGTGATCGGGTTCGCGCAGGGCTCCTCGCTCGCCTCCAACATCACGAGCAACTACACCGAGCACGGGCCCACGGTCCTCAGCATCCTGCAGAAGAAGAAGGAGCTCGGCGCCAAGACCGTCGAGGTGCCCAAGAGTACGCAGGACGACTGGATCCAGCTCATCCTCAAGGGCGAGAGGGGCATCATTGGCGGTCCAGAGTGTACCCCCGGTTACTACAACAACGAGGGCCAGGAGGAGGGCCTGCGCGAACGCCTCAACGTTGCGCGATACCCTGCCGGTCCGCTCGCGTTCTTCGACTACATCGCCGAGTGGCGCGCGAACGGCAAGTTTGACGGTCTCGAGTTTGACGGCAAGCCCGTCGAGGTTTCCGCGACTCTGTAGTGTTGATACTCCGCTAGATAAGTACATAGGTTTGCTAGTCATGATAGTCAGAAGATATGCAGTTAATGGTTACGATTCAGTGGTGAACGGCGGGCTGAGGTTCTTGACATGGCAGACGTCTCCAAGGTCGTGTTCACCCACGGAAGTGCTGCAGGGCATCTGTGCCCTTCACTTGCCCACTCGCCGGCGCAGAGATGAGATACACAAGCGGGCACAGGAAGCAAAGATCACAAAGACGACGCTGGAACAGGTCTAGGGCCCAGCCACTCTCGGAGAAGGACAAAATTCTTACGGACCTCTGGTGGAAGCCTCGACGCCTGCGAAGAAGTCAACCATGTGAACACAGCCGCAGCAAGCAATGACCAATGGTCACATCCTATGACGCAAAGCGCACTGGCCCCTCGAGCTACTAACGCGTGTCGATGCCGCAGTCACAGTCTCGTTACGCCTCCTCGTACCCTTTCTTTCGGGATCCAGCTACTCCAGATGGCGATCCATTTGTTCAGAACGCGGATAAGTGGTCTGATCCGGAGCTGCGGGGTAGTCACATTGCCTGATAGTGGAACAGATATCGGACGCAGTAGCTCTACTCCGCCCGATATGAATGTGGGCGGTTGGCGATTATCAAAGGAAAGAGTTGCTGCGACATCGGGGCTGCGGCTTCGGAGGAAGAGGAGCCCCATGCCAAGAGCTCGTTGTCTGTGAATCCTCCCGGAGAGCAGGGGTGCTCGCCAGAGCGCAGCGTTCCAGAACGACACGGACGCCGATAGCCCGCTGAGCGGGTAATGGCTTCGGCCAACCTGCTGCGCCGAACAAACAGCGTACGTTCGTTACCCGATGCCAGCGCCCACCTTCGCTAGGATCAGCAGTTCCGGAGCCGTGGGTACCGCCCACGGAGCAGATGAGTCAGGTTAGTAGCTTGCCAGCTGCGCAACTTCATCCGACACGCCCGCGACAAGAAAAGGTGTTACATGGCGCTAAGTGCGTTGATGAGTGCTGAGTGGTAGATGCTGATGGTTTCGATGCGATATGCAAGGTTTGTAGGGCGAGAATGTCCCACCGGTCTATTCGATGGCTGGCGAGAAAGTCGTCCGAAAGCGAGAGCGAGATTAGACGAGACGCTGCTCCGTCTGGACCTGCTGGGCCGCCTGGGCTGGCGCCTGCGCAGCCTGGGCCTGTTTCGACAACCGCTGCGCGAGCCCCTTCTGCGCCTCGTACTCCTCCAGACGGGCCTGTCGCTCCGCCGCGCGCTGCTCCTTGCTCTGCGCCTCGAGCAGCTGCGGCGGAGGCGAGACGACACACGTGACGCAGTCCTCGTCCACGACGGCGGCGGGCTGCTGCACCTTCTTCAACGCCTTTTCGCGGATGCGCTCCTCGTCCTTGATCACGCCTTGGTACATGTTCTGGTGTGTCAGCTCATCATCCATTATTATGCTCGCTGCTGAGTGAGGGGACGAGTGGGATCGAGGGTGAGCCCCCGCCCGCGCCGCAGATCACGCCCGCTTGCCCGCCTGTCCTCCCCGATTCCAGCGATGCACATTGTTATGGATGGCCCCGACGCCCCAGACCCTGCTCGCCAGGAGCAAATGTTGAGTCTATGTGCTCCACCTCGACCGTCATCGGTACCAGTGTGTGCCAAGGTCCAGCGGGACGTCTTTGAAGCATCGTCGCAAGCAAGGTACACCGTTCCGAACCTTCCTCGATTCCGACAGGAGGCTTGCCGAAGCGTACTCACCTCACTCTCCTGCTGCTGCATGTGGTGCACGGCCCAGATCGTGCCGCCAGTAAACAGCATCGAGAAGCCGAAGAACGCCTTGGACGCGAGCGACATGGTGTTCGTTGTTGGTGGTCGGAAAAAGTTGGTAAAGTCGGGATTCTGCGAGATGTCGTCTGAAAGATCGGGTGGAGGTCTCGTCGTCGACCCGGTCGGCCGGTGGCAGCGGGCAGTCAGTCGCTCTCCGCACAGAGGTGTTTTGGTACGGTATTTGCAAGCTAATCCGAATGAACGAGGCTGATTAGGATTTCGCATTTGGCTTCATGAGCAGGTTCTAATTGCTCACCCTTAACCAGCTGTACCATACCAGCTGTGGTTGCCGGCCGTTCCGGCCGTCTGCTGTTGTCTGACGACCGTTATGTCGTGCACTCCAAGTCGTCAGTTCTGGCTGCGCGTGCATGGGACATACTCTGATGGAGCCCAGCCTACCTTCAAGCTCTCGGAACCGTGCAGCCCAGCAGAAGGTTCAGGCCTGCAATCGCCTTCTCTTCGGTCTGGGCACCACGTGCCATTCCCGCTCAGCTTCCCGCCTGCAGTAGACAAGCGACCCGCACTCGCCGAGTCCAGCCCAGCGGGAAGCTCAAGTCATACCGCAGATCTATCGATGGCAGCGGGAGAGCCACCTGAGAGCGCTGTATGTGCAGGAGAAGACAGCTTGACAGGTTCCGGCAGCGTGCAGCGTGGTTGGTACATCCTAACTTCCATACATCCTGTTTTCCAGTTCAGAGTTCTGGAACCGATGGGGGCTGTGCTCGGTCCAGCTCTATCGGTATGGCTGGGCAGGAACGTCGTACGGCGCGCGAGGTGGAGTGTACGCTCCAACCGATGCTTCCATATGGCCAAGTGCGCCGAGCACGCCGAGAGGAGCGCGCAGCCGGGCATGCAGGCGTGTAAGCGACTGGGGAAGCGAGAGCTCGGAGCCTGACCGACTCTCCAGAAGTCGCCGGCGGACGAGCCGCTTGTGCATGTCGGGGTGGCGCAGTGTACGATGGCGTACGTCCGAGCGCTTCGCCATGTCCGCTCGAGAGTCTGGCCAACGCATGGCCATGCAGTACGGAATGCACGCACGAACAATGCACGTTCGGTCCAGATAGCCCGGGATCATGACTCCGCTCTTGATTAGCGCTAGCGGAAGTTGCGGGTGCGTTCGCACACACGCATTGCAGAGCATCACGCAGAGTGACGGGGGTGACTTTTAACGTGATCGTGCGCTGTTGTTCCGCCATTCATGAGCTTCACGGGTATGCAGGCTTCGTTTACTTTGCGAGCTCGTGGACTCGCAGTGCGGCGAGGTTCGCGCTCACAACCACGCTTGCGCACCTCATCTCGTGATCACGAGACGTGCAGTTCATGTCCGACATCCCGAGGTGCAGCTAGCCCAGTCACAGGCCCGATTGCCGATGCATGGGCAGAGTGTGGTTTCGCGGTATGTCTATGTCCTGCCGTGCTTGCCGTGCCCGGCGTGCCGTGCGTGCCAGGCGTGCGAGTGGAGCACCGACACTAATCGACACACTAGTTCCCCCGGATTTTCATGGATTCCATGATACCATGATACCATGACTACGACTATGCCGGGGACGGGGCCGTCGCCGGGCACGACTGCGAGGAACGGCGCTATCATAGCGTAAACTAGTTTATCACGAGTTGATACCGGGCTCTCATTAATTCCCAGAGATAGACAGAGATTAGAGTACCCGAGAATACTCAACGCCGGATACCGATGTTCATTGCGTTCGTGATGGGCATCGTGCCACGCTCTCTCCCTTCTCCGTCTTTGGGGCAACTGTGCGCCACCCACCACTGCAGAACCCAGGCGTTTGGTATGCAGCACGTTATGGAACATTGGAATCCTTGGTCAGCGAAAGACATCGGGGATTGCAGCCCTCGGCGCTCGGACGAGAGCCGTCGGGGATGGCTCGTATCCTGTATCCCCACAGCTCCAGGATCCTGGTTCCCCACAACGCCGAGTCGGTTATCAAACGCATGAATGGCAGAACGGTTGGTCATGTGGTCTCGTTGCCCTGCTGCCCCTCCTTGCCCTGGTGGTACTGGCCACTCAGACCAGCGGTAGCTGCCGAGCTCGGCGTCTCGGCAGATATCCACTGAGGGTGGGGGTAGAGGCGGTTTTTTCATCTGTGCCGAGCTTGCAGAGCTTGACATGCAGCGCCTGCTGCTGCGTCTGTCGGGTTGAGCGAGTGGCTTGGAGGCATGCATGGCTTGCATGGCTGGAGGCATGTGTATCAGCATGTATCGGGCCGGGAGGTCTGGTCGGGAGGCCCGTTCATCAAGTTCAGACTGGCCCAGGAGCACGGTGGGCATAAGGCGGTCCTCGTGCGGTACGAGCGGCAACAGCACGGGCACGAGTACGGGGGCCCGTACCGATGGCCTGTACCGAGCGTTCGATCAATGGTACCAATTTGGTGCTCCCCCACTGACACCCCTGTACACACACCCCTGTCGTCGTGGTTCTGAGTCGTTGGGATGTCAGCAGACCACTTTTCTGACTGCAAATTGCAGGGGTTGCACTGCAGAGCTGCAGAAGCATGCAAGGTTGGGGTTTGTTTCCCTGCGGGCCTGCGGCGGCGGGCGGCCGGGAGGCTTGGCATCGCTACGCCCGCAAGAAAGCGCCTGCAGATCGTGGCTCTGTGGCTCCGTGTCAGATCGCAATGTCGTTAAGTTTCCAGTTTGCCGAACGTCCATACTTCCGAGGGTAGCATGTTGTTGTATCCGGAACGGCCTTCCGGAAGAGTTTACTGGGCTGCCGGCAGCGTGCACGTCATGATTGCCTTTCTGACAGGACGACAATCATTTTGCGCAACAAGGCACCCGGAGGAACGACTGATCCACGAGCGATTTGGCACACAGATTGGGCAATGGAACCAACGTTTGCCTGACTGTTGCTCACGTCGCTAGACGTGCCAGAAGCCAAGCGAAACGGGTTCGCATGCTTCTCACCGATTCTCGCCCGTGCCGGGTTACAAACCTGCGTCCTAATCAATTGAGCTTGTTTCCCCCTCTACTTCGTTTCAGCAGAAGCGTCATGCAATTGTACAGGCTGAGCTTGTCCTGGCTCCGGGGCCCGCCATGCCCGCAAGTGCAGGCCGCAAGGCCGCTGACCGCTCACCGTAACCGCCATAACCTGTGCCTGCGCCAACCTGCGCCAACCTACGCCTGCCAGCTTGCCAGCCTGCCTCGAAGTCTGGCCAGTCGGGTCGCAAGCTTTTGAAGCCAAAGGCTATGCGGCCACCGAAGAAACAATCAAGACTCTAAGTGGGCGCCAAATGCGCACTCAACGGGACAATCTATTCCTGCGCCGCAGTCAAGTGCATCATATTCTAATCGGACGAATTACTGTCGGGAGAACAAGGGTCGATCCCTCCTGGCCTCCACTCCTTCGGGAGAAATCGGGATCGGCGCTTCTTCGAGTAGTGTGAGCACTGCGTCGCACATGCGGTACTCCAAGATGCGAGCGATGATATCATTGTGTATCATGCCGTATGCCGTGCTGCGCAACACGCACCCATGCAGACCAAAGTCACCGCCTGTGCAAGGATGCAAGGGGCGTGCAGGGCATGCACCGATTGTACCGCTTGCAGTCATGCTAGTGAGCATAGCACGTCACTCTACTCCACCATGCATGCACCTTTCCCGCGCCGGCTATCTGTGTCCCCGGCGAGATTGCTGGTCAACAGCCTGCCCCGGATTTCGCGGATCAACGGAGCAGCGGTGAAGCGGCCAGTGCCGCTGCCGATCTGATGGATTAGCCGGCGACTGCCGCACCGCGCATGGCGCATGGATGGGCGGTGGCTCATTGACTCGTATGCATCTATCGTCAGCTGTTGGTCAGTGGGGGCCACGCCGATCGGGGATGTACGATGTACCCGGGTATTGGAGGGCAGTGCATGCAGCGCCTACCATGAGCCGTGAGGAGCTCCGATGCACGTCCTACATCCAGATTGCAGTGCGCAACAGAGCCGCGCAGCACATGGCCTGTATCAGCTTGCATGGCTGGCAGCGCTGGCAGTTGACCAATTAAGCGATAATCCGCCGAAAAGGACCGATTCATCGGAGCGCCGAGAGTTTGACACTGGGAGCAGCGTTTGGTATCTTTTGGACTCGCAAACGATGTGCGTGCATGCGTGCTGCTGCGAGATTGAGGAGCAGGCGAGCTGGGCCCTTAGGCGCTGCCAATTAAAATCAGGGTCGGGTCGGGGGCCCGAGCAGAGATAATGAGCAGGTGACAAGGGGCCAAGGGAGACCAAGGGAGACAAGGGAAGGGTGGGGGCGACGGGCGGTAGAGCGGCCCTGGGGCCTGGAACCTTTTGGAGCTGCAGCACCACGCTGGGCAATATCGGGTTAAACAAGACCATTAGTATGACTCTAATGGGCCATGGGTCATATGGCCATATGGGTCGCGGGCAGCGCCAGCCGCTCGCTTCGCCTCGCCTCGCCCCTCGTCTCGGGCGGCGGGCGTGCCGGGGCGGGCGGTGGGCCGTGGATGCCGTGGCGCCTGCGACTGGAGCCAGCCCAGCCCCGCCCGCCCGCCCGCCCGCCAGCCAGCCAGCCAGCCAGGGCCCGAGGATTCCAGCCAGCGATAGCGGTCGCGGTCGGCGCCTCTCCCGTTAGAAACAGAGTTCTGGGCTTCAGCCCTTGCGCCTAGCCTCTGGCCCGCTGCCGTCCTTGCCGCTGTGCCGTCCCTTCCCTCCCTTAGCGCTTCCCCTCTGAACGGGCCTCGACCGACATTTACCGATGCATACACCCGGCCGGGCCGTTGACCGCTGGGCCCGTTGGCTGGCTGGCCACTCGTCGGAGCCCACTTGGTAGTAGTGGGTACCGCCGGGGTACGATCCATCCACCACCCCCGCTACCGCTACCCAGGTACTTCCTCCATGCTGTGTTTCTTTTCTCAACCCGTTCTTCTCACTTGTCTTCATCTCTCTACCACAGTCGTCGGTTCGACCGCACCAACCTCCCAACGTGCCGGAGCGCCCAAAGGGCAGCCCCGTGCTTTCGAGCTTACCAATATCCATACCCCGCCCATACCGACTCCGCTTTTGACCCTCTTCACGCTCGCTTCCCCGCAGTGGTGAAAACAAAAACCGGACCAACCCTACTCCCTACTACTCCTATCGTCGACTCGACCTGTACTCAACCACCACCCTGTACAATCGACAACACGCACACGACAATATCGCGCGAACACTTCGTCTCTCGCTTCTTTGTCACCTGTCCTCCCACCTGTCTACTCGAGCATCTTTAACGGTCGCTCGACTCCCGCTGCACGACGCGTACCAGATCGGTAACCGAGCCGACTTCCCACCCCCTCGCTCTCGTGCACTGTACATTTGCACGCATACGCTACGCGTTCAAGGCTTCGCCTCTGCTAATCCCCACCTCCCGATTGCTTGAATCGAGTGCTTCCATCGCACTCTTCGAGTATCGACTCAAACCGCTACCGACCGGCCCGTGAATACGACGCGTGCCACCTGGTAGTAAGCCATCTGCGGGCGGAAAACAAACTCCGACCCGCGCTAACCACTCCAACGGTGGCAAACCGGCCTTAGTAGTGAGTTTGCGCTTGCGTCCCACCCGTGCAACGCGATCAACATCGGCGTTGCCGCCGTCCCTTCGTGCATCCTGCACAGTAGTGCACCCACCCCTTGCATTTGTCCGGCTGCGTGGCCGGACGCTATAACGCTTTGTTCTCCACACATGAAAAAACAATCCTCTGACACCGACTTGCAGGTGCCGCCACCCCACATTCCTCCCCCATCCTTGTTTGGTTTTGGATCATCCGGCCTAGACACCAACGTGTCGTCACCACCATGGACGGTTTCCAGAACTATTGTCTCGTCTGCGAGCGCCTGATCGTGCCCCCCGCCGACCCCGAGGCTGAGAAGGCGGTCAAGTCGCCGTCTAAGAAGAAGGCTGCCGGATCCATCAGGGTGAGTCTAACTCGAAAACTTGCCGCGTAGCGCGCGCCAGTGGGCTGTGGTCGCGTGCTCCACTTTGCAACCAAACAACGTCATGCCTGTCTTGCTAACGCGTACCAGATAAGAAATCCTGACGGTACCACGACGACGCGCAATGCCAATGGCGTCAAGCATACCAAGCTGGCGCCCCGCCGCCCGGCGTCGGCCAAGTCGCAACCGACGAGTAGCAAATCTGACACTGACGTAACTCGCCCCGATCTGTTATCGGTTCCTGCCGGAGGCGAGTCGCCTTCTGCCGAGAAGGTCGTTCCGCCGGTCTTCACTTCGACGATCTACTGCTCAGAGGCGTGCCGTGACCAGGACTATGGATCAAGTCATCAGACCTACGAGGACTTTGTTCGCGTCTTCGGCAACCCCGACGTGGCTACTCTGCGCAGCAGCCTGCCTGCCGTTGCCCCTCCTTCGCCGATTCTTGGCTCTGACACGGACTCGTCTGCTTCTGTCTCTGGCCTTCTCGCCCCGCTGTCGTCTACGCCCACCACGACCGACACTGTCTTCTCCGACACGGCCTCGGTGCCCAAGGGCATGGACTACTTCCGCATGGGCCGAAGACAGTCTGACGACTGGAAGGAGCTTGAGCGCAAGCGTCGCTCCTCGATGAACACGACCCCCATCACTGTCACGTCTGTTCACATCCAGCTGCAGATGTCTCGCCAGCGCTCCAGCGCGAGCCGCTCCGCTGCCTCGGCTGCGTCGAGCGACTCGCTTTCCTCCCTGTGGCAGGACCAGGAGATGCACCGCACCATGTCGTTAAGCGGTGCAGTTCGCTCCATGGCCCCGATCCACCAGGAGGGACGTCACATGTCTACCTCCTCTGAAGGGGGCAGTGGCAACGTTGCCGGCGCCCGTCCTTTCGCCCGAAGCAATTACTCGCAGTCGTCGCTCGCTGGCATGACTTCGCCTACTACCGGATCTGGTTACGTCCTCCCTGCTCAGGTCGGATCTGCGCCTTCCGCCACGGCCTTCCTCATGCACACCTACGCGTCCGCCTTCCCTGCTCGGGATATGACGATCTCGCCTTCGCTGCGTGCCACTCCCATCCCCGGCAGTGTCACTCCCGACAGCCGTCACTCTGTGCTTGCTTCTCCTGGCAACGGCACCGTCCGCGGATCGTACACTCCGAGCCGCTCGCGTACCAACTCGAGCGCGACCTGGGACGCTTTCGGCAAGGCCGAAGTTCGTGAGCGCCAGCGTGTCGCTCGCAAGTACTCGAACGCTTCCGAGGTCGACTCGATTGCCTCTTCCATCCCGCGCGAGGCTCCCTCGTCGCTCGACCTGCACCGCGTTCGCGGCCGCGCCGAGAGCAACAAGGACGTGACCCCGACGCAGTCTCTGGAGATGGAGAACGGTGGCTGGCAGATCCGCTACGGCCACCGCTCGGCGAGCCGCTCGCGCTCTCGCTCCCGCACGCGCGAGGGCGGTGTGCCCCCCTCTCCTGCTCTCGGTACCCAGGCGATGTCCATTGCCCTCCCTATTCCCCCTCGTGCCACGAAGGCTTCGTCTGTCTCGCAGGGCGTCTCTGCTTCTGCCACCCGCTCTGGCTCGGTCACGGGCACTCCCCGCACGCCCCAGTCGCGCCTCCGCCGCGAGTCGCGCCCGACCCGTCCTCAGTCGTCCAACGCGCTGCCCGACCTCGCCGCGCTGCGTATCGGCGCTTCGTGTGCGGCGGACACGTGCGTCTCGCCCGAGACCGCGGCGGGTCGCTCCGTCCCCCGCGCCGGCTTTGACTGGGGCGCGTCCGAGCACAAGACGTACGAGCTCCCCAAGGGCGTCGTCGTCAACCCCAACAAGGGGCTGTTCTACTTCAAAGCATGATTCATGATTGATATTCGGCATTTCATTCATACCCCGCATTCTTCTCTCTCCCCCAGCATCGAACACAATCCCCATCTCCCCGACCGAAAAAGTACCTCAACTAGCTAGTGTCTTGTCACAGTACACGGTCGGAAACCCAGCAACAAGTAACCCAATCCATTGTCCTTATTCTCGCCAACGAACCAAGCAATCAAACGCAAGCAAACGCAGTCTCAGCAGCATTTTATTTTTACTTTTGTACGAACGTTGTAGAAGTATGCATTTTCAGCTAAAAGCCTGAAACATCATGTTCTCTTCTTGCCCACTTGAGATCTGGACATTTCGAACTGACGTCGAGGAAACAAGTTTCCCGAACAGCGACCAAGGCCCGGGTGCCGGTATGCCGGCGGTCAACGGTGAAGGCGGCCCCGCATACCCCGCTCGAAGAGCGGCGCGGGCGGCTGGGAGGGGGTAAACAATGGGTGTAACATGATGACGCATGACGCGTTTTGGAGCATGCAGTGTGGTCACTTGGTAACGCATGACTGGTCGGTGTTTACGCCGCATACCAACCACTCTGGGCATGCCTGATGCTGGTCAGTGTGGTCCAGTGGTCCAGTGGCCCAGTGGCCCAGTGGCCCAGTGGAGCACTCGAGTACCTTCCATTCCGGGTGGTCTCGTGACTGAAAGGCAGACAAGCAGCAAAGGCAGGATGGGAGGCTGGCAGCGTGAGTCTGGACAGGGTGCGAGTCTGCGTTCATACACAAGGGGTAAAGTCGCAATTGTCCTTGTGCGACGCGCTCAAAGGGTGCGGGGTGCTGATCCGGGGACAGCCAGGAGCGCCAGCGCGCCTTGTGTCATTGACCATGAGCCAAGTGTAGAGCTGTACAATTGTCCCTCTCGCGTTCCCTCTTTCTCGTTCCTCTTCTGGTACGTCACGATGCGCCTGCTGCATTGCATGAGTTGCATTAGCTCTCCCGGGCTCGTCCCTCTTCAGATGCACCGTATTGTGTGTACGTTTATCCAAGAATGGGCCAGAGAATGGCCCAAAATGGCCCGACGGGAATGTGGGAAAAACTAACATGGTGTCACACGCCCATACCGCCAAACAACGCCGGGGAGAAACACTCAGCGTCAAGCTTCGATTGTACCAGAAGCAGATCCCCGCGAGATTCACGCCAGATTCACGCCAGATTCACGCAGGTTCAGAAGAATGATGAGCGGGCCGTTGGGTCCGCATCCACTCAACCTTGTTCGCTTGCTCGCGTGCTCGACTGCTTATACAGCTGGGAATGGAAGTCGGGAATGGAAGTGTGAATGACAAAGGCATGAGGGGACGTCGCCCCGTTTCAGAAGTGATCGTCCTCGTTCGTTCACAAAGAACCGAAGTTCCGCCTCGGCGTTGCATTAAACAGCCGGATGGAACCGACGCCCAGCTCTAAAACGAGGCGACAAGGTCGAAGGGGCGAGGATACGTCTGCTTCCTCTGCAACTTACTCTTCGGTCAGAGGTGGGGGTGGTCAGACGACAACGAAGCTGCAGTGCCAGACGGACCCGAAAGACATTGCCAAGAGAGGTTTTCGCTGCCGAAGCAAGACTTGTGCTCTTGGCGGCGTGGCGGTCTCGAGGCGGTCTCGTGGTCTCGTGTGTCAGCTAGAGGGTCGAGCCGCCGGCTAGAGGCTAGAGGTGGCGGCGTTGTCGGGTGGCAGCAACAGACTAGGTAGAGTGACAGAAATGTCTGAGACAGCGAGACGAGGAGGGCCTGGCCACCGCCTAGACGCGCCGAGCGCCATCTGCACCAGAAGTGAGGCGCAGTCCCCCGGCCGACGTTAAAGTGATACGCAGCAGAGCCTGGTCTTTATGGTCTTGGCACCCCAGCCTGCACCCGACACTCACCTCCGGCCGATGGTGAGGTAGGAGGCAGGCTCGCTACCCTCGGCTCCGACGCATCAACTGTCCGTCTGTCCGTCTGCTGTCATCGACGGGGCGTCATGAAGTAGCTATCGCGGGCTCTGATAGGCCGAATACCTGGGGAGATAACTGATCGCCCCTCCCCCAGTAGGCGCGTGGTCATGTTGATCATATCCCGCGCTCGGTGATGATGATTCCAATAATAGACCACGGTCTCGCTTGCATTTTTCTCTCCTGTGGTCGTGTCTGCGATGCGCACGGGCTAAGTCTACACGTCGCTTGCTGTGCCCCATGTAATCTTCCATGAGCGCCAGCGAGACCTATATACGACGGACAAAGAGTGAGGGATGCATTTGACCACACGGGCAATGAGCAGGGTCACTGTGTCATGTGTGATTGCGTAATGGGCCTGACAAAACACGAGTCTTTGTCTGTAGTATTCCGCTGCCTCGTGCGGAGTCACGTTTTTTTTGCGGTGCACGCGGTTGTTCGGTAAAGGTTGTCATATTGGCACACTGGGGGCAAAGAGGCGGTACACTGGCGACAGCGTGTGTGACGTCGCTTACACGTCGTGTTGCATGCTTGCAGCATGCTTGCAACATGGGTAACGTGTGGCTCTGACTTGATACTCGTGGTTTAGTGCAAGCAAGGAAGAATGCCACGCGCTGCAAACATGACGGGGGTGAGCGCATGGAAGTTGGTGCAGATCGGCGGAGAGATGAGCTCAGCAGTCAGCGTGCATGCCGAGACGGCGAAGTGGATGACCTTCGGCCCCCGTCGTCGCCCGTCGCCCGTGGCCCGTGGCCCGTCAGCCCTTCGGCCGCGCATACAGGTGATTGCTTGTGCGGAAGCATCCCTTGGCTGCCGCATCGAATAAATATTTGGTCCCGCGGATGGGCGAATGATGTGCAGCTTGTGCAGGCTGGTAACAGGAACACACAGGGGCCCATCGGATGTGCATGGCCACGAGACTGGCTCACACTGTAGAGCACGCACACCGCACGCACCGCACGCACCGCACGCACCGCACGCAACCATCGGTCGCCGACCCTGCACCCTGCAGCCCTGCATCTGACCATGCATGCATGCATGTATGCACCACCACTCCTCAACACGAACCGCGCATCCTCCCAATCCGACGACCTACGCATCCATCTTGTCCAAGCACACCACTTCCTCCTTCTCTTTCCTCCCGCCCGCCCGCACGCCCGCACGCCTAGTCCACCACCCACACCAAACCCCCTCACACCGCATGGCCTTGGCCTCTGGTCGCCGCCCCGAGACACCCATCCTCCTGTAACAACACACACACACATAGGCTCACCGTCCCCTATGCCGGCTAGTCTGTAAGTAACTACTGCACACCTCTCCCACACTACTCCGACACCGTCTCTCACCCCTCTCCCGGACCTTCGTCACCTTCCTCGACTCTTTGCCATCGAGACATCACCGACTTCGCTACCCCATCACACGTTGTCGCCCGACCTACACCCCCACTAGACCCTCATATTTTCGCCCCCCAGCATCATCACTCCGCTGGTCCCCCGCCCCCTCCGCCCTCCGCCTTGTGCCGCGCTGCCTCTGCCGACCTGCCCGTCGCCTGCTGCTCAACTCGCAACGCCGCTGCCGCCCCTACCCACCACTACCACCCCGCGTGGCTTGCCTACAGAGCACAAAGCACAAGCCAACCCCTCGTCCACAGACGCAGTGCCCCGGCCCTTGGAGTCCAATAGTCTGAAAGCAGAAATCAACGGACAACCACGACGTCTACTCCTGCTCGACAGATCACCCCTTCCCTCGTCACACCCTCCCTCCCCCCTCTCCCTCCCTTCGGGTCTACAACTACTGACATTGCTCCCCTTCTCTGCATACTCGCCACCTGATCCCACCGACGTCGACGCTCGCTCATTCCCCCGCGCCTTTGCCTCGCGACATTGCCTTCTTGTCAACAATCGGGCTTCCTTTCGGTCTTTCCGACCCCTCCCCGGCTCATCACACATCGACGACCCTGGGCTCTCCGTCACTCGACGACGCACACATACATCGACCCTTTGCTCGACGTTGACGCATCTTGCTAATAACATTGCGACCATTGGTAACTCCACTTGAACCATTTGAATTGCCTCAACGTCCACCCTTTCCCCCCTTTCACGCTCCACCCACAGCTCTCCGCCAGCGTCAGGGCAGCGACCGAGGCTACGCTCGCGCACCGCGACCGTTTCCTTCGGCAAGCCGACAGAGATCATGTCTCGAGAAACCGGTGGGGTGCTTCTCCAGTCTCCTGTCACGTATGACGAGCCGGCAGACCTGTACCGGATAGAGTCAACATCGCGTCTAGAAGCACGAGGCAACCGACGGTCATCGAAGTCTGTCTCAGGGGCGCGCCCACCTATCGCGACCAGTGCCATCAGCCATCGCATGTACAGCGCCGACGGCAACGGAGGTCCCAGTTCTTCCCCGACTGCTGGAGGCTCGCGGAGTAGAGGACTGAAGAGGCGTATCTCGACCCCCAATCTCGCGAAGCGCTCTCTCGTCGAGGAGGACTCGGAGAAGCCAGAGGAACCTCAGATCAATGCCGTCAAACAATGTGAGACACGAGCAAGGTCCACGTCCACCTCCATCGTTGTACCTCAGCAGCTGGCGCCGCCAGACACCGAGCACACGCGGCCGGTACAAACTCTGACCGCACCACCAGCAACGATTGCACCGCTTCCGACTCCGGCGTACACCTCCACACCACCGACACCATGGTCGCAGATGTACGTCACCCCGCCGAGTCCTCCATCTACGACCGGACCCGAGGCGCGAGGAGTAGGAGCCGATAACACGTCGACCGGCATCCTCAGCTCGGCGTACGACATGGGCGAGACCCTTGTGAACCGCGTCTGGTCGTGGGCCAAGCCGAATCCTCGTCGTGGTCACGCGCGTCGCGACTCGCGTCGATCCCTGTCTGACGAGGATTCTGAAAAGGGCTTAGATGGCTCCGAGATCGACGACTTCCTCGATGACGACGACAGCACACACGTCGGGATGGGCTCAATGAGCAGATCTGGACGCTACTGGGGCCTGTTTTCGAGCGGTCCCGCCCAGGCGTCACCGCCGGATACGCCGACGTACTTCACTCTGCCTCCCACACCGCCAGTCGAGGAGCAGAGCGACCTGCCCTTTCCCCAGTCATTACCGACACCTGCGCTTTCCACTCGCTCCTTATCTGGCTCGCACCGCAATGGCAGACCTCGCCGCTCGTCTCGCGCCGCCGCCATCCAGCAAGAACCCGCCGACGGATGGTGGGTCAAGGTGTACCGCACCATCGTTTCCAGCAACGGTTCCGGAAGTGGCAAGACTGCCCAGGTCCTGCGTGAGCTCGGATGGACGGTCGCGTTACTCGCGGGACTGTTTGTCGTCTCGTTACTTCTCGTCATCTACGGTGTCAGGAGCATCCCGATTACCCAGCTCAAGTCGATGCCCAAGTCGACGACCGACCTGCAGCTGTTGTCTGCCGAGATGCGCGCGTACATGGCCTCGAGCAACACGGGATGGTGGCACACGGTCGGCGTGCTGACCTACATTGGGTGTTGGAAGCATGCGTGGAGTGTGCCGGGTGCCGTCGTGCTCAACATTCTGGTCGGCTCGGTGTTTGATCCTCTCGCGGCTCTGACCCTCTTGACCTTGATCACGGCTTCCGGCTCTCTCGGTGCCTACATGCTGTCCCGACCTCTGGCTCCGCTCATCGGCGTCCTGTTCCCGAAGCCGCTCGCTCTCGTCCGGGCAGCTCTTGCCCCGGATCAGGTGCCCCGCCCTCGCCACGGCGTGCAGTACAATGACGATGGCGAGCTCGTCACGCCGATCCGTGTCTCGACCGACCCTTCCGACAGGCCCCTCGGCGCACCCGAGGACCGCCCCGGCATCTGGCGCCGCCTGCTGCTCATGCGTGCCATGGGCTTCGTTCCGTGGTCCGGCATGAATGTTGCCTGCGGTGTCGTCGGTGTCGACTGGCGCATTTTCTGGCTGACAACTGCCGCCGGAAGCGCCAGCTGGAGCTACGTCACTGCCTCTGTCGGCAACATTCTCTCCCGCCTTGCTCTCCCCAGCAGCGCTGCCGCCGCCGCTGCAGAGAGCGGACAGGGCGAGTCCCTCACCTCTCTCCTGCGAGACCCGACCCTGATCGCCAAGCTCGTCTTCCTCACTCTCCTCACTGTTGTACCCGTGCTGTTCAAGCGCCGCTCCCAAGCCGAGGAAGACGACGACGCGTCGACGGACGAGGAACCCACCACCCCCACGACGCCGACGACGACCTCGGTCCTGGGTCTCGACACGACCGGCCTCGACCCGAACGAGTATCCCGCCGAGCCGTCTTCGCCCCTGGCCGTCAGCCTGGCCACGTTCACGCCGACGCCGCACGTGTTCGACCTGCTCAGTTTCGGCCGACTTGCCATGCGGCAAGGTCTGCGCGTGGTGGCGGGCACGGCGCGCGCAACAACACAAGGCGCGCGCCGTCTCGTCTCAAACTTCCACTAGAACCCTACGCAACTCCAACAAGCAATTAAATCATCATATCAAAGCAGCAGCAGCAAATCAGCCATCCACCATCAGTTTTAATAGTAGTCACCCTTTCATCGCTTTTCGCTCCTCCTCTTCCTCTCCTCCCCGCCACTACTCTCCACAACACACATTTTCTCTTTCTCCCATTTTTTCTCTCAAACTCAACTACTCAGGGGTGTGTTGCCATATAAAAGGTGTATTTGTACCAACCGTCAAATTGGGTTTAGCACTACCAAGTTATAATGCACTTTCATCGAGACGTTCTTGAGCGAGCGAACTCAGCGAGCGGAGCGAGCAACAGGGGTAGTGGTGCAGCGAGCAGAACCAGGAAACGGAGTTCAACAGGGCAGAGCAATGACGACGGGGGGGGGAGGAAATACACTTGTACATCATGATCTATAGAGAAGAGTCTAAGCCTCGACAGCAGCCTTCTTCTTCTTCCTGCGCTTCTTCTTCTTCTCGCCGTCTCCCGCGCCTCCAGCCTCAGAGACAGCCTCCTTGGCCTCAGCGGCGGCGGGCTCAGGCTCCTCCTCCCTCTTCCTCTTTTCTCCCGCGACGGCCGTCTCCTCTCCCTCGCCACCCTCGGCAGCGCGCAGCCTCTCCCTCTCCTTCCGACCGAGGCGCTTACCCGGCCGTCCCTCGCCGGTCTTCTTGCCGAGGGGCACGGCATTGGCGCCACCACCCTCTCCTCCCTTCTTGCCCTTCTTCTTGGACTCGGGCTCAGGCTCCTCGCCCCACTTGCGTCCCTGGAGCCTCGTCTTCAGGTCCCGCACACGGCGGCCCAGGCCGTATCCGGCCCGTCCGAGGCCTCCGCGGCGGTAGGGCGCGAGGGCCTTGACGGACACAAGCTCGTTCAGTTCGGCATCGGTCGCGAGCAGGATCTCGGCGGGCGTGAGGCCGAACGTACTCGGGGCGGACTTGACGTACTTGAACCGCGTCTTCAGGTCGCCGATCGAGTCCTCGTGGTCCAACGAGCGGAGGGAGTCGGCGGCAGCCTTGACGCGTGCGGCGCGCTCGGCGACGGAGAGCTTCTCGTCGACCTCCTCTTCGGCCGCGGCCTTGGCTTTCTTAGCGGCAGCCTTCTTCTCCTTCTTGCTCAGCTTCTTCTTCTTCGGCTCCTCCTCCATGAAGTCGGCGTCCATATTGATTGGCCCCTCGTCCTCGTCTTCGGCGCCGGCGCCGGCGGCCCAGTCCTCCGTCTCCTCCCAGGCTTGCGGCTCGACCCACCCGTCCTCCTCCTCTCCTTCCTCCATGGGGTAGTCATCCCCGTCGTCGTCCCAGGTCGGTTTCTCGTCATCGCTCTCCGCAGCCTTGGACAGCATCTCGCCCACGACGCGGTCCCACTCGTCCTCATCATACTCGCCCTCGAGGACCTTTTCGACCGCGCTCCAGTCGACGTTGGCGTCGCCCACCTCCTCCCTAAGCGCCGCGAGCTGCTTCTCCATCTCGCGCCGCTTCTCTCCCTTTTGCTTCTTCGTCTCCTCCTCGCGCTGCGCCTTTTCCGCCGCCTTGCGCTCCGCCCGTGCCTCGCGCTTCAGCTTGCGCTTGTCGTCGTCGCGACGGGCGAGGGACTCGATTTGACGCGGGTGAGAGATGATTTCGGCAGCGCCGGACTCCTCGAAGCGGAAGTTGTACTGCGTCTCGAACTCTTCGGCGCGGTCCTCGAACTCTTCGTCTTCGGAAAGCGCACCCCAGGGCGCGTCCTCGTCGGCATCCGAGTCGGCACCCTCGGGCCGCTCGTGGCCGACGATCTCCTCGTAGGTCGGGACGTGCGACTTGTCAGCCTTCTTCTCGATCCAGCCTCGGTTCAGAATGTAGCTGGGGTTAATTTGGCATGCAACAGTCAACTCACTCCATGAGGAACTGGTCGTCGGCCTTGGCGCGCGCCTCGGCCTTGGCCTCGGCGTTCTTCTTCTCCTTCTTGCTCTTCTTCTTGTCCTTCTTGTCTTTCTTCTCCTCGGTGGTGCTAGACTCGGCACGGAAGAAGTCCTCCTCGTCGTCCGAGTCTTCTCTGTAGTTGGTCATGGGCGCAGCACCCATACCGAGCGCGGCGCGGACCTCGGCCTCGCCACCGCCCATCTCGAGCAGGAAGCGGCGGTACGCCTCGTCGTCCTCCTCCGCCTCCTCCTCGCCCTTCTCACGCTTCACGAGCAGGTCGTCCTCGCTCTCGTCGTCGGAGCCCGCAAAGGCCTTGAAGGCGTTCACGGCGTCGGTGCGCGCGCGCCGCGTCTCCTCGACGAACGTGAGCGGCTCGCCCTCCTCGTCGTCAGAGTCAGCGGCAACGCCCTCAAGGAGGTTCTGGCGGTGCAGGTCCTTCAGGAGGAAGGGCTGTATGTCAGCTTCAGCGCATGTATCAATCAGCTCACCTGCTCCTCGGCAGTCTTGGCGGACTGAACCTTAAGGCCGCGCGCCTCGGCAGCCTTGCGTGCCGTCTCGAGCTCGCTCTGGAGCACATTCTCGCCCGCGTAGAGCTCCTCACCGCCCTTCTTGATCTTGGCGAGGGTACGGAGAATGGCGGCGTCCATGGCGGGCGTGAGCTGAGCGCCGTCGTCGTCCTCCTCGGTATCGGTGGTCGAGTAGTCGCTCTCCGAGTCGGACACATCGCTGCTCGATGAAGAAGATGAGGAAGGTGCCGAGGACGGCTCGCGCTTGGCGACCGGCGCAGCGGTCTTTGACTTGGACTTGGATTTCTTGTCTGAAAGTGTCAGCTAAAGTCTACTGAAGATTCCGCTTACCCTTCACCATGATGGTTGGTCTTGCGGCAACAACAACAACAGGCTCGCTGTTCATGACGCTGACCCCTCGCAACTTTTGGGAGCGGGGTGGTGGAGGTTGGAGAGGGTCACGTGACGAGTGAACGAACGTTGTAGGCGTCCAAGATACGGCCCCTCTGTTCCCACGCCTAAGCCGCGGCCAGTCAGCGCTATGAGTAATGTGAGAGCGAGCCGGTGCCGATCCCTGGACTTGGGCGAGTTCTAGGCTGCGGCTGGCCATTCATCCGACATTTTCCTCACACGGTGGTCCACTCCTTTCTGGCCGGCCGCGACGTCTGTCTACTCTAAACCCCCACATACCAGCTTTGACAGCGACCCGACACTCGATTTGGCGAGTTGGTTAGAACGACTTCCTTCTCTTTTCGGTTACTCACTGAAATTTCGGAGCGCCTCCGCACACACCGCACACACCGCACCAGAAGACCAGAGCCTGGGATTCTTATCGGAAGCGCCTCATCTCAACTTTTTTCTCTCCGGCCGTCATCCTCAAAACAACACCGCGCTCGCTCACCCACCACCACTCGTCATTCCTGACTGAGCGCGCGACACCGACACACTCCGCATGCTCCGCGCGACATTACGACCATCCCGCCGTCTGCGGCCGCTCGCTTCGGCGGCCGGACGGCGGGCAACGCACTCCTCGACTCCGAAACGCTCAGCCGCCGCTGCCGTCCAGCAGTCGGGACCCAGTGGCTGGGCGCAGGCGACGCAGAATGCGCACGCCATCCTCGCCGATGGAGCCGCGGTCGAGGACCCCCTGTTCGCGATCAAGGGCGAGATTGGCGAGCTGAAGGCGAGCTTGTTCCAGATGCTCGGCTCGTCGCACCCGTCTCTCGACGCCGTGGCCAAGTATTACTTCAAGGCTGAGGGCAAGGCTTTGCGTCCGCTTCTCGTCCTGCTCATGGCGCAGGCGACGAACGGCCTCGCTGGCCGGGGGTGGGAGAGCGCCTACGCCAGGGCGGCGGAGGACCAGCGTCTCCGCTCCGGAGGGATCAACCGCGCGGTGACGGAGATGGGCGGCGTGCTCAACGACTGGAACCCCGAGAGCATGGGCCTGGAGCCGCGCGGACGGATGGTCTTCAGCGAGCCGTTCAGGATAACCCGCACCGAGGCGGCGACGGACGACAAGCTGGGCGGGTTCAACTTCCTCTTCTCCTCGAACCAGCCCCCGAACCCGCCAGAAGTGACGCATACCAAGTTTGCAGACATTCTCCCCGCCGGCGACGGCAAGGTCATCCTGCCCACTCAGCGACGGCTCGCGTCCATCTGCGAGATGATCCACGTCGCGTCCCTCCTGCACGACGACGTGATTGATGCCTCGGACCTGCGCCGCGGCTCGCCCTCCGCCCCCGCCGCTTTCGGGAACAAGCTCTCGATCCTGGCGGGCGACTTCCTCCTCGGCCGCGCGTCTGTCGGTCTCGCGCGCCTCGGCAATGCGGAAGTCACCGAGCTCCTCTCGACGACGGTCGCGAACCTGGTCGAGGGCGAGGTCATCCAGCTGAAGGCGACGACCAAGCCGGCCGAGTCCCCGACGCAAGCCGGCTTCGAAGAGTACATGCGCAAGACGTACCTGAAGACGGCATCTTTGATGGCCAAGGGTGCGCGCTGCGCCGTCATCCTCGGCGGCTGCGGGGAAGGAGCTACCCGCGACGCGGCCTGGATCAAGGACGTCGCGTACGGCTATGGCCGTAACCTCGGCATTGCGTTCCAGCTCGTCGACGACATGCTCGATTTCCTCCCCGCCTCCGCTGATCTGGGCAAGCCCGGCTCTGGCGCCGACCTGCGTCTCGGACTCGCTACCGCCCCCGCCCTCTTTGCGTGGGAGGAGCATCCCGAGCTCGGCCCGCTTATCAGGAGGAAGTTCTCCGAGGACGGAGACACGGCCACGGCCCTCGAGCTCGTTAAGAACTCACAGGGCTTGCAGAGGACTGGGGAGTTGGCCAAGTTCTTTGCCAACGAGGCAAAGGAACTCATCATGCTCCTGCCCCCTTCGGAGGCTAGGGACGCCCTCGTCGACCTCACTATCAAGGTCGTGGACCGCGTCAAGTGAGGTGAGGACGGCCGACGGACGATAGACAGACAGACAGAACAGACAGCACAATGGCAGCATAGATAGATCTAGAGCACGTAGGCACCCGCGAGAGACGCGCACCGTCTCGCGATGAAAAGACGAAACAGACCAGAGCTGGCCAGGCCTCCACTGCGAGAGGTCTCGGTTCCTTCTTCCAACACATACCCAACCTCTCTCCCATTTGCAATGCATTCATATCATTAGCCACTGGGTTGCACCTGAGAAAGCGTTGGACTCGCCCACATACTTCAGATTTGTTTGCATTTCCTCACTTGTTTCTTTCCTTCAGTCGTTGAATTCGAGACTGCTAAATACCCAGGTGAAAGTTAAAGTACAGATAGAACGGGGGTCAACACACATACAGGGGAATTGGTATACAGGGGGGTGGAGGGTGGTACAGGTTGGGTATACAACGGGTACCACTGGCGGGTTGGAGTGGTGTGAGGGTGGTTCTGGAGCCGCTTCGGCACGCTCCTCTCTGCGTCTTCCTCTTCTTCTCTTACGTATCACCGACATATCGTCTAGGCCACTCGCTCCACCGTCTCGCTTCTCGCAGACACTCTCAGTCAAAATGCGGCTGATCTCTGCGCACATGGTAGTGACTGCTGTATCCTGCGAGGTTGTGAATGTGGGGACGCGAGTGGGCCGCGAGTCAACCGCGGTTCAGGATCGGGATCTGCTGCGCCAGCGCGGCGGCGTCTGAGCGCGTTGACTCACGCACAATCTCCTCGATGCGGGGGCGGAACACGGGATCGCGTGCCTTGGACTCGGGGCGCTCCGTGATCAGCTCGCACTCGAGGATAAACTTGCCCTCCTTGTACTTCTGCTCGAGATCGAAGGCGTAGTCCTGGACGTCAGCTACGCTCTGCAGTACTCAAGCTTCTGGCAGGGCGCTGATGCTACTTCCTCCATTATCTACAGAAGAGCAGCAGTTGACCTGCCTCCATGGCTAACTCACATATCGCCAGCCGAGAATCTCATCGCAGACGCCACAGAACACATCGCGTACTGTGTGCTTGCCTGTGCGCATCTCGCGGTCCGCAGCTGTGTCACTGACATAGCAGTTCACGCTGAGGTCAGCTTCAACTATACCCTGTGAACAGTTATCACTCACACATGCTTGACAAGGTAAGCCGTACCATGCGTTCCGTGGAAGTTCTGCTGTTAGCTGTGCATCTGGGGAACCACCTAGCTCTACCATGCATTCGTCGAGCAGCCAGTTCCATGCAGACATCGGTCCGGCGGCAACGAGACATTGCGCCTTGACCGTAGGGGTACCGGAACCGGAGCCGCCCCGGCGGCCAACCGTGTCACGGTAACGAGCGGGTAGGGTCCAGGGCTGCGCCTGGCCCCCACACTAGCACACCGGTGCAGCTGAATGCAGGGTGTTGGCCACCCTTGCCACCGGCTGGGAACTACGCACACGCCAGCCAGAGTCCGCACCACACCTCCCATGCATGCGCATAACTGGTCGTAAAACTTACCTTTGATTCTACCTGCTCGCCGACGGCGAGGTGGTTCTGACATTTGCGACAGACGAACACAGTCTCTCCCGCGAGGTAGATTCGGAACGATCGACCCATTGCGATAAGCCAGTGTCGAGGGCGAGAGTAAGGTTGTGGGTTGTCGCTGAGTAAGAGCAGGGGGAGGTGGTGGGGAGCGATCGAGGGGAGGTTGATGAATGGGCGACTCGGATTGCCGGGTGGGGAGGGCAGGCTTGGAGGTGGGTGCCGAGATGGTGATAGAGGGAAGGTGGAGGTTATCCGTGCGGTGGTGGGGAATGGGTGCTGGGCAGCGGCGAGGAAGGTGAACCTCTTATGCTGACCAGACTCGGTGGAGGTCGCGATAGGGTGGCCAGTTGCGATGATTGATAAGAGTGAAGAAGCAAAGGTCGAATGTGCAATGCAGAGTTCTGGGGGGAAGGTGAGAAGGTGAGGATGAGAATGGGAAGAGGGGGTAGGGTGGTCGGACGAAGCGTGCGTAAGATCAGCTGGAGGCGCCCGATCCCGATCCGGGAGTATCAAGAGCGTCTATGTGCTAATGCGGATCGATCCACAGTGAGAATTGGGCCCGTAAGTCACAATGCAGTCGTAGACGTGGCCGTCGCGGCAGACGCCAAGCTGGCTGATTCTGGGTGCATGGGTCCAGCCCAGTCACCCCCAGTCTACGAGTCCTCCCACCGTGGAGTGAGTGCACTGCCCATTGCTGCCGTGTGCGCATGTGCGCAATGAAGAGGGTGGGTGAGAGCGGGAGCATGGCCGGCTTATCCCCTAGTATAGGATCGATTGTTCTAACCTTACCCAGCAGTAGTCAAACCCCATCAACGACCGTAGGCATGTGCTTACTCCGGTGGTACGGCGGCGGCTGTGGCCTGCGGTCGACGGACGTATCCGGCCCATGCCCGCAGTAAGCGATTCATAGGCGATGCCTTTATTCACCCTGGCGTTGAGCTCTCCCACGAAGGGCTCTTCTACGTGCTAAGCCCGTCCACATGACCGCCGCTGACACCACCAGATCCGAAGTCCCAGCGGGTGCCCTTGAACTGCATTCCATGTCTCCACTTGACCACGACAGGCACTACGGCTACTGCGGTCACCCAGGTAATCGAGTAACTCGCATCCTGTCACCTTGTCACCACACTGACATCACATGGCATTCAGTGGCCAGATGAATCAGGAAGCAACTAGGATCGCTGACTGACTGAGTGCCAGGCCGCTATGAGCCTCGGTCTACCGTAATCACCTGTCCCTTTCAGCTGGCTGTTTGCCGCCCCACACCCCGGCAGTCAGCGGCCATCTGCAGCGGCGGCCGGGGGTGGACTGGGTCATCGATAGAGGCGCTCGGAGTTAGAGGACATCTCCGCCACCGGGCACCAGAATGACGGCATTGCCCCTCGTCTCAGAAAATGCCTGTGCAGTCGAGTATCACCTTCCAGTACTCAATAATAACCGCCTCGTCTGCAGAGTTGCTGTCGAAGAGCTCGGAGGAGCCTGCGCAATGTAATCATGAGCTCTGGTGTCTCTTGAATTGCGATGCATAGGATCTGCCGACCTTAAACCTTCTGCACTTATTTTCAAGGTGCTGCCGGTCAGGCACGCCACGTAGCTTCTCAGACTCCATGACTGCGACCATCCTCGGCATCGACTTCGGGACCACTTCCTCGTCAACAACATCCCGCTCACATCTACAACCCACACCTCCACCAGCTGTCCACCAAACCACATGGGGAAGAAAGGTGGCCGCAAGCAGAAGAAGGGCAAGTCAGCCCCTGCTCAGGACGCGCCGCCAGCCAACAGCGCCGCCGAGGTCACGGTGGACGCCCAGGACCAGGCCGAGGTGAGTCAGGACAACAACAACAACAATCGGCTGACATTTTGCAGACACCCAGTCTGCCCGGGTCCCCTTCTCTGTCCGCCTCTGCGCCGCTCACGGATGAGCCGTCACGACCAAGCTCGCCACCGGCAGCCCCCGTTTCAGAACCGACCGCGAATCCCGACGCACCAGCCGAGCCCGAGCGTACAGACGATGCTGCGTCACCCGCAGAGGATGCAGACATCGCCTCAGGTCTGAGCGCAGTCAACCTCGAATCACAAGAGGGCGATATTGGCATGACCCAGGAAGAGGTCGTGCCAGTAGAAGCGTCCGTGCACTGCGTTAAACCTGTGGAGCTCGAACCTGAACACGGCGAAAGTGTCCCAGAGCTATTGCACCAGGATGAGCCCCAGTCGGGCGATCTGGGCGAAGCCGCCGAGGAGGTCATCGAGCCAACAACAACCTCCGACTCCAAACACGAAACTCCACTTGACAGTTTCACGTCTGTCGATATCGACTCCTTTGAGCACACCGACGCCGCTGCCCCGTCCCCGCCAGAGGAGTCGACCTCAACACACGACCAGAACGAGTTCGAGGAAGTCGACATCGGTGCTGACCACGAGCCTTCATCTCCCCCAGCAGCCACGCCGTCACACTCTGCGCAACCAGCTGAGCCAGAATCTGAGAAGGCGCCCTCATCTGTCGTGGCCGACAGCACTGCCGACGACTCGGCCGATTGTGCCGAGAGCACACAGGACGAGGCCCTTCCCGCGGAACAGGCGTCGACGTCGACAGGATCTGAACGCCACGACACTGCTGCTGCGATTGAGAAATCGACCGACTTGCACGCCATCTCCACCTTGAACGAGAACGAGACTTCCGACTCCACACATCCCGGACCCGTTCCCGACGTTCACGTCGAAGCGGGCACACCCACCAGTGTCAGGTCCGATAGCAAAACGCCGACTGCCCTTCTCCCACCGTTCGAGGAGAGCTCCTCGATCGCCTCTCGTCGTCAACTCCCACCACTGTCCGTCACCCCTACCCCATCCTCTCAGCCATCCACACCGGGCGAGGTGCCGCAGATTTCACCCATGCTCCGCTCCACGTCCATGTCGTCCTCGCGGGTCGGCATCATCTCGCCGCGGTCAGCGAAGGGATCGCCGCGAGTGCTCATGTCACCCAAGTTCCGATCGATCGACGCCTCGCACACGGATGACGAGTTCGACGACGACGACGGCATGGAGGACATGCCGATGGAGAGTGTGCCGTTCGAGTCTATCCCGCTCGATGGCGAGACAGAGGTCAAGACCGGCCTGTCCCGGCAAACGAGCCTGGGATCGTCACACTCGCGCAACGTGTCGAAGGACTCGAACATCCCTCCGCCTGCTCGCTCCTCGCTCGCGTCTAACGGCCACGCGCGTGTCGATAGCCGCGGCGTCCCGATCGTGTCGGACCGGCCACGAACGCCCGTGAGCCGTGCTGCGTCGGCTGCGGCCTCAGCAACCGCGACGCCGCGCGAGTCACCTGGCACCGCCTCTGCTCCCGCCGCCCCGTCGCCGACCGGTTCACCGCAAGTGAACCCGATCCCAGCCAACGCAAACCAGCAGCCCACGCAAGCGCTAGGCGTGAAGGGCGTGAACGCATTCGAGAAGTTTGTCTCGCGGACGCGGCCAGCGCACCTCCCGCCGAAGGACAAGTCGGAGGACCAAGCCCACCTGCACGAGTGGGAGAGCATGATGGCGCAGGCGCGGCAGCACGACGCCGAGGAGCGGAAGAAGCAAGCGGCCCGGCAGGCCGCGCGGGAAAAGCGGTTGCTCGAAGTCACGCCGCGGTGGGAGAACATGCTCAACGCGAAGGACTTCAGTCCCGCCCAGGTGCGACATGATCCCGCCAAGCGCAAGTTGTGGTTCGAGGGATGTCCGCCCCGTTTGAGGGGGAAGGCGTGGCAGCTCGCGATCGGGAATCCGCTCACGATGCACAAAGGTGAGTCGTTGCGTCGCCGCTAAGTCGAGACCGGACTAGCTGAAAGGCAAGAATCGGTAGCTGACACTCAGACGCATACAAGATGTACCTGAAGCGCTCCCAGCGAGCACTGGAGCACGGCCGCTTCCCCGCCGACATCCTCTCCCGACTTGAAGAAGACCTGGACCACACGCTGAACACGCTGCACATCTTCCAGCGCGGGTCACCGATGCGCGACGAGCTGAAGGAACTCATCTGCGCCTGGGTCGTGTACCGCTCCGACGAAGCGCTCGGCTACGCGCCGTACATCAACATGCTAGCGGCCATGTTCCTGCTCGTCCTTCCAGCCGACCAAGCCTTCTTCAGTCTGTGCAACTTCCTCTCGCGTCCCATGCTGCGTGCCTTCTACTCCGAGACGACGGACGAGATCGCCGCCTTCTACCGCGTGTTCGAAAACCTGCAGGCGGACACGTTCCCCCGCATCTTTGCGAACTGCAAGAACCTCGGCCTGAAGCTGCCCGAGGCGTACTTCCGCTCCGTCCTAGTCGAGCAGGTCCCCTTTGACACCGCGCTGCGGCTGTGGGACCAGATCGTCCTCGACGGAGACGGGTATGTGTTCCGTGCGGCGCTGGCCATCTTTGGATTCTTAGAGCCGCGCCTCTACTACCCCGACCGGGAGGAGATCCAGAGCGTGCTCGATGGGCATAACAAGGCGAGCATGCTGATCCAGGAGCGCGAGAGGGAGAGGGCCAAGCTGAGGGGTGAGATTTACGACGACCACGTCGATGGCACCCTCAGTGTGTTCGGATTGGGCGAGGAGCCGCTGTTCGAGTGGCTTGCGAACGATACTTGGCAGGAGAGCAGGTTTGAGCGGCTCGTCGTGCGTGAGCTCCCCGACTAGATGCCGAGCACGCCGAGCACGCCGAGCACCGAGCGAAGCGAGGTGTGAGCCGTTGAGCTACCCAGTCATCATTGAGCTGCCCGGCATCCACTGTGCTCATCTCGGTTCTCGCCATCCAATCTCCATCCTCAACACCTCAAGACCGGCCCCCCCCCCCTCCTCTCTGCCAGCGCTAGAGCAGATAGACAGACATCCAGTCCACTAGACTTCCATTTATCACGCATTAGGGATTTTTGTGTTATTACAAAAAATGCATCGAGACTCTGATATAAAACGGGAACGAAGTGGTCGAGCGAAAGGGAGGGGAGATGAGCGTTGCAGCACGCTTACTCCTGCACAATGAGCTCCTCGACCTTCCAGTCCTCGAACGAATTGTCGGGGAGGTATCGCCTGATGACGAGAGGGATCTTCTTGGCCGCGAGCTCCTTGAGGGCGATCTCGAGCGGGTCCGTCTCACCCTCGACGGGGACGAGGACGGGGGCGTTCATCCTGGCCGTCAGCTGAGCTCTGAGCGAAGCTAAGGGTGAATGCTGTCCCAAGATCATCACCACTTCTTTCTCCATCATCCCTGGCTCTTCCTCCGACGGAATTGCGGTTTCGAGTGGCTCGGATGCCAGATATCCGTAGTCTCGCGAAGGGAAGAGCAGAGGAGGCGAGAGAGGAAGCAGGGACATCGTCGGTGAGAAGGCGAATGCCGGGCAGTGTGGATCTCGTCGTCGCAGCGGAATGCTGATCCAAGAAACTCACGAAATCTGCAGAGCTCGTGTTCCAAGCACGCGCGCGCGCTCGTACTTGGTCATGTACGGGGTCGTGATGCGGACCTCGTTGGCGACGGCGGCCTTGCCCGTGCGCTGCTTGCCCTCGGGAACGTCGCCCGAGACGATGATGTTGTCCTCGTCGCCGCCGGCGCCGGGGGAGAGAGCGGCGTCGTACCTGGGGTCAGCTTAGTTTCGTCGTGCGATGCCACACAGCTCTGAGTATGCGCCGCCTTCCAGATCCTCTCCCGAGGATGTGCTGAGGATCACTGCACGGGGAATGCGCGCCGTTGTCGAGGATTCGTCTCAACATCACAGAACTAGCTCTACAGCAGGACGCAGGTAAAGCTCGGCACCTGCTGCTATCGCAGCAGCTGCAGAAGCATACTCACTCAATGTGCTCCGGCTCCTCGTAGTCGTACGTGTCTCCGACCTCCATTCCGTCGTCCGACATGGTGTTCTAGTCTTCCTTCCGTTCGTTGGCGTTTCGCAGTTTAGTCGCTCAGTCGGTCTGAGCTGTGTTCGTATAACGCGCCGTCTGTTCCGCGCGTCTAGGGTCGAGTGCCGTGTGAGTGTGTCCCGAAGGAGGGGTGATGCAGTGGCGAGGTTGGTTGAGATTAGAAACTTAGGATCTTCGACGAGCTCGAAGCGGGTGGTAGCAGCCAAAGTTATTGTGACGAAGGAACTGAAGATTGGTGTCACGTGCTTGGAGGACATTTGCCTCCGCTCGCCGATCGCCGCTGGAAGCACACTAAGCAACTGAACCGCGGCAACTCTTCGCGTTTAAACGCTATAGCGCCCCGCTAGGATTGCTACACACAGACCACCCTCTACGACTCGAAAAGACGCTAACAAGCCGTTCTTTGCGACTCAACAAAAGGAATGAAGCTGTGGAGCAGCCAAAAGAGAAGCTTCCTGTCGGAGAATCGAACTCCGATCTCCCGCGATAGTCACGTGACAAGCGAGCATACTAGCCGTTATACGAACAGGAAGAACCATACTAACCGTCGCAACAGCCAAAGCGGCCGACGGTCGTTCTTGCTACCTGTGTTCGCGAGCGGATATAAACAGTGGCCCCTTCTGGCGCTTGAACGTGCAGGAGTTGTCTACCGGCTGTTGCGATCCTTACAGGCGCGTTTCTGGTGCTCCGCAAAAGGTACAGGGGCTAATTTGAACCATCTAGGAGGGAACTATAGACGTGGATAAGGGCGCAGGGCGTAGGAGAAGAACTGCACGTACGGTGCCACAGCTCATCACTCAGCCGACCGTTGCTGTGTGCCCCGAGGGTTCTACGAAGTCTTGCTTATGTCTGCAAGCATAAGTGGCTGCATGTGACTGCTCGAGTGAGTACGAAAGAGCTTCTCGCTCGCAGACTTTGTCACGCTCGCACAACAGACCGGGCGCGCGCCACCAGTTTGCCACCCAGCGTCACTCACGGGACCAAAGATAGCGCACATCATGGTGGACGACCTCCACCTGCGTGCTTCGCCGTCGCTTCCACGAACTGAGTACACACCGCTCTCTTGCGCCAACTGTCACATTCACATATTACCACCGCGCAGCGCCCGGAACCATGCAGCTCGGACGCTACCAGGTGTCGACGCTGCGGCCGCCGCCCATCCTCGACGTGTCGTTCTCAGCGGATGGACGCATCTTCGCTGTCGCCACCGAGACTGGGTACGAGGTATGGCGCACTTGGCCACTCGGACTGCTCCGGCGGAGAGGTGAGCTGTGCATGTCGACTTGAAAGCTGATAGCAGCACTTCCAGGAACACTCGCGCGCGCCGTGCCGCTACCCCAGTCGCCACTGCTCGTGCTACAGGGTGGCGGCTCGAACCCGCTCTTCCCGCCAAACAAGGCGGTCATCTACCACGATGGGCTGGGTCAGCCAGTGGCTGAGCTCGAGTTTGGGTGAGCTAGCCACCGTAGTCTTGTCAGCTAACAACCAGCGAGCAAATACGAGGGATCGCTTCCCGCTACCGCCTCGTTGCCATTGTGCTCCTCCGCCGTGTCATCGCGTACGAGTACGGATACGGCGACGACGAGCCCGCCGGCAAAGGCAAAGCGCGTGAGGTGGCGTCCGGCGGGGGCTTCTGGCTGACCAAGCTGGGAGAGTGGGAGACGTCGGAGAACGAACACGGCCTGACTGCAGTCTCGACGGCGCCGGGTTCGACCCTCCTCGCCCTTCCCGGCAGGCAGCCAGGGCACGTGCAGCTCGTACACCTTCCGCCGTGCGGAGCGCCATCGGGCAAGGCGAAGACGGTGACGGCGAGCTTCCGGTCGCCGATTCTGCTGGCCCACACGCACCCGTTATCCTCCTTGACATGCTCAGCAACGGGTTCGCACATCCTCACCGCCAGCGAGCGCGGTACACTTCTCCGCGTATGGGACACAGCGCGCGGCTCGCTTGAGAAGGAACTCCGGCGCGGCGTGGATCGAGCCGAGATCTGGGGTCTCTGCTTCGAGGACACGGTGTTCGTGGACCCGTCAGCACTAGCGGATGCGGAGCGCTCGCGCGATCTCGCTCGGCGCAAGGGCGGCCGCGTAGTAGGCTGGTCGGACAAGGGCACGGTCCACGTCTGGGGCGACAACGGTGCCTCGCCGGCTCCCAAGCCGCAAGCCTCCCTCGCCAAGGTGCTGGGCAAGGCCCTAGCCCTTCCCAACTACTTCTCCAGCACGGCGAGTACGGCGCAGTACTACCTTCCGCGGAAGAACCCGCATGCGTTCAGTGGGGCTATCGGTGCCGCGGCCGATGCCGCTGGCCTGCCGTCCATGAAGATCGGGGAGGACGACCGCGAACCCCAGGAGCGCGAGTGGGCTGAGCGCTATGTTGTCGGATGGATTGAGGTCGACCCCGAGCCGGAGCTTGACAAGGAGAAACCGGACAGACTCGCGCTCGCACGGAAGCCCGCTGGCATCAGCATGGGCACGCGTGAGGAGCGGCACTCCTTCGGCTCCGACGCGACGAGCACGAGGACGGCGACGCCGAGCGGAAGGCGGGCAGACACACCGACGCAGTCGGCGTACACGGCTGCCCGCCGCGACTCGGGCTCGGCGCGCGGGTCGAACCGCTCCAGCTCGCAGTCTCGCGCTCCCCGCGTTACAGTGCAGCGCAAGGAGAGCGGGGCTGGCAAACCGACTCCGGCTGAGTCGAAGCCCGAGCCGCCCAAGAAGGAGCACCAGCTCGTCGTCATCACGTTCGCGGGCGACTGGTACCGCCTCCGCCTTCCGCGCGTCATGCAACCTGACGACGAGGACGAGGCTAAGTCCAAGTGCGAGCTGGTGGAGTACCGTCGCCTCGGCGTTGGCGGAGGCGGCTGGTAAGAAGTTAGAACATATGTTAATTTACACGCGTCCCGCGAACAGTGTTGTATCAGAACCAAACCCTAGTAATGCATCTATCACCTTGTGTACAAATACAGTTTTTATCGAAACGTCTACTCGAGATACTCCTTGAGGGAGCCGGTAACGCCCTCGATGCGCGTAAGGACCTTGCGCGCGAGACCCTCGACCTCGGAGTTCTCGTCCTCGAGGAGCTCGGCGAGGAACTCGGCCACAGTCTCGGGGACGAGGGGGATCATCTCGTCGGCGTGGCGCTCCCACATGGCGTCGAGAGCGCGGAGGGCGGCCATGCGCGTGCGCGGCTCCTCGGCACGGGTCGTCATGCACACGGCCATGTTGACCTTCTTGAGCGTCGTCTCTCCGTTGGTCGCGGCGGCGAGGGCGGCAAGCGCGCGCGCGGGCGGCGAGACATCGCTGCTCGCCAGCTCGGGGAGTGTGGAGAGCTGAGCCACAAGACCGGGCAGGAGCTTGAGCAGCGACGCGTCGGTCCAGAAGGCGCCCTCGTCAACGTCGAAGCTCTTGGCCAGCGTGTCGAGCATGAGCGCCCAGAGACCGGCGTCGGCGATCTCGCCGCTGCTGTAGGCCGCGAGCAGCTCGTCGATGAGCGGCAGAAGCGTGCCCATGTATCCCGTCAGGAGGTGGCGGAACTTGTCAAGCAGGCCTGACATGACGCGGAAGAGGACAGTGCGGCGCGCGACGACGTGGGCATCGTTCACGGGCGCGGCGAGGTCAACGACCGCCCAGTCGTACAGGCGCACGAAGAGGGGCTTGAAGCTCGCCTCGGACAGCTTGGTGACAAGCTCGATGAAGGAGGCGATGGCCGAGGTCTCGACCGCGTCAATGGCGGCGGCGGGCAGCTTGCTGCCGTGGCGCAGGTCGAAGACGTCGAGGAAGAACCCGAAGAGCGGCTTCGTCAGCGCCGGCAGGGCGGCGCGGTCGGCGTGGCGCAGCGCGTGCTTCAGCAGAGCGAAGAAGGCCTCGATGGGCGCCTGACCCGCCCCCTTCAGCTCCTTCCACAGGTCCATCACGACGGGCACAAGCGTCTTGGTCGGGATACGCTTGGCGACGGCAGAGATCAGGATGGCAGAGGCACCCTCGTCCTCGGCGCGGTGCTCGGCCGTGGCGCGCAGGAGCGACACGAGCTGCTTGCCGCTGATGAACGTGGGGACCGTGTCGACCAGCGCCGAGATGGTGAGGAACGCGGCGTCGATGGCGGCACCCGTCTGCGCAGCCATCGAGAGGCACGCGTTGAGCACGGGCTGGATGAAGGGGATCGAGCGGGGGCCGAGGCGGCGGACAAGCGAGGCAACGAGCGACATGGCAGAGACGGAGGTCTCGGCGTCGGCGTCCTTAACGGCGTCGATGGCGGTGGGGACGATGGCAGCGAGCGAGCCGTCCTCGTTCGGCAGAGCCGAGGCAGTGACAGCCTCGAGGGCGATGAGCGCGTGCTCAGCAACGACCTGGCCTGCCTTGAGGAGCGAGGCGGCGCTCTTAATGATCTTGGCCATGGCGGCGGACGACTTTGAGCGCACCTCGGGTTTGACGAGGGGCAGGCGCTCGGTGAACATGTCGAGCGAGCGGGTGATGTCCTCCTCGCGGCCGGACTCGAGAATCTTCTCGATAATGCTGAGGAAGCTGGGGACGGAGAGAAGCTGCATAGCGTTGCTGAGCGCGGCCTCGAGCGGCTCGGCGAGCTGGTCGTCGCTGTCGAGCTGCTCGGCAGAGAGCGAGACGAGATCGCGGACAACCTCCTCGACAGCCGGCTGGGGGCATGCCTTGCCGCGGAGCTGCTTGCCGAGGCCGGCACAGAGCTCAAGAAGCGTGGCGGCGTTGCGCGCGCCGTGCTTCTCGTCGGCGAGGAAGCCGACATCGGTACCACTGACGAGACGCGTGGCCTCGCGCTCGATCTCAAGAAGAGTGAGCGTGCGCACGCCGGCGGGGAACGCCTGCGCAACGCTGAGCGGCAGGTCGAGACCGGGCATCTTCTTGCCAGTAGCGAGAAGCATGCACACGGGCGCGAGGAAGGACTCGGCGCCGAGAGACTTGACGAGGTGCACGAAGAACGGCAGGATGCGGTGCTTCGGCAGACGGCCGGGGCCAGCCATGTCGGTGAAGATGTTGAGGAAGGTGCGCGCCTCGGTGTACAGCTCGAGCGTCGAGGACGCCTTCTCCTTGAGCGACTCGGCCATGACAGGCACGATGCGGGAGACGGTCTGCTCGACGACACCGAAGCTGTACGCATCGTCGCGCTGCAGATCGGAGGAGCCCATGAAGGTGAAGATGGGCATGACGTTGTGGAGGACGCTCTCGGGGACGAGGCGAGCGAGCTCCGAGGCAACGAGGAGTGCGCGCTGCGAGGTGCGGGGGTTGGACGAGGCACGGATGACCTTGACAATCGCCTCGATACCAACGCGGGCGCGGAGAATCTCGGCAGAGTCGTTGATCTTCTCCAGCTGCGCGAGGATAGCGCCGAGAACCTCCTGCTCGAGGTAGTCGACACCCTCCTTGATGGACTGGCGCTTAGTGAGTACAGCAGAGAGGATGCTCATGAGAGCAGCAACAAGCGAGGCGTCGCCACGAAGAGCTTTCCAGTCGCGCGACTCGATGAACGTCGTGATGCTGTACACGGCCTGCTCAATCTTGTCGTCGGCATCGTCGTTCTTCGCCTTCTTGCGCTGGACAGTCGACTCGAGGGGCTCGACAAGGGTCTCGACAACACCCATGATCTCGAGGGTCGAGAGACGCAGCTTGACGAGGACGGCCTTGGCGGAGATTTTGTCCTCGGCCGAGAGACCGTGAAGCGACTGGACGAGGTCGACAATGTACTCGGCGCGCTGGGTGGGCTTGAGCGCGAGGAAGAGTCCGTCGGCCATGCGCTGCAGCGAAATCGCGCGCATCTGGTTGACAATGGGCGTGGGCTTCGCGGAGAACAGGTCCAGAAGGAAGCGCCAAGCCTCGCTGTCGTTCTCGGTGACGACAGAGGCGTGGCGGGGGTTGAAGCTTTCGAACAGCAGGTCGAGGTACTCGTTCTTGTGGGCGGCGGGGAGGGACGCGAGCCAGTCGGCCTCGTCCTTGGTGACGTCCGTGAGCGGCTCGAGCAGAGGGAGGGCGCCCTGCAGACGCGAAGTGTTGGTAACAGTCACGAGCGACGAGAGCAGAGAGCGGCGAGCGTCGTCGGCGCGCCAGGCAAGGACGTGCGACATGAGGCTGTCCATGACGGCGCGACGCTGGGAAACATGCTTCTTGCCGTCCTTGGTCGAAGCGTCGAGGGCAGCGCCGTGGACGAGAGCCAGGCGTGAAGCGTCGAGCACCATGTCGTCGAGAGCCTCGGTGAGCGCCTCAATGTACTTGGTGAGGTCGGAGGGCTTGAGGAGCTGGACGAGGTCAGAGCGCTGGCCGTAGATAGTCTCGAGGCCGTAGATGTCGGAGGAGCCTGAAGCCGGCGACTCGGAGATGGACTTCAGGATAGCAGCAGCGGCGGCGCGGACCTCCTTCGAGGTGTCCTGGAGAGCAATGAGCAGGGCGGGGACGATCAGCTGAAAGTCGGTCTTCTTCTTGTCGGCGCCCTGGTACGCCTTGATGAAGGCAGCAGCGTGCCGGAGAGCGGCGACGCGGAGACCAGAGTCGGCGGCGTCGGTCCAGACCGAGGCGAAGAAGATCAGCGCATCCTCGCCGAGCTGGCTGAGAACGGACTGCAGAAGGTTCCTCGCCACAGAGGCGGAGAGGCTCGCGCTGTTCGCCCAGCGGTAGAGCGAGTGAGCGACGCGGCGGGTCTGCGCCTCGGTGGACTCGGTGCTGGAGTCGTCGCCGAGCCAGGTGATGGCGTCGTTCGGCGAAGAGCGGACGCCAGCGGCAGCGCTGAGGAGAGCGAGGCTGGCACGCTGCATCGTGCGGACCTGGTTCAGCTTGGTGACGATGGCCTTGACGAGAGCCTCGGAAAGCGACGACTCGACGGTGTCAACGTCAACAAGAGCCTTACCACCGAGGGACGCCTGGAGGGCATCCAGAGAGCGAGCAGCAACACCGTGCTGGTAGCCACCGGCACAGGTGACGAGCTGGCCGAGGGTGATGGCAGCGAATAGGCGGGCAGAGGCGCCGGTGGCGGACAGAGCTGAGACGAGGATGTCGACGCGCGAGCCAATGTTGCCGGACGAGGCGATGGCGTTGGCGATAGCCTTGACGAGCTCCTGGTTGAACTTTACGAGCTGGTCGACCGAAGCATCAAGAGCAGGGATCTTAGTGTGGGCCGCAAGGCGGCAAGCCTTGACAACTGACGGCCACTGCTCGGGACCGAAAGCGCGGCGGTCCTCGGTGGCGAGGAGGTTCGGGATCAGCAGCTTCTCGAAGACACGCGCCTCGACGTCCGGGTGGGTGGGAATGTAGGTGTTGGCAAGGAAGGCAATGTGCTGTCCGACAACCTTGGGCTGGGGCTTGGTGGCGCTGAACGTCGACAGGACGGCGTCGATGTAGTCAACACCGGTGAGCAGGGAGAGCAGAAGCTCGGGCTCGGCATACACAGCCGACAGGACCTCGACGTCGGTGTCGCGCAGGCGAGCGACGATGGCGTTCTGTGCCGAGCGCAGCTTGTCGTCCGAGGCGATGAGCGAAGCGGCGTTGCCGCGGTTCAGGCCGGCAGCCTCCGCGACAGCGTACATCTCGCGCACACCGCTGACACGCGAGGCGACGTCGGCGGAGTGGACGTCCAGGAACGCAGTCTCAGCGGACGACCACTGGATGAGGGCAGGATCGACGTCGGAAGTGGCCGAAGCCTCGAGCACGGCACCGTCGATGAGCGACGGGTAGCGCTGACGCAGAGTGCTGAGGAGGTCACGGGCGTCCTTGTGCGCTCCGGAGGGAGTGTTGAGGAGCTTCTCGGCGGCAACCTTGACGACCGACTCGGGGAGGTTGGCGTAGTCAACAAGCTTTGTGAGCGTCTCGAGCGACTCCTGGACGTCGTCGATGAGGACCGACATGATAACCTGCATGGCGTTCTCGAAGCCGTACTTCTCCATGGCGGCAACGAGGAGGTCGCCCAGCTGAGGGATCGTGGCGAGACGAGCAGGAGCATCAGTTCCGAGGCCCTGGTCCCATCCCTTGCGAGCGTCGAGCAGGACGAGAAGGGTGAGCACACGCTGGCTGGGAGCAGCTCCAGTGCTGGGGGTCAGAAGCGCCTCAAGGATAGCAGCGAAGGGAGCATCGGCGAGTCGGACCGAGCGGGCCAGGAGAACGAGGGGAGGGTATACGGCAGCGTTGACCTCGGCGCTGATACCCGGTGTTGAGAGGAGGGTGACAAACGCCTCGACGAGGATCTTCACAACACCCTCCGGAACACGACCAGTGCTCCTGCTGCGCTCAAGCAGGTCAACAAGGGTAGCGCTCCAGAAGGCAAGGAGAGCGCGGTGGGTGCAGCCCTCGGTGTGAGCCGTCTTGAGCGACTCGGCGAGGTCCGTCAGGAGACGGAGCGAGGGGTCTCGGGAGGAACTGATGGCGCTGGTGATGTACTCGCGAGCGACGGGCTGAGCCTTCTTAGCGAGAGGGGCGAAGGGAACGTGGTAGGGGGAGTCGGTGGGGAGGTTGAGGATGGCGAGGATGCGGGCGAAGTTCGGGGAGTCATGGTACGGGAGGAACACCTGCAGCGTCGTGTCGGCATTCATCTCGTGCACCCTGCTGTCAGCTTATGAACCGCCCCGGAAAGCTCACCTGAATCTTCGGACCAGCCACTCGATACACTTGCCGCCGGCCATGGTGCCGATCCACTTGCCTAGCCGTCCGAGACACCGGGCGAGGGCCTCGTCGAGCTTCTTGTTCTCCTCCTCGGAGAGCATCATGCGATCGGTGCGCTTGGCAGCCTCGGAGAAGAGCTCCTCCTCAAACTCCTCCATCTGGGGGTCGAGCTGGACGAGCTCGTCGAAGCCCGACTGGCCGAGAGCGTGGACGGCATCGAGGTCTTGGGTCGCGGCAACCTTGGCGGGGAAGAGGCAGGATTTTGATGAGGGCGCACCTGTCCTTGAGGTCAGGCGGTCCGCATCGAGCGATGCGATGTTCTTGAGCTGGCTCGCAAGCGACGACATCGCGAGCTGGGTATAAGTGTGTGCGGTAGAGCGAGCTCAAGGATCAAGTTTACAATCTCAGACCACGAATCGCAGAATTGCAGGTTACCTCACCGAATCTTGAACTTTTGCGGGCCACGTGGGCGGAGATCAACGACAGTCCGCACCACTGTGCATTTCGGCTGACGATCACCACCGACGTGTTGCTCGCTGCATTACCACCACATCGACAACAGCACAAGCATGGTCACTACGCGCTCAACAGAATCATCGACATCGTCTTCAACGACTCCGGAGCCTGTTGGTATCCCGCCCGTCCGGCGGTTGAGCGAGACTCAGGTAGTCGAAGGGGAGGAGGTATCGGTTGTCGCCGATGAGCAGGTTGAACTGCCGGCTGGAGTGGTCGGCGACATCATCAAGTCGATTTGGGAGCCGGGAGCGAACGCTACCGTCGTCATCGGTGAGCTATTCAGATGAGTAACTGTGCATGTAACTGACGGTACAGCAATGAACGTTTCGTTCTTCTTCCTCATCATGGTCTTGGTCGGACTTGGCGCGATGACCAACTGGATGAAGGAGGTTGTCTTCCTCCTCGCTACGAGTGTGCTTCTTTGGGGAGCTATGGTCATGTAAGTTGTCATACAGGGGCGTGAGCTAACCTCAGGTTTGTCGCCCAGATGCACAAGATCCAGAGCAACCCGGAGAACATGCCGGTCACCGACCCTTTGCTCGAGACGTCAGATGCTCCTCAGCCGGAGACCAAAAAAGACAAGTAGAGTGGGAGACTTCAGGCCGTGCAGGTTAATTTGGATGTACCGATGTATCTATTGCTACACTTTGTCTACGACGTCTGTCCAAGATCCCCACGGCTCCGTTCCCATCACTCGCAGCTCGACGTTCTCGCAATTCGGACCGAAGAAGCCGGTCATCTTCCACTGCTTCAGCTGCGAGGCGCTGAATGGTCCGAACACCTCGCGCTCGAGTGGTCGCTGACCTTCTGGGAGGGACTTCATGTACGTCATGGAGAACCGGTACTGGAACGCTCGGGTGTCGACGGGCGCCGCCGGAACGGGTGCAGCGGCCGGAGTGTCGGACTTGCGGATCATGCGCGAAATAGCTTCACGCGAGAGAGCGTACACGTCGAGCTTGCTCATCGCCGTCAGGTCGGATACAGCAGAGGAGAGCTGAGTGAATGAATCCTTTGGTCCGTCACTGCGTGTCAGCTGGCTTGACTCGTCACGAACCTCACCCTTCCATTGCGGCTTTCCGTTCCCGCTGTCGCTCGACCCAAGACTTCTTCTTGCCGCTTACCGCCTTCTTCTCCGCCTCCTTGCCTAGCCGCTGGAGAGCCTCCATGACCGTCTCTCCCCGCTCCATGTGCTCCATGGCCTGCTGCAGCAGCATTTGCTCCTTCTCCTCGCTGCCGGCTCCACTTTCATTCTCTGCCTCGCGCTGCTCGCGTTCCCGCTCCAGACGCTCACGCTCGCGGTGGGCACGGCGAGCCTTCTTGATCTCGTCCTTGTCCATTGAGTCGAGCCAGACGTCGTGCTTCTCGTGCGGATCCTTTTCGTTCTCCATGTACACTTCTCCACCCTCGGTGAAGCGTCCGTCCTGCATCTCCTTCTTCATGTTGAACGGGGTGAGGTCGACGCCCATGTCGCCGTCGAGCCCGGTCTTCTTCTCCGGCTGCTCAGCCTCACTGTCGCTGTCGTCGACTTGCGGCCGGGCTGATGGCTCGTCGAACTCCTGGCCCTCAATGTCGTTCAGGTCCATGAACTCCTTCTTGGGCTTCTCCTTCTCCTTGCCCTTGTCCTTCTCCGGCGCAGGCTCGTCGGCGAACATGTCCATCTCATCGTCCTCAGCTTCCTCCTCAGCTCCAGGTCTTCGGCTCAGGACCTTGCTCTCCTCATCGTTATCTGAATCAGAGTCATAGCCATCTGTGTCGCGGAGCGATCGTTTCTCCCGGAGCTTGGCGCCGCGATTTGACTCAGTGATGTCTTCCTCGAGGTATCGGTCGTCATTGTCGTCCGCTGAGCGGGAGCGAGACGGGCCAGCCTGCCCAGCCGATGGCGGAGGGGACGCGAAGCGCGTACGCTTCGGAGCGCCAGAGGGATCTCCTCCTGATCGTTTGACGGGCATGTCGGGACGGCCGGAGGGTTGTAAGGGATTGTTGTGAGTGCGAGGTGAATGTTGTTGACCTGACCTGACTTTGGCCACTGACGACAGAGACCGCGGGAGCATTTCCGCTACCGATCGTCATCGCGACAGACACACAACCATGATCGCCGAACCATGCAACAAGCTGCAACGAGCATGCAGCGAACAGTACTAGCGACCTATACAATACATTAATGGTTGAACCTGTCTATATTCTACAGCTGCACTCCTCGGGGGTAGCGTTGATGAACGGTGAGCTGACGTTAGCATGAGATGAATAGCAGACGCCGAGACCATAAGATTCGCGAGCGGCGAACTGCTCTGGGACGAAGTGTCGCTCGAATTGGGCACACTCTTTCACTGAGCTTCTCTATATGCTGCTGAATCTCTTGACGATAGCCCCTCGCGACAAGAGGAAGACGAGGTAGACTCACTTGCAGGCCGCAGAACGCAAAGAAGCAGGCGTAGATGAAAGCCGCCGTGTAGCACATCTTGGCGACGAAGTCGGGGTCATGGGGGCCGGCTGGGGGAGCGGCAGCCGTCAGAGCGTAAGCCCGACGAGAGAAGAAACCACCGAACGCTATGGTCAGCTACATATTCGGTACACCTTGTACAGGCTCAGCGCTGTCTGAACGTACCAGCCAGGATGATGACTCCGAAGACGGAGATAACGGTGCAACAGCCGGCTGCCTGTTAGCTGAAGAACGAACCAGGCTAGCTTACCCAAGGGCGCCGACACGAGCGGTCGGATAGCGAGGACCATGCTGAGATGAGTTGGTGAGCGATGTCTGGGTCGGTCAGTTCACTCGCTCAATTCCGTAGTGGTGACGCGCCGAGGCTGGAGGTCGCCGTTGATACCGTGCGGGGTCCTAAATCACACGTCACGAAATCCGGCTAGGGACCATTAATTTCTGAAGATTGCGTACCGGTGAGATGCTCAACAACAACCCAGTGGCCTTGCACCCATCCTCACACCCAACATGGCCAAGGGAAAGTCAAAGGCGACTTCCAAGGCTGACAAGCCCCACAAGCCGGTCAGGGCCGGCAAGCCTGCCGCCAAGAACAACGACAACGACACTCTCCGACAAGCCGTTAAGGAGCTCGGAGGCGACGATGATGACCTCGACCTGATCGCCGGAGTTGATAGCGACGATGAGGCTGCTCCAGGCAACAAGTCTGGAAACGTTGACGAGGTGAGTTTCCTGGTGAAATTTGTCTTTCTGACCGTCTCAGAAGGCCCTCAAGGCTGAGCTCGGTGCCTTCATGAAGGGTCTCGACTTCGGCAGCCTGGCGCCCCAGGGCGCTGTCGAGGACGATGATGACGAGGAAGACGAGGACGAAGAGGCCAAGAGCGAGGATGAGGAGGACGAGGATGAGGAGGATGAGGGAGAGGACGAAGACGAGGACGAGGATGAGGATGAGGATGAGGAGAGTGAGGAGAGCGAGGGGAGCAGCGAAGACGAGGCTCCGAAGGTGGTTGAGCCCAAGAAGGAGGTCAAGAAGGAGCAGCCCAAGAAGGAGGAGGCTCCCGCCAAGCGGGTGGACCCGGACGCTACGAGCGGACGAGTAAGTCGAGCTGTCTGGGCGAAGGCTGACCACAGAACGTTCCCATGGTTGCCGACTGGGCTTCCCTCGTTCCCGACCTTGCGATGCCCTCGCAGCCTCTTGGCAAGGCCCCGCACTCGAAGATCAACTCCCTGCGCATGCGTGCCGACCAGCTGCTCCGTGACATTCCCAAGCCCCAGCGCGCTGGCTCTTCCTCCGACACTGCATTCATCTCGCAGATTCTTGCGAGCGGTACGCACCAGGACAAGCTGTCCGCGCTCGTCCTTCTTGTCCGCGAGAGTCCGATCCATGCCATCTCCGAGCTTGAGCGCATGCGCGCCATGGCCGGTTGGCGTGATGGAGCTCCCCACGCCGGTGGTGGCCGTGATGAGCGTCTCGCTACGGTCCGCGCTCTTGCCGACTGGTTCGTCACCGGTGGAGGCAAGGAGACCGGCAAGCTCAAGTACTTTGCCGACCAGCCGCTGCTCGCGCACCCCGACATCACCGACCGCCACCTTGTTGTCTACGCCTTTGAGGACTTCCTGAAGAAGTGGTTCTTCAACCTGCTCCAGATCCTCGAGACCCTCTCGCACGACACCCTCCCCTACGTTCGCTCCAAGGCTCTCGACGTCACCTTCCAGCTGCTCCAGGGCAACGCTGAGCAGGAGCAGAACCTGCTCCGTCTTGGTGTCAACAAGCTCGGTGACACGGACCGTGCCGTCGCCTCGAAGGCTTCTCACCACATCCTCCAGCTCCTCCAGGTCCACCCCGCCATGAAGGCTGTCGTTGCCCGTGAGGTCGCCGCGATCGTCCTCAAGACGCAACTCACCGGTGCGGCCGGCTCAACATCAGGCGGTTCTCACATGCGCTTCGACGACGACGAGCCGAAGAAAAAGGCTGAGGAGGGAGGCAAAGCGACCCCCAACCACGGACGGTACTATGGTCTCATCACGCTGAACCAGATGACCCTTACGCAGAAGGACCGCGAGGTCGCCGGCCGCCTGGTTGAGGTGTACTTCGAAGTGTTCCGCGAGATCCTTGGCGAGGAGCAGAAGAAGGGCGACGAGGAGAAGACCGAGGCGGACGAGCTAGACGCCGACCAGATGCAGAAGGTCACGGGCAAGGTCGAGAAGTGGCGTGGACGACGCAAGGGTGCCAAGCCCAAGGGCGGACGGAAGCAGCCCGAGGAGGAGCTCGTCGACAGCGCCGAGGCCAAGCTTGTCGCCGCTGTTCTTACCGGTGTCAACCGTGCGCTGCCGTTCGCCAAGCTCGACGACGCGCTCTTCGAGGGCTACATGGAGACGCTGTTCAAGATCTGCCACGCGGGCACGTTCAACACGTCCATCCAGGCTCTCCAGCTCATCTTCCAGGTGTCGCAGAGCCGACCCACCGTCGTCGACCGCTTCTATCGCACGCTGTACGAGTCGCTCTTTGACGGCCGCCTCATCACCTCGTCCAAGCAGGCCATGTACCTGAACCTGCTGTTCAAGGCTATGAAGGCCGACCAGAGCCTGCCTCGCGTCATGGCGTTCGTCAAGCGTCTGCTGCAGATGCTCAACCTGCACCAGCCGCCGTTCATCTGCGGTGCGCTCTACCTGCTCGGCGATCTGTTCAACGCCACCCCGGGCCTACGCCGCATGCTCATCGAGCCCGAGGATGATGGGGAGGAGCACTTCGTCGACGCGGACGCCAAGGGCAAGAAGCCCGTCCAGGAGAAGGCGGGCGAGTCCTCCACGGCCGGCGAGAAGCAGTACGACGGCAAGAAGCGCGAGCCCCTGTATGCGAACGCAGACCAGAGCTGTCTCTGGGAGCTGCTCCCGTTCACCGAGCACTTCCACCCGAGTGTGGCGCTGCAGGCGAACCAGCTCCTGATGGGGCAGACGCTCACGGGCTCGGCCGACATCAGCCTGAACACGCTCATCTCCTTCCTCGACAAGTTCGTGTACCGCAACCCGAAAAAGACGCTGCAGCCCAAGGGCGCGTCGATCATGCAGCCCGCGGCCGTGAACGACACAACGGGCAACGTCATCCGCAACCGCGGCCCGCGCACCGCCCCCGAGTCCAACGTCAACACCGAGGCGTTCTGGCGCAAGAAGGTCGAGGACGTGCCTGTCGACCAGCTCTTCTTCCACCGCTTCTTCAGCACCAAGCTGGCCAAGAAGGAGGCGCTCAAGAAGGACGCGAAGAAGCGCAAGGGCGCCGACTCGGACGAGGACGCCATGGACGTCTCGGACGACGAGCTCCCCAGCGACGCCGAGGAGGCCGAGGAGGCCGTCGAGGGATCCGACGCCGAGGAGGACGAGATCTGGAAGGCCATGCAGGCCTCCATGCCCGATGCCGGAGACGACATGGGTCTCTCGGATGACAGCAGCGACGAGGACGTCGACTACTCTTCTGACGAGGAGGGCGACGCCGCTGAGGTCGACGGGGACGAGGATGACGAGGATGAGGACGAGGATGAGGATGAGGACGAGGACGAGTCAGACGGCGACGACTTCCCCGACCTGGACGAGGACGAGGACGACCTCATCCCGCTCGACGAGATGCCGAACATTGAGCTCGGCGGCTCCGACTCCGAGGAGGAGGAAGAAGAAGACCCCGCCGCGGGCGCGAAGCGCAAGCGCAGGGAGGAGCGCAAGGAGCGCCGCAAAAAGCGCCGCGAGATGCCCGCCTTCGCCAGCGCAGAGGACTATGCCGCCCTCATCGACGGCGAGCCCGACGAGAACATCTAAGCATTATCGACTCCACGCACGCACAAACACATTTGGGACCAGACAGCACTATCGGCACCATAGCCATATTCTCGGTCGCGCACGCGATCTTTCTCATAGATGCATTACAAATTGTACAAACACGCACAGACCCGGCGATGCTTTGTTTACAATCTCATATTTCTGTTCCAGCCTCAAAGCCCCAGCCCGAACGACGTCCTTCATGGTCGTCGTGGCCGGGCGACTTCAGCTTGACCCACGGCAACAGCACCTCGAGGTCCTCCCAGCCCAGACTCGCATACTGTCCCCGCGGCCCAAGGTCGACTAAAGCACCTTCAACCGCCGAGTCGCGGGGCACACCCGGCGGTGCAGCTTCATTTCTAGTTCCGGGAAAGAGTTGGGCGACAAGGCTGTGCGTTAGCTTCGCGTCGCACACCAACCGCTGAAGCTTACATCATGGATCCCGCCCAACGCCGGCGTTCCTCGCTCTCCGGCTCCCACTCTGTCACCTTCATCCCCTCCGTTCCCCACATCGCCTTGCCTGACGAGGCTTCGCCGATCTCTGACGTCTCCTCGTGGTCAGATCGGAAGTCCCGAACGCGCAGCACCGGGTCGTCGTCCGGCGTCACTCCTAAGCCCGGGTTGAGTCGGTCGACTGAGTACGACGTCGTCCGCAGCCACTCAGACTCGTACGGCGTGAAGTTGGGATACAGCCGATGCGAGTACGCGGGAGTCGGGTGTGTCAGAGGCGTGTATGGTCTCTGCACGCGGAGCTGAGGCGGCGGGGAAGGCGTCGGAGGCGTCGGCGGTGTGTGGTCTTCCGGCAGTGCTGGCATCAGCTGCAGAGTCGGCACTCTTGGCGATGACCCGTGCATGGCGAACAAAGGCGAGGAGGCATGAGGGTCTGGTGGCTGGTATGCTTGTTCTGCGGTGGATGATGATGCCTCGTGCGAGTCACTTGTGGACTCGTTCGGGTGACTTCGTGAACGCGTAAGACTCGGCAGCGACCATCTTCTTTCCCTGTCACCTGCGCGGGGTTGACTGGGTCCAGCTTCTGGTTCGGCGTGTAGCGAAAGCCGTCTGGCCCTTCCCATCCAGTCACCAAAGGATGCAAACATGGATGGACTGCTGCTCAGCGCGGGCGGGCGAGAAGGCGGCGACGAAGCAGCTATGCTCGGCGGATTTGGAGCCGACGATCCTGTCATAGATCGTACCAGCGGAATGATGTTGTGCTGTTCGTCTGGGGCCGACACCGTTCGAGGAAGCCTCGGCGACGCCCTGGGCGCCCTGGGCGTTGTGTGCAGTCTGCGAAGCATTGGGGGATGCAGAACGAGATGAGCGCTGTCATTGGCGCACCATGACGGACGCTCCACCAATACACCGAGAGCCAGGATGCGAACGTCCTGGAGGTGCAGCACGACTCTGACGTCTGTCGGATAATGAGCGTGATTGCTCTGGTGCCTACGGTCAGTTCACCACAGGGTAGGCTCCAACTCACTTCAGCTCGTCGTAGATGTCGTACGGATCGAATGTGCGGGTATATATTCGGTTCAACATAGCAGACCCGTTATGTCTGAGAGTGATGAAGCGCTGTTGTCAGATGCAACACATTCTGTGTGACTCACGGTCCATGATTCGTGATGCGCGCACCCAGCCGATCGGTGTTCCAGACGACCCAGCACACGTAGGTAGGCTGCTCGCCAGCTGTCGTCTGCGTTCTTGTATCGCACCCAGCTCGGGAGAAAGCGGCGCTTGAATGCCTCCTCCCAAACATGATCTCGCCACCTGCCTATCTCGAACCGCTCCAGTATCCAGCGAGGCGAAGCCCTGACCAGAACATCCATGAACAGGCTCCCGTCATCATGGCCAGTGAGGAAGGACAGCGAGGGCAGAACGGAGAGGGCCTGGGGGTATGGTGGTCCGTTGCGAAGTATCTGCCGAATGGACTCCCTTAGTGGTGTCAGGTTGGATTGCGTGAGGTTGAGGAGGACGGGATGCAGCGAAAGGAAGGTGATAATGTCGTTGAGGGACAGGTAGCTGCGCGTTAGCTTGAGCACGCAGTCATTAACGCACCCGGCTATCTGGCTCAGCAGCTCGCCAGGAAGGTCGAGGAGCTCGATCTTGCGCTCCTCCTGGACGCTCATGGCGGCGGACATATGAGCATGGTGTCGCAGAAAGCGTTGAGAGGAACGGGATAGTGCAGAGGGCTGATTCCAGTAGTGGTTTTAGATAGCGAACCTTGAAGTAAGCGGATCGAACTCGGGAGACCTGGAGACCCCGCAGACGTTGCCGCCCGACGTCACCGCCACTTGCCATTTCACCTAACGCCGTTCGCGACCTCCACCGCACACCGCACGGCGCTGGCCGTCAGCGATCTCTTGAACATGAACAGCGACGACGAGACTCTCGACGACACCCAGCACCATGTCTCTCGCTCGCGCTTCCCTCGGCCTTCGGGTGCGTACCCTCGGCTCTTCCGCCGCCGTTGCCCGCCGCTTCAACTCTACTTCCAGCTCTACCTCGACCTCGACCGCCCCCGATGAGGTTGACCCCAACTACACCTCTCCCCGGGATCTGCCCATGACCTGGTCCGACTACCTCGCCATGCGCAAGAGGCGCAGGCAGTGGTCGTCTGTCACGTCGGTCCCTACCTCTCTCGGTGGTCTGATCGGTGGAGCTATGTACTTCGCCAGCAAGGACGTCGACCCCACGCAGCTCATCTTTGGCTTTGACCCCTAGTGCGTGTGACCAGCTGCGCCGATGGCATGCCTGAGCTGACCACCCCAGCATGGTTTACGGAGGAGCCACGTAAGTGCAATTGGCAAGCTCACTGATCCGAGTACTGACTGAGGTTTCAAGGTTCGCATGCATGGGTGAGTGATCCTGTCGGCCAACGGACCATCGCCTGCGTTCCTAAAGGCGAAGGGCGGTGTCTGGGTTGGTCTTCCTCGTGGACTCAAGAGGAGCAGCGAGTCCCTCTGCTGTCGGTTGGATCCTCTGAAGCTGACATCAGCGTTCGGCTGGCTTCTTGGCCCTACCGTCGGAAACGCTCTCTTCGGCGTCACCCACCCCAAGCTCTCGAAGGGCAACCCCTCCCCTCTTGAGGTCATGGACCGCGAGTTCTTCAACAGGATAAAGTCGAGGCGTGTTGACCCCTCGCGCCAGAGCATGAACAACCCCTCGCCTGACTTCTACGGAGAGAAGGTGCGTTAAGAGCTGCCTGTTTGGTTTCGAGTGCTGACGCATCGCCCTCATGCTTGAACTCGCACATCTCTCACCCGTGCGTTGCCTGATTACCCGTTATCTCGGTTGTGGATCTGGTACTACTGCTGTGTATCGCGCTGGCATTCCGGTTAACAGATCACCTCGATTCCGGCGTACCGCCAGTGGCTCAAGGACCAGAAGGCGTACGCTGCCAAGGTGTCCCACGGCGTTCCCGACGAGCTCTAAGGAAGAGAAGATCTTTTGTAACACTGTCTGGAGAGGTCCCGACTCACATATGGGCCCATGTATGCATTGAGCATGGAAATCGAAGGCGCTCGCGTGACAGCGGAGCCACTTTGCTACGCACACACTAGAACAGTGGACACAGCAGTATGCCATGTGGCCGAGACGCCCACACAGATGAGTGCGATTGCAGCACACTGCGCACCCCCAACAGCGCAATGATCATGCAGTTCGGCATTGATGATGTACGAGCTTTCAGACATGACGTTACACGCATTAATACTCGCGCAGCATCAAGACGCGTGCATGTGTATGAGGCGCTCGGTTCTACCGCCTCGTTGAGCCGGAGGCACCGGTCTGATGCATGAAGCGGGCGGGGGTTGACGGCGGCTTTCAAAACACCGTGAGTCCGCGGGTCCTGAGCGACCTGACCCCGACCCGCCAGTGTCCTGCAAACGACACGTGACTGAAACGTATTAGGGGGTTTATGATTGGCATGGACAAAGTCCGAAGAGTTCCGACCCCAGCTTCCGTCAGTGACCGCGGCGTCGACCAACCACAGGCGTCGTGTTGCACACAGGATAGCTCCCGTTCACCGAAGCGACACCACACCCACACCCCCGTTCGCCAGCCAGTCAAGTCACCACTTCGCCTTTCGCTTCCTCTCCATCTCACCACTCATCCCCTAGCCTCCGCACCCCTCTCGCCCATCATGATGCGCACCACCGCCCTCCGTGCCCTCCCCCGCGGCACTGTCGCCCGCCAGCTCTCGACTTCGGCCGCTTCCCAGTTCGCCCAGCCCTCCGAGTCGACCGCCACCCCTGCTGCCGGCACCAAGCCTCCTCAGATCAAGGAGTTCAAGATCTACCGTTGGGTATGTAGACGCGTCACGACCGCTTCGCTACATCGCGCGCCTCGACATTTGAGGATGGAGCATAGGACTACACGTCTGCCGAGCTCATGTCATCGCCGCGTGGAGCCGAACTAGCCGGTCTCTGCACGGATCATTTTACTGACTTTGGAACAGAACCCCGACACTCCCTCGGAGAAGCCCAAGCTCCAGTCCTACAAGGTTGACCTCAACCAGTGTGGCCCTATGATGCTTGACGCTCTCGTAAGTAGGACTTTCTCGGCTTGAACTAACCTTTCAGCTCAAGATCAAGAACGAGGTTGACCCCACCCTCACCTTCCGTCGCTCGTGCCGTGAGGGTATCTGTGGCTCGTGTGCCATGAACATTGACGGTGTCAACACCCTCGCCTGTCTCTGCCGCATTGACAAGGACACCTCCAAGCCCGGCAAGGTCTACCCCCTCCCCCACAGTGCGTTTTTACTGATATTTGCCCGACAGGCTCGGCTGACGATTTCCAGTGTACGTCGTCAAGGACCTCGTCCCTGACCTCACCCTCTTCTACAAGCAGTACAAGTCCATCCAGCCTTGGCTCAAGCACGACAACCCCCCCAAGACTGAGATCCTCCAGTCTCAGCACGACCGCAAGAAGCTCGACGGCATGTACGAGTGCATTCTCTGCGCGTGCTGCTCCACCTCGTGCCCTTCGGTTAGTACCCGGCAATTTCCGAGCCTGAAAGAGTCTCATGCTGACATCCATTAGTACTGGTGGAACCAGGACCAGTACCTCGGCCCCGCCGTCCTCATGCAGGCTTACCGCTGGATCGCCGACTCTCGTGACCAGGCCACTGAGGAGCGCAAGGAGAAGCTTCAGAACAACATGTCCCTCTACCGATGGTGAGTAGAATCCTGGGTGTCCTGGGTGGTGGTTGTATTTCGGCGGAATCAATTCTGCGGATCGAGAGCCTAGCCAGCCGAGCCTGACTAGCGCGTGCCTGGTGCCTGAGAGTCACCAGCCAGTGCCACCCCCCACCGTACCACCATACGACCACCACATCCACCCATCCTCCTCTTAACGAGTCTTCAACTGACATCTTCACAGCCACACCATTCTTAACTGCACGCGCACGTGTCCCAAGGGCCTGCGCCCCGGATCCGCCATTGCTTTCATGAAGTTGGAGATGGCGACGGGCAAGAAGGCCTCGCACGGCATCACCGAGGTCGCCTAAGCGATCCGGGCGGCCAACTCTTTAAAAAATCGAGAACAGCTCCTCTTCTCGGGCCGAGGAGAGGGGCTCTAGTGAGGACAAGGACAGGAGGACGACTGTGGTCGACGCAAAATACACAGTCGCCAGCAGTTTCCGCCCCAGGCGGTTTGTATGCATTAATCTAAGACTCCAAAGTTCTAAGACTAAGATCGAAAGTTGGGAGGGGGAACGGTCGTGTGGGAGCGCGTGGTGACTGACCCGACTGCGACTGACCCGACTCTTTGCGACGCAACGCGCAGCGGCATGTCGAGGGAGATCTACACTCTACTTGCGAGGCATGAGCACTCGGAAGTGGCAGATACAGTGGGGCGGTCAGAAGCAGTCAGAAGCTGGCCGAGCAGTCTGAGCGACGGAGGGGAGCAATCGACCTCCGCAAGAGTGTCCGTCTCGCCGTCCTCTGGGCCTGCGTGCCCATCCCAAGGGTGAAAGCAGTCCCGTTCGGCTCGAATGAATGGATAGATGACGTGGCCGAGCAAGTCTCGGGCTCATTGGTCAGGCTGTTCAACTTCGAAGCATCGTACATGAGTCCATGACGAAGCTCACTTGGTCGTTATGAAGCAGAATCAGTCGTTGTGAAGCAGAATCAGCAATGCAGCAGGGCAGCAAGGGATCATGTCCTTGATCATATTCCATAAAGTTCATGTTTCGGTCATGAGATCTACGGTCTGCACCTAGTGCTTTCAGTTTGCTCTCATCATCCTCCTTCTCCAAAATTCTCCCCTCTCTATCACCCCTCCCTCACTCACTCCCTCACCCCGACCACTCTCCTACCGACACCTTCTACAGGCCCTTCAGAGAGAGCTTAGATGGCAGTACCAGTGACATCGGCACCCTCCGCGTCCTCAACCTTGGGCACGACGGGGACGATGGGCTCGGCAGCGACAGCCTTGACCTCGTCGGGCACGACAGAGGCAGCAAAGTCAGGCTCGGCGACGGCCTTGGGCGCAAACGCGTTCTGGGCCGTAATCGGGGTCGGGTCAAAGGTGGGGTCGAGCTTGGACTCGTACGAGGCGTCGTTGGCCGCGAAAGCGTTCTGCGTCGCCGGCTTGGGAGCGGCAGCGGCAGCGGAGAGACCGCCGAGGGCGGCGGTCGAGGCGGCGGAGAGGGTGGGCTCGGCCGAGACGGCCGCAGGCTTGGAGGCAGCAGGAGCGGGGACAGCAGCGGCGGCAGGAACAGCGGGCTTAGCAGCAGCACCGTACATCTCGGGCCAGAACTCGCGGTGGGACTCGACCGACTTGATCTCGCGGCTAACGGGGGCCTGGGTCGCGGCGTGGGTGGGGATCTGGCCGCAGCGGTCAAAGGCGTTGAGGTTCTTGTGGAGGGTGATCTGGAAGACAGACGAGGAGCCCTGGCGGGCGACAATGACGGAGTAGGCAAGGAAGTAGGCCCAGATGCGGAACCAGCGCTCGCCGTACTTGGCAACGACCTTGTCGCGGTTGCTGAGCCAGTTCTTGTACCACTGCCAGATGGTGGCCGAGTAGTGCACGCCGAGGACGTCGATGCTCTTGACCTCGAAGCCGGCGCCCTCGAGCTGCTCAATGACCCAGCCGAGGTTCTTGCTCGCATCGGCGCCAGGGAAGACGTACTTGTTCATGAAGATGCCCCAGATCAGGTCCTCGAATTGCCACTGCTTGCGCAGACCGGCAACCTGGAAGACGAGCACTCCATCGTCGTCCAGCAGGTCGTACAGCTCCTTCAGGAAGGTCGAGTAGCGGCGCAGACCGACGTGCTCGGCCATCTCGAGGCAGGAGATCTTGTTGTAGTAGCCCTTCTTGTTCGGGATCTCGCGGTAGTCCATGCACAGCACGCGGCCCTGCGACTCGGGGACGCCGTTCTCACGCAGGCGGCGCTCGGCGAACGCAGCACCAGTCTGGGCAACAGTGACACCAGTGACGTCGGCACCGTAGTTCTTGGCAGCGTGGGCGATGAGGGTTCCCCAGCCACAGCCAATGTCGAGCATGCGGTCTCCCGGCTGCAGGTCGAGCTTCTCGCAGACCATGTTGAGCTTGTTGTCCTGGAGCTCCTCGAGGGTCTCCTCACGGTTGATGTCGCGGATAACGCCAGAGGTGTAGATCATGCGGGGTCCGAGGAACCAGGCGTAGAAGTCGTCTCCTCGGTCGTAGTTGTCGCGGATCTGGTCCTCGTCCTGCTTCTGCGTGTGGAAGATGACGTCGGGAATCAGGTTGAACAGGACGTAACGGAAGTTCTCGGGCGTGAGCTCGAACAGAGACCAGTCGTGGCGCTTCTCCATGACGTCGAGGACGTCGCCGTTGAAGTCAATCTTGCCCTCAAAGTAGGCGTCGTGGAAGACCTGCATCGGCATCTTCTTGCCGTCATACTTGGCCGCGAGCTCGCGGTCCTTGATCGTGTAGTACTCGGACAGGGGGCGGTTGGGGAGCTTGGTGCGCTCATTCTTGCGCGGGCCGAAACGAGACGTGATAATCCAGTAGCCGATCGTGAGGGGGACGAAGAAGAGGGCGAACAGGAACCAGTACGTCTTCCATCCAGTCTTGAACGGGATCATGCGCTGCACGAACCAGGGCACAGCGAGGTCGAGGATAGCAAGGTGCACGTTGTTGAACGCACCCGAGCCCTCGGCAGGGAGAGTGGCATTGTGGATAGCCTTCCACTTGGTGCTGCGCAAGGTCAGTTGGAAGCTCATTGAGCGCACATCAGACAACTCACAGGGTGACAGGCTTCTGGACAGGCTGCTGCAGCTCCTGCAGAGTAGGAGACTCCTTTTTGACTTCAGCCATGGTGGAATGGAGGAGTTGGCAAAGTCGAAGTCGATGCCAAGTTCCGGGTTAGGAGAGGGAGCAGAAAAGCGGGAGGCTCTGCTATGCAAGTAGTGAACTTTGGGCGCGTCACCAAGCTTGGTTGTCCCTCGAAAGTCAGACGTGGCACCCAATGACCCAATGATTCATGTCCCAGATACCACGGCTCAGGGGCCGATCATCGTACCGCGTCCACGCCAAAGGGAGCCCGCGACTCCGGAGCCAGACCACTCAATCAGACTTTGCGCTTCCACTCAGACGTCGCGCCGAGCCAGTCCAGCCAGGCGTCATATTCGCTTAGGCCAACCTCTGCGCAGCTTCTTTTTCCAGGCCAACGGATACTTTCCTGACTTGTGACCCGGATATCATTCACCATGTCCGCAGAGCACGTGTCCCATGTAACACGTCATGCTCCCCTCATGTCGCGGCCCCAATCTTATCACTCACTCGACCTCACCTCCACTTTCCAGGTCCTCTGTCGATCGACCATGTACTGAGATTTCGGATCGACCAGAACGACAACAATCATCCCGAGGCACCATGGTCGACGGCACCGAAGGCATCACCAACGGTGTCGCGAGTACTAACTTGAATGGAGGGTCGTTCCCGGCCTTCTCCTCGAAGCCTAAGGCTCCTGCCAAGCCCGTTAAGACTACGATCCAGACCCCGCCGCGACCAAAGTTTAAGCCGACCCACCTTCCCCGCGAGCACGCCAGTCCGCTAGACTCAGAGACCGAGAAATGGGTAACACCGCTGTCGGCTCCGGCAACGTGCCTTACTATCATCCGCCAGTCCGCAAACTCGCATTCCAGTGGCAGGCTGCGAAGGACACTGAGGCGGCCATGCCCGAGGAAGGTGTCCCACGGGTCTATGGCACGCTCTCCGTGTCCTACCTCCCGTTCGACGACACGCCGTCCACCGGCAACCCCGAGCTGATGGCGCCTCCGCCGAAAGCACCCCGACGACGATCGCCTCTGGCTCCGCCGCTACCGGAAGCTGCACCGGTTCAACCGCCTGCTACCGTTCTCGAGGACGACTCTCCCGAGGCACGGATTGAGGCGCAGGCGGTTGTCGAGAGGCGGCTGAACCGGACTTGTCTTGCGCTGCTGGAGAAGCTGCACAAGCACGGTTATGGGACGATGATCGGGTACCAGAAGAGGGTGCACCATGATGTGAGCTAGAAATGTCTACCCTGCTTAGCTGACTCCCAGGTTGTTGTGCCTCGCGAGCCGTTCCAGGACCTGTACCAGACGCTGAAGGAGCGCCATAAGAAGCTCGATTCGCGGGTGCCTCTGGCATGGAGCACAAAGGTGGAGGATGTCAAACGACATGTGTGGAAGGTAAGTGGATGCGATGGTGTGACGACTTCGTACCGAATACAAACCCGCAGAACCAGGGCTCACCAGATGACCGGGCGTTGCCTGACGACCTTTCACTTTGGGGCTCACAGGATATCGCGATCTGCACCTTCTTGATGCTGCTGTGGAAGGACATGTATCCGCCACGGGAAGGACCGGCCATCACAGGACAGGAGTGGGACACGTGGGGACGCCCACCGGCTGGCTTCGTCGACCTAGGATGTGTAAGTTTGCCGCAGCTATGCAACACCTGACAACCTCAGGGCAACGGCCTTATCGTCCATATCCTGACCTCCGAGGTGAGTGCAAAAGGAGGGATCTCGTCGGCCCGTGGCGCTGACAGTGCAGGGCTACGATGGAAAGGGATACGAGCTGCGTGCACGTCGGACATGGCCCGAGTACCCGGACAAGACGCAGGCGTCCCTGATCGAGCTGCCCATCGACATGCCGAGTTGGTTTCCAGAGACGCTCGAGCAGTGGGAGGCTGGGGAGTGGCCTGGGCGCGAGGACTGCGTTATCAAACAAGGGTCGTTCATGCTAGGTAACCACGCCGACGAGCTCACTGTGAGTCACGCATGCCTAATTCTGCCACGAAGTACTGACGCACTATCACAGCCCTGGATCCCACTACTATCACTCATCCCCCGTGAGCCAGTGCCCTACCTGTCGCTGCCTTGTTGCTTGCACCTTGTTGCTTGCACACGCTGGACGAGAAGTTCACGACGCTCGAGTACAAGGCACCGCCGCATACGCACACGCCGGAAGGCGGGTTCGAAGCAGGCCTGGAAGCTGGATCGTCGCGCTACAAGTCATACGTGATGTGGCTCGGATGGGAAGGCCTTCAGTGCGGGTGGAAGTGGGAGAAGGAATCGCTCCGAATTCCATCCACGCGTGGGTGGGGCATCGTTGCGCGTTCACGATGGACGACGACACCAGACGAGGACCGGGCGTGTCGCAAGTGGGCGCTGGACGAGGTCAATGCGGTTCGAGAGCGCGGGGCCTTCAAGGTTCGCGTCAAGGAAGGCAAGGACCATTAGGGATTTAGGCACACGCCGGGCTGATCCATCCGAAGGAGACGTATGCATGATGGTCAACCACATACCGGGGACTGCAAGTCTAATTGATGGACAGGATGATGGAGACATGTCGCAAGGGGGGGAATCTAGGTGTGTAAGGGCATTCATGCTTAGCGTCGGGTGAGGAGGAGCTAGGGCGCGACCTGGGTCTCTGATATGATACAATTGATGATAGTGCCGGTGGCCGGTTCAGAGGGTCGGATGCACACCGCCCGCAGCATGCCTCACCGCGGCCCTATCCTCGTCCACCCTCGCTGTCTCGGACCTCCCTGCCATATGTGGATCGTAAGGTATGTCTGCTAGGCCCGGTCCGGGTTGGGCTTTACGCTGGGTGGACTGAGTGGCGTTTGAGGCGCCGAAGGAAGGACCGCCAGCCAGTCATGGCCTTGGCCAGTCAGTGGTGGCAGATGGAAGAGGACGTCGGACGGTCCGTGCTCGAGGAGATCCTGCATGATCCTTTGACACTGGACACTTGGGTTGCTCGACCTACCGTAGAGCGCGTAGATGCCGTAGTCCTCACGCTGTTGCGCCCTACGACCCGATGGACGTCCGAGCATGCCGGGTACCAGCGCAGATGAACCAGAGCCAAACACAGCAAACCACTGTACGACGGACGGTGCTAGCGTGCGCCTCCTGGCTGCAGTGAGCAAACGGCCCTTGCGAGGGCCCACAAGGGCCCTGTGCATGTGCACTGGCTGTTGACCCTCCCTGCAGTCCTCCTCTGACACTGCTGCGTGCTCTAGTCTGCTGACGTTCAGCGTCCGGACCACCGTTCAGCACCTCAGTGCACTGCGCACCGCGCGCCGCCGAATCGAGAAGTCGTTCATGCTCCCCTTCCTCTGACCTGGCTCTGGGCCGGTCGTCTCCATCTTGCGTCTTCTCATCCCTCTTTCCCCATTCTCGCTCTGACCTTCTCCTTCCCCGCTGTCGTCGGTGTTCGTGTCCGTTGATCCCTTCTACCCCGACTTTTACATACACGCCTTCAAAGTCGGCCCCTCCCTCAACATCACTGCACGACTCGTCGACGACAGCACTACCTCACTTTTTGTCTCACTTTCCTTATAGTCCAAGTCCGATATCGCCACCACCCGCACCCCCGAACCGAATCATAACACCTTGCTGACTAGGTGACTTGGTGCTGGCACCGATACCCCGCGACGAACGACAACGATACATCGCATACCACCTTTCACCACCCCGCACTACTTTGGCACTTCGCTACTCTACCCCCTGTCCCCCCTCACGCTCTTTGAACCGACCCTCGTTTCCTCCGCCTTAATCCTCATCCGCACGGGCACGGGTAGCCCGGATACGCTACACCCTCCTACGTCTGACTCTCTCTCTCACAACCTTCCCCGCTCCATTGAGCTTTCATATTTCTCAAGCATCATTCTGCGAGTCCTTTCATCGTCGCAGGTCATCTGTGATACCAAGGACGAACACTGTATACGTACACGCACAACCGCACACTGCGTCCCCACTTTGGCTTGCAATCGTGGCGGCCCTCAGACCTACTCGGACATGAGAAACGACCGTTCCATGTTTAGGGCTCAGCACAGGCGGGCCCTAGCCCGGAGGTGGCAGGGCTCGCCTCGTGCTGAAACCCCAACAATAATAACCACCCCCGCAGAGACCCCCTCCTCTCTTTCCTCCCCCTTCGCTCAGTCATCTGAATCTTGGGAGACCCAAAAGGACAATCAACCTGCATCGGAGTCCGCGACTAATACTTCACCAATGTCGGAGACGCACGTTACCAACACACCATCTGCCACTTCTCCCGCAGTCGGGTCTTCAACTGCAGAGCAGAGCACCGCGCCGCTGTCTTCCACTCCAAACTCTGCCGAGCAACCCGAGCCAACCTCTGCCATGCCTGAGCCGACTAAGGAGAGCAGCACAACTGTTCTTAGTCCTACTTCGCACGCCTCTCAGGCCCCGTCTCCTACTCCCTTGCCGCAGTCAACTTCCGAGTCTACGCCTCAACCGACGGTAGAGCCTAGCACTTCTCATGCGGCGCCGACTGAGGCACCCACAACAACCTCTGGCTTCTCCGAATTCTTCTCGGATCCCAACGAAGAGTCTTCAGCTCCGCCATCGCAAGCCGAGGAAAGCTCCACACCACTCCCGGAGTCATCGTCCTCTGCCACACAGCCTGAGCCGACACAGTCCAACGAGGAGCCTCAGTCCACAAGCAGCTCGTAGGTCACACAGGCTGTGTTTTGACTTACAAAGTAGTTCTTACGAGCAACCTGTCGACCAGCCCACCGACAACTCTGAATCGGCCGCCGTGCCATCTCCTACGCCTTCCAAGTCCGAGGAAAACTGGACGCCACCGGCCTCCTCAACAACGGAAGAGGAGAAGCCGTCGCCGACGCCAACGCCCCAGGCGCAACAACAGATGGCAGAGTCTTCTCCCTCTGCCACTTCGGGGAACTGGGGCGAAGACAGCACGGATCAGCAGCAACAACAGCAGCCCTCGCAAACATACGAGCCGACGTCCGAGAATTGGGTCGCCAATGCCGTTGAGAGCGAGGCTGTCACGAATCTGACCACCTCCAGCATCTACCAGGAGGCGGGTACGGCACGCACTTCGACATGGGTCTACTCGACGACATACTCGATGGTCAGATCTCCCGTCCGCACTGTTACCGCAAGCGGCAAGGTTGGAACCAAGGTCGCCGTTGTGGCAGGTTCATCGACCGCCACAACGCTCACGGCCACGGGTTCGACCAACCCGACATCTGACGCCTCCAATTCGTCTGACGGCTCCCTCTCCAAGGGAGGTATCGCTGGTACGTGCCATTTGCCACTCCGACCCGCTGACATGCAAAGGTGTTGTTGTCGGTTGTCTCGCCGCCGTCGTGGCGATTCTTCTACTATTGTTCTCCTTCTGCGTATGTAACAAAGCTACTCATCGAAACTTTCTGAAGCTGACTTGCCCCAGAAACGCCGACGTTCCGGAGCTCTCAAACTTCGCGACGAGGACCAGTACGGCATCAGCCCACGGTCCGGACTGAAGCGCAACGGGACACAACATTCTGCCCTCGACTTCTCCGACGGACCACTGCACGGGTCGCGGCAGCCGACCTGCCTGGAGCCCGTCCCGGAGATGCCGGAATCGGCGTTCCAGCGTGTGTCCAAAGACGGCGAGTGGGAGTACGCTTCGGACGACGCGCACCGCTCTCCCGTGACGAACGCAGACAGCGACCGCTTCACGCATTACGACGACTGGCTAGCGTACGAGTACGCCAACAGTCCGTTCAGCGAGAAGCACGCGATCCCCGAAACCACCACAATGGCGCATGTCGGCGGCGACGACAATGTGTCCGTCACGATCAAGTCGCCCAAGAACACGACGAATTCCATGTACGGCATCCCGTTCGACGCGTACGGCAACGCGTACGCGAATCCGGCCAAGTTTGTGCCCAAACTCCACGCGGGACCGAGTATACAGAGCCTCCACTCTGTGAGCACGGTCGAGCAGTCGCATATGGGCTTCTCGGGCGAGATATGCAGTACCGACGACTCGTCCTCGATGGGGCACGGGTCCATGAGCCACGCGACGAGCGCGAGCCAGGGACACGCGAGCTTGCGCGGACAGGCGGGACATCTGCACAGCGCGAGCGGCACGTTCGGCATAGCCCGATAAGTCCGGCGAGTCGAAGGCGAAGCCGCGGTTCACCCCTTCCTTCCTCCCTCCCTCCCTCGACCTCGCCGCCCTTCTTCGTCCTCGCTGCGTTCGTTCGTCTCGGCGGGGTTTCCCTTCCCGAGTACGCCTCGTTGTACCGAGCCCAACTCACAAGGGCACTATACCCCACCCTCCCCAAGGGAAGGTACCTCCACGCCCTGCACGGCTCGATTCTGTTGATAAGCTCCGTCACGCCGTGCCGCGTACGGCGTGCGTTGAGCATCACATCCCGTTCTTCATACTACGGATACAAGTTTATGTCATTTGGGATTTTTTGTCATACTCTCAGTGTTTTTAAGGGATCAGTGGCAGCCTTTGTGATCGGAAGTTACGGAGTCAGTAGTCGTCTCACCCTCGCTGCAACCTCGCAGTGCTAGGTGCGCTCGGTGCGGCGATATGTCTAAACGGTACCATAACGATATCAGAGTACCCGTACCGAGTACGTACAGGGTAGGTATATGCGTTGTACAAAGATGCCCCGAAGATCTCCCGAGCCAGAGCAGCTCGACGCTGGCGTGAGGTAGTGTGTGTCGCGTCTGACCCAAGTCTGGACCGGCGACGACTGGCACCACTGCCGGCGGAGGATTCGCTCGCTCTACGCCTCTACGCCTCTATCCCTCGACGACCACTCCTCCCCTGGTCTCTCCTTCCAAGCACTAACGACCCCGCGGCGGACTCCCGCTTCGCTCGTCCTCGCGGCCGCCCTCGCGCTCTACTCGCGCTTTACTCGCGATCGGTATCAATACTCCTGCCCCTGGACCGACTCCTCTCCCGACTCCTGCTCCGGCTCAGGACAATGTCATTATCGCCCACGAGAGCAGCATACTGCCCCCTCTTGCCCGCCGCCTCGCGCTTCTCCTGCGTCTTCTTCACCTTCCTCTCGGGCCGGACGACAATGACGGGAACGGGAGAGTGCGAGACGGCGAAACGCGAGATGGAACCCATTCCCGGTGCGCCGAAGGCCTTGCCCCAGCGCGAGACCTTGGAGCGCTGGCCCTTCGTGCCGACTACTAGCGAGTCGGGGCGGTAGAGCGCGATCATCTTCAGGATCATCTCCGGGATGTGGCCGACGACGACCTCGACGATGACGGAGATCTGCCGTTAGCTTGTATCATAGTACGATAGCTCGGAGAGCACTCGTGGCGGGCGGAACGATCGCTTCTCTGGACGTCGTGATGTCGGGTCGCCGTGCGCCGCTTCAAATCACTTCGCCGCGCGCCACTTCGATTCGCTGAAGGATCACTCACCTTACGCCCATCTTCCTCGTTGTTCTTCTGAAGCACCGTCTGGAGCATCTCGTTCGCCTCCTCGCGGAGGTGCTCGTGCGCGACCTCGGTGTGACGTTCGCTCTCGCCCATGTCCTTAACACGCATGGCGATGACTTCGTCTCCATCCTCCACGAGTTCGCTCATGAGCCAGTCGAGCGCGTCCTCGCCCGACTCGTCCGGCGACACGGCGACCAGGAACACACGCGTGTTTCGCGATCGCTTGTAGCCCTCGGATTTGGCCTAAAGGTTGTCAGCTTGGATTCAAAAGCGGGGGAGGGTTTGAGAGCCACTGGACCGCTGGAGCTACCGCCGGGGCGAGACTGCGCGTGGGTTGTGGGTGTCACGGCGGAGTGCGAACCAGGGCCAACGAAGCTGGCTTCTGAGTTCTGGCCCAGGGCCAGGGACACATCACGCACACGCGCACGCCTGCACGCTCGCCTGCGTGCATTTTGCGCGCTTATCTTCCCTCTCGCAGCCCTTATCGATGGCCCGTGCCGATCACGACTGCATTAAGGCGCAGAGGCGGTGCAGATATGGGCGGGCCGCTGTCCTAGGTTGGTGCAGTCCTTCACGCTTGCGTCTGCTCGCCGGTATCCGGTGACTCCACCGCTCGTTGATTCTTTTGTTAGACCTGAGGAGGCCCACTCACCTGACATGTATACGTGAACAGGCTCTCGGGCTGAGCGTCGAACGTCTCGAATCCGACCTTGCGCCTGTACTTCCCGTCTCCGACTGAGGAGGCCGTTCCCGCCGTCATCGTGCGCGGGAAGCCGGCTCCAGTCACACCGAGTCCGCTGATGCTGCCGCGTGGGCTGTGCCCGTGTCCCTGCTGCTGGGCGAAGGAGGCTGCCGTACTCGGCGTATTAGTACCGGAGACGGGGAAGAGCGTCTGCGGCGTCCCGTTCCCGTCGTTCGGCGGGTTCACCGTCATCTTGATCGCAGGGCGGAGGGGCGGCGTTCCTGTGCTCATGTTGAGGATGGATCGAGTGGTCGTGTGGAGGGATACCAGTCAAGTCGAGGTGAGGTAATGTGAGGTCAGGATGTGTGGTGGCGAAAGAAGAGTAAATGGCGCACGTCGCGAGGTAGATGAATCCTCGATCGAGCGGTCAAAATTTCGCGATGGAAGGAGAAGTGATTGTTGTTGACGATGGAGATGCTCGTGCGTTGCACAGCTTGAGGATGGAGATGATGGGCGAGAAGCAACTTGGACGCCATGGCAGGCGTAGCCTAGCCGCCATCCGCTAGGCCAGACGATCTGGGCCTCGGGCAGCCAAGTCCACACTTCGTCATAGCGGGGCCTCCAGCCAATGAACTCTCCATTTGCTCCCGTGCGGATCCGCCCAGTTCCGGCAACATCCTACGGTGGCGTCCACGTGGTGAATTCTAGGCTGACCTCCACCCGAACTGTCCAGGCTAGGAATGTTGCGGTCGACGCCGGCTGACGCGACAGCAATAACAAACCGCAAGTCCCCGACGGAACGACCGATTGATCACGGGTGGAGCTCAACAACTCAGCGATGGAAGACGAAGCAGTCTCAGGGTGGAGACCACTCTGCACGAACTGCGCCTATCCCGCCAGCCATGTGTACACGACATACACTTCGCGCTCGAACATCAGGCTGGGCGTCTGCGTGAGTGTCTTCGTCCCTCCGGGTTACAGTCGTTATAGCTGCACATACCTTCGATCGTGAGCTGACACCCAGGACAACTGTGGAGGCTTCATCGACCCGCTCATTGAGGCGCCGCCGCTGCTCCTCTTCCTCGATCTCGTGCTGCTGAAACCGCGCGTGTTCTTGCATCTGCTCTTCAACCGGGGCTCGCCGCCGAGGAAGGCGGGAGAGCCAGCGAAACCTAATGGGCTACGACCGAAACCCGTCCAGGCTGCCTCAGCTGTCGAGGGTGGCAATGGCGAAACGGGAGACGGAGACACCGGAGCTGTGCCGGCCGCCGAGGCGGCAGCTGCACCGGCAGAGGATAGGCGAGAGGAGGTAGCTCAGGCGGTGGATGGAGGAGAAGGGAGGGAAGGACAACAGGGAGAGGTAGCGACACCAGCCGATTCGGCTCTGGCACCCCGACCGCAAGTCGTGCCAAGGGCAGAGACGGTGCACGCCTACCTCCTCCGGCTGTTCACAGTCACTCTCCTCGCCGAAGTGGCAGTACGTCTCGCCTCCTCCCCGCTCATTTCCTTCCATCTCCTCCTCAACACTGCCTTTCGAGTATCGCTCGAGCTCGGCGCACAGCTTGCTACGAGTACTGCGCTCGCGCTGGCTCTGCTCAGGGTTAGGGGGTGGTACAAACCGACACAGTGGGGACTGTACGAACCCGACGCAGCCACCATCGCAGAGGCTGAGAAGGATGACGAGAAGATCGAGGAATCGGGGCAGAAAGACGGCCGACAGCGCGGATTCCTACCCGCCCTCATTCCCCTCGTGCTCCTCTACACGACCCTGTTGCCCTTGCTGCTGCAGCTCGGTCTCAGCGTGTGGTCGACCGCCGCGTCACCCTACTCTCCCCAGGCATCCACGACGCCGCTGTCTGAGTCCTTTGGGGCCGTCGCGCCCTGGCTCGTGAAGTTGGTTCCTGCTGATGCCACACATCAGACTGACAGAGCCTGGGCTTCTTCCAACAAGCTCTGGCTCGGGACGAGGTTGCTCGGCGGCATGAGTGCCGGGTTCGGCCTGAGAGTCCTCCTCCCCACGCCGCCGCTGTTGACTACCGCCGTCGTCTTAGCGGGCTGGGCGGCGGCGCTTGGCGTCGGATCGTTGCTGGACTCATACACCAGTTGAGCTCGTATCTGTTGTATTCGTAGATGTATCTTCTGTGGCACAGATCGCGTGGTACAAAAATGTGTCGCATCGGGTCTAATGTCTACAGCTCTCACTCGGCCTCGCCAAGGTCGCCCTCCTCGTCCTGCTCCTCCGCCTCAGCCATCTCGACGTCTCCCTGTTGCTCGGCAGGCTGCTCCTCCTCCGGTACCGGTAGGGTTTCCTCCATCTGGACCTGCGCCTGCTCCTGGGTATCCATCTGCGTATCCGTGGGCGCAGTCTCCACCGGCTCATCAGCATGGGGTGCGTCCGCCTCATCCTTCTCAGGCGAGGGCTCTTTCTCGGCCACAGGCTCAGCCGCCTCTGCCTCAGCCTCCGGCACGTCGGCATCACCCTCCGCCGCTTCGGTCACGTCAGCGTCAGCCTCGGCGCCCTCATCGGCGGCAACCTCGGCTTCAGCCTCAGCCTCGCTCTGCCCCTTTGCGCGGGCCGCAGCCTGCTTCGAGTCAAAGTCGCGCATGAGGCTGACGAGCTTGGTCAGGTCGTACGCGCCCATGGCGGCGAGGACGCGGGGATGCGTGTCGCGCGCCTGGCGGAGGGCGAGCCATCGGATCGTCTCCTTGCGCTGCATGTCAGCTCCGACTCAGATTCGCCAGCTTAATACTCACCCTCTTGATACTCTCTGGCGGCTCGCGGCCCATGGCCTTGTCGTCCTCCTCCTCGGCCTCGAGACGACGGAATTCCTCCTCGAGCTCGAAGACGGTCTGCCTCGTCTTCTTCTTGAAGTCGCCGAGACCCTTGAAGCTCGTCTCGGACAGACGGGTCAGCGTCGGCGTGCCTTGCTTGTAGGGCCAGGGGCGGGGCGGCTTCGACTGGCGCTCCCACTTGCGCGCCGTCGCCTTGCCCTCTGTCGGGGGAACAGGGGCGAGCGCCCAGTCTGCCTCGGGACAGCCGTCGTTCTTCCACTGCGCATAGCGCCGCTCGCGGTTCATGAGCTCGACGACTGTCTCCTCGAAGCGCAGCCCGTCCGTACTGTCGATGCGCTTGAGCTCGTCGCGGATGCGGCTGACGGTGGTCTTGATCCACCGCGCTGCGTCGTCATCGATAATGAACGACTTCGGCATGCCGCCAGTCGCCTGCTGCTTGCTCGCGACGCCCGGGGTCAGGTTCAGCAGGAACTGGAACAGGATGAAGTATTGCAGCAGAACCTGCCGTCGGAAACCGGTGTCGGCAAGCTCGTGTCGCAGCAGAGCGCGCGCGGTCAGGTATCGCGGGAACACGACCTCGGTCTCGGGATCAGGTCCCCGGTCCACCTTCGGCGTTGGGTTCGCGCGCTCCCGTGCAGTCTCCGCGAAGAGCCGCTCCAGCACCTCGTCGCTCGCACTCCGGAACCGCTCGAACGGCGTCTGCGCCGGCTCGCCGGTCGCCGGTCCATCCAGACTCGGCGGGTGTGCAAAGTACTGCTGCAAGCTCCAGAGTGTGTCGTAGAATTTGTCGTCCTCGCTCTTCTCTCCCTTTTCTCCGTTGGCCACGCTACCGTCCATCTCGACATCGCCGTCTGCGCCGGCCGCGGGCTCCTCCGGCGTGTCCTCCCACGTCGTCCGGATTCCGCTGTACTCTCCGCGCATGTTGATGGCGCTCTTGTCGCTGACGCTGATAGCGCGGCTCGCGAACAGCTGCACACGTCCGCGCAGCTGCAGGTCGGCCGGGGTGCTGCTCAGCGTCCGTAGGAAGGTGTTGATGGTTCGCAGGAGCGGTAACGCCTTGCCCTTGGAGGCGGGCATGTCGCGCGTAAACCGCTTCTCCCTCGTCTCGAAGTAGGAGAAGAATGAGTGCCAGGTCTCGACGCTGAGCAGCTCGACAAACTCCTCGAGCAGAGGGATGAAGATCGCTCCTGGCTCCAGCAGCGCCTCGGCGTGCGTCGCATATACCGCCTCATAGAGGGTTAGAACGACGTCAAGGCGGTCCTGCAGTGCAGTCTGGAACGACGCCTGCTCCTTCTCGCTCGCGCCGTACTCGGGTTCGGAGAGCTGATGGTGTCAGTTAAACGTTATCAACCGAGCAACTGGACTCACCTCGCCAGAGACCACAGGGCGGAGGGCGATATCCCGCCCGACAACGTCCATGGTTCCGCGCAGCACATCTGGTCGCCGGGATGACGGGCCCTCGTCGTGGTTCTTGCTCCAGATGGCGTCGACTTTGCTCCGGAGGTCATCGGCATCGAGCGGCTTCAGCGGAGCAGCACCCTTGTGCTTCTTGAGCTCAGTCTGGCGCTTCTTCCCCAGCGTCCCGAGGAGACCGGACAGGTCATCCGTCAGGCTCGAGTGCAGCGTTGTCGCTGCCATTTTTGCCCGGCTTTCGTCGATGATGTGGAGAGCTGATGAGCGCCGAGGAAGAGCACCGCTTGTCAACATCTGGAGAGCTCGCTTTGTTCAAGCGCACTTCAGAATACCGTTACGTAAACTGCGAATTATAGTTGTATTAGGAACAAGGCTAATCAGGTAATAGTCGCATTTGATCCCGCGGCTATGCAAATGACGCGCTCATGTTGCCACCTGAAAGTGCGACGACGCTCAACATTTCTTCCTCAACAACACCCACTCCATCCAGCACAAAATGCCCCGCGACGAGCCTCTGCGCTACAACGACTCTCCTCCGCGCGGCGGTGCCCGAGGCCGAGGAGGGCGTGACCGTTCCCGCAGCCCTGTCCGGGATTCGAGGCGCTACGACGACCGCAGGGACCGAGACTACAACGGCGACAGGCGGCGGCATGACGATCGCGGTGATCGGGGCGACTGGGGTGACCGGGACTACGGCCACCCCGAAAGAGAGCGGCGGTACGAGCGTGGCGGATACGATCGGGGACGGGGTGGATACAGCCGTGACTCGCGCGACTCGAGGGACTCGCGAGACCGTGATTGGGACCGCAGTGACCGGGGAGACCGGTACGGTGGCCGCGGAGGCCGTGCGGGGGCTGGGCGTGATCGCTCTCGGTCAAGGGAGAGGCCGCTTGACCGCCGCGCCATCGAGGAGGGACGTCGGAGACGCGAGGAGGAGCGAGCGCGCGGTGTCGTGTATACCGATGACGGTCGCAAGATCGAGCCGGAAGGTGAGTTTGAAGTTGTGGGTTTTAACTGATGTCCAGCTCCGCCCGCCGAAGAAGAAGAGGAGGAGGCCGAGCCCGCCGAGGAGATGGACGAGGACACGGCTGCTATGGCGGCCATGATGGGCTTCGGAGGTTTCGGAACCACAAAGGTAAGCTTTGGGGCCTGGGGTCGTAGCTGACGTGACAGGGAGCTGAGGTCGATGGCAACGATGTCGGCATGGCCAAGGTCAACAAGAAGCGAACCTGGCGACAATACATGAACCGTCGTGGTGGATTCAACCGCCCTCTTGACAAGATCAAGTAGAAGTTTAGAGACGTGCTTAGTGCTGTGGTGTCGTTGGAGCTCATGGTAGATTCCCGTTTAGTGATGTTACCACTTAAGACTGTTGAGTGCGTCTTCGCCGTGCGCAACCTTCTTAACCAAGATATCCGTAATACATTTCACTACAGATAACGACCCAAATATCGGGGAATCAGAATATACGGTGGGTATTGCTATATTGCTACGATGGTACTCGTCTCGAGAAGTCTCATAATTTACACGGGCTCTCCGGAATTATTGGCAAACTTGTGAAGGATGAAGTTGAGGAATGTCGTCTCGTCGTCCGGACCGGGTTCCGATCCGCTTCCTTCGTCATTGCCGCCGGTTTGCGTGATCGTGAAGGGGTTGAAGGCTCCCATGTCCATGTTCCCTGGCCCAGGAACGCCCAGATTTGTAAAGTCGAACCCGTCGCCCACGGCTGACCCAAATTCGGCCCCGTTGGAGCCGAACAGCTCTGCGTTGTTCTGCTGGAGCGTCGTCGTGAGCTGGTCGTTAGGGGACGTGATCGGCAGCGACATGTCGGGGTAGGACGACAGCCCAGAGATCTGGTTGGCACCGTTGTTTTGGTTGCTGACGTTCTGGAACTGGCCGTGGGGACTGGGAATGATGTTTGGTCCAGTCGTGTTGAAACCAGGCGACGCTCGGGCACTCTCAAAGCTGAACGGATTCTCGGGAGACCAGTTGCCGAGAGAGTCCTTACCGCTGTCTGAGCCCTCACGCTTCGCGCCGCTTGGAGGCTGCAGAGGACGAGGGAGGCGGCGCATACCTGATGCGTTCTGGGAGCCGAACGGCTGGTGCACGTCCAGCCCGGGCATCTGCGGTGCGACATAGCCCCACGGCGAAGCCGACGACATCTGGGTGTTGCCGTTGGACGTCGACGACATGGACCTGCGCTGGGCCATACGCTGCTCCTCCATCTCGCGGCGCTGCTGAAGACGGAGTTGGCGTCGCTCCTCCTCGGCAGCGCGGCGACCGGAGTTGGTCTTGGCCAACCCGAGTAGCAGGTCGACCGGGGTGTTCTCGTCACTGCCTTCCCCGTTCGCAGCGCGCTGCTTCTGAGCAGAGCCGTTGGCAGCAGAGGGCGCGGCCTTGGTCGGGTTCTTCGCAGTGAGAAATTCGACGATGGCCAGCTCCTCCTTGACGATGGGTTCTGAGAGACGTCCCTGCTCATCACGGGCTCGGCCAGATACCACGTTGAGTAAGTGACGGAGCTCGTCCGCTTGGGGCGAGTCAGGGTCCAGCTTGATGGTCACACCAAGAACCATGTACGAGTTGAGCACTCGGTATCCGCCGGAGTTGATGATCAGGTCGCCCTTCTCAAGCATGAAGGAGCGGCGGGACAGGAGGTCGGCACGTGCAGACTCGATAGCCGCATTCCGGGAGTACGCGTAGCGCCCGTCTTGCGGCTTCCGTCGCAGCAGATACGGCCGGTTAAGGGTGATACGGGTGTAATACCACTCGCAAGCAAGAAGGTGGCGTTGAACAAAGAGGTAGGGGTGGCTGGCGTCCAGGCTGGTGTCGGGGTTGATCATCGCCAGGAAGGACGGGAGTGAGTCTCGCCAGGCGAGGAGCTCCTTGTCCAGTGCCAAGACCGTCTGATAGTCTGGCATCTGGATGGTGAAAGTGTGGTACGCGATGCGACCCATAATCTCGGCAAGCTTGTGGCGCACGATCACGTAAGTGTACTGAGTCGGCTTGGTCATGGGATGACCCGCCGGGTCGAAATCTCCGCTCTCGATCTCTTCATCGTCCAGATTAGCCGGCGGGCGCGCATCGGTATGCGCATCCGAGATCGAAGCTGGGCGACCAACAAGAAGCGAGATGGTTCGGTCGAGGTGGTAGAGCATTGCCCATGCACGACGACGAACCTCCATTTCGCGCTTGTCCGACATGTTAAGCACCGTCCCATCGCGGTAAAGGCCGAGTTGGAAGGCTGTCGTAAGAGGCGTAGAGCCTTCGGCAGGACGGCGGGTGAGCAGCATGTAGCGCGACGCCAGCAGCCCTGCGAATAGCACTTCGAGGTTATCACGTTGCAACGCCTTGGCGTATTCCAAGCCACTGCGCGCCGATCCGTAGAATCGCCTCGACCAGCCTTGTTGTTCGTCGGCTGGCACAATATCCGGCCCAGCGGACAATACGGCAATTGCGAGCTACATGTTAGCAACTAGGGGCAAGGAAGGCACAACGTCCATGAGGCACTCACCACAATGAACATCAGAGGAAGCCACTTGATGGTGTCGGCATCGATCTTTGGGCTAGTCGGGTTGCGTCCAATCGAATCGAAGAAAGCAACATATCGGCGCTCAAATGCAGGTCGGTTCATCTTGTAACGGGTCCAGCTGCGCAGAAGTTAGCACCCCACATCGGCCACAGGAGGGAGTTACGCACTCAATGTCCCTGATTGTCAGCACAAGCCTCCGGATGACATAACGCAACTCACCTGAAGTACAGCTCGACCAAAGCGTCCGCCATGCGACGCCCCGGAACGCCTGCAATGAGCCATTCAAGATGGTTCTTCGTGATGCCGCTCTCCCTAAGAGTCAGCAGAAGGTCGCGAAGCTCGGCATTGTCTTCGACGCTGAGCGAGATCATGCGACCTTCTCGCAAGCCCCAGCCGAACCCTGATCGCCCGACAGGGGTGGAGGTTGATAAGTTTGCGGGGAAGAGGCCGGATGGAGGCGGCTTGTGGGGGAAGACTTGACGAGGCGGTTCGGTCGAGGGTTGCGGTGCAGACTGCGGGTGGAAGACATCTTCGCCTTGAGTTGCGATCGACGACACGTCAGGCGAGGAGTGGTCTACCGGTGCTCTCGAAGCCAGTGCTTGAGGGATCACAGACACCAGACGAGTGAGCATACCCTCAATGGTGGCGAGACGAGCGTGCACGTCCGAGTTACTGGGCGTCAGTCAGGACATCGTTTGAAACCAGAGTCTTCGGCTAGAGCCTAGAGGGGACAGTGCTTCCCGAGAATGACACCTGCCCAGGTTGCACGAAAACACTGGTAAGGTATGCCAGGCGGCATTGGTACTCACGCGTTGGGATCCTCGACGCCGTTCAAGAAGGGTCGGCACAGATGAGGAACGCGTCTCGCCACACACTGAGAACACGGCTCCTTGCGATCGCACTTCTGCTTTCGTCGGTGACACTCGACGCACGAAAAGTGAACTCGGGTACGCTTTGCCTCTCTGGGCCGTGGAACAGGAACGGGTGCAGGAGCGGCAACGTTCGCCGACGCAGAGGAGGATGCGGCATCGTCGCCGGCCTTTGCAGCCCCGGATGCCGATGTCGGATGGGCCTTCCGCTTCTTGTCGTTGGCGACAGATGCTGCGGACGCTTGCGGTGCTGGTGAGGCTGACGCTGTTGCGCCGCCCGAGGAAGGTGCACGCTGGATCGGCAAGCTGGTCGGACGAGAAGCGGCTGACGCCGATGGCGTCGAGGATGAGGACGCCGCCGCCTCAGGTTTGGCCGGCGCTGCTGCAATGGACACGCCCGAGGGCGCCGACATGGTGAAAGCCAGGAATCACGGACGACAAAGTCGGTGACAGCGTGCCGGGGAGTGGCAAGAAGGCCGGGGAGGCGGGGATGAGACTAAAGTGGACAGTCGGCGGCCGCAGGTAAGTAGCCGTGAATGCCGCGGATTCTGTCGACTGGAAACAGCGCGTCGGTCAACAACGTGGGGGTGGGGGAACGACGGGTGAGATGCAAGTCGGAGTCGCCGCGAGCAGTCGGGTCGGTCTTCGATGCAGGGCTGATGAACCTATAAGAGAGGGATGGCGGAGAGAAGAGGTCGAGCGGGGAACACTGGGGCTGGATATAGGTGAGATGGTGAGATGTCAACTACAGCCATGCTGTCTCAAGGCGCCAAGCAGTTAGCAGGCTCAAACTTAGGGCGGAGGCAAATCTGCGGGTGGACGTGAAGCTTCAGGTGGGGAAGGCGGCAGTGGCAACCTGTGGGCAGTCTCCGCCAACCACAGCCCGCCCAAAGTTCGCTTCACGTTTTAATCTCGGATTTTTCCTGTCCTCCTGTCGTTCGATCGCTTTGCTGCCGAGTCTCGAGTCTGCTCCCTGTTCAATAGACCCTGCTCGCTGTTCCGCCTGGCATTCCTGCCACCCCTTCAGCCATGCACATGTCGAGCCCGTCGGTCCGCGTGCCGCGAACTGACAGAGAAAGCCTTCCATTTAGCTATATACAACACGTTACAACGGGGGACGGGTCACTCTAAAAAAGCGGGTATCCTACAATATCGTTTACACAGTGTGACAACAACTCCGACCAGCAGCTATACTGCTACTGTTGCTCAACGTCCATGCTAGAAGAGTCAAGCTTGCGAGCAGAGGTCGACGCCTCTGGCATGTCAAAAAGCGAGGGAAGCTTCGATCCGGTCTGAAGTGGAGGAAGCTTGCTCGACAGGGGCAGGCTCATGGAACCACCCACACTGTCGAAAAGGTTAGGGTAGATGTTAGGCTGGTGTGTGGTCTGGTGGGGTGAGCGAAGGCCGAGTACGGTGGACTGGGAGCTAGAGGCCGCTTGCCAAGTTGGCGCTTGAGCTGCGCGTGACTGGGTGTCTGCGGAGCTTGACGGGCCGGCAGTCTCATTGACGAGGTTGGCGATAGAGAACGCCTGAGTCGATGTCGAGGTCGATGGGGCGTACGCCGGGGCAGTGTTACTGGCCCACGCGCTGTTCAAGCCAGTCGTGTGGCACACGACCTCGACACCAACGGGTGCGGCCTCCCACTGCGTCTCAGCGTCGGCAAAGTTGGAAGGGCTGTCGTTCTCATCATCCGATCCACTGTCGTCACTCTCCGCTCCGGAGTTGTCCTGCTCAGGCGCATTCTCTCGAGCAGGAAGGGCGTCGTCTTGGTGCATTGTGCGAGCTTCGTCCTCGGGAAGGGCATCGCAAATGTGGTTGTACTTCTTGGCGTGATTGTCGCTGTCCTGGCGGCTGCAAGTGCGTCCGAACTTGCAGTTGGGGCGGTTCCGAACGTCGGCTGGACGCGCTTGCAGAACCTCCGGCTTCTTCAACTCCCTCATCCACCACTCGAAGAGTCCAGCCTGGCGTCAGTTGCAGCTCCGAAGTCATTTACTCACGCAGAGGATCTCGTCTGCGCAGCCCCCGCAGATACGCGATTCTGAGGCGCTATCGCCGGCCGACATGACTGCCTGCTGCATCTCATCGGCCATCCCCGTCCGCAATCGCAGGTTGATGTCGGCTCGGTTCATCATCGCAAGAATGCCGCCCGAGTCCAGACCCTCAGGGGAGCGAAGCCACTCTAGAATCTGCTTGTAGATGTACTGGGCAGACATGTGCTCGTTGTTCCCGAGATAGATACCGAGATGATACATCTCAGTCCAATTGTCCCTGCACGTTAGTTGGAGTGGAGTTGAGCAACGTACTTGAAGGCCATGGCAAGCATGTCCGATGGACAGTCCTCCAACATGTAGGGCAGTGCATGGAATTGACTCGTGGGTTTCGAGGCGGACACTGCGACACAGTCGCACCCGGTGGTCTGATGTTAGGTTGAGACGCGGCTCGACACTCACGGCATCGCCGCAGAATCCTTCGCCACAAATGTTGCAGCTGGAGCACTGCGGCCCGTTACTCGGCGATAGACGTTCACTGCATGTCAGTGAATACCAGGGCGGATCACCTACCATCCAGCGCAGAGACGGTGGCCATCTGGGCAAAGCCCGTCCGCTCGAAGGCATCGATCTCTTTCAGCAGGAACTTCGAAGCGAGGAACCGGCTGGGGACACTTCCACTGGCCTTCCTCAGGGTAGCAAGAACGGCATGGGAGCCAGAATTCGTGCTGCTGCAGTTGACGGGGCGGTGGTGGAGGCGTGGGGAACTTCGGTGTCAGCATGAATCGAGGTAAGGGCATAACCAACCTTGATGACTCCGGTGGTGGACTGGTAGAGCGACTCTGCCTGACGGTGCTCATTGGGAGGGCGAGCAACATCAGGGCGACTGGCGAGAAGGATGCCGACCATGGTCTTTGCGAGTCGACAAGGAGTAGCCGTCTGGACAGGAGCGTGTCGGCAGTGTGGACAGGAGACGGGCTCGGGCACGGGATCACCAGGGAGTAGGGACGGGGGATACTTGGGCATAGACTGAGGGTTAGCGGAAGCGTTGAAATGGAATGACTGACCTTGATCCACTGCATGACGCATGAGCCGCAGAAGACATGCCCGCAGCCATTCAATGCCACCGGCTAGGTTACAGTCAGCGTGGACGTACGTATACACTCACCTCGATGAATACGCCTGCGCACATGCCGCACTCTAGCTCCTCAACGAGGGCGTCGGCGGTACGGTCCTCGGTCGCCTCAGAGTCGAGGTTTGCTGGGAGGGGTCAGCGGGATGCCGGGACTGAGATTTACAGTTGGTTGAACCATCATTGTGGTCACCCGGGCTGGACGACGCAGTCGAGGCTAAGCTGGTGCGAGCCGACTTGGACCGGTGGGGTGATGACGATTCAGAGCCGGAGCTGGCGTCGAACTCGTCCCTGGACCGGATGAGGCCCAGCCTGGTATCCATTTCCGTTCTGTGGTCGGCGGCTTGAGCCAAGGACTGACAGGCAGGAGATGGTGGTGACGGGGTGGGAGTGTGGATGGCAAGTCTTGGCTGCTGGAGGTGATGTGAACGGGGAAGGGGCAAGATGAGAGGTGAGGTGGAGGAATGAGAGATGGGGAGGAAAAGAAATGGAGGCAAAGGCGCAACGAGTCAAGGTGAGTGTATGTGCATGTGCGCTAGCGGTGGGATCGGTGGAACGGTGGCATCGGTGCGGTGGTATGGCAGGCCCGGGTGGCAACGGCAGATTAAGATTAGTGAATTCGTGAGATACGCAACGGGAACGACCGCCGCCTGGCGCCTGTCGCACCCCCACCCACCCCTTCCCTCGCGCCAGAACTACGCTAGCCATTGTTCTCCGACTTCTGTCGATGCATCTTGACCTGCCCCTCCTCGCCGTCGTCAACGTCGCCTAGTGCTTCAAGTCGCATGGGGATTTGCCACCCTCTTCAGTCTCACGATCCCACATGTTACAGTCACACCATATCACCCGTATCAATTCAGGAACGGATAACAGGGGCCCCACCCGGGTTTTATCACGTGACAACCCTCTACGATTTCTTACGTTTCATGAAGGTCGATGAGGACGAGAGGGCGATATCGTCATTGCGCGGACATCTCACCCAGACGCCATGGCGGATCCCATTGCGACTCTCAACGCGCTTCACGTCGATTTCGAAGACAGCGGGTCCGAGATCCCGGCACTTCGCCGCACCCGCCGTGCCCACGTCTCCCCAGACCTTCTGAAGGCGAAGAAGCTCCTCGCCGGAGATTGGGTTCTGCTGCGAGGCACAGGCTCCCCGATCGAGGACTCCACTGTCTCGAAGCCTCTCGGATGGGTAGTGGCTCAGCTGTGGCCGAGAATTGGCCTCGATGAAGAAAGTGAGTTCACGACCCGTTTCGCCTAACTAATAGCAGCTCTTGCGCTCTCCCCCGGTCAGATCGGCAACCTTGGCACCCATCAGGTCGACCTGTACAGGTTTCCGTCAGCTGGCTCGAAGGGTATTCTGAAGAACGTCACTGTCAAGCTTCTCAGCGAGCCGAAACCATCGAAGGGCAGCGACGAGACTGGCCAGAAGCGCGAGGTTGAGTGGCAGCGGGCGGCCGTCAAGGAAGCGCTTGCGGCTGTCAAGTATGTTGCTCCCGGCTATGTTGTCACCCTCAGCGATGAGGAGACGCAGTACATCGTCACCGAGTACGAGGTGTCTGCCAAGGCTGCTGCCGCACGAGCTGCCACCGCTGACGCTCTCGCGAAAGAGCTGAAGTCGCTGAACCTCTCCGACATCCCGGACGTGTACGAGGTCGAGTGGCGAACGAAGGTCTCCCTCGCGACAGACGGGGAAGACAAGCCCGGGTCGTCAGCGTCTAAGTCTTCTGTGAGCTTATCTTCTGTTCTTCTGCTGACGTCAGACGGCCGTTATTCCTTCGTACATCAACATCTTCTCTCCGTCTTCCTCATCCCAATCGTACCTGCAGCTCGGAGGTCTCGAGTCTCAGATTAAGCAGGTCAAGGCTCTCCTCGATCTGCCGCTTCGGAACCCCGAGGTTTTCACGCAGTTCGGTCTCACGCCGCCGCGCGGTCTCCTCCTTCACGGTCCCCCGGGAACGGGTAAGACTGCGCTCGCCCGTGCGATTGCGGCCTCGACACCGAACTGCAGCTGCATCGTCGTCAACGGACCCGAGCTCTCAAGCGCCTTCCACGGCGAGACGGAGGAGCGTCTGCGATCCATTTTTGAGGAGGCGCGGAAGCGCTCCCCCTGCATCATTGTGCTGGACGAGGTCGACGCTCTCTGTCCTCGCCGAGACGGCGGTGAGGGCGGCGAGGTCGAGCGTCGTGTCGTCGCCATGCTTCTCACGCTCATGGACGGCATGACGTCGAATGACAAAGAGCACGTTGTCGTCGTGGCTGCCACCAACCGGCCAAACAGCATCGACCCCGCCCTCCGCCGGCCAGGACGTTTCGATCGCGAGATCGAGATCGGTATCCCGGACGCCGCCGGCCGACGACAGATCCTCGACATCATGCTGTCGAAGATGCCGAATGCGCTCTCGCCCGAGGAGGTCGCCTCGATCGCGGCGCGGACACACGGTTATGTCGGTGCGGACCTCGGCTCTCTCGTCCGCGAGAGTGCTTCCGCCGCGATTCAACGCTGGCACACCGCCGGTGGGGAAGGCAGCCCTCAGCTGATGTACGCCGACGTACAGGCTACGCTGCCGACCATCCGTCCCTCGGCGATGCGCGAGGTCTTCGTCGAGACGCCCACAGTGCGCTGGAGCGACATCGGTGGCCAGGCCGAAGTGAAGCAGAAGCTTCGCGAGTGCGTCGAGTGGCCCCTTACGCACGCGGATACCTTTGCCCGTCTCGGCGTCGACGCACCCCGCGGCGTGCTACTTTATGGCCCGCCTGGTTGTTCGAAGACAATGACGGCCAAGGCGCTCGCGACCGAGAGCGGCATCAACTTCATCGCCGTCAAGGGACCGGAGCTGCTCAAGAAGTACGTCGGCGAGAGCGAGCGCGCCGTCCGCGAGATCTTCCGCAAGGCGCGCGCCGCTTCGCCGTCCATCGTTTTCTTTGATGAGATTGACGCTCTTGGCGCTGCGCGCGATATCGGTGAGGGACATGGAGGTGTTCTCACTTCGCTCCTGAATGAGATGGACGGGATCGAGGCGCTCTCGGGCGTCACCGTCGTCGCAGCCACGAACCGCCCCGACGTCCTCGACGCTGCGCTCACCCGTCCGGGACGCCTGGACCGTATCCTTTACGTCGGTGCCCCCGATCTGGAGACGAGGCGGGAGATCTTCAAGCTGCGCATGAAGAGCATGGCCGTCGACCCCGAGGTCGACGTCGTTGAGCTCGCCAATATTGTGAGTCGAAGCTTCTGTGACTTTGCGAGCTAACATTACAGACCGAAGGCTGTTCCGGTGCAGAGGTTGCGAGCATCTGCCAGGACGCTGCGCTGGCGACGATGAACGAGGACCTGAACGCGCCCTTCGTGAAGAAGGAGCACCTGCTCAACTCTGCGCGCACGGTGCGACGCCGAATCACGCCCGAGATGATCGAGTTCTTCGAGCACTGGCGCGACCAGTCGGGTATTCGCTCGGCCTAGAGAAACCTAGATATGATAATGATACATCTCATGCAACAGTGCAGTACTGGTCTAGTGACGCCGCCGCGCCCGACATGCCTGACGCAGCGGCGGTAATCGCCCGTGTTCAGGCGCTCTTCTCGCCGTCCTTCTTGAACACGAAGCGCATGCCGTAGGCGTCCTCTCCGTCGCCGTCTGTTTGTCAGCTCTGACCTACTAGGAAAGCTTACAGTATCCCTTCTCCATGGCGTGGACCTCGAAGCCGAGCGTGTCGCGGTAGAGCGAGATGGCGGCGCGGTTGCTCTTGCGCACGTGGAGGGTGATGAAGCTCGCGTTGTAGTGCGCGACCATGGCCTCCTGCGCCTGCTTCATGAGCTTGTTGGCAAGTCCGAGGCGGCGGTACGGCCGCAACACAGAGATCGAGGTGACGTGCCCGCTGGGCTCGGCGCTCGGCTCCTCCTCCCTGTATGTCAGCTTCGCTGCGTTATAAAGGCTCACATCTTGGCCAAGATATAACCGACAGCACGTCCGCTGGGGTCGACGGCGACGTAAGACAGCTCAGGCCAGGTCAGGGCGTGGTACAGGTCTGAAGGTCAGCTCGGACATCGATAATAAGCTCACAGTACTTGAAGGTATAGTTCTCCGGGAGGTTGAGCAGGTTCGCATTCTGCATGCCGAGGAGGTCCTCGATCTGTTCTGTTAGCTTGGAACCTTCAACGATGAGCTCACAGTCGCTTGCCTGATGTCCATGGTGTCGCTGTCGTCGTTTCGGTGGACTTTTGACGTCGTTCCGGTCTTCCTCGTCCATGTCCTCATCTCGATCGGGCTGAGGCTCGATATTGATACGAACGCCACGTGGTAACAAAAGTACGTGTATACCGCGCTTAAACTTCGGAATTCCGGATCACCCAGCAAAGGTGTACAGGGTGAGCGGTCCTGGCCGAGCCAGCCGAGCCCGCAGCGTCTGGTCCGGGATCACCCATATTTCTGAAGACGAGCTTTCAAAGGTCGTATCGCGTTCGGGCTTTTACACCGTCGTCCACACCCACACTCCTTCCACCATGGCGGGTCTCTTCCAGCCCGTCTCGGCGCTGCGGCTGCTCGCGCGTCCCGGCGGCGTCGCCCCGCGCAGTATGCGTACCTTCAGCACGCTGCGCAGCATGAGCTCGCACGTCTCCGTCTCGGCCCACACCCGTCCCCGCGCCGCATACCCGGCCGCAGGCTACTTTGGTCCGTCGTACCTGCCCTTCTCGTCTTCCAAGGCCTTCTCCTTCTTCACACCTTCGCGTTTCGTCTCTTCGTCTTCGTCTGCCGCCCCCGCTTCGACCTCTGCTGCCACCGACGCCTCCGTCCCCAAGCCCGAGGATGTGCGCACCATCCCCAAGTCGCTCCCGACCTGGCTGCTCGGCTGCTCCGCCCTCGTCTTCGGCATCATCGTCATTGGCGGCCTGACGCGTCTCACTGAGTCTGGCCTTTCTATCGTTGAGTGGAATCCCATCACTGGCGTCCGTCCCCCCATCACCGACGCGGAGTGGGACGCCGAGTGGGAGAAGTACCGCCTGTCGCCGGAGGGTATCATGATCAACTCGGAGATCTCGCGTGCCGAGTTCAAGAAGATCTTCTACATGGAGTGGGCGCACCGTATTGCCGGCCGCACCCTTGGTCTTGTGTGAGTACTGCGAGCGCAGCGAGCGTTGTAGACAGAGAGAGCACAGGTGTGGCCAGTTTGGCAACGCCACACAGAAGACCGAGGCCGAGGCCGACCCCGAGGTCTTCCGACATGAACGTCTCTCTTCGTTGGAGTCTCGACGGCACCGCTGAAAGTGCTCTCGCAAGGGAGTCGTAAAGTGTCGGCGGCGTCCCGTCGGCGTCTCGGCGTGGAAGGCTTGGCGCTCGGCGTCCGCTGCGGCGTTCAACACCCGGGCATCCGCTGACATCCCAGTTTCGTCATTCCCGCCATCTACTACTGCACGCGCTACAAGCTCCCCCGCGGCCTTCCCACTACCCTTTTGGCTATTGCGGGCGGTATCGGTTTCCAGGGCTTTTTGGGCTGGTACATGGTCGCCTCGGGCCTGAAGGAGGAGATCATCGAGAACAAGGAACACCCCCGCGTGTCGCAGTACCGTCTTGCCGCGCACCTGTCCGCCGCGCTGGCCCTGTACATGGGCATGTTTTACACTGCTCTCACTCTGCGCCGTGACCAGAAGCTCGCGGCTCAGTACAAGCAGGGCGGAGCCGGTGCCGCCGCCGTGGACCGCCTGACGACCGCCCTCTCCTCGCCTGCGGTCAAGCGGTTCCGCGGCCTCATCGGCTTCCTCACCGTGATGGCCTTCACTACGATTGTCTCTGGCGCGTTTGTGGCCGGTCTTGATGCGGGTCTCGTCTACAACGAGTTCCCGTACATGGGCGAGGGCTTCCATCCCCCCCTCGACGAGCTGATGGACCCGCGCTACGCCAAGAAGGAGGACGGATCAGACAAGTGGTGGCGCAACATGCTCGAGAACCCCGTCACGGCCCAGTTCGACCACCGCGTCATGGCCGTGCTGACCTTCACTGGTCTGATTGCCCAGCACCTGATTGCGCGCCGCCCAGTGCTCCGCCTCGGCGCCAATGCCCTCCCCAAGTCTACGCAGAGATGGAGTGCCTGGACTGCGGCTGCTGCGCTTGGCCAGGTCTCGCTCGGTATCTCGACGCTGCTTTACCTCGTCCCTATCCCGCTTGCTGCCGCGCACCAGGCTGGTGCCGTTGTCGTGCTCTCGTGTCTTATGGGTTTGGCTGCTAGCATGCGTCGCCCGACGAGGGCCGTGCAGGTTATGAAGCAGGCTGTCAACCAGGCTAACGCCGCTACCAAGCGCTCATAGAGGATAGGAGTGGAGGAAGGAGTAGAATAACAAAAAAACACACTCAGAGCCAGTGTTGTACAATCACCTCTCATCGCATATAGGTCATATAGGATGCCAATCTTGCACCTTCTAGCTGCAGAACAAGGTATAGGGTACATCACAGGGGTCTAATAGTCTGTACAAAGCTCACTCCTTCATCTCCTCCGGGTCGCCGATACCGTTCGGGCTGGGTGTCAGTTCATTCCGCGATGTACTTGACTCACTTGATCGCAAAGATGCCCTCTGCCTCGGGGAGACATGGACTATCGACAATCTTGCATACGCGCGATGAGCCGCGGCCTTTGCGCAGCGACAGTCGAGTCGTTGACGCGTGCGCCCTGTGCATCAGCTTTACGACAACGAGACTAGCTTACATGATGTTTCCTCCACTGTGTGATGTCAGCTATATCCTTCTCCGAGCCGCGAAAGCTGCACTTACATCGGCTTCTTTGCGTCGGCAACAGCAAACTGTCCTCCGTCGACCTGCGCGACGACCTGGTTTGTGACGACGACCGCGACACCAAACTGTGGTCAGCTTTCACGTCCAAGGGGGGCTAGCTCACCTCGTCCGCCAGGCGCATCAGCGTTCGGAGGAACTTCGCAAGGTGCATTTGCCGGGCAGCCAGCTCTCCACGTCCGCTAAAGTCTGTGCGGTACAGCGACGTGATGGAGTCGACGATCAGGAGCGAGAATCTGCCGTCAGCTACGGCAAGGTGTCATAAGCTCACCTCGACTCGGCCATCATCGCGCTCGCCTGCACGAGCAGCTGCATCTGGTGGTCGGCGTTGTACGCGCGTGCGTACGCAATGTTGTCCAGCACCTCCTCCCCGTTCAGGCCGTACCGCTCCGCCACCGCCAGCATGCGTACTGGACGGAAAGTGCCCTCCGTGTCGATGAAAAGACACTTGCCCTCGCCGCCGCCGAGGTGTACAGGCAGCTGGCAGGTGACTGCGAGCGTGTGACAGATCTGCGACTTTCCTGTTCGGAACTCGCCTTGGTGTCAGTTACTGGCAGTGTATGACAACTTACCGAACAGTTCCGTGATCGAGCCGGTCTCGATACCGCCACCGAGAATCGTGTCGAGGCCGACGGAGCCGGTCGTGATGTGCACGAGCTCGGACCGCCGCGAGTGAATCTCAGTCGCTGTCGTGAACCCCATCGGGACAAGCTTGCAGGCTGTTGTCAGCTATCTTTCCAGCAACCGAGCTCACCTTCCGCCAGGATCTTGTCAGCCTTGGCCTCACTGATGCCCTTGATTGTCGCGAGCATCTTCTTCGGCGTGAAGGCCACAGCCTCGATCGTGTGCAGACCCTCCTTCGCCAGCTTCTCGCAGTCTTGCTTTGAGATCCCATACTCCTGCGAATGTCAGCTTGTTCGTCACAATCCCTGCAGCTCATGACATGTTCGACGCGTACCTCCAGCTTTGCCACCACCATGGGGCCGGCGAGCTCGTAGTCCTCCTCGTCCTCCTCGCCCTGTCCCTGGAAGGGGTCTTGTTCTCCTTCAGCCATGGTGATGAGATGTGATGGTGTGCGTCAATCGGGTGGCGAGGAAGGTGATGGTGTCAGACCAAATCGGACTATCTGGAGCGATAAGTAATGAAAATGAGGAAGCTGACTGGACTGGACTGGGTGGCCAGACTCGGCGCAGTGGCCTCGGCGGACGCGTGTTTTTGTTTTAGAGCCGCGCAGGTGGAGGTCGCAAGGAAGGTCAGGCGCGAGAACATTAGCTGACGTGTGCTAATGAACCAGAATGCATCCGCTAAAGGAGGGTGGATTAGGGTTGGATTAGAGTTGATGGGTCTTAAGAAGGCCGAGGTTGATGTCAGCATGGTGGCCGGGCTATAGGCCGAGATGTGTAGTGTGCAGGGTAGATGCAGGGTTTCGAGCCAGGGCCCAGTGGACAGCGGCCAGGAACCGAGTGAACTGGGTGGGTGGTGCAGCGCGCAGCCCTGTGAATCGACCAAGCCAAGCGGGTCATGGAGCGTAAGCCTGGTACGCCGTGTGCGCCGAGTGAGGGTCAAGTGGATCGAGGGGATCGAGAGGAGATCGGATCGGGAGGGCTAGAGCCGTCTACGGTGGAGCGACATTCAACCCGCGGCGACGCAGCAACCCCGCGCCCGCGACAAGGAAGCGACCAACTTCAGTACCTGACCACCAGGCCTCCGGGCGTAGGAACGGAACATGGGCCCGTTCCTTGTTCCCCCCTCATACCGTCCGCGATCCTGCATCAATGTGCAATGCGCTGCACGGTGGGCGGTGGACTGAAATAACCGTGCCGTGACCATGGTCACCTGCATACTTGGGGCATCTGCAATCGGCCAGTCCCACCAATGGATCCGTCGCTGCCTTTGAGACCCGGCCCGTGGTCACCAGGTCACTCGGGGGCACTGGGGTAACGAGGGGTGCTAGAGGGTGACATATCGCTCCTGGCCGGATGCTGAATGGTTGGCTGTCAATGACCGGCCAGACCGGGCAGGGGCGCGAGCAGAACAAGGCCTTCGAGATCCGCGGGGTCCAGACGCACAAGTCCGGGTGTCCGGGCGCCAGGTGCAGGATGCAGGAGCGAGGCGGAGACTATGCACTCAGCCTATGCAGGGATCCATTGTTGTTCGATGACACCGATTCACTCCAAACGAGGCGCATCTTCTCCAAGTGTGTTCCTTGCATCTCCTGCTAGCCCTGCTCATGCGATCCTGCCGCTCCTGGCCGCCGCCTCTGCAGCTCTGCGCATGCCGTCCAGTCATCCTGCGCTACGATCCTGCGATCCTGGTCTTCACTCCTGGCAATCCTTGATCCCACAGATCCGCCGGCCGCATCTCTTGGGCCCTTCCTGTGCATCCTGTGCGCTTTGCGGGCTGCGCGGCGCATACACACGGCGTCTACGGTCATCCAAGGCCATCGTGGGCCGATGGGCCTCGCAAGCCCGCGCAGGTCGTACAGGTCGTACAGGTCGTGCAGGTCGTGCAGGATGCGGCACAAGGGCCTCAAACCTCAAACTGCCTTCTAAGCGCGCATGCCCAAGACCTAAACCATATGCATCCATCTCCGAGTCAGCTGCTCCTCTTCGCCGTACCTGCCCCTCTTGGCTCCGGCCTCATGGCTCTCGGCCCATTCATTCATCTCTGCATGGCCGTGACTCACAGACGCTGGATTCACCGACCACGAGCGACCCACTGAGCATTGTTTGTTTCTGCACCTCTTCTTCTCACTCTCTCATCGTCTCTTCCAAAAGCCATCCCAATTAAGCCCCACCCGCCTACCCTCCCTGTTGCGTTGATACGCACGGGCAAGTAGCGTAACCCTTTCGCGATTTCCCAGCCTCGCGAGGCCTTCGAATCTTTTTCGTCATCCCTCTCAAGGCTAACCTTCTATCCTCATTTAGACGGCCGACAACGTACCAACTCGCGGCCCACCTGCACCTTCATCGCTGCCAGCCTCTGTCCCCTCGACCCGTCGACCCCTCTTCGCCTTTACCTCCCCCCGAAGCCCCTTCGGTTTCCTTCCCTCCGTCTCCCTTGCGGTTCAGTTCCGATTCGCCTCAATTTCTGTTCCTGCATCTGTTTCGACGGACTTGCTCAGGAATCTGAGTGCAGCACAGCAAGCCTCACTTTGAATCACTCCGCGCCCCTCCGGCCTCCCACAAGCTGCCCCCGAGTGGCTCTTGGCACAGTGAAGCAGCCCGCGCAGCTGCGAATGCTAGCTTTGACCCCGTCTGTCGTACCGTGAAATCAGGCCGAACAACCCGCCCTACGGCGTACGTCAAACATTCCTCAGCCCTTGAGTGAACTGTCATCTAGGGGAGATTGTCAGTAGTCGGCTCCGATATCCATCCCCACACCCTAAGTTCAATCGCCTTCGCCGACATCCCTTTCGACAACTCCACATCACCCACCGCATCGATCCAACATGCGGCCCAAGGTCATCGAAATCGCGTGAGTGTCCTCCCCAGAGCTGGCTTGTTCCAGTTGCTGCATGGAAAACGCGTCTACAGAGGGAATTTGGACGCGTTTACTGGAACTTGAAGACGTCATTTACAGTGTCATAGGCTGACCGCACCAGATGGCACGAAACGCAGGCGATCTACTCTTGCGACTTTCAACCGCTGCCAGCCACGCAACTGAAGCGCTTGCTCCCTACGACTTCTGAGGATGAGGACAAAGCGGACAAGACCCCTGTCATCCGCCAGTACCGCTTGGCGACCTGCGGTGGTGACTTCAAGGTCCGCGTGAGTCACCCTCCCGAATTCCGAGCCTTCTGATCTCGCCTTTTTCCCAGCACTGACCCACGCAGCTATGGATGGTCCACCCGAACATCCCCACTGTAGCTGCCCAGACGCACGCTGCTTTGACCGGACAGGAGGTGGCCCCTCACCCCCCACGAGTCGAGTACCTGTCAACGCTCTCGAAGCACACGGCGGCTGTCAACTGTGTGCGCTTCTCCCCGAACGGACAGGTCCTTGCATCGGCTAGTGACGGTGAGCGCAAACTGACACTCTAGCTGGATTGAGCTGACCTAGTAGACGGCAATGTCATACTTTGGGTTCCATCGGACAGGCCCACTGCGACGTTCGGCGAGACGGCAGAGGAGCTCCCGGACAAGGAGCACTGGCGACCGCAGAAGATGCTACAGTGGGTTTATTGTAACGTAATGACGCTAACGGACTAGGGTTACGAACAAGCATGTCCTGGATATTGCTTGGTCTCCCGATGGGGAGTACATCATTGCCGGCTCCACCGATAACACTGCGACGATTTGGAAGGCCTCAACTGGTGAGTGGATTCGGTGCAGCTGCCTGATCTTGTATGACTTCAGCTGACCCATCAGGCGAATGCGTGTTTGCGCTGCGTGAACACTCGCACATCGTGCAGGGCGTAGCTTGGGACCCTCTCAACGAGTTCATTGCTACGCAAAGTAGCGATCGGTGAGTTTGATAAGCGTTAGCTCATGGCTCACTTTAGTACCGTGCATGTCAACTCATTCTCCCTGCGCAATGGTGTCCCGGAGGTTCATCCTGTTTCGCGCACGAACCGCATGGAAGTTCGTCACTCGCGAACGCCCTCGTTCCCTTCGCTGCCTCGGCCGTCCTTGGGACGTCGTGGGTCTAATGCGTCTGAGGCTGGTTCAGTGATGACCTCAGCGTCGGAGCTGACTGAGCACCCCCACCAGACGTCTAATAGCGGGCAGAATGCGTCTGGGCCGCAACAGCCAGCGACACCACTCAGCATCTCCGTACCCCCGACACCAAACGCCAGTGCTAGCATGAACCCGCCGCCAAGCTCAGGAAAGGCGAGCTCACGCCGGTCTTCATTCTCGTCTCAGCAGGCGGCCTCCCCGGCCCTTAGCGTGACGGCGCTTGGACGTGGACGCTCCCCGTCACCGATACCGCCCCTGCCCGCCATGCGCCAGGTCGCTCCGCCAGCATCGATCACTCAGCGGCTGTACGCTGAGGAGAATGTTACACGCTTCTTCCGCCGCCTGACGTTCTCCCCCGACGGCAGCCTGCTGCTGACCCCTGCCGGCCAAATCGAGGACCAGATATTCAAGGGATCACCGATGATGGGCACCCGCTCATTATCCACTGATGGTGTCGACGGTAACCCTGCTGCGAACCGGCCGAAAGCGGTTGACGCCGGACGCCCGACAGTGTTTATCTACTCTCGAGCCAACCTTGCGCGGAGTCCGATTGCGCACCTGCCTGGACACAAGACTGCGGCTGTTGCCATCCGCTTCTCACCTATTTTCTACGACCTCCGGACGGCGTCGACGTCCTCGACGCCAGTCGAACCGAAACAGGTGACCCTAGATCGCTCGAACCCCGGCCCTGTTCATGTCTCGCTGCAGATGCCCCCGCCACCGCCAAAGGAGGGCGCAAAGGACACGAAACCTCTGAACAGCGTCTTCGCCCTGCCTTATCGCCTGCTCTACGCCGTGGCGTGCCAGGATGCGGTGCTTCTGTACGACACGCAGCAGGCCGGCCCCGTCGCCATCTTCAAGGGCCTGCACTACGCCGGCTTCACGGACATTGCGTGGTCACCCGACGGACAGTCCATGCTTCTGTCTAGCGCGGACGGCTACTGTTCGCTCGTTGTGTTTGACCTAGGCGAGCTGGGCACGGTGCACCCGACGCAGCAGCACCACCGGCAGCTCGCGGCGATCGCGCAGTCGCACGGCGGCGCGACGCCCAGCACACCGATGCCGCACTCCCCTAACGTTTCGACGATGCGCACCTCGCCCGCACCGCCCCGTAGCGAGCGCGAGTCCTCGGTCGCCTCGAGCGCCCCGATCCCGCCGCCCCTGTTCGGCACCGGCCACCGCCGTGCGTCCGGCTCTGTGTCGTCTGTCGACCAGCCGCTACCCACACCAGCAGACGAGCCCGCCGAGTTTTCGCTTCGCCGTGCGTCCGAGTCGTCGGCCGACGAAGTCTCTGCGAAGCGCGAGACGCCGAGCGAGACTGAGCAGCCCAAGAAGAAGCGCCGCGTCGCGCTCACGCACCTAGGTACCGAGTAGAGTTTACTCGCCAAGACACCCCCAAAGCCCAGACAATTCCCAGCAGATCAATCCATTCCACACCACAGCCCACCCCTTGTACGCATGCTCATTCCAATTCCAATCCATTTCTGTCCTAATACACCGCAAACACAATTTCGATACCTGGTCCATACACAGTTGCATGATGCATTCGATCTGCACACATTGGCTGCCTGGTAGTTATTGACGCTAGGCACTAACCATTCGAACGACATCATCCGCACGTGGCTTGCTCCGGTTCTTGCGTCTCAATCACTCTGCGTCTGATTCGCTGCCTGGCTCAAGCACCAACATACAGGGTGGACTGTGCCTGTCTGTCGCTTCGCTTTGGCAGGCTCCTGACTGGTCTCTGGCACTTTTACGTAAGGAGAATGGAGGGGGAGCCACACTCCGCGGGTTCCATAATTCCGCCGTCACCCTCACTGCTCGCTGCAGCAGCCCTCCCCTGTCGCAGCGCTGTAGGTGGTGATTCACGACGCAGGTGAACGAGAGCTTGTCGACATCTAAGCCTCCCCCCTCCCAAAACACCATGTCCCGCCCTCTCGCGCGCCTCGGCCTGACGGCGCCGCGCCTCGCCGCCCGCGCCTCCGTGACGCCGATGGGCGCCCGTGCCTTCTCCGCCTCGACTGCCCGCCGCATGGCCGCCCCGCAAGAGAAGAACGAGTACAGCAACGGCCCCTCGGCTATTGACAAGGCCGCGCAGATGTTCTTCTTCACTGAGATCGTTCGTGGTGAGTAGACAACTGCTCGAGGCCCGCAGGGCCGAGAGCGGGGAGCTGCTGGGGTTGTGAGGGAGAGAGGGGAGGAGGAGAAGGAGAGATGGGCGGGAGACCGCGGGTCTGGCTCGGAGTTGGAGTTGATGACGCCCGGGGAGTCTGTTCCTCAAGAACGGCGACAGTTCCTCGCTGCCCGGAAGCTCCCCGTGCCGAATAGCAGCGATGCCGTCGCCTGGGTACGCAGCGAGAGACAGTACAATCGCTGGCCCACGTCAACACCGGACCCCAGGTCAACTCCGTCGTCGGCGCGCGTCCGGCAACCTCTCGCAACTTCTCCGCCGTTTCCACCTCCCCTCCCTCCTCCCCGCGACGACCCCAACCCCGCATACCCAGCTAGTGGCCCACGGAACAGCAGCTGACAGCCCAGGTGGATGGATCGTGCTCGAGCAGTTCTTCCGTGACCCCTACACGATCATGTACCCGTTCGAGAAGGGCCCGCTGTCGCCCCGTTTCCGTGGCGAGCACGCCCTCCGTCGGTACCCCAACGGCGAGGAGCGCTGTATTGGTGAGTTTCATCTACACGAGCGAGCGAAGCGAGCGAGTTTGGCTTGGAGCTGTGATCGGAGCCCGGACGTAAGCCCAGACGGTCGCGGCCGTCACTCCGTCCGTCCTCCCGGTTCTGTCTCTGCACAAGAAGAGCTGGATCGGAATGGACAGTGGCGACGGTAACTGTTGTGATGGTCGGGATTGGATAAGAACGGCCGAGGTCCGCTCTCGACCCACGGACAGTGTCAGGCTGGGACCTGCTGCGCGCTTTCTCTCATTGCTTGCTTCGCTCGTGTCGCCATCTTGCTCCTCGGCCTCCGGCCTCGTCGCTAACGCCCAGCCTGCAAGCTCTGCGAGGCCATCTGTCCCGCGCAGGCGATCACGATCGAGTCCGAGGCGCGTCTGGACGGCTCGCGCCGTACGACCAAGTACGACATCGACATGACCAAGTGCATCTACTGCGGCTTCTGCCAGGAGGCGTGCCCCGTCGACGCCATTGTCGAGACGCAGAACTACGAGTACGCGACCGAGACGCGTGAGGAGCTCCTGTACAACAAGGAGAAGCTGCTGAGCAACGGCGACAAGGCCGAGGCCGAGATTGCGGCAAACCTCCAGTCGGACCACTTCTACAGGTAATTTAGGCGGAAGATGTAACAGACTTATAGCAATGCATTCATTTTAAACGGTACGCTTGAGGCTACTTGGAGGGTATAGTGATTCTGGTGGAGAGAGATGGGAAATGATTGTATCTGGTGGGGCAATTGGCTTTGTTGATGTCCGTATACGGTTGACAGAGTTAGGTGGGATAGATTGAATGCAGGGCTGTAGGGCTATTCTCTCTAAGAAGTGATGTCTCTAGTCGTCTACATCTTGGACGGGCACAGGGGCTCAAGCGGGAGCTGAGCCTTGTTGAGGTCAAGCTGGCTCTTGAAGGTGTTGACGTCGTCGATGAAGACGTTGCTCTTCTTCAGAGCAGCCGAGTCGTCGGGCTCGGGCACGCCCTTGAGCTCGTCGAGGAAGGTGCGGAGCTTGGCCTTGTTCTCTTCTGTGGCCGCGTTGCGCTCGATAAGCGAGTGGCCGAACTTGCGCACAGCCTCGAGGTCCGGCTTGCTCTCGATCAGGGCGCGGACCTCGTCCTCGTCTGCGACGATGCCGGCGTGCGTGAACTGCACAATGACCTGGGGCAGGGTGCTGATGTCGAACTGAGCGCTGGGCGCGACCTGGCTCTTCAGGTGCATTGACAGCTTGCGGCGCGTGTCGCTGGCAGGGCTCACCGCCTCGTCGTACATGGCAAGCACGTCGGCCTTGGTCAGCTTGCGCAGCGTGTCAATGTCCGTCTGCTGCTTGCCAAACTCGTAGTCGCGCGACACCATGTGGCGCCAGAACCGCCGCGTCTCGCCCGAGAGGTGCTTGGGCTGCTCGAGCTTCTTGTCGATGAGGGCTTGGCGGTGGCGGTCAAACTCGGCGTCGGACAGGTTCTCAAGCGTCTCCCGGAACCCAGTCAGGAAGGACTCGATGCGGCCCTCGACGTACGCGGGCGTCTTCTCGGACTGCACCAGGACGCGGATGCCCATTGGCGTGCCCGCCAGGCTGACAATGTAGCCCAGCTGCTCCTTGGTGCGGAGCACGTTGAACGCAGGCTCGCTCGCGATCTGCGAGAATAGCGCAACCTTCATGCGCGACACGGGGTCCGTCTTGTCGCACGCGTACACCCAATAGACAACGCACGAGTTTGTCTCAACCGGATTCTTGACCGGGCGCGCCCAGATGTGCTCCGAGTTGGGCGGCAGCAGGAGCTCGCGGTAACGGCGCTTCTCGGCGGGCGCGAGGGCGCGCGGCTGGATGATCCGCTCGAGCATGTCCTGGATCTTCTTGGCGCCGGCGGCGTCGAGGCTGCCGTGCACAAGCGTCTCAAAGTACATGCGCCTGAAGACTTCGTGGCCGAACGCCTTGACGTCCTCGAGCGTGATGTCTGAATGTCAGTTCTGCAAGTGCCCGCTCCGACTCACGCTCAGCCTCCTCGATGCGCTCCTCGTGCGTCCAGACGTTGGGCGTCATGACGTACGAGTGGTAGAAGTGCGCGACGTGGTACGGGTCCGACAGGGCAAAGTTGCGCCACATGAGCATGTTGCGGTCAACGATGCGCTTGAAGCGCTCCGGGTCGAGCTCAAACTTGAGGAACTTGGTCACCATCTTCTCGAGCAGCAGCGGAAGCTTGTCCGTGAAGCCGCTGATCGCGATCGTGAACGAGTCGGCCTGGTAGTACATGCCGAACGAGAGATCGGCGAGCTCGGCGTCGTACGTGTCCTCATTGTTCGAGTCGGTGAACAGGTCGGCCAGGAGACGGGCCATGACGGCGTTCCGCGGCGTGACGTTGAGCAGCGGCGAGAAAAGCTCGACGTACACGACCGACCGCGGGAGGAAGAAGCGGTCGTCCTGCTTGTACCACAGTCGCGAGATCTCCGTGTCGCGCAGGAGCTCGGGTCGGATAGCCGGCTCGTCGACCTCGACCTTGTTCACGTCGAGGTTCTCGGGGATGAACTCGTTCGGGCCGGGGAGGAACAGCTCGGGGATCGGCTTGCCCATCTTGGCCTCCTCGAGGAACTCCTGCGAAAGGCGCTCTTGGTGGTACTCGGTGCCGTAGATCTTCTCCGACTGGTCAAACGTGAACGAGACGTCCTTCGGGAGCTCCTGCGACACGACGGTGATCATGGCCTGCGTGGGGTCGAGAAGCTGGCACGTCTTCCGAATGATCTCGGGGTTCCACTCGCCGAGGAGCCACTGCGCGCTGACAATCTCGTCGCGAGGGTACGGGTCCTGCATGTAGCCACTGAGACGCGTGACGTAGTCCCTGACACGGCCGCGCTCGGCGAACGTGTAGCTGATGTCGGCAATCTTGGCCATCTCCTCGAACGCAATCTGGGACGGCTCCGTCGTGCGCAGCAGGGTCATGTACTTGAACACGACCATGGCGACATCCCTCCAGTGCGCGAGTCCGTCGGGGGTAAGCTCAATGTTGATCTTGAAGAAGCCGAAACCGGGAACCTCGTGCGAGGGACCGGCGCGGAGGAGGTTGACCCATCCTTTCTTCTTGAGGTACGACAGGAGCGAGCCGCGGCCCTCGTGTCCGATGAAGTGCGCGAGGAAGTTGAGCGGCTTGGTTCCCTTGTACTGGTTCAGATCGGGGGTCGGGAGGGAGATCTCGAGGGCGCGAACCTCACGAACGGGCTTGACAAAGTTGACAACCTGCGGATCGGGATCAGCACGAGCTAAACAAAAGGACACTCACGCCACGCTGCTCAGATCCGAACGGGTGGTCCGGGAAGGAGACGTACACGCCCTCGGGGCCGGTGAGCGGTCGTCCCTCGGTGCGGACGGGCACCTTGTCGAAACGCTCGCGCACCCACTTTTCGAGGGTGTCGAGGTCCTCACGACCGGCCACGGCAAGCTTCATGCGACGAGCGCAGTACTCCTTCTCCCACCACTCGATCAGCTGCTGGCGCGGATCCCGTCCATCGGCACGGGGCTGCTCCCACAGCGTCTCCAGGTTGCCGGTACCGAACTTGCCGTAGACGTGACCGGGCTTGGACAGCGACTTCTCGAGCTGGAAGAAGCGCTGCGGTGTCAGCTATGCGGAATGCCCGGCCCTTAGCTTACCCAGAGATCGCCCTGAATGTTCTTCTTGTGCTCCGAGTTGACGGCCTTGATCTCGCGCTCAGTGCAGTCCTCGGAGAAGAGCGGCTCGTAGAAGAATCCCGAGAAGCGGTCGAGGGCGCCCTCGAGGGCGTCAGGCGCGACGTCAAAGTAGTAGTTCGTCGACGTCATGGCCGTCCAGGCGTTCGAATGTCCGTTGTGCGCATTCAGGTAGGACGAGTACTCGTTCTCCGAAGGGTACTGTCGTGTGAGCGATGCAACTCGGCATGTGCTTCTTCAGCCTTGCTTCTGCCCACCTTTTTCGTGCCCATGAACATGAGGTGCTCGCTGTCTGTCAGCTAACGTGTCGACCAACTAGCTTACCAGAAGTGCGCGCAGCCGGCGAGGTTGTCCGGGTCAGAGAGATGTCCGACGCCGACGTCCATCGAGGCAGCGGCCTTGTCCGCCTTGGGGTCCGAGACGATGATGACCTCGAGTCCATTCGGGAGGACGAGGTATCGGTGCGGCCTGTCCTCTGTCGGGGGAAGCTTGAGCTTGACCGGCCCATCGGCCTGGGGGATGGGTGGCGGAGGGGGGAACTCTGGCGGCGTGATCGTCATGATCGGGCTGGGGTTCGGGGAGAAGGCGGGGGGCGAGATGAAGCCGTGGTTGCTGTCGCGCCTGTAGACGATTGCGATGAGCACTACTGCGAGAGAGGCAAGGAGCCAGGTGGAGCGAGCCATGGTCGTGACATGGACAGCGGGAGGGCTGACTGGAGATCTGCCTGGAGAGAGGGAGGGAAGGATGAGATTAAAACGTACGAGATCGATTGCTCAGCGGCAGACGCGTGTGTGCTCGCGGCACGGATATATGACGCCAGGGAGGGGGTGCTGAGACGGTGCGGGGTCGGCGTCGCAAGCTGGGCAGGGCGGGGGAGGGCCGGCGTCGTGCGCTTGTTGTGCGTGTGGAAGGGGGCGATGGAGATGGGGAGATGAGAGATGGAGGGGCGGGGTCGGTGGACGCTGGCGGACGCAAGCGCAGACACAGACGCAGACGCAGATGCAGACGCGAGGCGGTGGTGCGAGCGATGCTGCGAGAGCGAGGTGTGCGTTCTGAGGGAGAGTGGGGAGGCTGTCTTGAGAAGACGGGGGGAGAGCTTGGGAAGCATGTATGAGAAGTCAGAGGCCCAGGTCTCAAGGATGCAGGGGGGAAGGGGGGAAAGCAAGCTAGATGGAGTGGACCGGTCGGGCAGTCAGCGGCACGGACAATAGAGAAGACGCCGTGCAGTCAGTCGCATGTAGGCGGCTCGGCGGGGCCAGGCGGGCGGCGCCAGGCGATGGTCATTTGAATCTGACTGAATCTCTACGCGAACCCAACCGGTCCTTCAAGCGCTCTGATACCCGTTAAGGTTGGCTCTTTTTCGCTGCCGTTTGCACAAGCCATTGTACTGCTACAGAGCCTTCATGCTGCAGCAAGCTTTGCCTGCTCCGTAACGCCCAAGCCTCTCTGGTCCTCATGGTACATGAGCCCGCGCCACCCACGGACAGCGCCGGATGCTCATCCTCCACTGCCCGGTGCCTTGCGTGTCTTCTGGTCTTCCCTGCGGGAGCAATTCCAGTCACCCACTGCAACTAGGCAACCTCCACCCTGCAAGTCCACCCCTTCCCTGCGTGTCCTGTTGTCCATCGCAACCAGTCTGCAACCTCGTATGTCACCCTCTGAGACAGCGACACACCCGTACACACACAATGCACACGATACCCTTCCCGTCGATCTTTATACAAAGACAAACGCTCGATAGCCGTTCCGTCAGCGCTCCCATCGCTGACTACACAACTGACATCAGAACCACGGTTCGCGTGATGGCACCTCTGTCGCGACCCCACGCTCTAACCTTCTAGCACACGTCCCTTTCCCCACAACTGTGGCGGAAGCCTCCTACCCAGACCAGCGTGACTCTAACCGCAACAGACATTCGAATAATGCTACAGTGTGTTTTCATCGTATCAACGTTCTATAGAATCGGGCGTAAGACAAGAAGGAGGGGATGTTTGTGCAATGGAGTTGAGGAGTCAGGCGTTCATCGTTCCCTCTCCCACTCCGGGTCATAGTTTGGTGGCAGGTCCTCAACCTCGGGCTCGACTCTTACACGCCCCGCATCCTGGTGTCGCCGGAATCCTCCTCTCGGCGCCGCGGGCGAGGGCAGATCCGTGTACAGTGGCGACAACACTCCGTCGTCCGGATTCGTCGCGGACATCTGCGACTCGGACGGAGCGCGGGCCGACTCCCCCCCGGCCGATGCGACGATGGAGCGTTCCGACTCGTCAGCCACTGATGAGCTCGACCCCGCCGATGTGAGGAAGTATGACTGGTACGTCGGATGGGCGGGGCTGATGGGGCTCAGGTGGCTGTGGCTGTTTATGTTGCTGGTGCCGACGGGGCTGATGGGGCTGGGACACTCGGAGCCGCCGACGAAGGGCGAGACAGTGGCGACCTGGTCGTCGAATGGGTTCGAGCCGCCCGAGCCCTGGTTGCGCGTGTGCCCCAGGCTCGACATGTTCGTGCCGTTCGCCTCGAACAGGTCCACCTCGGGGTTGAGCCGGCGCTCGCGCTGCTGTCTTCGGTTTTCGAGGTAGGTCGACAGCTGCCGCCGACAGCAGAACCAGACCAAGATGGCCTGAATGATGAGCACAACTACGACGACCGCCACGACGATGCCCGCAATCGCACCGCCGGACAGGTCCGCTGCATTCTTGGGTCGCGGGCCGGTGATGGCGGTGACGGTGACAACGCCTCCGCGGTGCGAGGCTGTCTCCGTCGGTCGCGAGCCCACCGGCGTCGGAGACCACACTGGTGTCGAGCTGTACGGGAGGTTCAGACAGTCGTCGCTTCCGTCGCCGATCGTGAAGATATCACTGGTACCGCCCTGATTGCCTGCTCCGTCCCACACGGCCCAGATAACCTGCGTCCCAGCGCGCATGTTCACGGTCCATCCCGTCCTTGACTTGCCCGACTCGGTGTACCACTGGATGACCTCGCCGTTGGGAATCACGCCCGTGACGAAGGTCCCGTCGTGGACCTGGTTCGGGTCCCAGACAAAGTTGAGGTTCTCGCACTCGTAGGCGTCTGTCGTTGACGGGGTCATGTCGAACTGAAACGGCGACCAGCTGCTGACCAGGTCGCAGACGTCGCCGTGCTTCTGCCCCCCGACACGGTATGTCTTCGAGACACCGCCGGTCTGATGTCAGCTATCTACCTGACCAACAGCACGTACCGCGAACCCGTCCCGGTCAGACAGGATGAAGGTGACATTGGTGCTCTCCGGATAAGGCAGGGCGAAGGTGAACTTGCCGCCTGTCGTGTTCTGCGTCGTCTCGGGGATGGAGATGTTGGTCGCGACATGGTATGCAGGCTATGGTCAGCGGAGCAGAGCAGAGTACGCACAATGACTGTGAGGTACAGCGGCGGATTGCCATTCTGCCACTGGATAGCGACGTTGCCGCACTGCGTCAGGTCCTTGGTCATGATCTCGAAGCCGAGCGGGGCGATCTTTTCCTCCTGGGCCAGGGTCGTAGTGCCCAGCATGGCGGTCGCAAGGGCGGCGCTGAGGCCGCGGGCGAGCCCGAGCATCGTGAACGGTGACTGCGAAGCGCGTCTGCGCAGTCGGAGATGGCGGACGAAGGGGTGAAGAGGAAGATTCGGGGGGGTGGGCAAACGAGTGTATATGAGTGAGTGTGAAGATGGTCCGCGAGTTCTGGGCGCGAGAAATCGGTCAGGCGAGCAGCAGGGCAGCCAGTCGATGCAAGCCTGCAGTTGGATGAGGTGAGATCAGGATTCAAGAGGAAAAACAAAAGCGGTGCTGATCCGGCGCGGGGCGACTTGCAATCCATAGGGACATCGAGCCCGGCGCGCTCAGTGTGCGCGGGGCCATGGGTTACAGGGCCAGCAGGGCTTCGGAGCAGATCTCCAGGTGCCGTGAAGGCCCGTGAGGGCTAAGGAGTGGAGAAGGATGAGGGAGCTTGGGACAGAATAGCGCGCTAGTGAGTTGTTAGTGTCGGCGAGTGGACCCTGTGGCTCCGATCTCACTCCAAGTCGGCTCAGCGGAGTTCTGGCTGTCTTTCGTGTAGAAGCCGGTCAGATCTGAGGCCCAAGTCATGCATGCTCATGCATGAGAATTACTCGACTCGCTAACATTGGAAGCCGCTCATGCATTACAAGAGGCGGCAGAGTTAACGCCAACTGACTGCGAGGACTAGTCGTACCCGTGGTGCCTCGGTTTTGTTGCGGGCCAGCGCTAGCCCGAAATGAAGGGGATGGAGCGAATCGAGCGAATCGAGCCATCAGACCCACTACCCACTCTCCGTCTCTCCCCTTGTCTCCCACTGACCCAGCTTTTCCTGTCTGAACGGCACGGCACGCATGATTCACCGACGAGGCCTTGCCAAGCGAGTTGCGGCATGCGCGGCGACATGGGACATGGGAACGTTTGTTGACAGCACGGGGCGGACATGCGAAAATCAGGCGCCACCGTGGGTATGCCACCCTTACTGTTCACCTGCTCGCGTCCGTGCCAGCTGGACTCCGACTTGCCGGACGTGTTTGCCGGCTCCTCACTCCTGCTACTCGGTCGTCAGCGGCCGGCGGTCAAGTCAACGGACGCTTGCTTTGAGCAGACTTGGTTGCTGTCAGAGCACGGTCTTATTACGCCTGTTAGCAAGTTGCTTGGCCAGTTGGCACTGTCGGGCGGGTCAGCGCCGATCACCGGCGACTTCGGCAAGCCGTTGACATAAACCGGCTGTTGCGTGTTCTGGACTTCTGCATTGTGGGCGAAACTGATTCGGCACGTTCATGCAAAAAAGCCGTTTAAATCTCGCCGGCGGCCGCCTCATGACGATCAGTATGCCCAAGAGAGGCGAGCAACTTGCCGTTGTTGTAGTCTTCCTGCCTCAATCGTGAGTCACGAGCAGGTAGGCAGGTGGTCGATATACTCCCGTCGCCACCGATCCACCGTGGGCAACCTGCCTCGCTCATTGACTGAACCTCCACAACCTGTTCACTCGATCAGTAACACACCGAAACACCACGCCAACGCCAATGTCCGCCGAGCGCAAAAACTGGGACAAGGGCGAGTGGGCCGACAAGGCGCGGCAGCGCGACGCCGAGGCTGCGAAGCATGCCAAGGCACGCGACCAGGCCATGAAGGAGGGTAAGTAACCTTCACCTCACTCGTCTTACCTCACCCAACGCAATTCACCCCTCACTTATCGCTCTCTGCCTCTCTAGCTGGGCGAGCGAGTGCCTCGAAACCACAATCATGCTCCAGCTACATACCCCACCTCGACATACTCGACATAGCTAACACAACAGGCAAGAAGTACGTGCCCCGCGACGATCTGCCCCAACCTACGGCAAGCGCGCAGGCGCACGGCGCGCTGAATCTGAGCAAGAATCTGAACAAGACCGTCCTCTCGCAAGTCTCGTCCCAGCGCGGGCCAGGTTTCTACTGCGAACTCTGTAATCGCACCTTCAAAGACAGTCTCTCCTATGTCGACCACCTGAACTCGCGTTTCCATCTGTCCAAACTCGGCCAGTCGACGCACGTCGCGCGGTCCACCCTCGCCCAAGTGAGGGAGAAGATCAGGTTGCTCCGAGAACAATCGCAGGCTAAGGTCGATGCGAAGAATTACGACTTTGAGAAACGCATTGCGGAGGTTAGGGGGTTGGAGGAGGAGAAGCGGCGGAAGAGGAAGGAGGAGAGGAGAAGGAAGAAAGAGCAGAGAAAGAAGGAGTGGGAGTTGGAGCAGAGAGGCATCGATCCTAAGGCTGTCAAGGATGGCGACATTGTCATGGAGGAGCAGACGAGCATGGAGGCCCTGATGGGCTTTGGCGGGTTTGGGAGCTCGAAGAGGTAGATTTAGACTTGTACCATGATGTAACCCTTGTACTCTTAGCAACTGGCGTGCCTGCAACGCAGCTGTCGCAGAGGGTCAGCGCTTCTCGAGACAAGTGTTGTCCTTGCGCGCCTCCGCCGCACCGGAGCAGTCTGGTCATCATTTGCATTGAACTGTTTCTCTACTGACAATTTTCGGGATACACGGATCAAAAGGGAATTAAGAGCTGGACGATAAAGAGGGTCGCTGTTGAAGAGGGAAGAGTACAAAGTTCTATGGAGGTGGCGGTGGCAGTCATGGGCGTTGCGGGTCGATGTCGAGGGCAGGGGTGAGTAGATATGCGAGGAGTAAAAATATGCTGTTTGATTGATGTCTGGAGCCAAAGTGTGCTGGCTTTTTTTTTACTCCTGGCCGAAGCCCTCGGTCTCGTCGACGGCGATGGTGAGCTTCTGCTCGAGGCTCTCGTACGTCTTGTACGCGGGGAGGTCGATGCGGTTGAAGCACGTGTGCGACTTGGGCAGCTGGGTGATCTCGCCCGCCTTCTCGATCGTGAAGCGGCGCGGGCCGTCCGAGCCCTGCAGGTCCTTGAACCCGTTGACGGGGATACGGGACGTGCCCGTCGTGAACTGGAGCAGACGCGACTTGCGCTCCGCAGGCCACGAGCGCACAATCTTCCAGAACCACTCGATGACCTCGTCGCTCGGGTTGTAGCCGCGGTAGTCGGTGTGCTTCTGCCAGTCGTCGACGTCGATCTCAGACATACCACCGATGAGAAGCTCGAGCTCGCGCTCGTCGAACACGTTGATCAGCTCCTGCGGGATGATCTCGTTGAAGCCGCTCATGAAGCTCTCAAACTGCTGCGACACACGGCGCGAGATGCGGTACTCGGTCACCAGGTCGACGTACTCCTTCTTGTTGTCCTCGTTGACCTCAATGTTCTGGCCATTCTCCTTCAGGTCGACCGTGACCATCTCGCCGAAGTGCTCTTCCGTGATCGAGAACGTCTCCTCAATAATGTCCGTGATGTCGTTCTCGAGCATCCAAGTGAGCGAGCGGTGGAGCGAAGCGTCGACAGACTCGAGATCCGCGAGCGAGATGCGCTTCTTCAGGATCATCTTGTAGAATGCGACGATGAAGTAGGCGTCGAGGAAACGGCGGTGGAAGATACCAAGACCGACGACACGTCCGATGAACTTGAAGTAGTTCAGGTGCTCCGGGTTCACGCCCGAGTTCGGGTTGATCTGCAGAGTGTAGTTGTCGTGCGCAGAGTACTCGAACAGACAGTAGAACGGGTTGAACATCTCGTGTGACAGCAGGAAGAAGAATTCACGCGAGAGACCTCCGTAGTCGAGACCGTCCTCGCCCTCGAACTTGATCATGAGACGCTTCTTGAGGTCGTTCGGCGTCTGGCGCATGATCTCCGTGTACGAGCCCTCAAAGATGTTGCTACGCGACACCTTGACGTGACACTGGCCAGTGTTGGAGCGGAGTGCAGGCTGCGAACGGAAGTAGATGAGCTTGCGACGGAAGTCACGCTTGTACTGCGGCACGTTCTGGTCGAGCGACGACGGCAGACGCGGGTCGTCCCAGGTCGTCGTCTTCGTGTTGTGGTCGACAAAGTAGACACGGGCAGTGGAGGTGAGACGCATCTCCCATCCGGACGGGAGCGGGCCGAGCGTCGTGACCGACTGCTGCTGGACCGTGACACCCGGCTGGTTCGGCGCCATGACGCGCAGGAGCTGCTGGCGACGGGGGTCGACCCATGTCGTGGTGCGCGTGTTGTGGTCGACGAAGTACGGGCGGCCCTCGGGGGTGAAGCGCTGCTCCCATCCAGCGGGAAGAGGGCCAGATCCGACAGTAGTCGCCTGGTTCGTGGATCCGATCGTGGTCGGCTGTCCCTGGTTCGGGGTCTGCGAACCGCCGGTGGTGTTGGCGCCAAGCATGTCCTCGGCCGTGAGACGCGTGTTGTGGTGGGCACGGGCAACGCCGGTAGAGGTGGCGGCATTGTTCGTGTTCGACTGCTGGTCGCTGCTGGGGCGGCTCCACGTGGTCGTGCGCGTATTGTGGTCGACGTAGTACTGACGGCCGAGGTGATCAATGCGACGCTCCCATCCATGAGGCAGGGGTCCGAGCTGGTCCGAGTGCGAATCGAACTGGGTGTTGCCCGCTGATCCTGCACCGCCGGCAACCGCACTGATCGCAGACTGCTGGTGGTTCTGCGACGGCGCAACCGGGCTCGTCTGTGACGGCTGCTGCGAGTTCATCGTAGCAGTGCTGTTCGTGTTAATGGCAGTCGTGGACGGAGTCGTCGTGGGAGCCGTGGTGGGGTTGGAAGTAGTGGAACCGCCAGTGGCAAAGGAGTCACGGGGATTGTGCGTTGCGGGGCTGTCGGGTTCGGGCGTGGAGGTGTTGTTGGCGTTGAGCGAGTTGGTCGAGGACTCGCCACCAGTGTTGATCGCGGCCGGTCGAGCGCTGGGGGTGGGGCCCGGGTTGGTGATGGGGGTGGAAGTCTGGGTGGAAAGGTAAACGATGAGTTTGCCGTTGACAGGAGTATTGTCAGATCCCTTCTTGAGATCCTTGGTGAGCATTTCTGTGCACTAGTCAGACGACACATGCTGGGCTTGGTTCCGGGTCCGGAGGCGAGCCGAGGCGAAACCGCTATTCAGGTCCGGCGGCGAGCCAAAAGCTGAGCTAGTTTCGAAGCGGTCGTCGCAATGGTGCCCGCCGTCACCCGACTGCACACCGTGACCCGAAACCGGCAATGCACTCACCTTGTCCACCGAGCTCCAGGTCAAGGACATCCGATACCTTGATGTTGATGACACCAAGGAAGCCCTGGTCCTATGCAAGTGTCAGCACACGCTCGCGCGACACTAGTTGCAACAGCTTCGCCACTCACCCTTCTCTTGAACTTGCGCTGATCAAAGATCTGCACAACAACGACGCTCGAGTCCTTCACGGTGCTGCACGGTCAGTTCCGGGCACTTCTACTCTTCAACTCACATGTCAAAGTTCTCATTCCAGTAAGGGTTCAGCGTGCGCTTCATCACCGAGGTGGTGTGAATCTGCTCGCCGTCAACCGAGACAATGGCGAACGGGTCGGGCAGGCGTAGGATGTCCCGCTTGATGAGCGAGTCCGCAGCGACAACTGTTAGTGGTGGGAGCCCAGACCATGTCGGTGCGCGCGAAGACGGTCCGAGAATGAATTCGGTGTGATGAAACAGCACAGATCAGGATCAAGGGTAGCACAGGATTCCGAGGAGTCCAAGGAAATGGATAATCGGGCGCGGCGTTCACGAGAGGGCGGCGGCGGCACGGTTTGAAGGGGTCATCGGAAAGGGAGTTGGAGGGGGTTGCGTAAGAGGTGGGAAGCAGTGTAAGCGAGTGGAATGTCGGACGAGTAGATGTTGAACGAAAGGCACATGTCAGCGACTGTTCACGAAACAAGGATCTCCTTGAACTTACTAGTGATGCGGATTTTGCGCGACCTGATCGATGTTCATGCGTTTTGCGGCGCGGGGACAAGTCATGGTAGGCAGCGAGCACGAGGACGGTAGCGTTGAAGACGGTCGATGAGGCAAGGTGGGGCGGCATGTCAGCGGTGACGCGGGCAGATACACGGAGGGTCTCGACTCACTGGTGCGCGCGGTTTTGGAGTGCTGCCGTTGACATGGTGCACGGGGCCTTTGCGGCGGGATGTCAGCGATGGGGGGATACGATGAGGTGTCGATGGAGAGGTGTCTTTGTCGGGTCGGAAGGGGGTGATGTCGGGATGTCGAGGATGGAGGACAGACGAGAGGATGACAAGGACGAGTGGAGAGATGATGAGTCAGGGAGGCTGTAAGAGTGAGAGAGGCGGGCCAGGCGGTAGGCGGGTGCAGGCGCGCAGTGAGCGGCCCGTCAGAGCCAGAGCCAGAGCCAGAGCCAGAGCCAGAGCCAGGGCCAGCGAGGACGGGAGAAGAGCGGCCGGCTCAAATCGCCTTGCCTGCCAGGCCTGCCTGGCGAGTTTCAGTTCCTGGTGCCAGAGCAGATTTCCTAATTGTCCTTTATTCACCGCCGAGGTATGTACTAATTGACTCCTAATAATCACTGCTCAGATCGTCCAGGTCTGGCTGGGTCTGCGGCTCAGCGGTTGCGCGGACCAGCGATCAGATCCAGCCGCCCGGCCGCCCGCCCGTCCGCCCGCCGTGCCAAATTTAGTTCCGGCCCACCTCTGACCGCAGCTGCCCAGTCTTGCACCCCATTCAGGTGATCGACGTCACGGCCCGTTTCCTGCCCATGACGACGCATGCCTATCGCCTGTCGTTTACCACACTTGCACAAAAGCATTCGCCCAACTCAGTGCCCCGGATTCCTCAGGGTGCAACGCAATACACACGAGCAAGCAACAACAACTGGCTGGTTTAGAGTGGCTATGCAGATCACCACACTGGAGTCCGCTTCACCTCAGCGAACTTCCTCAAACCACAGCCTCAACCTCAGCTGGGCTGTGTGCGACAGACAGCTCTGCGGGCCTCGCCGATCTATCCTTCACAGTGTCACAACAGCAAAAGCTGGCAACTCATCGAGTAGCCACACAATGACGTCGGTCGATCCCTGGTGATGACATGCAACATTGTTAAAAAATCCTATATCTAAATACACAACTGTTCAGACCCAACAAGCAACCCAGCTCCCCGACATGGGATCGCAAGAAAAAGATAAATTGGGGAAAAGCATACACCCCTCACGCAGCAACAGGACGTCGCTGCGGCATTCGTAAGACTCGGTCGTCATCGTCGCTACTCGCCTCCTGGCTTCCTTCTTCCTCCTCAGATTCCTCCTCCTCCACAGCACCCAGACTCCTTTGACTCTGGGACAGCATGTGCTGCGCAGCGCGTTCTTGAACTTCAGCCTCTTCGGCTTCGCTCGCGGTGATCTTGCGTGCCTGGGCGAAGAACAGCTTCGCTTTGGTTGTTGGCGAAACGTTCTCGATCGCGTATGCGTTGCCACGGGGAATGAGGAACTGGCCGCCAACGGCCATCACGAAGCTGGTTCGGTGAAGCTCGACTCGCACTGCTCCAGCAATCACATAAAAGACCTGTATGTCAGTTAGGATGATCAACTACTCAACTCACGTATGCGTTGTCACGCGATGGCTTAGCCGGCTTACTGCCACCAACTGGGATCTCGACAATGCCCGAAGCGATGAACTTCTCCTCGCCGAAGATTTTCTCGTACTGGAACTCGAAATCTGGGCCGACGACGGTCTTCGGGTTGACTCGGCTGCGAGGCAGCGCGACGCGACGGGACACCTCGCGCCCGGAAGGATATTCGCAGACCAGTGCGTTCTCCTTCGTGCTGTCGTCCCAGCCCTCTTCCACCGGTACCGACTCAGACCGAGCACGTACAGACCGAGTGGCACTGCGACCAGTACGGGCTCGAACTCCTCCGCGAGGCTTGGCGCGAGGTGGCTTCGCGGGCTCTGGAGGGATGTGCACGACAGACTTGATGACGGCCTGGTATTCGCCGCGCGCGTATTCAACACGCTCGCCGCGCCACCACTCCAATGGCCGCATGTGTTGACGTCCGGATCGCCGAGTCTTGAAGTCACCCGTGTAATTGTTGTCCGTTTCTGCACGTCAGTTGAGCAGTCAGAGCAAACTTACTGTCTGGGAGCTGAGATATGCGAGATCGCTTCGGCGCAGGTAAATCAGCGGCGGAGCGCGGCGTCGTGGCCTCTTTCTTCTTCTTCGGGCGGCTTTTTGGCATGGGAGTTCGGTCTTGACTGATGGCTGTAACGTCACCCTCCTCGTCCTTGTCCATTTCCTCCTCCTCGATGGCATGGCGCTCCAACGAGAGGTCACCCTCTTCGTCGCCGACGTCGTCCGTGACCCCAGTAATGTCCGCACTGTCAACAGTGTCTACGGTGTTGTCCACAGTCTCATCGATGTCGTCCATGGTGTGGTTAATGTCGTCAACGGTGTTGTCGACGTTGACAGTGTTGTCGATGTCATAGTTCGAGTCTTCCTCAGCAGGCAAGTCCTCTTCTTGCTCGTTGATCTCGAAGCCGCCTTCTGGGCCGCCAGCATCGCTGTAGTCGTCATACGTATCGACAACACCGCTCGGGTTCGCGTCATCGTCGAAAACATGTTCATGGAGACTCGTGTCCTTGTTGATGTCCTCCTCTTCGTCGTCATCCGCTTCGGGTATGGGTCCCTTGGACTTGCCGTGGACAGAAGTGCGGAGACCAGGGTCTCTGACCGTGCCAGAGTTGGTGGCCCTAGGTGTCTGAGGCTCGTTCTCTTGCTCCTCCTCCTCCTCTGCACCTTCTTCTTCTTGATCGTCCTCCTCGACGGTCTTGCGCTCGAACGAGACCTCTTCAACAACGTCCTCCTCGAACTCCGCACTGATATCGACCTCAATGCCTTGCTCCATGTCGTCATCGTCCGCCTCTAAAGCTGGCGGTGAGTGCAGACCGGAAACTTCGTTTCGTAAGGGCGTGGTCGGGGAGAGTCGCGGCTCGAGGGGACGGTAGTTGACGCCGATCGTAGAGCGCCGCGCCGTAAAGGACATAGAAGGGGAAGGGATCGCGTCGAAGCCCACGCTTGGGGATTTCGGCGGTAACCTGTGCATTCGCGGAACAGACACGGATGGCGGGGGATCTGGATGTCAGACGTATCGCAATATATTCACCTACTGGGAGAGCTGGGGAAGTGCAGCCGCGGCGTTCCGCTGAGATCATCATCGTCGTCGTCCGCGAGTAAGTTCTCGGCGAACGCCTCGTCGTCCTCGTCCACTATCATCTCGCTGATGCGAGATCGGCGCGATCGATTCGTTCGGGCGGTACGAGGAGACGACTCATCGCCCCGTCTCCCCGCTGGCGTCTGAAGGCGGGAGCTGGGACCTGACTGCGGTGACGAACGGAAGAACTCGTCTGCGTCTTCGAATCCCTCCTCGTTAAGTGGGACATTCGTTGGCATCGCGCGTCCCGTACGCCTGCGCGTTAGCCTTCCACCCAACCAACAAGCTCTACTCACGATCCGACCTCTTTGGGACGTGCGTTGAACTTCAGATAATCGTCCTTGTGTTGTCGCCGCCCCGGGGTGCGACCCGGCGTCCGCCGGGCCTGACCTCCAGGCGTCACTGGCGGCATGGCGGTTGCGGAATGTGGTCGATCGTGAGTGTCGTCGGCGAGCCCAATGGTCACACGCTGCTGGAGCGGGGGAGGACGTGATGAGCGACAGACGAGTCGATGCTGTCGCGCCGAGCAGAGGCTGGAGAAGTAAAGAGATAATGACGAAGGGACCGAATCAACGAACAGGGAAGGACAGGGAGGTCCCTCAGCAGGCACACTGATCTCTGGTTGTTGACATGAGACTTATATGGGTGGCGGGAATAAAACCGCGCCTTATTTTGCATTTTCTCCCGCGCACTCACCCTGACCCTACCATTTCAACGCGTCGGAGAGCCATCGAATGAGGAGCAAGCATAGGTGCTGCTCAAACCGTGCAATATGGTTCAAGAGTGAGAACAGGCTCGTCTTTGTCAAGACCTGGTGACACAAAAGCTATGCACATATTACATTCCAGTGCGTACAGGCAGAAGGCTGCTTTTCATATTTCAGTTCACAGCAGAACAATGGATTCGACGACATGGTCCGACTCGCTGTAGCCGAGAACCTGCTCGATGTGAGAGCTGCACGTTAGCAAGAGCCGTGGCGCTGCAGAGCTCACCTCTTCATTCCCTTGATGCGGTTCATTTCGACAGAGTTATACTGGGTGAGACCCCTGCCGACCTCGATCTCCTCCCACTCCTCGGACTGGCCGCCGGCGGGAGCCGAGAACGTGCCTTCACCGTCAGAGAGATTGGCGCTGATTGACGTCGTGACGAGGCGGTCGGCAACAGCTCGCATCGCGGGGGACGAGGGACCTGTCCTTGATAGCGGGTCAAGAGAGACGACAGACGAGGACAGGGAGAGTGTGGGCTGGATCTGAGGGGTGCCAGGGAGGGGGTTGGTGTCGGGGGAGCTGGTGGTGGAGTGAACGTTGGCGAGAACGCGAGCGCGAGTGACCGGTGACAGGGTGGCCAGGTATTCCGGGTCGTGGTGGTGCTCCGGGGACATCCTCGCCGGAGTGACAGCCTCGGAGATGGGGGTTGGAAGGAGGTTGGCGGGGGGGAAGCGCTTCCTCCTACGAACGACGATGCGCACTCCCTGGTGCGAAGCGAATGGACCCTCAACACGAACGACACCAGCGGGGAGCAATCGTCCGCCGGACTCGCGCTTTCCGACGGCGCGGTAGGCACCTTCGTCGATGACAACAGTTCCTGCAATGTGCAGACCGTGGGTGATCCACCACTTGCGGCTGATTGTCAGCGTCTCTGACACTGCGGCAGAACTCACTCGTTCAAAGCGCGCTGGTACCTCAGGAACCGAGTGCACAGGGGACCGCTCTCGAGGTCGGTCGTGTCCTCGTGCATCTGTGACGGGCCAGGACCGTCACGCACAACGTCGTAAATGTCCTTGACGTTGACAGCGTTCATGATCACGGTCGTGACGCCGGCAGCCGTTGCGAGCTCGGCAGCGATGATCTTCGTCGACATGCCTCCCGTTCCGAGCGAAGTTCCCAGAGTAGACGTAGAAACCTCCTTGCGAATCTCGCTGATGTTGCGAACCACCCTGACCGCCCTGGCCTCCGGGTTGACTCGCGGGTTGTCAGTGTACATGCAGTCGACATCGGTCAAAAGGAACAGGTAGTCCGCGTGAACGATGGTGGACGTGATGGCGGATAGTGAGTCGTTGTCTCCGAATTTGATTTCCTGGGAGCGTCAGTACGTGCGCAGGGCTTCGTACGCACTGAGACCGACACGGTGTCATTCTCGTTGACAATGGGAACGACGCCCATGGTGATGAGCTCCTTCATGGTGTTCTGCGCGTTCAGGTAGCGCGTGCGCTGCGGGGTAAGCCATGCGCTCGGCCAAAATGTGAAGGGTAACGCACGTCGCTGATGTCTGCACGGGTCAACAGGATCTGGGCGATGGGCTGGTCCAGCTGCGTGAAGAGGTTGTCCCAAAGAGCGATCAAACGACCTTGTCCGATGGCCGCCAAAGCCTGCTTCCGGCTCAGCTGCTTGCCACGATCCCTCAGTCCCATGTGTCGTAATCCGACCCCAATGGCTCCAGACGAGACAAGGACGACCTTGTGTCCCATCGCGCGCAGGCCCACCACGGTCTCCACGATCGAGGACAGCAGCTGAAGTCTCGGGGGGTAAGGGAACTTGGCCGCAACAATGGATGACGTTCCTGGAGTCAGTTAGCTCTCGAATTTGTCAGGGTATCGTCTTTCTGCGCTGACAGCTGCATTCGGCGGTCGTGTGAGCAGACTCACCAAGCTTGATGACAATGGTCAACGGCTGGACCTTGCGGTCGCCCGCCGGCGAGCTCGGGCGGGTCGCCGGGCGGCTGGCACCAGCGTGCGCCGGGGTTGTGTGGCCGGACTGGCTCGGGGTGTTCTTATCGCCTTGTCGAACCATCTTGACGGTCGATATGGAAAGGTGTGAACGTAAAGGTAGACGTAGAGGTTGACGGTCGCATTCGGACACTTCCGAACAGGCCGACTTTCGAATGTGAGTCCGAGTCATGTCGACCACGTGGCAAAACTGAGCAAGTGGCGTCAAGGCGAGCTAGTGGTATGCTGCTCGATGTTCGAACCGCGGTATCGAGACACTTTCCGATGTCTGCATCTGTTCTGTGTCTGGAAAGAATCTCCCCGGTGCATCCAGTGGATCTTACAGCGTGCGAGAGAGAACTGGGGAACAGAAGGTCACCGAAAGTGCAGTATTTGCTGACGATCGGAAAACTGCGGGATCTTTCGGCACTCGCACTATCTACGTCTTCCTCATACCAACCTGCCGTGGCAGAGGATCAGTGCTCCGCGGCAGCTTCCCATAATAAAGGTAGAGATTTCTCGGGCGTACGAAACGGGTATTCGTCCTTCATGTTAAGTCGCCCTGCTCAGATAGGCGCTCGGTAACACTTCCAGCGGAGGAATATCACGGGGCAGAGATATAGCCGGTGTCGCTCGGACGATGTGACACGAACGCATCACCGTCAATGGCAGTCGGAGCCCTGCTTTGCGTGGCATCTTGTGGCCAGACAGTGAATGCCAGCTGATAAGGGCAAGTACAATGGCATGACAGTATACCCTCTGGCGACAGTTATTTTCTTGCTACACATGACGGGAGACAGTGTACAGCATGGTCAACGTGGTCGTGGAGCAGGAGGTACTGCTCTGGTTGGGTAGTGGCGTGTATTGGGTTTCTCGTCCGGCATGAGGTTCAGTAAAAGACTGACCCATGACGGTGTGGAGACTTATAGGAGCTGTTCTCATTTCACCGGCACTTGCCAGACCGGAAGTGGCTGAGCTACTGGTGGTCTGAGGCTGAAACGCACAGCCGAGCTGTCTGGAAACGGCAGAAACATAGTGCGCACGAAAGGCATCGGTAGTTGCAAGGATCAGCTGTTGGACGGAACACAACATGCCTCGCATGTCGTCGGCGAGCTCCGAGGGCAATCTGACGATCAATCTACGGGTGCTAAGATGTTACCGGTCACATTGGCTCCTACGAGAGCGACGGGAGGACAGCGCGGAGCGCGGCGTCGCTGGCCCGGAAAGCCGTCCAGGCAGCAAGCGGTGGTACGGAAAGGAGAGTGATGCGGAGCGCGAGTCGGGTGGATCGGAAAGCGAACCACCCGAGACAGAACGCGATATCCTTCCACTGCGTGACTCCGAGAGCGGTATCCAACCATCTAATCAAGAAACTCTTCCGCAATGTAGGCTGGGTCGGCATCAGAGGACTCGGCATCTCAGACACGGCTTCGAGCAGGGCATCTATCTCGTCATCGGCGGGACAGTCGTCATTGGGGTCTTCGTCGAAGAGCGGATGGAAGGTCTCCTGGGAGCAGATGGACAAGGGCGATGGCGGAGGGGCGGGAAGGCTGGGGCTGCGCCCTATAGCGAGGCGTCGAGGGAAGTAGACGCTGTAGTCTTGCGTACTGGGCGACCTCCACCCGGCGTCTCGGCGCCGCGGGGTAGTTCGAGTGAGTTTGGACTCAGAGGAAGCCTTGCGACGCTCGCGCGTAGAGACCCACCGGGCGGCCTTGCGCAGAGGCTTCGTCCACCGGAGGCCAGTTGGCGATGTGCCCCTACTTCCGGACGACGTCACAGTCTTCGGCGACCTCACTCGGCGACCACCCTTCTTTTCACTCCAGCGCTTCAGCGTCTGTGACTGGGGCATAGTCGTAACTCCTGAGCTAGGCGAGGGGCACAGAGTGTCGGAGTCCGTCCAGACGCTGCTCGGCGAGTCTAACGACAGGGGCGTCATGGGCCTCCCGAGGTCGGCCACCTGGATGGGCGACTGAACAAGAGGGACCTCGGGGTAGTACCTGGGAGTTCTGTCGTACAAGCGCCAGAAGAGGCTCGCGACTCTGGTCGGAGACCGCACTAGAGGGTTGTTCCGGACGTGGCTGTGAGGTCCAGATGCAGATGATGATGGAGACTGACCATCGTCGTTGACAGCTTCCATCGGCGAGGTCGGCCCAATGGGAGGGGATGAGAGTGGAGTCGGAACCAGTGCGTCAGATGGAGATGAGCTGACCTCCGACCTGAAGGGGTTAAGCAGCTCTAGAACCTGATCCCATTTCTCTTCACGAGAGTCCGGGGTTTCTGGGACGATGTTGTGCTTCGCGACCCTCAACCCGGTCGAGACGGAGTTCTCGACTTGTGGAAAGTCGGTGAACAGAGTGCCGGCGCAGGCAAGAGACGGCGGACAACGGGTGCAAAACATGTCTCGGCATGCAGCTGACCCTCGCCGAGCCCCAAGGCCGGGAAGAAGATCCCTGTACCATTTCTCGCGCGAGAAGGGCTTCATCGATGCCTGCTGTTAGGGGCACGTCTTCTCCCGCACTCACTAGGCCAAGACCTACATTCCACGGATGGGCAAACATGCTGAGGCTGAGGCTGTTGCTGCTTGTCGGGTTACTGATCAGTAGCCTCTTCGGTGAGAGAGTTATATACACTAGGTGCCAGTTAGTCATCGTGCACCGATTTCAGTCATTTCGCTGTCAGCGGTGTTGGTACAGACAATGCATGGGGACAAGGTGGCAACAGGTGAGGTTAGAGGGAGTATTGTCTCCACCCAGAGTTACAATGTGACTTGGGCCAGTGGTGGTGCGGTGAATGAAAGCAAATGTTGTGCCCACCGCCACTGCCCTTGGAGAGTCGAAAGTATTATGCGTACTACGCGATGCAAAGGCGGTGGCCCGAGCGATCGCGCTCTAAGCTGTGCGCTTGTGGCCGCGAGTCCGAGTAGTACGCTTCACGGGCAGTATCTCCTCCTCGCTGAGGGAACTGAGCGCACTGGCGGACGACTCCTGCTATCAGATGGCGAGCTTTTTGACACTCACCTTCTTGACCCTGACGATCTTTCTCTTGACCTTTGGCCGGGGTCGACGCTGTTTCGGCGGTTCGTCGGTCTCGGTGTCACTGCCATCGGTGACCTCCCGCTTGCGCTTGGCAGCGGCGGCCTTCTTGCTTGGCATCTTCTGGAGCTCTGCGACAACCGCACTGGTACGACCACCAACGGTGACGAACGTGATCGTTGCGGGAGTGCCATCCGGCTGCACGTCAGCTAGAATCCAAAGCGACGACCTTACCAGAGCCAGGAAAGCAGGCCGCTCAACCTTGACGTCGCCGTCGCCGTTAGTAGACGAGGTGGCCTTCTTTTTCTTCCTCCCTCCCTTACTCCAGCGCCACTTGAACAGCCAGTTGGTAGGAAATAGGGCAGAGTCCGCGTTCACCTCGCAAGCCTTCAATGGGATATCGCGTAAGAGCCGGTGGAGTTCAGCCACCTGTGCATCTTCCAGATCCTGAACCGGGTGCTGCGGGTGGATATGTGCTTGGTAGAGCACTCTGTCTGTCAGCGAGAACATTGTCTGGTACGCACTCATCGGCCACCCAATTACCGACCCCAGCACTGAACGCCTGGTCCATGATTAGACCCTTGACCGTACCCCTCTTGTTGCTGAGCAGGCCCTTGAACTCATCCAGTGAGGGGTGGTTGAGCACTGGGTCAAATCCAAGCAAGCTGAGTGGGGGATGCGAGAGCACGGGGTCAGGGACGAGGCGCAATCGGCCCAGGCGACGAGGGTCCAGGAATGCAAGTTCACGAGCTTCCCCAGCAACATCCGGTGGCGTCAACTTGAGCACACTGTGGGTTAGAGGCTGGTCTGACCCAAGGACACCTACAACTTGCAGTACTGTCGTCAGCTCCGATTACTTGCATGCACATACCTTGGGCGGCCAAAGGCGCTCCCCGTCGAGTCCTTCTCCGAGATTGACCTTTCGTCTATACCAGGTGGGTTCTTGGCCCTTCAACTTACACGTTAGTTGGCCACCAGCTTGGTCCACAAACCTGGATCATTCCGGTCATGCCAAAGTGCATGACTGGCAATCTGCCTTGTCCAGAAAGAGTAATCCAAAATCTCGCGATTAGCTCTTAAATGGACGCGTGTAACGTACTGCTTTCCTTTACGTTCACATCCTGTTATCGTTCGTCCTTCAATCTCCTTTGCCTGTGCTTGTCAGCGCCACACCGATCTCCTTGTCGACTCACGAACTCGTCATGAGTCGCGCCATCATACACGATGGTGTCCTCGTACGTCTCAGCCTTGCCGATTATGTAGCCGGTACAAGACTCAGCAATCAACCGACGGGCGCGTTCGACTTCTGGGGAGGTGGTCAGAACTCCGTTTAGCTGCGGTAACGCACCTGGAAGCTCCGGCATGGTGGGGATTGGTGCTGCTCGGGTCAACTCGAGAAGAAGTGGGCAACGCTGTGGGTGCTGAGGTCGACGCTCTCTTCTGTCCGTTGTAGCCTCCGGCTCGTCAACAGAGACCACTGTTCGAAAGGGCTCGGGCCGGGTGACGCATAGTGACTCAACCGGCGCGTGGGTTTTGGGTGTGGTGGCGGAGATGTGCAGGTCGCCCGTCCGGAGGAAGCCGAAGGCGTCACGTGCAAGCGGCAACACGGTCAACGATTCCGTCACCACACTGACATTTTCCCTGTGTTCCATGGCCGGACAGGGGAGCCCGGTAGGGGAATGGGCTTCGGCTCTCCACCACCTCTCATAAATACTAGGACTTCGCGCGCAAGACCTCCGACCCCCCATCCGACTCAATCACACACTCTTTTCACAACACCTCGGTTTGCCAGCATGGTCGCTTGGTCAAACCTCAGCGTGGGACCGCCCAGTCCCAAAACGAAACTCACCCTTCAGCGTCTTGGGCAACTGGCCAGCATCCTCCGTCTCCTCATCCTCCTCAAGTTCCTCCTCAAGGCATCCCGCCATGTGTACGCCTATGGTATTCTTGGCACCGCTGAGCAGGGATACATCGCTCTCAAGAACGTGAGTCTGTTGCTGTGCTGCTGCTCGGTCCTCTGGAGAGCCTGAGCACCCAGAAACTGCGCATGGAGCCAGGATCGATGAACGTGCCACACTCCCGAGTGGCCTCAGCACCCAAAGTTTCCACTCCAGGACGTCTGACTAACCTCCAGTTCATCGTCCGTCTCGCCCTGCGTCTTCCCTCATCGCAGAGGCAGGTCAAGCAGCAGCTCGGCGAAGTCCGCCAGCAGCTCGTCAAGAAGCTTGCTCCCCGAGAATTCCCCGAGGGCGTCGACCTCACCATCTGCCGCGAGCTCCCGGCTAATGGACGCGACATCGAGTGGCTCCGGAAGGAGTGGTCCAACATGGACAAGCTTAATCGCGGAGACGTTGAGAAGGGACGCGTGTCGGGCGCTGTTTACCACGTATGTATCGAAAAATGTTGGTCAGTGACGTCGCTGATGCCATCAGGGTGGCGAAGATCTCAACACTGTGATCAGTGAAGCCATGGCGCACTTTGTCATCTCCAACCCCCTCCACCCGGATGTCTTCCCTGGCGTCAGGAAGATGGAGGCCGAGATGGTCGAAATTGTCCTCGGCCTCTTCCACGGAAAGAACGGCGCAGGCACCACTACCGCCGGTGGAACCGAGTCTATCCTCATGTCGTGCAAGACGCACCGCGACTGGGCCCGTGCCGTCAAGGGTATCAAGGAGCCCGAGATGTGAGTTATTCGTCAGTGTCAGAGCTGACAAACAGGGTTATCCCCGAGACTGCCCACGCTGCCTTCTGGAAGGCCTCGCAGTACTTCAAGATTAAGCTGCATGTCGTGCCTGTCAACCCGACAACACGCCAGGCTGATGTCAAGCGCATGAAGCGCTTCATCAACCCAAACACCATCATGATCGTCGGATCGGCGCCCAACTTCCCCGATGGTGCGATCGACCCCATCCCCGAGCTTTCTGCGCTTGCCCAGCGCAACAACATCGGCCTCCACGTTGACTGCTGTCTCGGTTCCTTCATCGTCGCCTTCTCCAAGGAGGCCGGCTACGGTGACAAGATTCCCAAGTTTGACTTTGAGCTTCCCGGTGTCACCGCCATCTCATGTGACACCCACAAGTACGCCTTCTGTCCTAAGGGTGAGTCGATCAGTGCCTTGGCACAGCTAACGTTCAGGTACTTCCGTTATCATGTACCGGTCCAGGGAGCTGCGTCGCTACCAGTACTACTCCATGACCGACTGGGTCGGTGGAGTCTACGCGTCGCCTTCCATGGCTGGATCCCGTCCGGGCTCTGTTATCGCCGGAGCTTGGGCCGTGCTGAACCACGTTGGACGAGATGGATACCTGGAGTCGGCTAAGCAGATCATCGGAGCTGCCCGCCACTTCAAGGACGAGATCAGGAGACGCTTCCCGCTCGACTTTGAGGTCATGGGCGACCCTCAGCTGTCAGTCGTCGCGATCAAGTCGGACACTGTCAACATCTATGGCGTCGGAGACCGCATGGGCAAGCGCGGCTGGCACCTCAACGCTCTTTCGCGGCCTGCCGGTCTGCACATGGCCTTCACGCGTCTGTCTGCCATGAGCGTCGACAAGCTGCTGGACGACCTGGCTGAGTGCCTGAAGGAGGAGAAGGAGAACCCCGGGAACGACAGTGGCGACCTCGTCGCCCTGTACGGCATTGGCCAGACGAGCGTGGGACCGGCTATTGTGGACGAATTCGCTAAGACATTCCTTGACGTCCTGTACGAGTAATTAGGTGCAGCAGTGCAGACATCCATACCTTTCCCTGTAGCATCTCATAGTTATCAGTTATGGCGCTAAGTGTAGAATCCAGCCTGCTATGCATAAATAAATTAGACCAGATGGAGCCACTCGATCACTGGCGTGGTATGTTCAGTGTTGCAGGTGCATCGGTAAGCACGCGTGGGAAACTTTGAATCTGCGAGGCCCACTCTCCGATACTGCTGTCATACCTCCTTTGGCGGCGTGAGGCCGTGGGAAACAGTGAAACTGCGAAGGCTCGTCTTCGATGGCGATAATACGTGTCGATGGTCTGCTGGGAGGCGACCGTGGGATACATTCCTCGACGTCCGCCCACATGGGATTTGCTCCCGCGATGATCTGGCAGGGCTTTACTCGCTGCACAACTAACTTGCAACGGTTGTTCGCACGCCTTTCTTCGATCCCATTGACAGCATCCAACTTGTCAACAACGGCCGACAGGTGAACGACGGGAATCATGTCTCCCGCGACTCCCACCAATACCACGGCACCACAGACTGCCCTCGACTCTTCCTTTCTACCAATCTCGAATGACGACGTTCCTTTCCCCCTAGTGGACGACCACAACGACCACAATGAGGAGGAGGCAGCTCTCGAAGCTCTCCGTGCAGCCATCTCAGGCTCACATGGCGAAGAAGACACTGCAGCAATCGCGGCGTCGGCTCAGCTGAACGAGAGCGATGTTCAGCCCCCGACGTTGGTACCTGCCTCCCAGGTCCAAGTGCAGAGCATGGACAAGGCTGTCGCCGCTTTGCAACAGCTCAGCTCGGCGAATCAGACGATCATCGACAACATGAATGCCCCCGCGATTCTGCAGGGCCTGATGGGGAGCTTCAAGGTGCTCGCGGACAGCAACCGTCGCCAAACCGAACTCGTCAAGAACCTGATCGACTCGATTCAAGGGCGTGGTCCGCCCACGATCGACCCTGCGCTCGCCATCTCCTATGTTCCTCGGTCAGAGTATGACGCGCTCAAGGCACGATATGATGCTCTGGTGAGCACTTCGTCTGCCATGGCGTCGTCCAGCTCCGGTCCCTCTCGTCGGTCGCGCATGGCGATGAAGCCGGCGACACTAGATGACGCGACGGATGACAGCCGGCTGCGTGACTCGGGCAGCGCCACGCCATTCATGGACGAGGAGAAGCGTTTGGGACGGAAGCGCAGGAGTATGAAGCTCGAGCACCTCGTGCACAAGATGGCGAACCGTCGCGTCGGCGTCGAGTACCCCGTTTCGTCGTTCGAGTGCAAAGGCACCAAGGACCTTCCCGACCCCAATGGTATCCCGCCTACCGCCGACAGCAGCTTGAATGGCGTTGACGAGTTCCGTCCCGATTTCCGTGCAGACGTCTCGAGCGCTTCAGTCCGTCCTTTCATCGACGCTGTTACTGCCGACGTGAAGAAGGCATGGGCCGAGACGTACGCGGCGGCCGAGCCGGAGGTCGACGACGATCAGATCGTCAAGGCCATCCACACCTACTGGACGCGTCTCGGCAAGCGATACGACGAGCAGCTGACCCGCGAGCGCGGTGAAGTGCACAAGGACGAAATCACGCGACGCAAGCAGAACCAGTACCGCCGCCAGCAGAGTTTACTCGCCCGTCGCTCGGCTGCATTCGACACTTCGCCGCTCAACCTCTGCAAGCTTCGAGCGCTGTACCGCACGCTCCTAACCATCGATTTTGCGTCTCAGACGAACGAGCGTCCTGACCCGAAGCGGGAGTACACCGAGGACGAGTGGCACGCGTACCGCAAGCTGCAGTGCGGAACGCGTGCAGCGGAGGCGCACGAGGTCGTCGACCAGTTCTGGCTCTCTGAGCAAGCACGCTCATTGCTGAACATCCTGGACACGTACGCCTTTGACCAGACATCGCGCATGCGCCGAAAGGGAAGGCCCAAGCAACCTGCCCCAACCTTCCACCTGCCGCCCGAGCTGTGGGACCGGTCGCAGCTGCCTCTGCTCCGCCCGAAGGACCAGAACGGTATGCCCGTCGCCGGTGCTGGCGGCATTGTGCTCTTCCGCTTCCACGTCGACGAGAAGGTGCAGGAGCAGTTCCCCGAGTGGGCCCAGGGCCTATACGACAACCCGCCCGTTGCCGAGGAGGACCGCCTGCTCCCCAATCTGCCTGACGTCATGAACGCGAACGCGTTCTTCCACCTGAAGCCTCGCGTCAAGACGTCGCGCGACGCGGCGCAGGTCACGCGAATCTCGCCGCAAGAGGTGCAGGACGTGCTTGCCCGCGACGACAGTGTCGTCCTCGACGAGGCCGGAGTCAGTGCGGTGGCGGCGGCAGCGGCGGACGCGGACGGGTCCTTCGACCTCTCATCAGCCGACTTTATGTCAGCCCGTGGTCTTGAGAGCATCGTCGCGCTCGCCAGTGGCAGCCTGATGAACCCGTTCGCAACGCCAACCGCTTCAACCTCTCCCGCGGCGCCAATCCAGCACACCCAGGCTCATCCCCTGATCCCCCTCGGACTCGAAGTTGGCCCTGCCCACGGCCCAAGCCCCGGCAGCTCCGTCCGCGCCCGCAAGCAGGCCAAGCGCATGATGAGCGAAGTCCCCGGCGGTGCGGCCACGCCCGTCCCCCGCAAACGCAGGCGCGATGGCGAGCCCGACACAGAGGAGGTCGATCTCAGCGGCGACGCGAGCTTCCTCAGCGCTTTGTAGACATGTGTGTAATACCTATGTACATCTAGTGATATGCCAGTGTGCCATGATCTCGGAGTGCGGAGCAATCTTTTCGTTGTCGCTGATCTTGGGTTCTGACTGTCGCTGAAGAGCCGGCCAGGAACCTCTGGCCACTCGACTGAAAGAGCGAGGCGCACCCGGTGAGAGCTGCGGCTCCCAGAGGCGGTCCCATACTGACACCGGCCGCGCTGGTCGAGATCGCCATGACAGACCACATTTCCCATGGATCCAAGCTTCGCTGCAACTCGCCGCGCTCCCAATCCAGCTCCGAACTCCGCTCCGTTGTTCCTTGTCCGTTCAACTCCTCTCCAGTCCAGCGCCCCACGCTTCTAATCGACCCTGCGTTAGTCCTCAACCCAGATTCCCGGCCCGCATCCCAAATCAATCCCACACCGACACAAACGTCTGCAACGTCTCGATTCAAAATGCTATGTACACGTTGCATCAATTAACGCAACATCCCCTCTCGGCATGAAACCATAAATCGTTGCACAAAGGTCTAATGTGAGACGCTTAGGCGACGAGCTTGACGACACCACCGGCAGCCTTGATCTTCTCCTCAGCCTGCTTGGAGACGAAGCGGGTCTTGACGATGAAGGGCTGGTTGATGGCACCCTTGCCGAGGAGCTTGAAGGCGTGGGCGGAGCCGTTGACGAGGTCAATGACGGGGACGGAGCCGGCGGGGGCGTCAACCTTGGCCTCAGGGAGAGCGATCAGCTTGTCGATGTTGATCGTGGGGCGGTAGTAGTGGTTGCGGAGGAGGTGGAAGTGACGCATACCAACTTTTCCGAAGTAACTTTTTGTCAGCGCATGTCTTCTGCATCGCCGTCGACGTTGAGGAGTAAAGAGGAGTTGGAGAAGTCGTGGTAGAAGATTGGGGAGGTTCGGCAAGGTCCGCCACGTGGTTTAGTGGCACCCACCATGGATGCCACATCCAACCACCCAAACCGTCCTGGACGACGTCTTCTACTCAACGATGCCTCCAAACGTCTCCAATTCGCTCCAGAACGTCGAGAACGCGCCCGGAAACGTACCCAGGGTGGTACTTGTCCAAGTTAGTGCGGTGGTGGTGCTGACCACCGGCCATACCACGACCACCGGGGCTCTTGCGGTGCTTGCCGACACGACCTTCAAGTTAGCAACAACTTCGTCGCACAGAGATCGCCAAACTAACCGTAACCGGCCGAGACGTGACCCCTGTGCTTGCGCGTCTTCGAGAAACGGGTAGGCATCTGCGGTTAGTCAATGTCGAAGAGAAGGAGAGGTGGGCGGTCGACGGTTGACAGTTCGGAACAGAGATCGTTGCACGAGCCGGCCACTTCGATCCAAACTTCTGCAGCAGCAGTGTTCTGCACTCCGATCCAACGCATCCAACGCATTCCAGCACGCTATCCCCCGATCCAGCTCTCAAGCTCTCGGTCCTCCGTCCTGCAGAAGTGTCCAAGCCTCGATGTCGAGATGTCGCTATTCCGCCAAAATTTGCGTCATAGTGTCCGCGTCCATGCCGGTCGAAAGCTCGATCATCTCTGTTCCTCCTTCGTCGCAGTCGGCGCGCGGTGTCGATGTCGTCGTCGGGGTCGCCGTCACTCACTTTGTCGGTGTGGTTTTTTGATGGATGGAAGTCAGCACACTTCTCAGTCAACTCGTAGTAGCAACGCTCCCACCGGCCACCGACGGGACCACCCAACGACTCTCCATAACGGAAGCAAAATTTCAAACGAGCCTACTCGACCACGTGGACAGTAAACCCGAAGTTTCTGTTAACGCCGATCTTAGCGGCGCGCTTTTCTGATTCAGGCACGAGCGCGTCTCTGTCCATGCACCTCCACCTCCCTCCAAGTTGACAGTTTCACACCTCGCCACTGCGTTCGCGACGCCCTACGGCCCACAGTAGCCTCGTCCTCTGGCCACTGGAACGAAGTTGCTCCGCCTAGCTTCTGGACTTTCTGAATTGACTAGTAAGGTAACCTTGGATGTGGGGCGCGTGTCTGTATGGTGCGCCGCTTCGCGTCTGAGGGCGTCCCGCGCGCAGCAGAGGGCGCTCTTGTGATCGCCGTCAACTGTCTCTGGTGTCCATCCTGTCCCTGTCGCACTCTGTGCCGGCTAGTATGACGCACAAGCACACTTCCTCAGTTCGCATCTTCTCATCACCGCACTCACCACAGCGACTCATTCTCCATTCGCCGTCGCACTGACTTCCTCATCTCTCGCTCTCCAGGTAGCATCCACCCTCCACAGGGCGACCACCGGTCAGTCGCCACTGGATATTTGCCCTCATTCAACACTGCAGCCCCGTGCAGAGCTCTACTGCTCTCTTCAAGCGGATCTTTGGCCATTGTTGCGGTGCGGGGTGATGTGAAGCAACGAAAGTAAGCATGTCGCCGCTGTATCCTTTCTATGCTCGCCGTCAGCCCTCGCCCTGCTGACCTCGCTAACGCCTCCGTCGGTTGCTCCTCGGCGCAGAGCCCCGTGTGGCCCTCCTTGTCGTCTTCTTCCAATGAGTTTCCCACTATCGGCGTCGCAATCGACTCACGTAACCCGCAAGGATGTTGCCACTGCCAAGGTCGTGAAGCGCAAGGGCCCGAAGGAAAGAAGGTCAAGGTCGCCAAGGACAAGATGCCCAGCAACAGCACCGGCAAACCGACAAGGCTGCGACTAAGACGGACGTCTCTTGTCGCCGCCCCGAAGTCAGTTCCGGCCAGTGGCACTCAGACCTGACGTCTCCGGTGCATCCGATGTCAAGGAGCCCGAACAGCAGCACTTCTGAAAGCTAATGCAAGCCCTTCTTTGCTTCTCGGCGACGAAGGGGAGACAGTGCACAGCCTTTTCGTCACTGCAAGCACATGACGACTTGACCGGTTAGCCTAGGAGCGGCCTGCACGTACTCACATCATGAGCGGAGCTACTAGGCAGGTGCGGACTGGTGCCGGCTCGGCATACTCCACCGCGGCTCCGCCATAGTGCAGGTGCTAAGGCTGCCACCTGACGCAGTGATCGGAATGTCTGTCACAGCCTCAAGGATTCTCTAACCGTAACAGAGTGACTTTCTGACTCCCCGCCCCCCCCAGCTAGGAATCCATGCCGACTAAAATCCCTGCCGACATGACAGCCGAGGAGCATAGGCCCGAGGCTTCAGCAGTTCAAGCAAAGCTCCATCGAGCTGTACGTGCTGAGGCACTTCAGTCATATTCTGCGCGAGATAGCTACCCAGGTCGCGCAGGGGCCGCTTGTGCAGTGGGATATCTGAAATCGTCGTTCAACTCAGTACATGTCCTTCGGCCTCCACGCCTGATGACGTAGTGCCTTAAGCAAGTCCGACGCCGACGTCAGTCAACGCCGAATGCTGTGCACCTGGTCTCCTGGCGCTGCGGAAATCCTACGGCACCTTCGGGTAATCTTCCGGCAATTCTTCACTCGGCCGGCGATCGCTTGGTTGGGCGGGTGGGTATTGTATCTGTGTCCGAAAATAACTGCACGTCGTTGGTCAGTACCCACTCCGCCCACTAAGCTCCCCGTCGGCGGACGACGTCCAAGCCACATCCTGCGCGGAGGAACATTGTGTCGGAACCATCGCCGAACGTGATAAGGTTAAGTTACATCCGAACGATCGCAAGGCGGTGCCGCGTCATGTGCTTAGCTCGCACGAACGTCTCCGCGCCTCAGTCACTGGCAACCCACGAGGTTTAGGCTTCGGTCGCCAGAGAAGTGCAGGCGTCGAACTTGCGTTCTGGGTTAGTGTTCAAGTGACATGCAAGTCGGCGCAACAGGCGACGCTAACCAGATCGCGGTGACAGTGTCGCAAGGTATATAACAGTAGGTCCCCTATCCCTTCTCGACATCAGCAACCACCTCTTCCACTTCCACTTCCACTTCCACTCCCAGTAACCGGACCACACACCATGCGCTTTGCCCTTCTGTCCCTCTTCGCCGCCACCGTCGCCCTTGCCGCCCCGGCCGGCGCGAACCCCCACAGCGACATTGAGAATGTCGAGATCGAGCCCTCGGAGCCGTACACATGCGAGTACGCACACCTCTCGTGGGAGGGTGGCGTACCCCCTTACACCATTGTCGTTGGCGACGGCGAGGAGACGCACCAGCGCGGCTCGATTGGCAAGGAGCTCGACCGCTTCGAGGTCCAGGACCAGTTCGCCGCATACCGTATCAAGCACGAGGGCCACCTCGAGTTCGCCATCTACGACTCGAACGGTCGCCGCACCACCTCTGGCGCCACTGCTATCCGCAGCGCCTTCACCGAGTGCATCGGCAAGGACGACGGCCTGCCGTCGCACCTCTAAGTGACGTTGAGTCACATCAACTATAGCACTAAGTCGTCAAGACCAGAAACATAATAGTAGCATACATGTAGTCATTCAATCTGCCTCTGCTGCACTCGCCAACGAGATATTGCCGGGGATGGTCGCAATCTTACATCGCTTCTCCGACAGCGGTCAGTTCTAGGCACGCAGCTGCCATCGTGAACCACGCGGGCAACCTCACTTGCCCTTCACCGATCTCGAATTGTGCAGTATCAGCCTCCGTCTGTTTCCCTGCAACACTTGCTGATCGCTTCGGCATACGGAAGACCGTTCTCCTATATCCGACCAAGCGGATCTCGTGAGGAGCGGCCCCGGTGTTGGTCGCCGAGAATTGGCCGATCCGCTCAGCCACCTCATTCAGCCCTAAAGCTCAACTCCACCGACCGCACCACGGACACATCCAGCGGGCAAATGCTGCGAGATCACGCACTGTGAATGCGGGGTCGTGGGGAGAGCAAGGAGCCCCAGCGGTGCGTGCGCTGCTCAGGTGACCGGGAGGTCATGTCTTCGAGTGGTCTGAGCGTGTGAGCAGGAGCCATAAAACCTTTTCTGCGTGTGCTGGCCTCCTGCTACTTCACCACTCGCTCGCTACCACATAATTCTCACAGTTGCAGATCCCATCTCCTACGACTCTTACGGCAGGTCTCACCATCTCAGGATCACAGACAGGAGGACCATGGCGACGCGGCTTGCCCGCTTCTCTGGCTACAATGCCAGCTCGAGCTCCCGTGTGGCCGGTTCGATGTGGCCACGCACACTTTCGGGTTTCAATGCTTTCTTGAGTGGCGGATACTCGCCAGAGCCAGCGTCGCTTAAGTCTGCACGCTGCCATATTGACTGCGATGTGCTTGTTCCGAGCGTTAGCCTTGGGTTAGGGTGAGTGAGTCCGTCGGCTCTGCTGACTCCAGCTCTTCCCCATCTACGCAAAGCTCCCACAGCACCCCGACACACTCACGCTCCTCAGCACACTCATATTTCCCAAGCCAATCATGCCTCCCGGCCCCGCACAATCCACCGCCAACTGGTCTTGTCGCTCTCGACCATCCGCCACCGCTGCCGCTAACTCCGGGTGCCGTGGTCGACCTCCGACAGGCCGTGCAGTATCTGAAAGCGCACTCCTTTGCCCGCGACCCGCGACTCCGGAAACTGCTCCGGCTGCATGGAGCAACGCACTCCATGCATGCCGCCAGCGAGACATACCACGTCGTGCTGCAGCTACCCACCAACCCGCCGCGGCTTGTGGTCGTGTCCGATCTGGAGTTGCTGAAACTGCTGCGCAAGGGAGCTGAGCGTAACAACCACGGCCTTGACCACCACAGCAACGGAGGTGGCCACCACCACGGCGCCCGCTCCGACCGCGCGATCCCGCTCGCTCCCCCATCCGAGCATCGGCAGCCCGTGCGGTGGACCGTGTAAGAGGCTGTAGCGCTGTATCCCTGCTTCCTGCTTATATCATCTGTACATAAGTAATGCTACATTTTGTTTGTTATACAACCGTTGTCCCAGAATTGCCGTGCTGCTAAGCACCGCCGCAGCCACCGTCTCGCTCATGGGTGGCAACACACTCGAGACTGCAGTTCCAGTCGCCACACCGCTGGCACCTGTAGCTCCCGATGTAGCCGCACGAGACGCAAAGATGGGCTGGTGGAGTGGCCGGCGGCGGCGCAGCGGCAGTGACGTATGGCGGCGTCGGGGTTGAGGGGAGCTCACCGAGCCAGTCGCGGAACGTCTTCTTCGTGCCGAGTGCGCGACGAACGTTCGGTGTCTGCTTCTTCTTGGCAGCTAAGACCTGGGCGGCATGAGTCTGCGCTGCCGCTGAACCGGGCGGAGGCGGCGGCGGGACGAAGCTCTGCGCGGGGATATCGGTCGGATTCGTCCGCTGGTCGTCAGCTGGAGTTTAGCCGGTGACACACCTCGAGATCCTCGAGCCTCCGCTGGACCCGTCGCTGCTGGTAGTCTGTCGTGATGGCCATGGCCGTTGACGAGTGGAGGTGACGAAACAGTCAACAGAGCAACAGGGGATTTCGGTGAGATCTCGCTGACACGGGCCCAGATTCGAGGCACGGTATCTCGGTGCAGACCACGTGGCGATATGACGATATGACTAGCCCGCAGTACCTATGACGATACCGAGGTTTCGAACACTCTCGATCTCTCGCCGATCCAAGACCGACCCTATCTCCGGCTGCGACGGTGACGACCTTGGGAACCGGGAAAAGACCACGCACACGACAAAACCCGGTCTTCCCATTTTCCCTATCGACTCTCTTCTCCCTCAGTTGAACGAACAGAAAGGACCAGCAACCATGCCGATCCACACAATTGCGGAACATCTCTCCGGAGTCGATTCCAAGAAGCTCACAACGGCCGTCGCCGTCGCCATCGGCGCCTTCGCGGTCAAGGTCTACTCCGGCGGCAAGAAGAGTGTCTGGGAGCGCGAATGGGGCGGCAAGCTCATCATCATTGCTGTGAGTTCGATGTATCTTTCAGAACTGACCTGCAGGCGCCGGCCGAGCCGACAACGTTCGCCCTCATGCACAAGCTACTGCACCTTCCCTCGCCGCCGCAGATCCTTTACCTTCCTCCGATCGCCAGCCCGCTCCCGCAGTCGCTCTTGACGATGCTGCACGCCATGAAGCTCGCGGCGTCCGGCAACCCGCTTGCGCAACTCAACTGCGAGCCTCTTCCCCCGACGCCAGAGGCGGTCCGCGACTTTGTGAAGAAGTGGACCTCCACCCCGGCGGGCACTACGGGAGAGGGTGGTCGTCGTGTCGACGCCATCGTCCTGGGCGGTAACTGGGAGTGCGGTATCTATGACCAGTGGTCTGCGTGGGACCCCAGCACTCACCCCGGTGTCTCCTGGACGCCCCAGCAGATGCACTTCCACCTCATCACGTCGCTGCTCCCGCATCTCATGAAGGCGCCCGCCGAACGCAACATTCGTATCATCGAGCTTGTCTCCCCCGGCTGGTCTTCGGCCCTCCCCGGCGTTGAGGCGACGATGAAGGGCAAGCGTGCCGAACCGGACGAGGGTGTGGTCGCTGACGCTGGCAAGCGTGCCATCGTCTCTCTCCTCGCCCAGGAGCGCCTCGCTCTCGTGCTCAACACTCTGGCGTCGGCTGCGTACTCAAAGCGCGAAGTCGTGCCCGACCCGAATGCGCCCGCCAAGAAGCGTGACACGAGCGTGCAGAGCAACATTCTCGCCCTGTCGGTCATCATGCCCTGGGCGCGTGACGAAGTCGTGCACCCGATCTGGGGCGAGGACAGTCTTTTCAAGTTCATCCTGTAAGCTTGCAAGTGTGTCTCCTAAGCTGACACCAGATGGTTCGCTCTGTACCCCCTCGTGCTTCTGTTTACGCCCTCGCCCGCGCAGTCTGTGCAGCCCATTCTGTTCGCGCTGAACGCGCCGGTCGCGTACATCAACGACGCCTCCGACGAGTTCACCGGCAACACGGACAAGTCTGCGTCTGACAGCCTGGGCAACGAGGAGGTGGGCGGCTCGCAGCGCTCGAAGGATCTCTCGAAGAAGGACACGCCCCTTCCCGAGTCGCAGCGCAGTATCCGTCAGGGATCTGTGATCCGCGACTGCCAGACGATCGAGCTGCCGCCTGTTCTGCGTGACGAGAAGCTCTCGCGTGCAACCTACGACCGTATCGAAGAGGAAGTCACGAAGGGCGTGACTGAGACCGAGGCAAAGGAGGGCAACCGTGGCCAGGCGAGCAAGGCCAAGGGCGCTAAGGGCGCTGCGGCTCAGAAGACGACCAGCACTCCCCTCAAGACCGGTGCTGCGCCCCCGAAGCGCAAGGAGGAGGACGTCACCTTCGATGTCGCGGGCGGTGTGCCAGGCCAGCAGCCCAGCCAGGTTGAGAAGGCAGCCGTCGACGGTCTGCAGGCCGAGGCGAAGGAGCGGGAGTTTGGCGACAAGATCGACGTCGCTGCTTCGCGCGAGGACCAGCATGTCGCTCAGCGCGAGGCGTCGGCCAAGGAGAAGTCCGACGAGATCGCTGAGGATACCACCAGCACTGCCGACAAGATCCGCGCGAAGGCCGACGAGGCTAAGCAGGCGGCTGACAAGAAGGTCGACGAGGCCAAGCAGAAGGTCGACGAGGCCAAGCAGAAGGCCGACAAGAGCGAGGGGTCCGTTAAGAATGAGAATTCCGTCAAGAGCGACGCAGCCGACAAGAAGGCCAAGGCCGCCAGTGACGAGAAGAATCTCGAGGAGAAGGTTGAGGAGAAGGCCAAGAAGCTCGACATTCCCCCTCCCGAGACGAAGGAGCAAACCAAGGAGCGGGTCGAGAAAATCAAGGAGAGCGAGCCGAAGAAGGGCGAGACCTTCGCCGACGCCATTAAGGAGGGTACCCCCGAGGAACAACACAAACAGCAGCAGCAGCCGGCCCGGCAGGGCAAGACGACCCAGCACACTGGCACTCACGACGCGCATGTGCACAAGGGCGAGTCTTTCGCGGATGCTATCAAGGAGCACACTGGCGCTGCTCACCCCGCTCAACAAGCTCCGGCCAAGTCTGGCACTCAGCACACCGGCACCCATGATGCCCACGTGCACAAGGGTGAGAGCTTTGCCGATGCTATCAAGGAGCACGCTGGCCAGCACCAGAACGCTTCGGCTCAGCACGCTCCGGCCCAGCACCAGCAGGCTCAGCACGCCCAGCAGCACCCCGCTCAGCCTAAGGCTGCCCCCGACCACGACTCTCACGTCCACAAGGGCGAGTCGTTTGCTGACGCCATGAAGCACAATGCCCAGCACGCTGGAGCCCAGCACAACGGCGCTCAGCACACCCAGCAGACCCACACTCAGCCTCAGCATCAGTCGGAGCCGCCCGTTGTTGACCCCCCTGTCCAGACTCAAGTCCAGCAGGGGCAGGGCAAGGTGCACGCCGGGGAGAGCTTCGCGGCGGCGCTCAAGGAGCACACCAAATAATCTAGTCATAATCCGTAGAATCTGAAGTAATGCTAGAGTCGATGTATGATAGTCGAATACAGGTGCATACACTGGGCATCTATCGCGCCATAACTGCTCGCTCACGCTCTACTCCTCCTCACTCTCCACGTCCATGTCGTCAGCCTCGCCCTCGGCGTCGTCGTCCGTCTCCTCTGCCTCCGGCTCCTCCTCCTCATCCTCGTCAGATGAGTACGTCTTGTGTTTCCTCCTAGGCTTGTTCTTCTTCGCCTTTTTGCGCGCACGCTCACGCTCCTCGATGAGGCGCTCCGCAATCTCCATCTCGTCCAGGTCCTCCTCGCGGTCGCGGCGTTTCTTCTTGCGCCTGCGGTCCGAGTCGCTCTCGTCGTCCGTGTCCGCGACAACGAAGCCATCGTCCTCGTCGTAACTCGCCTCGCGGCGGCGGCGCTCTGGCGAGCCGAAGCCCGAGTCCTCGCTGTCGGCGCGTTTGAGGCGGGATCGGCCGCCGGGGCCGCCGTACTTGTTCGCTCCAGGACGCGCGGGGCGCTTCGTAGCGACAGGGCGCTGGGGAGCCGCACGCGCCAGCAGCTCGGCGACCTTGGAGCTGTCCCCGATGTCGTCGAGAATCTTCATACGCGAGTGCTTCGTGTGCTGCTGGCCCACGTGGTTCACCAGCTCGCGGTGCGTCTTGCTGTCCATGCTGGTCGGGACGAGGTTGACCTGGCCCGCGATGGCGGTCTCCGCGACTAAGACCTGCTCGTGGTGACTTGTGTAGCAGAGGAAGGACGTCTCGGCGTTACCTGCCTCTGCGGCGGCGGGCGGCGCTGCGTCCTGGGGACGAGCGAGGGTGGATCCGTAGCTCGGCGCAAGGTCGAAGAGGTCGTTGCCGAGTTGGAGCGAGACGCTCCCGTCGCTCCAGCGGAGCATGCGGGCGTTGCTCCGCCTCTCCGGTCCGTGGGGGCCGTTGACCCACTTCCATCGAATCGTGTTGCGAACGCCGATCATCTTGCTCTTCGCCTCGACGGGCTTCAGGTCACCGTCGTCCTCGCACGAGGCACGATACAGCTCCGGGTCGTACGGCTGGGACTCCAGGTTTACGTACGCGGGCAGCTTCATGTGCCAAACCTTTCCGTCTGTCGGCTTCAGGCGCGGCCACTGCGGAAGCGGCACGTTCGCCCACACCTCCTGCATCTCCTCGACGTCTTCGTCCTCTTCCGGGTACTCGAGCGGATTCTCGGATCCCGCGCGCGAGGATCGCGCACTCGCGTGCGTGTGTCCGTCAGAGTCATCGCCGAACTGGAGTTAGTTGGAACGCAGCGCAGCCAACTCACAATGTCGCCGCCGCCCTCCTCAGCGGGCTCGTCCTCGTCGTCAGGGTCCGGATGCCGCGTCGCGGGGGCGGGTGACGGCGCCTGAGCCGGCGGCGACGACTCGCCCCACAGGTCGTTCTCGTTGTCGGATGACATCGTGCCGATGCCCTTTGTTGTCGAACTTTCGATCGATGGTGATGGTAACGTTGGTTAGTGGTCGCGTAGGGTCAGAGTCATTATAGGCTCTTTACGTAATAATAGTGTTACGTAAGTGCCTATTTCACCATTGTCTGCACTTTTGTTGTCTCTAGCGTGCAGCGATGATGCATGGAGAGGGCGACATAATGCAGAGCGGTGCGGCGCGCAAACAATACTAGGCGACGCTACAGAAGAGGTGCATCCAGCATGCTGGAAGCCGTGCTGAGGCTCCATCTATCTATCACTCTGCACCATCACCCGGTCTGACCTCCACTCGCTTTAATGCTCCACGGTTGGGTCTGACTGGACCGGCAGCGACGGCGCCGAGAAGATATCAAGCACGAGAATACAAGCTTGCTAGGGCTTGGCCTTGTAGTCCCATGAAGCGGCTGCCTCTCCATCGCTTCGCAGACGATTATCACGACTGCAGTATATGCGAAGTCAAGTCCTCCGAGGCCGCCTACATACACGATCAGTCCGGCCGAAAATTCAGCCAATGCCGGCGCCCCTACAGTGACGAAACAATCCTCAACGTCAAGTGTGCATGTCGCCGCGCTGTCAGTATCGGCACTCCCAATGCAGCGGAGGTGTCGGCGTCGTCGATGGCATGCACGGTGTATAGTGCAATGTCGAAGTATGGTTGCATCACTGTAGAGGGGCGGTGCCACTAACACGGAAACGGTGCGACGTCGCCTAATTCTCCATAATCCCGATGCCTGGGTGGATTTGCTCCCGCGGACCCTTCCGTGACTCTCCGTTCCGCGACAAGGACAGCGACAAGAGCCAGCTGCTCACCCTCCTCACCACCCCTCCTCCACTCCTCACCACTCAAAATGGCCTCCCGTCTCGCCCTCAGCACCCTCCGGGGCGCTCGCGTTGCCCCCCGCGCCGTCCTCCAGTGCGTACCAATTCGGCCCGAACGACGACGACAACTCCGGCTTCAGTTCGCGTTCAGGACCCGCATACATTTTGATTTTGAGGCGTTTTGCTGACGTTAACCAGGGCTCGCAACTACGCTTCGCGTGAGTAACCCGACCGGCTCGAATGATTCGCCACGCGCAGAGATGGGAAGAAGAGACTGGAAATGAGAGAGAGAGAGAGAAGAGAGAGGTGGAAGACTGGGGTGGGAAGGTGTGATCGAATCTGGTTGGACGTTGAAGGGAAGAACACGAAAGCTGGGAAAGGGAAGCGAAACGGTCGATTCAGTGCACGCCAAACTCATCGACATCGATATCGAGCACAACAGATGCTGCGATCGTGGTTTGGAAGCGTTCCGAGGCCGTCAACAAGCCGAAATGCAGATCGATGTCGATGTGTTGGCGATCCGTGCCTGAATTCGGCTAGGTGGTGGTGTCGAAAAGCGGAGTAATTGGGGAACCAGTCGGCGTCGAGGATGGAAGCGCAATCGACCACACATCAACAATCGTCGGAATCGCGTCGCTGACAATGCAGAGCCCTCGCCTGACGAGAAGGCCTCGGAGATCATCAACAAGGTCCCCTCGTCCTCGCTCTGGTCCAAGACCGGCGGTATCCTCCTTGGTACTGGTCTGACCGCCGCCGCCGTCTCCAACGAGCTCTACGTGGGTGTCGAGGTGTAGGGTGTGTTCAAGGGCATCTGTCGGACGGGAAGCCGTACGAATGCGTCCATCGGCGATGCCCGTGTCACATCCGAACCGAGCTTCGACTGCGACAGCAAGCTAACCCCAGGTCGCCAACGAGGAGACTGTCCTGTTCGTCGGTTTCCTTGTCATCCTTACGGCTATTTCCAAGTCGATTGTCGCGCCCTACAACTCGTGGGCGGAGGGCCACATCGGCCGCATCCGCGACATCCTCTACAAGGCCAAGGACGGCCACGCCTCGTCGATCAAGACCCGTCTTGACTCGCTCGAGTCGCTCAAGGACGTCGTTCCCCTCACCGAGCAGCTCTACAACGTCTCCAAGGAGACCAACAAGATTGAGCACGAGAACTTCCTCCTCCAGCAGGAGTCCGCCATCAAGGCCGAGGTCAAGTCCGTCCTCGACTCGTGGGTCCGCTACGAGCAGCAGCAGCGTGAGGCCGAGCAGCAGGCTCTCTACAAGACCGTCACCGCCAACGTTGCCTCTGAGATCGCCAAGCCCGCTACCCAGAAGGCTCTCCTCGAGGAGGCCCTCACCAAGATCGAGTCGCTCTCCAAGGCCAAGGAGATCTAAGCAGACGACATCAAAAACTATCATAAGCGGGGAACTTTTTCCTGTCCTGCCCATGGGACCGGGAGGGTTCACGGCTAACGCCTGGCCGTTGCGTGCAGCGACCGGGCATTAGCGGCGAAGCAGTAGAAGCGGCCTCGCCGCAAGAATGCAAAAGCATAAAGAAATCATAGACTACTGACATTCGCTTCGGAACTACCAAGCGTCAGGCTACTTCATGCCCTTCGGCATGCGCGCGCCCTTGGGAGGCGCAACGCGTTTGCGGAAGTCGTCGGCGATCTCCTGCATGGTGACCCACTCGACGCCGTCGTGGGTGTTGACCCATTTGATGAAGCGCTCGAGCATGAGGGTCACATGGGGGCGGCCACTGACATCCGGGTGGACAGTGATGGGCATGATGAAGCCGGTGTCGCGCTCGTTCTCATACAGGTACGTGAAGTGGTCCTTCCACTTCTGCTCAATGGTGCGTACGTCGACGAAGCCGTGCGAGTTGTTCGCAGTCTTCATGAACATCATGGGCGGCAGGTCGTCCAGCTCCCAGTTGACGGGAATCTCAACCATGCCCGTCGTCTCGCCGCGCTTGACGGGTTCCATCCAGTGTGAGGCGGGCTTGTCGTAGTCGATCTTGACCCAAGTGTCGCCCGTGCGGAGGTAGTACGGCTGCGAATCGTGGTGCATAAACGAATGGTCGTACTCGATGCCTTTGTCCAGGAGGAGTTCCGCGCCCTTGACGGAGACCTCCCACCAAGGCGCAACGGAGCCCTTGGGCGGATGGCCGAGGAAGTCGGTCATTTGCTTGAAGGTCTTGTCGAGAATGTCCTTCTGCTGCTGCACGGAGAGCGAGGTGGGGTTCTCGTGCGAGTACCCGTGCAGACCGATCTCGTGGCCCGCGTCGCGTACCTGCGCCATTTGATCCGGGAACGTGTCGAGCGAGTGGCCGGGAATGTACCACGTCGTCTTCATGTTGAGCTTCTTGAACAGCTTGAGCAGGCGCGGCACGCCGACCTCGCCCGCGAACAGGCCGCGCGATACGTCGGACGCACTGTCTTCGCCGCCGTAGCTGCCGAGCCAGCCCGCGACCGCATCGACATCCACGCCGAAGCTGCCGTCAGCAAGATCGCTTCCCAGCCAGTTGTTTGTCGTCACTTACGAGCACATGATTCTGCCTGGCATTGTTGCGTCGTTCTCCTAACTGTCTTGTTCGGCAAGTGTCTTGAGTGTGAGGTGTTGTCTTGGTGTGAGAGCCCGTTGCTAGGCCAGACCCAGAAGCAGCGCTCTTTATAGCTTATCGCCCTCCCAACCCCCACACCTCGGTGTCTTGTTCTCCTCCCACCGCAGCACACACGCCAGATCCCCGCAAATTCCAAAGGCTGCCAGATCGCTGCTGGTATGCCTCGTAACGAGCCAGTACCTGCCCACATGCGCACGCATGCACGCTCGCATGCATCGATACGTCCGGTGAGCCTTGGTGAGGCCGGTCTGGGCGTGAGAACCGGCCTATTCTGGGTCTGCTGACCTCGGAGGCGTGTGGGAGGCATAAGCCAAGGGCGGCGTACCGTGTGCCAATGCTGCTGTATGCCGTATGTGCCGAACAGGAACGGAGTGGGCAGCCACTCCAGCTAGCTCGGTCAGGTGATATCTTATCAGCCTGAGAGTGTTGCCAAGTTCCGCCTCTTCCGGTGGTACCGCGGTCCGGGTGTCTGCATCAACTTAGGTAGACGTAAGATGCTGCGTGTGTTCAAGAAAGTTTCATGTTTGGACTACATGCCTGCTGACTATGTACGGTGTGATTTTAACGACTTTTAGCTACTCTTACTGCCCATCTTGCCCTTCCTCCTCCCGTCGCTCTTCTTGTTTTCCTTCTTCTTCTCGTGCTCGTGGTTGCGGTGCTTGTTACCCTGCTTGCTGCCCTGCTTGCCCTGCTTGCCTCCGCTAGCCTCCGTCTTCCGCCCACCCCCGGCGCGCGAGTGCTTCACGAGGTATCCATTGACGGCGTGGCTGAGCAGACGGTCGAGGGGCCAGGTCTCATCCCCAAACGTGTCGATGCAGTACCCCAGGCGCGCGCTGTCTGTGTGCGGCTCGACCTCGCGCTTGCACTCGGTGATGCCGACAATGTCGGGGTGCGCGCGCACCGCATCGAACCAGTCCGCGTACCGGAACAGCATGACGTTGGCGGCGGGGTGCGCCTTCTTGAACTTGTTCAGGGCGTCGCCGAGCTCGGCGTTCCAGTGTTCGCGGGCACGGCCGTCGTCGCCCGCCTCACGCAGGCCGACGAAGAGGAACGACCGCGCACCGGCAGTCCACAGCTGCTCGGCGCGCCTCATGAGATCGTTCACCTGCGCAGTGACAGCGGGCGCCTTGGCGGCGGACCCGTCGAGTGGTTTCTGCTGTCAGCTGACATTTCAGGCGTCGCAGCGGATGCACGGAGTGAACTCACGACGGCCTCCTCGCCGCTTCCGATAACGAAGAGCGTGTCGTCCGAATTGAAGCTCGAGCCCTGCACCGCGCTCATGGACTGGAAGGCCTTGATCTGCGCCTCGATGTCGCCCGCCGTGCTGCCAATAGTGGCGAGGTTGTGGTACAGCGCGTCATCGTCCATAAACGATCTACCGTTAGCGTCAATACACCCTGCAGCCTCCCTGCAGCTCACTTGTAAAGGTAGTCGGTCCAGCGCAGGCCCTTGTGCTCGTTCAGTCCGTTGGGGTGGCCGTGCGCGTTGCCGGCTGCGCTGGAGACGGTCTCGTCGCCGCTGTTCGTCAGCTCACGGTCGCCAGAGTTCACTCACAAGACAACCAGGCGCTTGGCGTGGGGCCAGTCAAACGGCCGCTCCTTGTTCCAGAAGCTCTCGTCGACACGGAGTTCCTTGACGGGCACGTGCTTCCACGCATTGAGGCGTTCCGAGTCGCCGATGGGCGTCTGGCCCTTGTCACCGCCATGGTCTTTGGGATAGTGAACGCGCGTGGTGCGGCGGTGCAGCGGGTCCTTGACGAAGATGGCGAGACCGAGGGCCAGGAATCCCAGCACAGTCAGCCAGGACATCATGGGGGTGTTGCCCGACTTGCCGTGGCTGCTAGTGTGGTTGGAGCTGGTCGTGTGCGTCGTGTTCGTGCCACCTGTACGCTTGATAGAGGACGAGCGGGCGGGCACAGAGACAGGGTTGCCCTGCTGTGCCTGCCGGGACTGGTGGGTGGCCGTCTCGTGCGGCCGGAAGAAGGGCTGCTGGTTCACATGAGCTTGTTCCGCACGCAAAGCCTGCTCCTTCGACTGTTGCTGCGTCTGCTGCTGCGATTGGGGCTGGGATGGCTGAGACGGCAGAGGCTTCTGCAGCTGCTGCTGCGTCGGCTGTGTCTGCTTCACGGGGCGCACAGTCGGCTGGGGCACCTTCTGCGACGAACGATTCTGGGCCGAGGAGGACTGTTCCGACTGTCCGCCATGCAGAGCCTGCGTTCCCAGGGATTGCTGCTGCGCGTTCTGTGCAGGTTGCTGGCTGTAACGGTTGGAGTTCGTAGCAGTCCCTGCGGCCGGGGACTGTGCCTGCGCAGCCTGCTGCAGCTCACGCTGCTGCTGCTGCATCCGGGCTTGGTGCTGCTGATACTGCTGCTGCGACTGCTGAAGGTGAGCCTGGGAAATCGGCTCAGGCTGCTGCTGAGACGGCTGCTGATGGTACTGGTGCTGCTGAGTCTGCTGCGCCTGCCCCTGCTGGTGCTGCTGGTTTGAGGACATGACTGCTTCCTTTCCGTCTGGCGGCTGGCGGCGGCTCGTGCGATCGTGCGTCGAGATGCGGGTCGGGCTCGCTGTTGATGGGGGGTGGATGCGCAGGTGGCAGTTGGAGAAGAGGAAGAAGAGGATTGGGGCTCGCAGTAGGCTTCGAGGATGGAGCTCAGAGTGCGGAGCGAGCGTCGTCAGGCTGATGACGGAAAAATGGGTGGGATCGGCGCTACGTCATTTCCGTGCGCTCGAAGAGGGTTTGTCCCTATCTCGGCAATCACCCGACAGGCGCTTGGACCTGGCACTAACGCTTCAATCGTCCACCGTCAGCAGTGATATCGACACCATGCAAGGCCGTGTTCTATTGTTACATCGGAAGGCTCAAACCGTAGGTCCCGGATAGCAGTGAGAACGCATGACAGTGCCTGTTGTCGGACGTGGCTTGCATCCGCATCGTTTGAGGACCCCGAGCCTCCACGCCTGCACCGGCCGTCAGTGCTCCAGCGTCATCTCGACCTAACAACTATGGAAGTACATTGGGACTCAGCTGCAGGCCCTGCAGCTGTAAGAGCTATTTGCAGTCGCAGCAGCAGTATCAGCAGCACCAAGCCCGGCAGCTGTGAGAGCTTCGCTTCTCAAGCTCAGCTAGTTCGTAGGTCACAGTGATTCAGGTGTCATACCGACGTGTCCATAGTCTCAGGGCCACGATCTCCCAGGCGCAGCCCGGCGAGGTGGTCAGCAACTGCGTAGGAGAGTAGGACATCGTTTCTGAAGAGTCTACAGTCCACAAGCGGCTTTCCAGGCCGAAGGAGTCGACCTATTCCTACCAACTTGAGTCCTTTCTCTCGGTCGGTGACTCGTGGGGGTCGCCAGTACAGTGGGCCCAGCAGGGACTTGAGGTTGAGGCAGGGATACGAGTCCCAGTTCGGTTGCAGGCAGTCAGAAGAGTCCCGGAACCACTCCATGCATTTGCGGAGCAGAAGGCGCAGCGTTGGAAGAGGAAGCATTCGAAGCGAAGGGCTGGGTACGTGCAGGTCATCGCCTAGACGGGATGGCCGAAGCAAATCCAGCTTAGCTGCGGCGTGGCCACACGCGACTCCAATCAAATCGTCGACGAAGCTGCGCCACTCCTCGAGCTCATGAAGGAAAGGCCAGGGGTCAGCGATCTCCTGCATACGCAGAAACGCGTTCCTTGACGGTCAGCGCACAAGATCGACCATAGTAGTCACTCAGAGACGGAAGGAATGGACTCACAGCTGAATAACCTTATCGAGAACGGCGAACGCGAAGATGCGCGCGTCGATTTCGTCTCGACCAGCGCCAGGCCGTGCCGCATCAAAAAAGCGTGACGAGCGTAATGTCGCCTTTGCCAGCAAGACATCGGTGACATCGGCAGTCCGAAATCGCGGCTTGTCGTGCCGTGCGTAAACTTAAGAGTAGTCTGAGCGCGGGAAGGTGAGTACCTCGTCTGAGAAGGGGATATCCGATATCGCGAGTCTCACGGCATGCACGTCGCTCGTTGGTCGTTGGCCGTCGCCGGCTTTGAGGATTTGTTGTTGGGCTGTGGAAGTAGACGAAAAAAAGGAAGGGCAGTTCATTGTGGAGAGCGTCCAGTGTGATGTTGACAAGGTTGACAAGGGTTGACATGTGTTGGTGGCGGCGGCACTATGCACAACTGCGTGTCCGTTGGCCTGGGATCTTGTGCAATCTCTGAGTTACATCTGCTGCGCTTGCGATGTGCGTTCCACCAACTGCGATCTCTGCTAATTCTGAAACGGTTCACTACGGGGCGCTACAACGCCTCTTATCGTACAGCTTGAACGCACCAGTCACCTAATACCAACCCGCTGGCCACAGCTTGTGCAGGTGTATCTTGCTCACTTCTCTTCCACCTCTCAATCGTACACTCTACAGCTCCTCAGCCCCCCAAACTCTCCCAATCAACACCTCACAAACGGTCGCCATGGTGGCTACCGGCTCTGTTGCAAGCCAGCACGAAGAACATCCATTCGTCGGAAAGCTTCCAAGTCTCCCTTCGCTTGTGTCTCCCCACGAAACACTCGCCCAACGCTACCAGGTTCGCCCTTTCTTCGTCGTCAAACCATGGACGCCTGACGCCGATGTCGTGATTAAGTACGTCAACGAGTTTCTGGAAACGAAGCCATGGAGCCACGATGAGCATCCCATCCCATCCCTCGGAACCCCAATCCGTACGGGCCCCTCCAGGACGCCGACCAGATGACTGCCCATTGGCACGCACATCACCAGCAATTCGTCGAGTCGCTGTTGCCTTCGAGAAAGGAGTTCGGGCTTCACGTTCCCATCGAAGGGGAGGACACTTCTCTCGAATGCGCCATTATCGATACGCCCTCGGGTGCCGCTTCCAAGTCAAGCGAAATCCGCTCATCGCTGGGGGCTCACTCGGACGCCGCATTCAGCGACGACATGTTTGACGCGCTCGACGAGTTCTACATTGATGGAGGAGAGGCGTGGGTGTTCCAGAACCCCGAGGGCGTAACCACGGAGCAGCCTTTTTCCCTCTTCATCAGGCGCTGGCCGGCACGGATGCTGGCCGACTGGAAGCGGTGGATTGCACTCCTCTACCACGGCGTTCATCACGTCGTCGATTCGGCAGTCATGTTCGCCGTCCTCGAGCACGCGTACCAGTCCCGCACCAACGGCAACCGCTACCTCGCCGCAGGATGGGACGACGCCGAGCAAGCGGTCCGCTACTCCCATTCGGAAGGTCGCCGTCGCGACGGCACCCTTGTTCCCACCACCGGCCCCACATCGCCCCTCGTCACCAAGTTCTTGGCTCATGCCTTCGTCAATCCCTCGAAGAACCGCTCACCAGACGACGGGATGGACATGCACGTGCTGAACTTCGATGCCTGGAACGCTGGGCGCGACACAGACCAGTAGACCACAGCAGCATACGGCGTGTAGTCAAAAGTATGTTGTACATGTACCTGCATCCTGTCTACAAGGCGAGCGTCCCATGAGACATGGCTCAAGCACGATAGTCATTAACCCAATGCAAGCAGCGCATAGCACGACCTCCTCTTGAGACCCAGCCTGTACCACAGCGTGCTCCAGTGGCATCTCCGTCACGAAACCGAGAAGTGGGTGCGCAAGTCCCAAGCCAGACAGAGCCATACCACCAGGCAAGCACGGCTCAGCGAGTCCAGCAACCCTCACAGAGCGCACGTTGGGAAACAGCATGCGTTCCCGCTGCTCACTAGGCGTCTCTCCTCGCCAGGCCAAAACACAGATAGCACCGAAACACTCGAAATCGGGATACTCCTCCACGACCAGTTCCGTGCAGTGGGCGAGGAGGGAGAGTTTCCGCCTTCTACGGGCATAGCTGGACCACTGTGTGTTGAGTTCCCCTGACTCTTCGTGCCCCTCCCTCTCGGATGTGAGATTGAGTGTGGGGGCATCACACACCAGTGGAAAGATTTGGGGGCCGGACAGAGGGACAAGATCCCAGCCCACTTTTCCTCGAGAACGGAGCGTGATTCTCGCCATGAGGCTGGGGAAGTTGGCCCGAGTTATGCAGAGCGTGGCGTAGAGATGTGGAGCGGCGAGCGCGTAGCTGGCTGAACTGCAGCGGAGGACAGTTGCTAGTGTCGCCTTGGGGAGATGGGCGCACACGAGCGAGACGAGTTCGGGGGGTAAGAGCATGGTGGTGAACTCATATCATGCCACTGAACATCTTGCTCCTCTTCAATGCCCTCGATCGTCGAGCGATGGGCGAGTAGAAGCGGCAAAGTATCTGAGGGTAAAACATGATGGTTCTGAGCAGAAACGAGTTGATCGGCTCGATCGGTCAGTCAACTGGTGAGTCGGAGTCTGTGCGGGCGGGTGAACATGTGGACCACGGTTCCTCTTCACGGTTTCACTGATCGTGAGAAGAGTTGATGGTGAGTACAATGTCGAGCGTGCATCTTCGCTCGACGTGCGCTCAACGCCCGGAGCCAAACAAATGCGCACGCCTACCCCCGATCGCCGCACAGCTTTCCTCCCCGGTTATTGGCCGAGAATTCGACCTCCACTTCGGAAGCCCGGGTTGGGTTGGGTGCCCCACGGCGTCAGCGGCAGAGGGCGGTATCAGATGGGGAATGGGGAAAGGTCACTCACCCGCTGGCGTCTCGAGCTCTCACACTGCACAGCTGGTACTAACATTCAAAGCCTAAGCCATCCCTCCTCAGCCATCAGCCCACCATGTCTTTCCTCGCCCCCCGCGCTTTCCGCTCGTAAGTCCTGACTTGCATCAACAACTGACAACTCCCAGCATCCTCCGCACCCCCACCTTCAGGATGTGTGAGTAACCCCCAGCTCGCATTCAAAGCTGAAGCTGACAACCCCAGCCTACTCCTCCGCCCCCATCGCCAAGGGCGCCAAGTTGCCCTCCGTCCCCGTCCGCATCAAGGACATGGGCACTGAGATCGACCTCTCGACCCAGCCGGGCAAGAACATCATCATCACGGTTCCGGGCGCGTGAGTAACTGGCAGCCAGCGCTGTCGCGCAGGCTGCTTGCAGATTGCGGGCAGGCAGACGTTCCCACTGTTGTCTGAGGCGGGTATTGCGGCTAGCTCGCTGTTAGTAACAGCTGTCAGACCAGCTGTCGCATCCAGCGCTGGCTCGATGCTCGCGCGTAGTGCATGCTCGGCTCGCTATCGTTCGCCTTGCTCCCCGCAGGGACAAGCTCGCTGACGCTCGCGCAGTTTCACCCCCACCTGCCACTCGCAGGTGCCCGGCTACATTGCGCTCGCGGACAAGTTCAAGCAGAAGGGCGTCGACGGCATCTACGTCGTGAGCGTGAACGACCAGTTTGTCATGAACGCGTGGAAGAAGGACCTCGGCGGTGAGGGCGTTGAGTTTAGTGAGTCTCGTGGCCCGTAGGCTGACGGCCGGAGGGCCACCGGCTGGAGGGCCGAAGTATGCTTTGCCTCGCCATAGCTTTCGATCTTCATGGGGCCCTGGAGGGCCCCCCGAGGTTTTGAGCTTTCGACCTGGCGAGGCAGAAACAATCCGGCTCCATGCCGCTATCGCGACATTTCGCTGACGCGCAGCCTCCGACTCGCAGGCCAAGCTCGCCGATGCCCTCGGTCTCGGCTGGGACGTGCCCCCTCTCGGCGGCACGCGCTTCCAGCGCGCCGTCATCGTCGTCCAGGACGGCAAGGTCACGGACATCAAGGTCGAGCCCGAGTCGGGCAAGTGTGAGTCACCCCCGCGTGCCCGCAACGGCCGCGAGCAGTCTTGTTCCCCACGTCGCCCCTTAGTGTCCCTTCTAAATGACTCTGGAAGGGGTGGAGGGAGGGACAGAGGGGCAGGGGACAGCTTAGGTATGCTTCGAACTTAGCTGACAGACAGCCACGATCACCCAGGCCGAGGAGCTGCTCAAGGAGCTCTAAAGGGCGATTCAAAACGCGATCTCGCGAAAAAAGCAATGGTAGTCAAACATCGGAATGCAGGGATGAGAAGAATGGGGCGACTGGACGCATGGACAACTGGACGACTTCAGACTTTGCATGCTAAGCTACAACTGACCTATCTCAACCATGACTGGGCTGCGACACCGCCTCGACCGTTAGTCTGGGTAGAAGTCTTGGCCATCTGTCAGGCCCCCCCTACTCCGTCTAAGACAGCACAGAGCCGCCGGTACGCTGTTCAGGCAGAGCTCCACGTCTCAGCCTCAGCCTCCGGCCTCCGGCCTCGGCATCGCCGTTCGCCTAGTTCTCAACAGCACTAACCATAAGCGGCATCTGCGGGCCGGCCTTATCCTCCCCAACAACGACACAGCGCTGAATAACGAGCCAAGTCTTCTTGAGTTGCGGCTTGCTCGGGGGAATCTCAAACCGGAAGCTCCGGATCAGGACGAAGAGCACAATCTTCATCTCGATCACAGTCAGGCGGTGGCCGATACAGTTCCGCGGCCCGGCCAGGAAGGTCATGAGGTTTCCCCACACGCCTGGGGTTTGCGTGCTGGGGATGCCGTCGCGCGCGAAGCGGTCGGGGTTGAACTGTCGCGCATCGGCGCCCCAGATCTCCGGGGAGGTGTTGATGTATGCGATCGGGGTGGAGACTTCGGAGCCCTTGGGGACGTGGAGTTCCGAGATTGTCTGGGATGTTAGCTCCGGCTCTACTCGTGTTTCTCAGCTGCACTGGCTATGCCCACTGTGCTAGCTGTGGCTCGCTGTGCTGTCGTGCCGTCGCACACGCTCACTTACCTCTCCATTCGCCAGCGTGATCGGCTTGGACAGGGGGAGGACTGCGTTTGCCGTAGCCACGCGCGAGGACATGGGCACCGGGCTGTCGAGGCGGAGCGACTCGTGCACGACCGCGTCGAGGTAGGGGAGGGCGTTCAGTTCGTCCCAGCTCGGCTCGCGCGCGTCGACCTCCAGCAGCTCTCTGCGGAGTTTCTCCTGCACCTCCTGGTTCGATGCGAGGTGGTAGAGCGTCCACATGAGCCCGGTGCCGGTCGTCTCGTGTCCGGCGAACAGAATCGTGCTGCACTGATCCGCGACCTCGGCATCGCTGAGGCGCTGGTCGTCGCGCAGGTCCGGGGCCATGTTCGCCTTGATCAGCAGGGAGAGGCAGTCCTTGCCGAGATCCTCCGAGTTCTTCTCAATGACGCCATTGTTGGACGCGAGCAGCTGCGCCTTCTTCTCCGCCACGATCGCCATGCCGATCTCCTGGCTCTTGGCCCTTACAGCGTGGGAGATGCGTTGGCGTTCCGTCGGGATCCAGCCCGCTACGCGCCCCAGGGCAAACTGCACAATGCTCATGAGCGTTATGTTGAACACGGTGGCCAGGGTCTGGTTGTACGCCTCGCGGAGCTCGTTGGGCTCGTCGCCCAATGCTTGGCAGTCGTACCCGAACCCTACCAGGGAGATAATGTCGAGCGTAGCCTGCGAGACGAAAGACAACACATCCAGCTTGCGCTTACCGGGCACGTGGTCGACGCCCTTGTCGCTGTCCGGCTCCTCGAGCGTGCGGAACATTTTGCGCTGGAGCTCGTACGCCTTCTCAAAGATGGTCGGCGCCATGGGGACGAGTTGCGGCCACCCAAACGCGGGGTTCAGAACGCGGCGCTGGCGTCTGTGAAGCTTGCCCTCGGCAGCCACCAAACCCAGTCCCAGAGCGTCCTCGAGAATCTTGCGCCCGCCCTCGGGCTTGATGAACAGATCCGGGTGCGTCCACATGTACTGCGTCGCCTTGAGGTCGTCGGAGACGCACGCGTAGTGCTGCCCGAGCACGCGCGGGATCTTGACCGTGCCCTGCGTGCCGTCGAGCCACTTCTGGTGCGCATCCTTGGGCGTCAGGTTCATGACCTCGATGCCGTTGCCGATGAGCCAGTGCGCGCGTTTCGGGCCGGGCAGCTTGCTGAACGGCCCGTGGTACTTGGTCACGTAGAGCCGGCTGGCGAACCATGCCAGGAAGGCCGCGAGCGAGAACAGCCACGGATGCGACTGGATGAGCGTGAGCAGGTGGCGGCCCGCCTCGAGCGCGGAGCCTTGCGCGCCGATCGCGGTCATGGTGGCGTTGACAGTCGGTATGGTGAAGGAGTGACGGGGGGTGAGGGGTTGCAGGAGGAAGACATGTTGGCGCAGTACTTATGCTCGGAGGGCTGGAGAGAGTAGCCGGTGTGAGACCTTCGGCGAGGGAGACGGTCGCACTAAGCCGACTGGCGGAAAAAGGTCATATGACAGCGAAGTTGGTAGGCGTGGGTCCGCCTTGGATTGTCTTGGTACCAGACTAGCCCGGTGCTTCTGTCCAACGTCGCACTCGTGCCCGGTGGTCGTGCATGGTTTGTGGATCGCCGGGCGCGGGGCACGAGGGGCCTCGCACACTACTCGACGCGAGCACGCATGTGGGAAGCCTAACCACGTCTTAGGTGTCGACTAAGCATGCTTAGCAGGTCTCGCAGATGCTTGGTACGGGTTTTCGATATTCGGGCAGGCGTCATGGTATAGAAGTCGGCTGTCGGAGCAAGTGAGTGAATGAATGAATGGTATCCGGGCATGGCGATAGGCCAGAGATGCGCAGGCGCTGTCAAGACGCCGTCTGAGCCAGCCGAGCTCATGTCGGAGATCACGCCTAGGTCCTTGGGCGCGGTCTTCAGCTCAGCGTGCCCCGTCAGCCAGCTGACGTCAGGCACGGGACCAGAGGCGGCAGACGGTGGGTGCCTTCGGCCTGCTCCGGCTAGCGCCAGGGGCACGGTCAGGTCAGGGCGGTAAAGCCGGCTTGTTGTTGACACGAGGATTATTTATTTTGACCGTGGACATTGTTGTTGTTGTTGCGACGATCGCCTCGACTCTCTCATGCATGGGCAGTGGACGATCGCCGAGACCGACGCCGACACCGCCCACAAGCGTGACAACGGACACATGTTCTCGCCCCTCGACAATCAACTTGAGGGCGCACGGTCCAGTCCGTCCAGTCAACCTTTGCCACAGGGGATGGTCCAATGGATCCCCCTTGTCCCGCCCGGCGCAACGCACAGACCCGCATCCAATACCGACCTAGACAGAAGAGGAAACTGCGCTCTTGTGCTTCTGCGATCAGACGTTGCCACCCCCGTCCAGCGTGACACCCCCGCACCCCCGTACCCCGTACTCTGCATCCTGACTACGCGCCCTCAACGGCGCGCCGCCATCGCTTTTCGCGTCTTCCTCATCGCTACTCACTCACACCCTCACCTCTCTCTCGCCGCACTCTTTGTTATTGCTCACCATGGACACGGTCGACACGGCCGCCTGGGCCGTCCTGCCCGTGCTCGACCTCGGCCCCTCACACAAGCGTGCACGCTTCCTCGCCCGTCTCTCCTTCTCCTCGCTGTCTTCCCTCTTCATTACGCCCTCGCCACCCGAACCCTCCACCCTAGACGCAATCAAGGACATTGCGTTCGACCGCGACGAGGTCGATAAGGACACCCTCACCGACGCTCTTCGCTCTGTCGCCGCTTTCACCACGCACCTTCGCGATGCCGTGCGCAACGCAGAGGACAATGGCAAAAATGCACTCTCGCCGACAGACATTGCGCAGCGCGGCGCTGCCCTCCTCGCCGCATATGTGCACGCCGCCATGGCCACATCGCGCTACATCGCTGCCCAGGGTGGGCAGGTGAAGGTGCGTCAAGCTGGCTCTCTCGCGGTCGTAGCTGACAACAGACTCTCATCAACATGAACGGCAAGCGCGCCCGCGAAGACGACTCGGACATGGACGCCGGCGACCGGGCGGTGTCGCAAGCACTGCTCTCCAGTCTCGAGGGCATGTTCCAGCTCTACCACACCCTGCGCCGGGTTGACCTGATCGACACGGTCGCCGAGGACGCTCTGAACACGGCCGAGTCGGCCCTGCTTGCCCTGCCGTTCCCAGACGAGCCAGGTCTCTCGCCGATCATCACGCACGCGGCTGCGCTGACGGAGGCGCTGCGCTCGTCGCCCGGCCGCCGTGCGTCTCTGACGCCCGCGCCCCTGCCAGACCCCGAAGTTGTCGAACTCGCCCACTCGGCACTGCACCGGGTCATCAGTGGGCTGCGCGACATTCGTACCCTGCCTGTGCCAGAGCAAGGCGCCAGCAAGAAGGCGCAGCAGGAGCGTGAGCGTGCAACTGAGACTCGCTCGCTGCGGCTCGCGCTTGAGGCACGACTCGCCAGCGCCGCCCTCGCCCGTAGCATGGACAACTCGGCCGCCGTTCGCCGAGACGACACGGAGAGCTGGGACGTCCGGGCCGAGAGGCAGCTGAAGGAGTGCCTCGAGGCTGCTGGGGAGGCGGCTTCCGCGCAGGCGAAGAGCAAGCGCGCCAACGTACTCCTGGACAAGCTCGACGCGGACGATTGGCTTCCGGCCGAGTGGTCCTGGGCGAGGGAGTCGGACTCTGGCTCTGTTGGATCAGAGAAGCCTGCCGAGGATGCCGATGCCAATGCCGAGGACGCCGAGGAGGAAGAGTCCGAGTCCGAGCCAGAGCAAGACGACGCCGCCTCTCCCCTCGCAGCCCTCCTGAACCTGCACACGCGGTACGCCGAGCACAGGACAGGGCTCTGGGACGTGCTCCCGATCGGCCGCCCCTCACAAGCCGCCTTCGTGCACGCCCGCCTCGGCGAGCCGTTCGACACCCTCGGCGCAAAACTCCTCCGCGACCTCTCCCCGACGCGGCTCGTAGAGCTAGGCGCCGACCATTCCGACGTCGAGCGCTGGGTCACCCGCAAGGCGAAAGGACCGCGTAAGAGCGGCACCGGCAATCGTTCCCGGGCCGGGTCCAGGGCTTCATCGCGTGCCCCATCTCGTGCGGGAACACCAGCGCACGAAGCCCCCGAAACGCCCCTGGAGGCAGTGAAGCGCAAAATGACGGAGGAGCCGCCAGCCAAGCGACAGCGGAAGGGGAGCAAGATCCCGCCGACGCCGACGCGGCCGCGCGCTGGCAGCACGGCCAGCAAGGCTAGTAAGGCGTCTTTGCCTCCCTCGCCGGAGGTAGTCAAGCGCTCTCGCGCTAACAGCAAAGCCAGCCTGCCCCCCTCGCCGGTCGTGACCAAGTCGCCCCTGAAACGGCCGCGTGCTGCCAGCCGCGCCAAGCCCGTCGAGCTTCCCCTCGACGGCCTCCCGACCCCGGAATCAGTCAACACCCCGGCGAACGTTTAATAGATATGCAGCAGAGTATGTAAAATGTGTAGAGGGAATATAACGGTCTATAATGCATAGTGGTTTGTAATGCTGTCTATGGCTACGAGCGGGCGACGGAGCGGGCCCACCGACCGATGTCGGTGTCGAGTGTCGCGACGCGCTGCGCGATGAGCCCAGTGGCGGAGGGGGCGGGAGGGGAGAGGAGCGAGGCGCGGAACAGGAGTCCAGCCGTGTCTCCGTCCATTTCTCCAATCCTCTGCGCCAACGCTCCAATAACCTCGCCCGCTGCAGTATCCTTGTCCTTCGCGAGCTTGTACGCAATTCGGACGAGGGAAGCGAGGTCATCGACCGAAGCAGAGGGCGCAATACGAGTGACGAACTGGGCATTCGCCCCAGTCTGCCCCAGAATCCGCAACAGCGTACTCCTAACATCCTCGCTCTCTGGCCGCAGCCCCGCCACATCGTATTCGTCCTGCACCCACGCCCTGAGGCTCTTGAGCCCCTTCCTTCCATCCGGCACACTGGCAATCTGCTCCAACACACCGAGCGCACTCCTCCTGAACCCGGCATCGTGGCTTGCGTGGATCAGAGTCGCGAGCAATGAGGGCACGTGGCGGCGTTTCAGGATGCGAATGTCGGAGGCACTGCGCGTGCCGTCGCGGAGGAGGCGGAGGAGCCAGGTGCGTTCGCGGCGCGCGTTGTCGCCCGAGGCGTACAGACTGGCGTAGAGCAGGGGCACGTCTGCAATGTCGAGGACGGGACGCTGGAGGAGGAAGCGGGAGGAGAGGGGGTAGAGGAAGGAAGAGGGGGAGGCGAGGGAACGGAGGGCGTGCGCCACGAACAGCGCGGAGAGGGACGGCAGGCGGGGCTGCTTCGTCTTCTCGGCCTCGGCCTCGGCCTCGGCCGCAGTGGGGAGAGTACACGCGTGTCGGACGAGCTGCAATGTGTGGAGCAGCTGGAGCTGCTCGTGGAACGCGACCTGGCTCACGCGCTTCTCGGCCACGGAGAGCACATAGCCCGCCAGAGACCGCATGTCTGAGTCTCGAGAGGCGAGGGCGCAGACGGCGAGGCCGAGCACATTGCTGCGGAGGATCTCCACCCAGTCCAGACCAGACAGGGGCTCCTGCAGCGCAGCAAGCAGGAGGGAGAGCACAAACACGGGGTCGTAGTCATCCTTGTTTCCCTCCGCATCCTCCTCCTGGACAGAGGAGAGGGAGCTGGAAGCAGAGTACCGGTCCACAGAGTCGAGCACCTTCCTGCGCAGCGGGAAGCGGGCGGCGGAGCCAAAGACCTTGCCGCTGTCCAGGGACAGCACGGCGTCAAGAGCACGGGTGGAGACACCGCCGCCGGCGTGCCAGTGTTTCAGGATCGAGGCGGCGGAGAGACGGCGCTGGTTCTCGAACGCCGCGAAGAGGGAGAGCAGCAGGCGGTCCTTGGCGGATTGCGTTCCAGAGTACAGCGGCAGGAGGGGCTCGACAAAGTTCGGCTGCGCGGAGACATACAGCGACGCGTTGAACAGCGCATGCAGGAGGCGGATCTGCGACAGGGACTGCAGACGGGAAGAAGTCAGGGTTGAGAGACACTGGCGCACGAAGCCGGCCTTGAGCATGGCGCGAGCAGCCACGATGGCGCCGAGCTCGCACGCCTCGTCCACCGCGAGACGAGTCGAGACGGCGAGGAGAAGCGGCTCCGCGTCGTTCTGTTCTGGCTCTACGCGCAGGGCGCCTGCGTTCCGCACCGCGTCGGCGAGAACCGAGAGCGTCAGTAGCTCCTCGCCGGCCAGCTCCGAGGTGGAGCTCAGGCGGCGCGTGGCCCACTGCAGGCCCTTGGAGATCAGGGCTGAGAGGGCATACGAGTGGTTCGGGTTGCTGATCGCGGCCGCGAGACGCGCAAAGGCAAGCGAGAAGGTGACCTCGCCGAGAGTGATCTCCGCCGACTTGAGAAGGACGGCACGAGCCGAGGCGTGCACGGCGTCGCTTGCGGGCGTGGACAGAGCGCTGAGCGCGAGCGAGGCGGTACCCTCGGGAGCAGTCTCCAGTTCGGCGAGCGCGGGGAGGAGACGGACATCGTCCAGCTTGTCTGTCGCGGCCAGAGCCTTGGCCGCCGCAGGGGAGAGCGCGACGACCTGCTGAAGCAGGGAGAGCGCCTCGTCCCCTCCCTTCAGCAGCGTGGCGACCACGTCGGCGCCGAGCTCAACGGAAGGCGGGGCGAGAGACCTCGCTGCGTCCGACAGAAGCGCCGAGATCGGGGCGTAAGCGCCCAGCTCGAGCAGACGGGGAATGAGAGGGTAGACAGCGGTAGGCGGGGCAGCGCGGACGAGCGCAGAGAGCGCCTCGACCTCGGACACGTTGCCCTTCTTCACCACCTTCTTGAGGTGCTCCGCCGCCTGGGTGGGGGTCAGGAAGCGGATCCAGGGCGCAAGCACGCGCAGGTCCGACTTGAGACCGTCGACGTAAGTCTCGGCGATGGCGCGGTCGAACTTGCTGGTCGTCGAGAGGGCGGAGACGAGCTCAGTGGGCGTCGGGGAGAGCGAACGGACAGCCGGCGCGTTGAACACGGCAGACAGCAGGCGCTGACCGGGAGTTCGCAGCGTTGCTGACAGAAGAGGAAGGACGCTGTGCTTCGGCAGGCAGTGCACCAGGAACTGAGCGTGGAGCGCGTTCTCCTCGGCGTTGGCCCTGTTGATGCTGAACACGAGGGAACGGTCGAATGCGCCCTCCTCGGCTCCGGTGAGCACGCGGCGAATGAACGAGCGCTCGGCGTACTCCTTCTCGTCGACAAGACGGGGCGTCTCGGGGTCGAGCGCGGGACGCTTCTCGCCATTGATCACACCCAAGTCGGCGGTGATCTGCGACAGCACCTCGGACAGACCGTGACGCGGCTGCCCCTTGCCCTTTGCCTCATCGACGGCCTCGACGAGCTTGGCCGTGATCGCCTCGACGAAGGCAGTGTTGGCCTGCTTCGACAGCAGACCGACGAGCACACGGCGGAGGTAGTTCGCCACAACAGCGGCCGCCTCGGTCGCAATGTGCATGCCGAGCAACTTGGCGCGGAGCTGCTCCACCATCGTCATCAGAAGGGGGCTGGCAGTCTCCTTCGGCGTCAGGGGAGTGACCGCAGCGGTCTCCTCGATGTACCTGTGAGCCGTCTTGGTGCAGCGGCGGACGCACTCGTCGACAAACGACAGCAGGTAAACCTGCTGGGCAGTGAACATGGCGCCGTAGCCCTCCGCAATGACGGGCAGAGCGTCGAGCCAGATGTTGAGCTCGGTCGGGTCGTGCTCGAACAGGAGCGAGGGGTGGAGGAGTCGCTCCAGCAGCGTCGTCGTCATGGTGCGCGTCACGAGATTGTGCGTGCTGAGGTGCAGCTGCAGAATGTGGTAAAGGTAGGTGTACTGTGAGCCGGCAGCCTTGTTCGTCCAGTTCCATCCCGGAACCGAAGCCAGAAGGCGCAAGACGTGCAGCTGCGACAGAGCTTCGAAGCCCTCAACGTCGCCGCGAGCGTGACCGAAACCACCGCCCATACCCACGGTACCGAGGGTACCGACGGAGCCCACGGATCCAGAGTCGGAGACGACGGAGCCCTCACGCGCTTCACGTCTGGCTCGCCTCTCCGCATTCGCGCTCGAGGCAGACACGAGCAGCTTGCCGACGTCAAATCGTGCCTCCCCGGCGAGACTGGGGAGGGTCGCGTGGTAGAGACCGAAGAGACGGAGGGCGGCCTCAGTCAGCATGGCACTGCGGGCGGCAACAGCCGGCTCGACCTCGTCATCCTCGTCCTTCGGGCGGCCGAGTGTGGCTGCCTTCTGCGCGAAAGCGACGATGACGGGCACCTCGGGGACGCGGAGGCGGCACTCAACCTCAAGATCACGAGCGCGAGCCGTCCACGGGCCGTCGGGACCTTCTCCAAGCTCCGAGGCAATCTGGGTGAACAGAGCCTGCACCTTCTGGAGTTTCTGCAGGCCACGGGCAAGGGTCAGCGCCGTGACGTGCTGAACGAGCGCGACCTGGTGCTGCAGACCCTTCGAGAGATGGCTCTTGGTGAGCGGGGACGGGAGGACGGACTCAACGACGGTGGTCACAGCAGGGGGGAGAGCACGCGGAGGCATAGCCTCCTTCAATCCCTTAGGCGCCGGCTCATGGAACGTCTCGATCGGCGGAAGGGGGAGCGATACGATACGACCGACATAGGCCATCGTCGCGAGCCAACGTGCATCAAGTCGCGGCTCGAGAGACAGCGCCGAGTGCGCCCAGTATCCCGCAACGAGCTCGGGGCACGCCGTGAACATCTTGATCGCCCACGATCCAACCCGTCCCTCGTCGTCGACGACCCTGTTGCCCAGCTTGCGCACGACGTTAGACAGGATGCGATTGTGCAGACCCTTGCGCTTGTCGTGCTTGTCGGTATCGTCTTGACGGAGGTACCAACCCTGGTCGGGGAAGCAAATACCACGTCCAGGAGTGGCAGTCGTGTTGATAAGGAAGGACTCAGCAACGTCGGCGATCGGCGTACCAAAGGCAGACTCGGGGCGTTCCAGCAAGCGGGCGATAGAGTCGATCGCAGTCTCGTCGAGGAGGACGAGGGCCGTGCGCCTTCCGACACCGGGCGGCGGCGCAGAAATTGCACCCCACATGCTCTTCAGCACGCGGTAAACTGTCTGCGGCGGGTCGAGGCTGAGGCCAGCATAAATATGGGGCAGGATGACCTTGGCGTGCGTGTGCAGCGTCGACATCGGGAGCAGCGGCAGGATCAAGTCGAGAGCCAGGTGTCGAATATCCGGTCGGTCCATGGGATCCCGCTGTCCGTAGTGCACCTCTCCGTCCTTGTTTCGCTTGCGCATGCCGAGCGCCTTGCCCAACGTCTTGGCGCTACCACCCTCCGCGATCACCTGCCAGACCTTGCCAGCGAGACGACCGGTCGTGTGCGGCTGCGCCGGATCCGGAGCTTCGACATTAGCGGCGGCAGAGGCAACGGCGAGGCCGGCAAGAATTTGGTCGCGCCGTCCTGACTGGAGCAGGCGGGAGAGGAGGTCGGGGAACGGCTCGGTCGCGGACACGAGCTTGGAGACGATACCGACGAGTTGAGCGTGGAAGAAGGGAAGCGGGGTTAGGATCCGGATAACCTGGGAGAGAAGAAGAGCTGTGCTTTCGGCCAGTCTCTCGTTCTTGTTCTGCATGTGTCAGCTGCAAGTCATCACTAATCTCACCTCCTGGGCAACATTCCAAGTGTGGAAGATCTCATCTGCGGTAGGAGACAGCTCGAGGTACTGCTGCAGGATGAGCACAGTCTGGTGAGTGATCGGGAGGGGAATTTGGGAGAACGGCGTCACAATCTGCTGGTGGAACGAAACGATCGCTGTTGTCAGCTATAAGCGGCGAGGGAGACACACCTTGCCGGGACCCAGACTGGAGACCATCGCGGACGGCCTTGCCCGTGGCGAAGGACTTGGTGCCGGCCTCGGGGCGATGCACGAGGTCCGCTTGCTGCTCTTCTCTTTTGCGCTTGGGAGCCATGGCGCAAAGTGAGCTGAGCTGTGAGCGGTAGGTTGAGGTAGAGTTGAGTGTGCTCGGCGTTCGTTACCGGCTGCTCGCGCGTTTGACCAGAGAGATTTCAGAAATCTCAGTCCGTCATGATTGTTGTGAAGTCACGTGAATGTTTGCGTGGTTTCCTCGTGGTCGGAGTGCGGAGGCCCACAGTATCACGTGATTGATGTTATCGTGTTATTGATGTAAACAAACAACAGGGTGTGGGTGGGTGTTTTCTGCAGGAACGAGTGGTGTCAGCCATCTTTGATTCAAGGACGGCGGCGTCGAGGCGTCTCTGGTGTGTCGCCTGGGCCGTGCACCCCGGTCAGGTGCATGTTCAGGGAGGATAAGGGACATTCACAGGTCGCATTACGGGCATGGTCATGTTCATCGCTCACCAGGCAGTCGGTCCAGTCCTTGCAGTCGACATCGATGATGTTGGACCCACGCCCACACCCTTAGATACTCCTGTACCACTTGCCCGAGTTCGAGAACAAGCTCCCGTTCAATGTGCACAACAAGCTCAACATGTCATCGTGCCTCCCAGAGTGAAATTACATCCCGAACCAACAAACGTCGTCTGTCAACAGCCCACACATCACACACACACTCTCTCACACACAAACATAACTAACCACCCTCTTGCTCGTCGGTGTTGACTTCATCCTCATCACCGTTCGACCATCGACCACTCTCTCTCGATTCTGTTCCCTGTCATTCATTTTCGCAGTCGAGCTGGGATTCGCCCGATCTGGCTGGTTCTGCTCACGCCCGTCGACGCCCCTAAAGTAAACAAATTACATCCACTCAGGCGCTAGTCAGCCTCTTGTTTACGTTTGGGCGATCCACCACCAACCACAAGTCCACATTGGGCAATCAACAACCATGGCGGCCACCTCCTCCTCCCCCTCTCGGTCCGACGGCTTGGGAATGTTTCCAAACATGACTCCGGACAGATCGCCCATGTACAACAACTTTGCTGGTACTCCTCGTGCATCTCCCCTACGATCCTCCCATCCTCAGCCTGGCCCCTCTCCCAGCCCGCGCCATTACCCCTCCTCCCCCCAGCGCTCGTCCAGGCCGCCCAACCCCGGGTCATCATACGCCCCCGGCTCGCCGACTCGTTTGCCTCTGTACCAAACAAACCCAAACACTCCGCCGCAAAAGTATCGGGTCACCAACCCAGACCCTCCGTCTCCTTTGCTCTCTGACTCGCAATCGCCCATGCAGCAGGCGCAAGCGGGTCGAGCTCAGTCACCGCATCGACAGTATCTCCCGCGAGCTCAGAGCCCAGCACAACAACAACAACAACAGTACCGGCTGCAGCAACAACAACAACAACGGCAAGCCCAGCCGTTGAACCTCATGCCTCCTCCACCGCAGCCGTCGTTCGCCCCGGCGGCGTCCTCGCCTCTGAAGCCGCAGAACGGTAACAACCGGGACGCGATCTCGGACGAGATGTACGCCGACGCTTCCGAGTCCGACGAGAAGCGCAGCAAGTCCAGCCACGGCAGCAACAACAGCGGGCGCGGAATGAAGATGTCTAAGAGTACCGAGCTCCTCCGCAACCTCGCCGGCAAGGGCAAGACCCACGCGTACACGGAGCTGAACGGTGAGGATGACGATGAGGAGCTCCTTCGCAATCCTGAGCCTTCCCGGCCGAAGCGGCATTCGCTCGCTAGCCTCGATCTCAACCGAGGATCGCCTGGCCCGGAAGCGCCGCACACGGCGCAGAGCAGCTGGACCTGCGGCAAGGAGGCTCTTGCCCGCGGCTTCCCCCAGCCGCCTCACGCCGGCAGCGAGAATCCCTACCTCAGCGACCACGGGTTCAGCAGCCAGGACTCGTTCGCGACCGCACAGGGGTCCGGCGGAGCGACCTCGCCGATTCCTCCTGTTGTCCGAGGCAAGCCGTGGCCCGCTCACGCATCGCCGCAAACTGCTGGCGGTCCTCAGGTTGCCGACCCGCTCGTCCCCGTTGAGGGCCCTCACTCCCGCAGCGATCTCTTTGCGGCTGAGACCGGCGGTATGTTGATGTTTGATGGCGAGAACTTCCAGCGCGGCCGTGGGCCATCTGCTGCCTCGAACCCGTTCCCTCAACCTCCCCCCAGCGACTCGCACTCGTCTGACCACCCTTCCTCCAACGCATCATCGAATAGACTCGACTTCACCAAGCCCCGCGCGGCTCCGATGCCCGACTGGAACGAGCCCGCCCCGACAATGTCCTGGGTGGCGCCGGCCGATTGGACGAGCGAGTGGAGCCCGGCGCGCAACGAGGGACAGTCTAGGAGACCGACTCGCCACGCCCGCTCCTACTCGGACGGCATGCAGCTGCTGAACCGTCAGGGAACTCTGCTTCACCCGGGCTCCAGCGGTGAGCGTTTGTCCGAGGAGCTCGGCCTCATGCTCGGCAAGCCCCGCAACCGCCGACTCTCCACCGATCGTCTACTCCCCCCGCCAGACACCTCTAGGCTTAAGAAGCCGGAGGCCGTGCGTCTGGAAGCGAGCAAGAAGCGCCGAGCCCGTGTCGAGCTTGACGTCGTGCTCGAGCGCGAGTGCGCCATTGAGGGCGGCGACCTGCGTGGTCGACTCGAGGTCGTCGTGCATGGCGGCAAGCGCTCCAACACGCTCCGCGTCGGACACGGCAAGGTGCGCGTGATCGGATTCGAGGAGGTCGACGGCCGCCGCCACATCTTTTACCAGCACCAGTATCCTTTGCCCGTGTTCCAGCACTGGGCGAATGGGCCGCGGACAACGCTCTTCGCGGACACGCCGGACGGCGAAGGCTTCTGCGCCGCAAAGGAGGGCACGCACGCGATCCCCTTCTCGATCCCGCTGCCTGTTGGTGAGGGCGCCAAGGGTACTTACACGAGCCACGACCCCAAAGGCCCGAACATCCGCTACGTTGTGGTCGGTAGCGTCAAGATCTTTGTGCCGAAGAAGGACAAGCGCGCGATCGCCCACTTTTACCGTCCTTGCGTTATCCTGCCCTACCTCAACCCTGCCGTCGTTCTCGCCCCCGCCCGTGCGCCGATCATGACGCAGCGCACGTGCGGTCTGGGCTGGAATCTGACTGGTGAGAAGGGCAAGGTGTTGATGCAGGTCGCTCTCGGACGACGAATTTGGGTCGCGGGTCAGCGTGTGTGGTGTGAGGTCGCAGTCAAGAATGACAGCAACAAGAAGATCACCAAGTGCTCGCTTGCCGTCATCCAGACCGTCAACACCTACCTCCCGAAGAAGGGGAAGCAGGCCATGTCGCGTGAGCCAACGACGAGTCACCGCAAGAAGGTCGCCGAAGACACCGTCGAGGCAGACTTTATGGACCTCGGCAGCGGACATGTCACGGGCAAGGGATGGTGGACCGGCCTCGGGCCCGGAGAGGGCAACCGCTGGGATCTCAGCTGCCCCATCCCGAGCGGCATGCTGTCGATCCCGCGGTCTCGCTACGTCGAAGTCCTCTTCACGCTCCGCGTTACACTCAACAACTCGATCTTTGTCGACATGCCCATCGAAGCTATCAACTTCCTCTCGATTGACCCGCCGCCAATGCCCGGAGACACGCGCAGGATTGGCGGACGTCTGCCTGTCGTTTCGCCAATCGGCGCCGCGTCGCTTGCCGCTGGTGCCGGTATGGCCGGTGTGGGCGCCGGCGCGGTCGGTGCGAGCGCGCTGGAGACCAGCGGTGAAGGCTCGACGCTCACACAGATGGCGAACGGTAACCTTGGCACCGTTTCAAGTAGTGGCGGTTACGACCTCGATCAGCTCCGTGGCCGGAACGCAACCCCCGACGCCGACCGCATCTCCAACGCCAACCCGTCGTCCACAACGCTGCACATCGACACGATCAAGCAGAACGCGCGCCTGAGCCAGCAGGGAGCGGCCGCATCGCAGCAGGCGGCGCAGCCCTCAACGCAGCCCATCGGTGAGGTCACCGAAGTGACCGAGGACCTGGCGCCGCGCCCCGGTTCGCCCGACTCGCAGTACTCGACCCGCGGCGGAACTATGGCGTCCAAGTACTCTGTCCAGAGCATCGACGAGGACGAGCGCAACCTCCTGGCGTCTGAGCAGGCGCGCCGCGAAGGCCACCACAGCATCGCGCAGACGCTCCAGATCCAGCAGCTCCAGGAGGAGAAGGAGAAGCTCCAGCGTGAACTCGACGCGCTTAACGAGCGCCACGCCTCCAAGGGTCTTCCCGCCGGAGCTGCCGCTGCTGGTGCTGTTGTCGGTGGTGCCGCCGGCGCCATGGTCGGAAGGGGAGGGGAGAGTCCAGCCGTGGAGGTCACGCCCGACGAGTCGGACCTCCCCACGCCCACCGCCTCGCCCCAGCGCGGCATGCTCGCCGTCCCCGACGACAAGGACGACATGGAGTCTGTTGTTTCTCACACTTACGCCCCGTTGCACGAGCCTAAGGAGGTCTCGTACCAGATGGGCAGTGACGAGGATGACTTCACGGATGCGGATGAGACGCCCCACGGCTCGCCGCGGAGTTCGCATGTCTCCGAGTTCAGCAACTCGCAGAGCTCGCTGGGTTCGATTGACAGCTCGCTGCCTCCCCTCCAGCTCGCCCCGCGTCCTCTCTACCTCTCGCACATCAGTGAGGAGGAGGAGCCGCTCGACGACGAGGCGCTCTCAGAGCTCATGAGCGAGGACGCTCAGCATGCCCGCCACATCGACTTTGGAGACGACGACGATGACCTCCTCGCCGAGCCCGTTAGTGGGTTCCTCGAGTCCACTCCCCGCAAGAGCCTCGAGGACCGCCTCCGCTCGGCCTGCTCCCCCCACGGCGAGCCTGCTTCGCCCACCACCCCTCGCGCCAGTAGCTCGCATAGCGAGTCGCAGGAGCACTCGGCCTCGAGCCTCGGTGCGGGACTCGCGAACCTGAACCTGCGTGCTGGTTCCCCGGGCGCAAGGGACACGTTCGGTCCCCCTTCATCTGGCCACCACTCGAATTCCAGTGTCGACTACGCCGAGCCGATCGACGTCGAGGACATCAGCATGACGGACATGGAGGAGGAGGGTTACGACGCGGACGCGGTGAGCTCGGAGGCTCACGGGTCAGTGTATGCTACGTCTCCCATGGTCGCTGCGTTCCAGAGGCACCAGCAGACGCAGTCGCTTCCCGGCAGCTGGGACGCCAGCACCTCCCCCTGGGGTGCGCGCCGTGGCAGCCGCCCTCCCGCCCTGCCGTCGCTTCAGTCCGCGCGCGACATCACCTGGGGTGGTGTTCTCACTGGCCGTACCGTTTCTGGCCGTTCGCTGAAGGTGCCCTTCGAGGAGGAGCCGCCTCTTGCCTCGCCCAGCTCAGGAACTTTTGGCACGATCTCTACCGGCTCTGCTTCCAACAGCAACGGTACGCCCTCCACGACCAGGTCGGCGCACTACGAGCACAGTGGACTCGTGCACGACCACGAGAGCCGGAACCTCGCCGCGCTCGCTGAGGGACGGGACGAGTTCGCCCCGCCCCGCTTTACGCGCTCGGACTCGGCGGCCGACTCAGCGAACCAGAGCTTCCACACGGCCGGCAGCTCGCCTCGCTCCGGCGGCTCGGGATCCGGCGGCGAGCAAGAGCAGGCGCGCATGCCCACCCTTGCACCCAGCACGGGTTCCAGCTCGGGTAGCGACGGCGAGTCGATCCCGTCCCCGCGCCAGCCGGAGGGTCCAGGACCCGACTCGTCGATGTTCACGGTCGTGAAGGACAGCGACACTGCCTCGATTCCGGATCGGTTCAAGCCCCAGCCCCGCGTCGTTAGTGGCGAAAGCATGGAGTCTCACATGTCGAGCATGAGCGGCGTCTCTGGCATGTCGGACATGCTCCCCAGCGTCAGGGCGCGCATCGCCGCGCTCGAGACGAGGGACACGGCGCTGCGGTCTTTCGGCCCGCAGAGTGCTGCGTCGTCGACGAGGGTGATTACCCCGCAGTCTACGGGACTCAGGCCGACGCACACTGGTGCTTCATTCGCAAGTGCTGGCTCGGGCCTGCGTGCCGCTTCGCCTGGTCTTCGACCCGCCTCGCCGGGCGGCTCGCAGCTCAGGTCCCGCCCCTCGACGCCAAGCGAGGTGCACCTCCGCCCCATCTCACCTGCTCTTACGGGGGGCAGCGTGAGCTCGAACGCCAGCGGAAGGAGCAAGCGCAAGTCGTACACTTCGACTCTCGCCCCGCGCGCCGCCGACTCGGGTTCCAGCCAGTACAGCATGACGCCCAACCCTAGCCAGGGTGGACACCTCGCTGTGCCCGGGTCGCAGGCCGAGGACCACAGCCAGTTCTCTGAGACGGAGCCCGAGTCAGACGCAGAGCTTCCGCGCCCCCGCTCCCTCGTCGAGGTCGACGACGAGACCCCCCGCGCCGCTCATCAAACCATGTTCACGCAGATGAATGTGCCAGAGTCGGAGCAGGACAACAGGGCAAGCGTCCTGACCACTGGAACTGCGTCGAGTGGCTCTACGGTTCGTGCTGGCGGCATTCCTCCCGCTCCCATCCGCACGAGCACGCTCTCCGCCCCCAGTGCAGCTGAGGCGCCGACACCGCCCAAGTCACCCGTTCCCCGTGGCCCTAGGCCGCCCCTCAGGACGCAGACGAGCAAGCCCAACATTGCCCAGCCTCAGACTCCGACGCACGCGCCGTCGGCCTCCATTCCTTCGGGGATGTGGCTGAGCGGCAGTCCCCCCGCCGCCGAGGAGGACGACTCGCCCTCGTCCCGCCGCTACTCGGAGATCCAGACCGTGCACACATTCTCGACGGAGGCGACGACGCCCCGCTGGAGCGGCTCCGCCCGCTCCTCGCCCTCGAAGAAGAGCGACGAGTCGCCCACCAAGCCCTCGGGTGCCTTCTCCAAGCTGACCGGCCGCTCGCCGCGCGGCACGCCCAAGCGCGACCTGTCCCCCGAGCCGCTCGAAGGCTTCGCTCGCAGCGCCCAGGGCGCCTACGCGCTTAACGCGGCGCGTGGGTCGCGCGCCTCTCTCGCAGCCCCGATGGACGACAGCGGGCGCAACAGTGGACGCAACAGTGGACGCAACTCGCCCTCCAACTCGCCCCTGGCTTCGCCCCGTATTGGCGCCCTCGGCACCGTAGGCGAGCACCGTCGCAACAGTCTGCAGCAGTTCATCCGTTCCGGTCCCTCTTCCACGGGCCACGGGGTGTCCTACGCCGAGTCGCCGGGCTATGTCGCCGAAGCGCGCTCGCCGTTGATGGTCCGCAGCGCGACGGCAAGCATGGAGGGCAACATCGAAACGATGAGCGACGACGAGGAGGAGGTCGGGCGCGAATTGAGGTCGGCAGGTCAACGCCAGCTGCACCTCCAGATTCCGGCGCAGAGTATGCCGGCTGCTGAGCCGGTACCCTCTCCCGGAGACGGCCAGCCGCAACAGTTGCTCTACGACCCGCAGACAGAGTCGTACGTCCCAGCCCCCGCTCCGTCAGAGTACGCCGCCCCCAGGTCGCCGCGGACATCGGCGCCGCCCTCCCCTCGCTCAGCGGGCTCGCACGCGCCACCTTCGCCCAGGGCGCCGCCCTCGCCTCACAGTGCCGGCCACAGCTCGAGCGGGCACCTGCAGGCTCCCCTCAGGTATGGAGGGGGATACCAGCCCCCGAGTCCGAAGAGTCCCACCTCGCTTCTAGGACGCCTGAGCCCGCACTCCACCGGCAACACGTCCGAGGTGTCGAGCGATTGGAGCACGGGGTACAGCCAGGTCGCGGGACGGTTGCCGAGGCGCGTTTAGGAGATGCGCGAGCCGACGGGGGCCGCAGGGTCCGAGGAGGCTGGGGTGAGGGCCAGGTCAGACGTGATGGGGTCGCCGGGGTCTTTTGTTGGCCGGTTCGAACCGGGGACCGAGAATGTGAAGAGAAAGGAGGGCAAAGTGAAAGAGATTGCGCGGCGGTTGACATACGACGAGCAGTCGCCGAGACCCCCGCCGCGGTCTCCAATGCGCCAGCCGTCCACCTCAAAGTCCACCCCGAAGTCTGACCAGCCCTCCATCACACCCAGTCCCAAGCCTAAGCCATCTGGATCCCGGCGTAAGACCCCGATGTCAGGCACCCAGGGGACGCCGCAGAGTCCGAGAAGCAGGAGTGTGAAGAGGGAGGAGAGCATAGGAAGTGTGAGAAGTGTGAGAAGCACGAGGAGAGAGAGTATGACACGTGTCGGAGGCTGAGGAGTAGTCTGTATCCCACACATACAAAGCATGTTTCCGTTTCGTGTTCCGTTATCTATGAATTGTATGACTGCTTGCCGCATTCCTGCTCTGTGAGCTGGCCATGACTGACTTTACTGAGTGACTGGTTGATAGAGCAGTCAGGCCGGGGATGACTGTGGGATGACTTGAATCTGGGACAGAAGAGCTCCGTCTTGTACACACCCCAGTCAGCTACAGTCGACCATCACTCCAGGCCACCATCTGTGAAGCAACACTGTTCGGTCACTGCAGATGCTGGATGTATGGGGCGGCCTCTGTGTCTAATTCACATACCGCTCCGGCCCTCTGCAGTTATGCATGAGGTGTTGGTGGACTCTAGCATGGACAGCAGGCAGTCGAGTTTTCTCGACCTCGAGCCACGCCCTGCTACGGTGGCAAACCCTGATCGAGTCTAGCTCGGCGGGGTGTGTAGAGTATCCGAATTTTCAAGTGATGGACCGTGGGAAGTTGTGACCCTCCCGCTCACTACCACTCTGACGCTGACTGCTTTGACGACGTTCAACGACTGTTAGTATTGGCGGGGGAGGAAGTTACATAACACGCATAGTCCTGATATCAGGCTACAGGGGTGAGGCGGGGAAGCGATATGGATACAGATGGGGTGTGAGTGCGTGCGGGGTATGTATGTAGAATGTGGATGTGGAATGTGGATGTAGGTCGATGCGAAGGCGATCTGATGAGTTGTGATCTTGAGGATGAGGGTGATACAGGGGAGGTGAGCTGAGGTGCGTGCTTGGTGATGTGTTTGTGCCATAAGCGAGGCTCGAAGGTTGAGGGTGGTTGGCTCGAGCGGATGAGCTGAGGCTTGGTGCAGTTGATAGACCGGAGGTCGTGGTTGTACGAGGAGCGCTGGGGTTCAGATAAGATGAGTCGAGGCCCGACTACACGAGGTGGAAGCAGGATGTTTGCGTGCTTGTTGAGCTGTTGTTGCTGGTGTTGGAGCTGTTTAGAGCCCGAGGGGCTGTGCAGGCTATTCTGGGCCGAAGAATGATCGGCAAGAGTGATGTGTTTTTGATATTTTCCGGAGTTTCTCATAATTTTCTCGTTCGTAGATGCACAGATAAAGTTGCGAACCCAAAGACCCAAAAGAAGTCGAAGGGAATGAAAATAGAACTAACTTGAAACCCTTGACTGGACGCGAAGTTGCTGTGATACACAATGAAGGGAACCAGAGCGGTGATGCACAATGCGGTTGTGGGCAGCGTGGCGGTGGAGTGGCGGAACGAGTGCGGATTGATGCAGGTGCGAGCCTAATGCCGCACCACATTCCACGTCTCGCGCCTACCCTCGTGCCTCTCCATCTTCCCACAGAATCCCAAAAACACCTCCCGCCAACTCGAGCCATTTCCACGGTGATCGGGGTCCATATCGGCCCACTCGCCGTTGTCCTCGTCCTGGCGCTGGCTCTGGGGCGTGATCGCCTGACCGGGGCGCTCAGGCTCATGCTCGGAATGGCGGCGCACGTGCATTTCCTGACTGGCGAGGGGCTTCAGAGGCCTCGAATTAGAACGCACGGGCATGCGCTCCCTCCTAGCTTGGGAGAAGGCGAGTCCGTTGCTGAAGGGAATAGCGTATGCGCGGGGGCCGTAGTCGTGGCGCGGGGGCTCGGTCCACCCGCCCGTTGTGGTCTTGATAGGCATGGGTTGATAGAAGGCGTTGGGGTCGATCTCGGGCGCAGCCTCAACCTCAGTCTCGGCAGTGGCCGCAGTACCGTCGTCGACCTCGGCAGTAGCAGTGGGCTCGCCCACGCGTGGATCAACGGTGATCGTCCCGGGCCGCTTGCTGGTCACCTCGCGGAAGACGGGCTCGCTCTTGGGACGCATGGGCGCGGCCCTGGGATGTTTCGGCTTGGGATCGGGGGGATGTACAGAGGTAGGCAACAAACGACGGGGCGGCGAGTGCTTGTACCGGAACGGACGGGGCTGGATGTCGGAGATGATCATGCGGCGCGTGCTGCTCGGCAGTACCTCCACCGCCTGCCCGGACGAGGACGCGGGCTGCGGCTTGCGCTTCTTCCCCTTCCCCTTCCCCTTGACGCCCTCACTCTTACGACGCTGCAGGGGGGCAGGCCTCTCGGCCTCCGCCCCGCTCCACGACCTCTCCCGCCGCAGAGCGGAGGACTCATAGTCCTTGACGCGGGAGCGGAAGTCGTCCAGCCTCTCCCACTTGAAAGGCACCTTGGGCGGCTCGGGCTTGGACTCCTTTGGTGGCGGAGTTGGCTTGGGCTCGGGATACATCGGCCTCAGGTATCCGCCGCGCTTGGGGGGCGGCTGCTCGAAGCGCATAGTCGGCTTGGGCTCGCTCTTCGCCCGCTCCATGGGGAACGGGAGCGAGATCGCCCCGGACATAAGGGCGCTCTGGCTGCGGTGAAGCTCGGGGTTGGACGGCGCTGATTTGGCCGGCACCACGAAGGGGTTCTCGGTGCTGAAGGTCTTGGTCCTGGAGCTGCGGCTGGTGTCCGAGTTCTGGGTACGCGCGGCGCGCTCGGCCTGCGAAAGCTTGTTCATCACCGCGAAAGCGACGGGAACGGTCGACGGGTTAGAGGTAACGGAGAATGACTCGGGGTCGTCATCGTCGACCTCGATGCGCTCCCGAAAAACCTGACCGGTCAGGGGGAAGAGAGACGTCGGCGTGTTGGCGGGCGTCTTGGTCGTGATGGGACCGGTCTGAATGGCAATCGCGGTAGCCGGAGTAGTCTTAGTAGTAGTGTCGAAGTCGGCAGTCGAGGTGATGGCCTCATCTGAGTCGGGGGCAATCGCAGACTGGATGTTGGTGACGGTTGCGGTGATGGTGGGGACAGTGAGACGCCCCTCATGAGCAGACGACTTCTCCTCATTGTTGTCAGTAACAGCCAATGTGGACTCTTCAGCGTTAGGAGAGGTAGGCTCAACCACACTCTCGTTGATGGTGGTGCAGGAGTCGTTCCTGAGAGGGGGCGTGTCCATCGTCGCGCGCGGGTCAAAGTACCCGCCCGAGTTGGCAGGCTCAATGTCGATGACGGGGATTCTAAGGGCGGGGCCGCTGACGACGACGTCCATACCGATCTCGGGGTTGTCGTCCAGTTCGAAGATCTGCGCGAGCTGGATAGTGCCAGAGTTGGCGACCACAGTGGGGTTGGTGGTAGAGGTAACGCTGGTGGCAGTAACGCCCCGAGTGACGCCACCGGCGGCGACAACAGCGGTAGTGACAGCCTCGACGGGACCAGTGACCAGCGAGCTGGCGTCGCTGGGAGTACGGCTCTCGCGCGCCTCGACGATGATGCCGAGGTCACGGCTGAAGACGAGGCGGGGATAATCCGCAATCAGCTTGTCGAGCTGGATGCGAACAAGGCCCATCAGGTGGTACGTGTCGTTTTCATCGACGGCTGGAGCTGAAGTACCCTCAATGTGGGCGAGCATGACACGGCTGGCGAAGACGTGGCACGAGTTCATGATCTCAAGTCGGGTCTCCTTCCCAAGAGGGAGGTGGTAGTTGGGGAGGTATCCCAAAGTAGCTTGGATAACCTCACTGCGACGGTGCTCAAGGTAAACTAGGGTCACAGGTTAAGTCGAACGGATGCGCACGGTCCCGTCATCGTCAACCTCGCCGTGGCTCATGTTCTGATCCATAACTCATGCAACGGTACTCTTTATGCCTAGAAACTCCGCGTAGAGCCGAAAGGAATGCTTGGCAGCTCGGACAAATGGAGCTGCAGAGCGCACCGTGCATACTGGCCACCACACCACCACAATAAAGCTGCATGTCACCACCCTCCTTATCGCCCTAGATCTCAGCCACCGAGGCCTGTGCTTGCCCCAAATCTTTCATGTATCAAGCTCCGAAGCTGGGCTTTTGGAAAATCCAAGAATTGAGTCGAAACCATGCATATCGGCAGCGGAGTCCGTCCGACTGTCCATCTTTGTGGCATATAAGCCTCCTTGAGTGCCACTTCTCTTCCACAACAGCTCTACCTCATCAGAACTTGCAGCTATGCCTCGCCCTTGCCTCACACCTCGCCGCCGCGCCAAGATTGCGTCCTTGGCTCGCTACCGCAGCTATTCCTCTGTCGCCTGGGAGTACAACATCGCCAAGAGCACTGTGGGTTACTGTGTGATGTTAGCTCGCCTCCAGGCTCTCATTCCACCTGCTCTGGCTGTTCTGAACCCTGTCCAGGGGATCCGCATCCCCCGCAGCCACACCAAGCTCACTCCCGACAACCTCAGAGCGATCTACGAGGTCTTTGAGGCTCAGCCCTTCGCCAGCAATCGTGAGGTGTTGGACACTCTTGCAGACAGAGACATTGTCCTCTCTCTCATGACTCTGCGCCGTGCACGTCGCCAGCTTGGTTATGGCCGCTTTGTGGCTCTTGTGCGGCCGTATCTAAGCCCCCTTCACAAGGAGAAGCGTCTCGCTTATGCTCTTGAGCAGCAGCGACTCTTCCAAGAGTGGAGGAAGGTGATCTTCTGTGACGAGGTCCCTCTCTACATTGACCAGCTCCACAGAGCATATGTGACGCGCCCCATCGGTTCTGACCGTGCCAATGAGCGGTGAGTGTCTTTCCTGACGTTCTACATGCTGTGGAAGAGTGCTGACACTCAGGTACATCCAGTACACCTTCAGATCGAGCTGTGGGTCGATTATGTGCTGGGGGGCTATCTGGTATGGCGGCAAGTCGAAGCTGGTGTGGTTTGACACCTCCCAGTCGACCTCCAAGCGCAAGGGAGTCAATGCGGCCATCTATCGCACCCAGGTGACTGAGAAGGAGTTGTTTGATTGCTGGAAGCGTGTCAAGACTCAGTGGCGTGGTTATGGCTTGCCCTGGGTTGTAGAGGACAACGCTGTCGTCCACACAGCCAAGGCCACCCGTGGCAAGGCAGAGCAACTTGGCATGCGCTTCCTGCCTCACCCTCCCTGCTCTCCTTGCCTCAACCCCATTGAGAACCTTTGGAGCAACCTCAAGCGCCGCCTGGCCCGTCTCAACCCTCGTCCCACCACCCAGGAGGGGCTATTCGCTGCCGCTACGGAGCTCTGGAACACCTATGATCAGAATGAGATCGACCGACTTATCATGTCCATGCCTAACAGGATCAAGGACACCATCTCTGCTAATGGAGGACACATTAAGTATTGATCCCAGGTGCACCATGCTTCGTATATAGGTTACCAAGACTCCCATGCACGTGGAACAACTGTTTATAGAGCAAGAAACATGCATATGCATGAGTTATTCGTGGTTGCAGCGAGGTCGACAGTTCACGGCCTCGTTTGTGGCACCACTCGTTCGACTTAACCTGTGACCCTAGTTTAGTTCCTGTGCTCGAGGAAGGCGGGCAGATACTGTGTGTCAGCGGGAGTGACGTGTGCGGGGGGGGGGGGGGGAAGTGTACTCACCACGTCCTGCTGCGCGTACCAGCACTGAAGCCACACACGAATGTTCACTGCCATAATCAGGTGGTCACGAACCATTCGCTGGCCGAAGCGGGTGCCAATAATCCAGGCAACCGTACCGTCCGACGTCTTGAGGGGCCAGAAAGCGATCTGCGCCGGCAGCCACACACCGTTACCGGTATCGAAGAGCACGGCCGAGGTCAAGACACCGGGGTAGCGGTCGTTGCGCAGTCGTTAGCGGGTCCACGTCTGTTGCACTTACCCACAGACCCTTGGCGAAAGGCGAAGTAACGCCGCAACTCTGACTATTCATTGTCGAGTGGCGGCTGTTGAAAGGAGCGATGGTGAGAAAAGAGTGTGAGAGATGAAGATGTTGTTGATGTGGAAGTGGACGATGGAGGGGATGCGAGGAGTGCGTTGAGGGTGATAAGACGGGGATGCCCCCAGTTATAAGCCTTGCTCGAGGAGGACGGGGGGCATGGGAACAGCTGACATCCGGCGTGATGGACACACAACACCCCGCACTGCGCGTCTGTGCTCGCCACGAGAGGACGACATTCCACCATTCCGCCCTCTTGCGCCGCGCGCTCCCACACAACGCCAGATCCAGTCAACCGCTGTCCATCAGTTGCGATCTGTGTGCATCAAGAGTTCAGGTAGACTGCGGTCGCCGGCGCTGACCGGAGTGCGTTGTGCTCCGCTTCAAGGGCCGATCAAATCAGCTGATCATCAGGGCCGCTACTGGCAAAGGACGTGCTGGACATGAGCTAGGTCGGTGCACCATAAATTTCAAGTGATTTATTGTTTTTCGTCGGGTTACTGGTAACGGCGACGGACATGTAGGCACAGCGAAGCAAAGGAGCAGGTACAGTAGATTACAAAGAGAATATGATCCACACGAACGTGGGAAACGAACTGTCCGCAGACACGAAGTGCAGGTGCGAGGCCTGGCCGGATCTGGACCTGGTCTACCGCCTGCCTCTCCAGCCCCTCAGGCTGCCCCACCACCTGCCCCTATCTTCCTCCTGGGCGGGCTGTATGTGCCCCCCTTCCGAGGATCCCGGGTGCTCGTTGAAGTAGCTGATGTCCTCGTCTGCAGGGAAGGGGTTAGTCGAGTGACTGCGAAATGCTTGTGAAGGAAACGTACCCCTTTCAAACGATGTCTGCTCAAGGTTGAACGACGGCGTGTTGATCCAGCTTGCGCGGGCCGTAGTGCGACGGGAGGAGGACGTCGTCGTGTGTGAAGAGCTGGTGCAACCCTCATGAGACAGTTGATCAGTCGATGTCGACAGACTAGAAGGGAGGCTCGGGCTGGGCGCAAGGTGAGTAAACGGGTGCACAATGCCGGTCCAGGTGTTGAAAGATCCGGCTACGGAGGGATAGATGACGGACTGACGAGCCTGCTCACGGGCGACTTGACGCGCGGCCTTCCTGCACTCGTAGTCAAAGTGCTCGATTGTGTGCCGTCCGAAGTAATGAATCGCGGAAGGTGTCGAGTACAGCTGGTGGTGAACGGCCACTTCGCAGTGTCCAGAGCTGACACCAAGATCCAAGGCGAGTGTGCGCACTTCGATCGTCGGCGTGAAGGACACACCGTTCTCGGCGCAGATCGCGCTGAAGCGCCCCTCGAGGTGCCCCATTATGCTCATCATCCCGACATCAAACTAGGCGTCAGCCTCCCTATGAATGGCGTACTCACGGTCCTGGTTTGCTCGGCATAGACCTCACTCCAGATACTGTTGGGCACCGCCCAAACTTGGTAATCCTGGAGCTGTACAACAGGCTTGAAGAGCTCGGGCGGAACGGGGAATGCCAGGCGGATAGTCCAGAGCTGAGTACCGTGCATGTAATGATGGAGGGGCCCTTCAAGCTCGCCAGCCAGGTAAGTTGGCGTGTCCGCCATCAAAACTACGACTTTCTTGAAGGTGCGGGTGGTGGGGTTGTAGTCGCCTCCGGGGCACTGCCGTTAGCGAACACACTTGCAGTCTCTTACTCGCCCAACCATTGAAGCCCGGCCTGTGAGTAGTCCAGGTAGCTGGAGGCGGAACGACGGACATCTTGAAGGTCTTTCTTTCCGGGAGTAGCGATCAGAAGCGGATAGAAGAGGATGCAACGAACAGCTAACAGGAGACGACCGTTGACGTCGATAGCGTGTGCAGAGAGCAGACAGTGCAGCTGCTGCTCTGATGAACAGCTCGCACCCTCAGCACGCCAGCGGAGAAGGTGCATCGTCGATGCGTGGAAGCCTGCTGATGGACTCTTGGCACATGCGCTCTCGCCATGCTCCACCCCAAGATGTGTGTATCTTGGACTCGAGTGTGACACCCGCTTGTTGCCCGGAGTGACCATATGTAGAAATCGGGCACGTTGCCACCTATCACCTCAGTGCAGCAAGTATCTGCACCTGCCGCCATGGACATCATGCAGTCGAACAGCGAGATAGGCTGCGGTGAGGCGTTGTACAGTCACGGTTAGCGCGGCGGCAAAGTGCCACTCGGGCTGACTGTGCGCTGGGCCAGGAGCTGCGATCGCAGTCTCTTGCCACCCAGTCATTCGCTCGCCCCCCCCCCCCCCCCCCCCCCCCCCCCCCTCCCCGCGGCCTCCACACAGGTTCACTTCTCTCACCTCCTCACCGTCGAGGACTTGTCGCGGCCTAGTCTCTTGTTCATGCTGTCGCCGATAGTCCCGCGATGCCGTCCTTCAGCCTCCTCAGCACATCGCGTTCGATTCCCCTCCTAGGCGAGGTTGTGCCTTCCTCGTCGGCCCGCCGCCGTTTCACACTCAATTCCGGCTACAAACCCGACGGCTCAGCGACCTTCCTTCAAGAGCTTCTCAGTCTTCACAGGCTCCCACTCCCTGTGCAGGTCGACACTTTCGACCGCTCAGTGGAGGGCGATGGAGGTGACGAGTACATTCGGCCACTGACGGTTCGCCTTCCTTCCTCGCCGTCACTCCTGAATCACAGCACCGATCGCTCTGTCACCTCGCCAAGCACCTTGCTGCTAATTCCGATATCGACCAACCTTGGACTGAGGAGACGTTCCGACTTTCCAGGCTGTTCCGCTCGCTCTCGGAGAAGGCGGCTTCCGCGACAGTGCCCGAACCGTGGAACGGGAATGACCTCAGCCTCGCCAACTACTTGTCCCTCTACCTGCTGCGCCCGTTGAACGAGCTCATCGCATACATGCTCCTTCCCCACGGTATCCTCCTCCATTGGCAGGCTCAAGAAGACCCGAATACTTGTCGATTCGAGCTGGTGTGGACTCGCGGCCTCCTCAACCCGCGACAGGTTCGCGTCGCCGTCCTATATGGCTTTGCACCGCACAACTTGACCGTGCAAGACCTGCAAGCTTTTGCTGTGTCCGTTAGACTGCGCATGGTGTACGTTAGCAGCCATGGTCGCTTCACACGCGTATGCAGTCCCAGCAAAACCGCCTTCACCGAGCGCACACCGGCGACCAGAATGGCGGGGAAGGTCAGTCGATCCGTCAGTCGACCGCTAATTCGTTAGCTGCTCGCCCACATGCAAGACGCCGAAGTCCCCGTCGCAATTCTCACCAACTGTAACCAGTTTGGGGCGTTGGCCGAGAACACCAACGACAAGGGGCAGCCGGTCATCGACTTCTCCGAGCCAGTCACCGGTGGCGAGGCGAACAAGAGTATGCTGGCGTCATCGCAGCTCGGTTTCCTCCTCAGCGCGACCACATTCGCCTTCCACTGCCACACGAAGGACATGACGCGCACCGAGCTGGCGGGGTATACCAAGCTTTCGATGTCGCTGCTGCTGGAAATCTTCACGCACGAGAGGTTCGCAGGTGAGCAGTGAGCTAGAGACACGTCTAATGACAGACGCTCATGGTACAACTCGTGGATCCAGGCGACGTCGCCGTGGGATGTTGACACCGGAGCTCAACCCTTCTCATGTGAGCCATGCATGCCGCCTGATCTGACGTCAGCTTGGTTCCACATCGCTCTCCTTCTTCTGCTCGCAGGACGTCCTCTGCGACCTCGGAGTGTACTCACCTATCTGGACGCAGCCATTCTTGGGACCCTACGAGGCGTGCACGCTCCCGACCCTGATGGAGGAGAGGCACGACCCCGACAGCTGGTGGACTCCGCAGATAGAGCTGGTGTCCCTCAAAGGCAGCGGAACGCTGTGGACTGCCTTCTCCGCCAAGCTGCGGTGGCTCTCGGCAGACCAGACGGAAGCCGACCTGATTGTCAAGTTCTTCGTCCCCTCCATGTTCCCGTCGACGAGGATCAGCAAGCATGCGATCTACATGCGCGACGAGGCCAAGGCTGCCGCGATGCATGAGTTGGCGACCTATAAAGGCCCACTTGCTGATCTGCAGGGGCGCCTTGTACCACAGCTCAGGGGCATCTTTGGCTGGTACCAGAGCGACGGCGTGCAAGTGTGGTGCGTCATGCTCGACGACGCCGGCGAAGAGATCAAGCCATCCGAGCGGCGTAGCAACTGCGTTCAGTTAATACACATCAGCAATGCCTCTCTAACGGTTGCAGGAAATCGGTTCGGAAAGCACAAACCGGCCTGCACGCCACGGGCGTCCTGCACGGCGACGTGAAGTGGCGACACATCCGACGCCTGGGGATGTCCAAGCCGCTGCAGCTCGTCAACTTCGATCGCGCGCAGTTGCGCAGCGCGGGCATGAGCGAGGAGGACTGGAATGACTTGACCCGGATGGAGATGGACTGCGTCGAGATCCTGCTCGAATGCACGATCCCGTGCTTGCCGGCGAAGCAGGACTCGACACTGCGGCGTGATCATTCGATGAAGCGGCGCAAGCCGGTCCCCTCGTTCGAGCCGCTGCTCCATCCCTAATATCCAGAGGCACCGAAAAGAGCATAATGATGCGTACCCCCTTGTAATCGTGAACACTTCCAGTGATGTGTAATGTAAGATCAGTGCGTAAAGAGCAATGTGTGTCCCGTTCTGCAGTCAGTGCATCGTACATACATGCATCTAGCCGGTAACGCCCAGGGCAACCTGGACCTCGTCCTTGCCACGTCGGAGCAGTGTCTCCGGGAACTCGTAGCCCTCCTGCTTGTCCTGGACGCGGTCCGCGATCTCTCCATAGGCGTCCGCAATGTGCCGGAGCGCGGCGCCGTGGATCGTCTCCGCCAGTCGGGGGTTGGCAAGCAGCGCCAAGCGGGGCGACGTGAGCGGATCGTGACTCGTGAGGAATGAGGAAAACTGTCCCAGGGCGGCGGAAAGTTCCTTCGCCGTGAGCTGTTGCGAGAGGGGCCGCTCGTCCCGCGACCGAATCGCCTTCATGACGGGTGCGAGGCCGGATTGCTCGAGGAGCTTGCCGTGCTGAGGCGTCAGCGTTGTTCCTACCCTCCACTTCCATCCCTTCCCCTTCCCCTTCGGACGCAGTTCCACTCCGTCGAAACCGACCCTATCGCCATCCTCGCTACCTCGCCTCTGCCACCATCTGATGAAACTTACATGCTCAAACGTCATCGAGTCCACATGCTCCTGCACGGCGCCCTGGAGCTTCCTGACCCGCGGCGCCGTGAAAGTGTAACTCTCAAGCGTGTGCTGGAGGTACTCGAGACAATTAACCAAAAAGACGTCCTTGTCCCAAGTGGAGCCCGTGTTCTTCCTGAGGTCCGCCATGCGCTCGCACATCTCCACGGCGGGGTCGACGGCGGCATCGAGCAGCTTCGCGAAATCCGTCTCGCGCTCCTCGGCGTCGACGAGCGAGGTGTCGTACACTGCGATGATTTCGCGGAGGATCTGGCACGCGTCTCGCAGCGCGAGGGGTGGAGAGAGGGTGGCGTCGGGCGGCTGCGCGTTAGCTCCGACATTCGGCATATGTGAGCTAGACTTACGTGGAGGAATCGCAGGAGGGATCGGCCCTGCGCCTGCAGTGTCTCGAAGAAGGCGGCGTCCGCGTAGTCGTATAGTCTGCTGTCAGCTGGAGGTTTACTTGCGAAGCTAGGACTCACTCCTGTAACGTCCTCGAGAGCAGGGCGTCGGCACCAATGGTCTTGCGCATGGTGACGAGGTAGAACTGGACCAGGTTCACGATACGGTACGTCATGACCACGCCCTCCTGCGTCTTGACAGTCTGCTCTATCCTCAGCTTCAAGGGACGGCCAAGGCCCTCGAGGTTCCGGTCCAGGACCTCGGCGACGAGACGCTGGGCGTCATCCGACGCCGCCGCGCGCTCGGCGCCCACCATCCGCCGTCCCGTGCGCACCTCGAATAGCTGTTCCAGGAACTCGTGCTCGCTCGCCGTCATCTGGTGCACCCACGCGAGCATGTCACCGACGTATCGGGTCGGGTCGTGGGCGTGGATCTCGATGGGTCTCGGGAGACCATTGGGACCGCCCCGCGTGAGGGCGTCAAGGAACGCCTGCAGGATCGCCGCCTGTCTCGTTGACGCAAGGACGGCCAGGGCGTCCTTCAGCATCTGCGGGCGAGAGGCTAGCCGCCGCACACCGGCTTTCAGGGACGAGGAGACGTCAAGCTGCGATTCTCGCGTCATCTGGCGGAACTGCAGCTCACACCAGCGAGATACTTTCGCGTAGCCTGCTTCCATTGCCGCTCCTGTTGCCGCCATAATGTCGAGACCGGCCTGCATCTTTCCCTCGTCGCCGCCCAGGAGCGCGCGACAGTCGTCTCGGATCCTCTCGACGTGCTCCAGGGCTGAGAAGACCTCGGGTCCCACATCGACCTCGCGGGACGAGAGTGCTGCCTCCTCGGTCGGAGACAGCGTGAAACGTGCCAGGAAGAGCTGCACGAGTGACGTGCGGAGCTGCGCAGAGGATCTGGAGTCAGCTAAGTCGGACACTTCGAGCCAGCTAGAGTGGAAGAAGACTCACCTTTGTGATCGCAGTCCGTCGGCACGCTCGAGCAGGAACTTTGTCCCGCTGTTCGCCTGGTCGAGCTCGCCCTGCACCGCGTCGCAGCGCGCCTGCATCTCAAGCATGTGTTCGCGGAGCACGTCGAGTTTCTACTCTGTCAGTTGTCACTCCGAGGTGCAAAACTGACCTTGTCGACCTCGCCGAAGGCGTCGAGGAAGCGCTGGCTACCGCCGGCCATGCGCGCTTCGACATCACGCTTCAGATTCCGCCGGGCAGCAGCCGCGCTCTGCCCCTTCAGCGTGCGGCGCCGGGGCACGAAGTCCTCATCGTCATCGTGGTATGACTTGGATACCGACGGGGACGATTCGGCTTTTGACTTGCCCTTGTCGCGCTTGGCGTAGAACCCGGACGCAATCTCGAGAGCCTCCCGTGAAGCAGAGTCGTCGAAGTTGGTGCTGATCGCTTTGTAGATGCGCAGGGAGATGGGGTTGTTGCGCGATGGCGCCGGTACCGGCGTCGGCGTCGCCATGTCGTTGAGTGAGCTGGTGCCGAGGAGGGAGAGGGAAGGTGATGAGGTCACTGGTTAATGTTGAAACGCGGCTTGCCGAGTGTCGGATGTCGGTGATGCCACGGTGTCTCGAGGTGGAGGTCAACAGTCAGTCGGTGCGCGATTTAGGAACAAGGGAAGATCAAGAAAGGTGTAATGACACGTGCGTTGAGATTAGCGGGGGCTAAAGGGTAGTATGTGCGGAGACACCGCCGAGGGTGGCCAGGGTGAGTCTGGGCGCTGGCTGGGCGCGTAGCTTGGGCGGCGGGCGACCGGCGGCCAGCCAGGAGTGCCAGGAGAGCCAGGAGTAGGCTTGGGCTCTGCGTATGCCATGGCACACCTGCACTGCGCACACCACTCGTTCAGCACCAGCACCAACTTCTTCATCTGCGCTCCGTCACCCTCCCTCCCCACCTTCCTCTGACGTCTTATCCACACCGACCACACTCGTTTCCCTTTTCATCCACCGACCATCTACCCATTCGTGCCCTGTTCAGCCCCTGCAGCCCGGTCACCCTCCCCCTTTTTCTCACCTACCCCCGCATCCCACCGCGCATCCACCCCCGAACCGAAACGAAGCATGCCGACGACCCGCGCCCAGACGAATCGCTCTTCGCCGTCGCCCCTCGGCAACGCCTCCGCTGTCCAGACGCAGAACAACGAGGTCCGCCAACGACCCACCCACCGTCCTCGCGAAGGAAGCAGGTCACGAAACATCGAGGACGTCTACGACGCCAAATAGTAAGTGTATTCAACGCCTGCCCCAACTTTTCCCATTTGAATCAGCAATCAAACGCCCAGTGGCTTTGCGGTTTCGCCGATTTCATGAACCGCACATGAGCTGGTCTAGTGGCGATTCATGAACTTTTGGTCAGCTCCGAGCTCGCCGCCGTCGTTGCTCCACGCAGCGGTTGTATGCAGCGCAGCCAACGCAGCAACCAGAGTTTGTTGATGCACAATGTCGGTCGTTGGAGCCGCTCGTGTGAACGGGCTCGGTCACCGTTTCACGGACATTTCCAACGCCGAGCCTCCCTACCGTGTTTGCCAAGCGCTAACCGTGACAGTGCCGTCGACCTCGCGTGAGCTCCGACGATTGTTGACACCGATGATAGTAGCTGACCACTTCCTTTCGCTGCTTGTGCTTGCAGAACTACAACGTGAGTCAAAGGCTGCGTGTCGGTGGCTATTTCTGGCGGGGCAAGAGGGGCGATGGTTGCACGACTTTTCGCACTTGGCACTGTGTGGATGCGGAAAGAACGGCAGTGATGAACACCTCCTGCTTGCGTCGCCGCACCCATGAGAATATAAAGAGGGCGATCAGTGGACCGTCTTGTTGCCCCCAGGCATCAAACGTCCCTGCACCCCGGCCGAGTAGCGTTAAGCGATGACGCAGATCGCCCTCCCCCGATCCGCCGACTTTACCAATCCCCGAGCCTGTGCCAATGGTCACGGTCACGGTCATGCGAACGGCTACACCATCGGCCATGGCAACGGGCACATCAACGGCAACGGCAACGGCAACAGCATTGCTGACTACAGCGTCGATGAGAATGTCTTTCTGTTCGTCCCGAACCTGATTGGTTATGCGCGAGTGATCCTTGCCGGTGTTGCGCTGTACGAGATGCCGACGCACCCCAAAGCGTGCACGGTCGCGTACGGAATCTCCTGTCTGCTCGACGCCGTCGACGGACAGGCCGCCCGTGCCCTTGGCCAGAGCTCCAAGTTCGGTGCCGTCCTCGACATGGTCACGGACCGCTGCACGACCGCGTGTCTCCTCTGCTACCTCGCCAGCGCGTACCCCAAGTTTGCGCTGCTGTTCCAGTTCCTGATCTCGCTCGACTTTGCGTCCCACTACATCCACATGTACTCGTGAGTAACAACGGATCTCGCCCTGGTCTGTCGCCCCCAAGTTTCAACTTGACTCCCAAGGCTCCTCACCGGTGCGAGCGTAGAAGCTGGGAGAAAGTGACTGTGGAAGCTAACGCGCAGGTCCCTGGTCACCGGCTCGAGCTCGCACAAGCAGATCACGGAGGACGTCTCGTGGATTCTCAACAAGTACTACACGGACAAGACGACTCTTTTCCTCTTCTGCTTCTTCAACGAGCTCTTCTTCGTATGCCTGTACCTGAACGCCTTCGTGTCGACCCCCATCGCGGCTGGCGGTCTCTTCGGCCGCCTCACCTGGCCGCTGCTCGGCGCTTTCATCTCCTTCCCCTGGTGCTTCGGCAAGCAGATCATCAGCGCGGTCCAGTTCTGGAAGGCGAGCAAGATTGTGAGTTCGCTCGTCTAGGTTGTAACTTACATCAGCTCTGCGGTATCGACCTGTACGAGCGCCAGCGCGCGCGCGAGGCCAAGGCGGCCGCTAAGATCCTCGAGGCGCACGCCGAGGTCATCGTCGAGGAGGAGCCGCTCATCAAGCAATAGACAACCCCATTTCAACATAGACAACACACGCGAGAGAGAATAGTAGGAGCCTGACCAGCCATCAGACAGATGTCGGGTGTTGCTCCAGCAAAGGCAGCAACGCAACCATTTCACTTTCACTTCCCTTCGTAGAGACGCGTACATTTCGTACAATCAGCTTAATTGCTAATGTATAGAGCTGCAACCGCACCTGCCGCCCTGTGGCTTGTGCTGCGGCTCAAGACCTCAACGGCCATATCGAGACGATCTCGTTCTATACCCTATGCATAAATGTACAAATTCGGACACGACCTCCTGCCTGCCTTCGTCCTCAATCTAGTCGCAAACCTGCAGTGGCAACCTAACGGCGGCCCTTCTTCTGAACGAGCTCGAAGCCGTCATCGTCAATGATGGGCTCCTGCTTCTCCTTCGGCTTGCTCTCCACGAGCTCGGGGACGGGCTCCTTGTCGTCATCGTCCTCGTCGCTCCAGTCTCCCTCCTCGTCGTCAGACTCGTTCTCATCGTGCTTCGTAGCGTGGACCGGCTTCTTGGCGATCTCGGCGGCCTTGCGCTCGAGCGCGCCAACCGTGTCCTCAGCAGCACGCTCGCCGGGCGCAACGCAGTCGCGCCAGAGCCGCGAGACGTCCTTGGCAATCATGTCCGAGGAGCCGTCCTCGAGCACAGCCTCGTACTCGTCCGACATGTACTGGTCCAGCATGTCAGCGACCTGGTCCTCGTCCAGGGGCGGGTCGGCCGCCGACTTGGGGTCGACGTGAACGACACCGGCGGCGTCGGCGGGAAGGTACGAGGCACCCTGCTCGAACGCATCGATGACTGCTGAGAGCAGGTAGAGCCTCTTGTCGGCGCTGTCCGGGCCTCCCCACTCCTCCTTGACGGCGATCGTGAGGGCGGGCCAGAGGTCGAAGAGGGCCATGACGCCGCGCGCGAAGAGAAGGATCTCGGGCGCCTGCTGCTCGGGAACGTTGGAGGGCATGGTGTTTCGATTAACGGGGATCAGTGGTGGGGGATAGGGGAGTCGTGCGGTTTCGGTTGTTCGGGGTGCAGCTGTCGAGCTGGTCGTACGTGTTGTAGTAGAGCAGAAAAGATGCAAGGGTGTACAGCTCCGAGGCCTGTGGAATGCTTTGGACTGGAGGTGCTGCTCCCCCTGTTCTCGAAAATCAGAGTGGAGGCGACCTTCTGATCTTATCTCGTCCGCCCACTTACGTGCCACGTCGGTGACGCCCGCGCAGCCACCCTCCGTCACCTCTCGCGTTCAACGGCATGTATGTTCGACGACGACACTTGCATCTCGCCGCAAATACCAATAACAACAAACGAAGGAAGGTAGCGACAAGCAGGCAACATGCGCTTCTCGGCACCTTCATTCCTCGTCGGGCTGCTCGCACTCGCGATCGGCGCCGACGCCCGGTCCAGCACCGGCGACCGCGTGCTGCTAGTTGTCGACAAGGAGGACCGGGGACAGTTCAAGGGCGACGGAACGTATACCAAGTTCCTTGACAGTCTGAAGAGTGAGTCGAACTCGGGAAGAGACGAACTTGTACTGACTGCGTGCTCCTTCCTTGAACTCCTCACTCTCCGCTCTCACTTGTGCTTGTGAATCATCATTGCCGAAATCCTCACTCATTCCACTTATTGTGATGCCGTCCTCTCGACCACACCACTTCGACCATTCACCCGCTTACAGGCCGCGGATACCAGGTCCAGATCAAGTCGGCGGACGCGAAGGACCTCGTCCTTTCCTCCTTCGGCGAGCCGGAGTACGATCACATGGTCGTCATGGCGAGCAAGGTCAACAGTGCGTTTACTCGCGCTGTACCCACTTCTAACGCCCAGAGAACAACCGCCTTTTCACGCCCCAGGCGATTCTTGATGCCCAGGCCACCCACCTGAACACGCTCTATATCCTGTCGCCGGATATGGACGACCTCCTTCGATCAACGCTGCGCGAGTACGACGTCGAGCCCTCTCCCGCTGGCTCTGAGCTGCTTGACGCCTTCTCTCACGTCGGGGGCGGCTCGCTCTCCGACGTCGTCATTCCCTCCGACTCGGTCGTTGCTCCCAAGCCCGTGGTGCCCGGCTCGATCGGCCCCGTCGTCTTCCCGCACGGCGTCACGGTCCAGCTCGGCGAGAACCCCTTCCTGCTCCCTCTCATCGACGCCCCGGCCACGAGCTACCTCGGCAAGTCGAATGGAAAGCAGGTCGGCGGCACTGCGCCCCGCTCCCCCGGAGCCGCTGTCGCGGCCATGCAGAACAGGCAGAATGTCCGCATCGGCTTCGCTGGGAGCAAGGAGATGCTCAGCAATGAGTGGTGGGGCAAGAAGCTCGATGGGTAAGCTGCTTGATACGTCAAGTCAACTGACGGAACAGAAAGGAGACGGGAAACCGCAAGGCTGTCGAGGACCTCACCAAGTGGCTGTTCCAGGAGACCGGCGTTGTCAAGGTCGTTGAGACGAAACACCACAAGAAGGGCGGAAGCGAGCCTGAGGAGGAGTACCGCAAGAAGGATGAGGTGGTGAGTCATTCTAACAGCTGAGCCTGGCTCTGGCCATGAGACCCCCAGCTAAGAACCGCGTTACCTCCTAGCTGACACTAGACCTACTCAATCACTCTCTCCGAGCACGGCACCTCTGCTGCCGGCGAGTCCGAGTGGAAGCCATTCAACGCCGAGGACCTCCAGCTCGAGTTCGTGATGCTCGACCCCTCGATCCGCACCGCTCTCCACCGCGTCTCCTCCGACTCTGAGTCCACGACGTACTCGACCGACTTTGTCGCTCCGGACCGCCACGGTGTCTTCAAGTTTGTCGTCCGCTACCTTCGCCCGGGACTCAGCTACGTCGAGGCGTCGGACAAGACCTCGGTCGTCCCGCTGCGACACGACGAGCACCCGCGCTGGATCATGGGCGCCTACCCCTTCTACGCCGGGTGCATCAGCACTGCCGGCGCGTTCTTGCTCTTCGCGTACCTCTGGGTCAACACGGGGGAGCACGACCAGGGCAAGAAGAAGGCCGAGTAGGCGCGAGTAGGCGCGAGCAGATGAGCGCTGCGATGCGCAGCGAGACGACACGAAGACGTAAAACACTCCCTTCCGCGAGAAGGGGTATCTAGACTAGAGCATGCATCGAGATGTAGCCTTGCATCGTCGCATTGGGTCCAGTGTAGAGCTGAGCTTCGCGCGGAGTGTCCCTGCTCACGTGTACCTGACGGTGATTGACGAACAAGTCCCGCCGTTTCCTCCGTGACGTAACTGAAACCGAGCCGAGCCCCGTACCCACCAACCGTCGGCTCTTGAGACAGACCGATTCTTCTCCCTTTGCTTCGTTCGGTATGCTGTTGCGTAGTTGAGCGCGTGAGAAGGGGCGGAATTGGGCGCGATTTGTTGCTCCCCAACCCCCAGTGCTCTCCTCCCTCCCCGTCGCATCACAGTTGTTGCATCGTGGGAGACGTCAGCCTCTCGGCGTCGGTGATGCAAGGTGCGCGGGGTGCGATGGGACAGGGAGGGCTCGGATGCATATTGGCCAACTTGCAACCTCGCATCGAGGTTGTGCAGGGTGAAGAAAGTGGGGTGGGCTTGAGCGAGATCGACATGTGGCACGCTGTGCACATGCTGGCGCGGTCGCGCGCAGCGCGCGGCGCCATTGCAATAAATGACGCGCGCGACGTCCCACCGCGCACCGCGCGCAGCGTGAGCGCGATTTTGGCAGATTGGAGGGATTTAGGCTTTGACACAGCGACGACCCAGCACGCTTAACGTCCCCAACAAGCCCAAGACACACCAAGGGGAGAATTACCAGTTGAGGTATTTCAGGACCTTTTTTTCTTTCACTCAGGCACTCCACCTCCGGGATTTTCCCTGGCCCCCCTTGGTCCACAGGCCGTATGCCTTCTTATGGTGAGACTATGAGCACAAGAGAAACTAGAGAATGAGGGGGAGGGCTCAACGACGTCACGTGCGAGAGTTTCAATGAGGTCATGTCTTCTGCCAATAAAGTTCGTCCTAATGAACAATTACAAGCGAGCGTTGCGTTGGAACCGGGCTTAGGCATGCTAGGCATTGGCCCTGCAGCCACGCTAGCCACGCTTTCACGTCATTTTTCATGTGCCATTCATGATGCATGAAGGACTGCTTCGTCAGCTCGTCAGCTGTGCCAGCGAGCGGTTTGACGAACTTGGCAACGCTGTGCCACTGGGGAAGCTTCGCAGACGCCGCAGACGTAGGACAGGGCCACGCAAGCCGACAACTAAACGGCCGGCCGGCGGTACAGCCGTCAAATTCTCCACCGCACGAGCACCGATTGGCCAGATCTCAACACCAAACAAGTCGCAACATGAACAATGGCGCTGCAGGCGCAGCACCCAGGAAGTGAGCCGTAGGGCATAGGAAAGGACCGGGGTACCGGGCTCCGGGCTCCGGGTCCGACAAATACAGCGGCACCCAACGGCCACAACGGCCGTCACTCTCTGCAGCTACGTGACGGGGGCGTGGGTTAATGGGTTAGTCGAGCTGAATCACCTCGATTCAACCTGCCATCGTCGAGGCGCCATCAAACGATGGAACGCTGAAGCTCGGTGAGATCCCGGTCTGGCATGCACACAGGATTGAGCGTCTAGGCTCCGCGCTTGCTCCGCTTCGCCTCGTTCCGTTGTCACGAAAAGCATGCCCCACTGCGAGCAAAATGCCCACATCGTGCGTCTTGCGTACTTGCGTGCTACACAGTGCACAGTGAATGATGAATGAGGCAGGATGCAGGAAGTTGCCCAGGGTAGTGGAAGACGGAAGAACGAAAAAAGCGATAGACGTGAGCCGGCGGGGCCTGGGGGACGATGAGAGCCGTTCCTGAGATTTTTCACTGCTCCAGCGCTCCAGCTCCATGCTCCACCGACACCCACTAGCCTCGCCTGGACACCACCTGGCTTGTTTGCTCCCCTCCCCTTCTGGCTGTCCGCCTGTCCGCCTGCCACTCACGCACTTTGAGCTTACCCTTTCCAGTCTCCTGACGCCCCTTTAGCTCTGCGCCCTGCATGCCCTTAGGGATGAATCCAGACGACTCAGCCCAGAGAAAGCCCAGCCATGCCAGCCAGCCCAGTCAGCAGCAGCCGCAGCCGCAGACCACCAACGTTGGCGCAGCCGGCGCGCGATCTCTCAGCCTCCCTGCCTCCGATCCCAATTCCACCAGTCGCAACCTGTATCCACCACCTGCATGCACATCTTCCCTGCCGTATGCGAACCCGAGCCAGCTCCAATCTTCTCTTCACACCATCACCCACAGATCCCTCACTACCACCCCCGCTTCCGACCCCATACCCCCCTCCTTCTCCTTTCTCTCGCTCGATCTCGACACTCTCAACCCGACTAGTTCAGCCTAGTCCCAGCAGCGCGTGCGAAGACTACACAATCCCCAGAAGGACATTACGACATTCCCTCGCACTGTCCACTGTCCGCTTCCACCGTCTTCGCCCTTCCCGCCTTTCGACTCCTTAAGTGGCTGTTCAAAGGTCGACGCGTTCTCGCCAAGTGTTACGAGTGACCCCCTCACCTGCCCAAAAAGAGACAAGACCTTACCTTCCGGATACGCGATACCCTGCACAGACAGTTCTGTTGTTTGGGACACTTTTCAATTCCACCCCTTCTTACCGTCTTCCGACTGGTCGACCGTCTCTGAACCCTCGCGCGCTCTCGTTTGCGGTGCAGATCAGACCGACAATACGCATTGAAACAGCGAGCTTTTGTGCATCTGACACTCGCCGCATCATCGCCCCCCGTCGCTGAGCAAAGCTGCTGTCTGCTGAACGGTTGTGCATACGACGTGACGCAGTTGGTGCCCGATTCGATCGCTAGACATCGGGTGACCAACCAGCATACAGCGACACAGGTGCCCTGTTCCGCACCGTCTGTGACCGGCCCGCAGCCCGCAAAAATACCACACATTCCCCTCTTCGCGCCGCCGTCTTCCTTCTCGCCACCCAGCATCAACACATCATCCACTCGTCATCCCAGTCCATCTCGTTCCCGTTCTCACTGCGATACCCACCCCCCCTTCTTTGACCGGCAGCACGGCTCCGCGACCGACGACAACAGTTTCCACCACTCTGCTGCTCGCCTAAGCTTATCTGAGCTCGCTCGAACCGACCCGCTGAACTTTTCTCTTTCTCTGGAAAAAGCTGGTCGACAACGTAGGGGACCTCAAGACCGTTGCGACATTTGTTGCTGATCGGAACTCGACCCTTCCTCGACTCGTCATCGCGGTATGGCCCGCCCTTCGAGGGCCGCCGCGACGAACAACTCGACAACAACAACACCAGTGACCGCTCCAGGTTCAACAACAGCCGCGTCAGGCGGCGGTGCAGCTGCGGTTGCCCCCGCCGCCGGTCCTTCCCGACCGGCGCGAGCAGTGGCGACGCGATCGTCGCGCCGCTCGTTGGCCGCCGCGGCTACGACGACGACTTCCTCAGCAACGAGCTCGGGCCCATCGACGCCTGCGGACTCTGGAACATCAACCGCGGCTTCTCTGCGAAAGAGCCATGTTGAACCGAAGGCTCACAGTCTGCGAAACTCGGCCCACGCCCGGGAACGACAAGCTTCGCCTTTCCCAGGTGAATACGGTGGAGCAACCGTCTGCGGAGTGGCCGAAGATGACGAGAACGACGAGGTTCTGATGGCCATCTGTGGAGCGTGTGCATCATTGGTGAGTGTGACTCGACTTTTTCCGTTACCTGTTCCCCTTGGCGGCGGCGGCCAAAGGGCCCTCAGCCGTGGCCCAGGTGGGCTGTGAAGATCTGGACGCCTGCACCAAAACAAAGAGACTGGACACTGACATTTCACAGGGTAACCGCGCACTTTCCCCGGACGAGCTCGCTTCTATTGCGATTTCTCGAGGATGGCTGAGACAGCCTTCGGTCGCCGTCTCCCCCGCCGCCATGGTCGCCAACGCCATCCGCATGCACCAGTCTCGATGCTCCAAGGCGAGCCCGCCCCGCAAGCCGCTGCTCGTCAAGTATCAGCTGGCGGGATCGACAGCTGAAGCGGTGCTCGAGCCCGCTCTGCACCCCAACGCGTTTGAAGGACCGACACGACCAAAGGGTCCTGTCTGGTATCTGTCCAACGAGATCGGCAAGGCGAAATGGCGGAATCCGTTCCAAGGAATAACCGTCCCCAAGGCCCCTCCTCGCAAGCCGGCTGCTCCGCGACCAAAACAAACAAAACCTACGCGAAAGGAGCGAGAGGAGGCGGCCAAAGCGGCGCGCAAGGACAAACGCACCGCCGGGCGTGAGTCCAAGGCATCGTCCGCCTCGGCTGCATCGACCCCTGCGTCCACCCCTGCACCCGACGCCACGGCACCGTTACCGCGCATCAAGTTACGGGTGGCTAACGGCGACGGGGGCACGACGACCGGTGCTGAGGACAGCGACAGTGGCGAACCGAGCTCACGAGCTACGTCACAGAGCCGGGCAACGACGCCAATGTCCATCACCCCGCCCCATTCGACTGTCGGGCGTCAACGTCGTCCACACAAGAAGGTCAACGTCCTGGACGACTCGTCAGAGTCTGATTCGAGCGGTTCGGAAGGGGAAGACACCGTGCCGCCACTGCGCGCTCCTCGGCAGCGGATCGTACTGCCGCATGCAGCCATGGCTGCTGGAACGCGACTCCCGCCTACGCCTGCGCGTGCTTCCATGTCGCCCTTCGGAGAGCTGTTCTTCTCGCCGGTCAATACCGCATCGCTCCCGCTGCCGGCCGTTCAGCAGTCGCCCTTCCCGTCGCACTCTCTCGACAACACGATCTGGGGCGCCAGGCGAAGCGCCGATACGGAACAGTATGCCTTTGAGGCGTCCAGCTCCAGTGACGAGGATGCCGATTGGGGCACCAGCTCGGGCCTCATGGTCAAAGCCGACGAACCCGAGCTTCCCGTCACCGTTCAAGACGAGGACCCCAAACTCAAGGCCGCTACGAACGCCATGCGTGAGTTATTCCCTTATCAGGAGGGATCGACGCCTATCGACATTCCCGCTCTCAACCAGCTCGACAACCACATCAGCGACAACTCGAGTGCCGCCGATAGCTCTTCCACGGCAACTGCCGCGCTGTACCAGGGCAAGCTCAAGTCTACCGTCTGTCCCGCATCGCTTCCGCCGTGGATCATCTCGAGCCCGACATCGTCGCCCAATCTTGCCAACCGCCCGCTCCCGCAGGTGGAGACGAGCCCGATCCAGTTCCTGTCACGCGCTGCTCACGACATTGCGGACCGGAGCATGGACATGGATGTCGACATGGCTGATAACGATGAGTCTTGGCTTGACGAGTCAGGGCAGCTGCCCGTGCATGCGGAGGACTCCTTCTCTGACATTGACGTCGGCTCATGCTTTGGGGACATGGACAGCCCTGAGCGTGATCGTCACCTGCAGACTGCCGAGTGGGCCCGGGACTCTGCCCTCCACATCAAGCAGGAGCCCGAGGACTGTTACCCTTCGCCTGCCGCCACCGAGGAGGCCATTGCCACGCCCGACTCTTCGTACACGGTCGACTCGCGCGAGTCCACCGTCTCGTCGCAGTCTGTGTCCTCCGAGCTCTCGGAGCTGTCCGACGTGCCTTACGAGCTCGATGGTGACGACGACTCGTTCTGGCTCCTTGGCCCTGAGAGTGTCAAGATGGAGGAGCTCGACGACTGGCTCCCGAGCTGCAAGGCCGACCGCACTGTGCACCGCGGCCGGGCACGTGCCTCTCGCTACGATTCGTCGAGGTGCAGCGGCAGCTGGGGTGGCATCGGTGTCAACAACCCGTTCGTGCCTTTGGCTATCCCCGCTGTGCCCTCTAAGAGCGGCGCTGCTCCCCCGATGGTCCGCAAGCGCAGCCTTCGTTCTCACTCGCGCCGTACCCGCTCTACTCCTCGCAAGGCCGAGAGCCGCTTGACGCCCGCCCCGACCCCGGAGGTCGTCGTCATCGAACCCTCTACTCCCGCCAAGGAGGAAGAGAAGGTGGAGGCGATCGAGATTGAACCGGAGATCGAGGACGACGCAATCGGAACCGACGAGCTTGAGCGAGCACGTGAGGAAGCTGAAGCATGCGAGAAGCAGAAGCGCGAGGAAGCCGAGAAGTCCCGCGAGGCCCTGAACGCTTGCCGCCGTGCTTTCGCCGCTGCCGACGCGGCCGCTGGGTCAGGCAGCGTTTCACCCGACGACGTCAGCACTCCGGCTGTCTCGACGTGGCCTGAGGCGCAGCCGTCGCCTTGGAACGAGGTTGGCACTATGCTCGGTTCTAGCGATGACCTCGCTGGTCTCGCGCGCTCGGGCACGCTGTCGCCGCTGGCTCTGCAGCACACCCCGGCCATGATGGTCGACTCGTTCATGGGTGTCTCGCTCGACCCGAAGGCGCTCCACCTGCAGTCCTCCCCGTCCAACGCTGAGCTCATGATGCTCGACAACGCACTGTCACAGGCGGAGATCGAGGCTGCGTCAGAGTGCTTGCCTAAGCCGGCTCCGGTTGCGACCTCGCCGATGCCCACCAAGTCTGTCCCGACCCCAGCCTCGGCTTCGACGCCAGCGACCCCTTCGGCACCCGCGCCAGCCCCTGCTGCTGCGGCTCCTGCCCCCGCCGCTCCCGCCCCCGCCCAAGCTGCGCCTGCGCCCACTGGACGCTCGCCGCCGAGGAAGATCGCACCGATCGCTCCCGCACCTGCTTCTCACCGCGTGCCGATCGCGCCCAAGACCAAGGAACCCGTCAAGCTGGCGGCCAAGCCCGCCGAGAAGGCGACTGCTGCTCCTCAGCCTCTGAAGGCTCCTGCACCTGTCGCGCAGAAGCCCGCCGTCGCAGCCTCCGCCCCAGCTGCCTCTCCTGCGGTCAAGTCGGCTACGCCCTCCACCGCGTCCTCGGCTGTCCCGACGCGCACTGTGTCGCCTGTTAATCGCACGGCCACGGCGTCCCCGGCCGTCAGCACCTCATCTGCTTCCAGCGGTGCATCGGCCAGCACCAACTCGTCCAGCAACACCTCGACCTCGTCCGGTGGCACGACCAAGCGCCTCCTGCCCGGTATCGACGCTTGCGTTGTTGACAACCTGCCGTGCTACTCGCATATTTGGGAGGCACCGAAGGGTGGCAAGTGCACCGTTCTGCGTCGTCTCGACACCGACTTCGTCAACGGCACAGCCCTGCTCACCGCTCTCGGTGTCCCGCCGGCGCAGCAGACCGAGCACCTCAACGCCCCGTCGCCCACCCTCGCGTCGCACCGCGCTGTCCCGCTCATCTCGCCGCAGGGCCTGCACCACGCTCCCGGCGTACCTGGTGTCTGGATCCCGCTGATCGAGGCGCGCGCACTCGCGAAGAAGTGTGGCCTTGTGGAGCCGAGTCTCCTTGCTAACATACTGCGTGAGGACCTGTTCCAGCTGTTCAAGAAGCTGGCCGGTATCTCGCTCCGCCACACTTCGTCGACTGAGAGCTTCGGCATGCCGTTCGTCACGCAGCCGAACCCTCGCCAGCAGGGTGCCCGCACGCAAGCTCAGCTGCAGGCCCAGCGTCAAGCCGCCGCTGCCCAGGCTGCAAAGGGCCCGCTCGTCCGCGGTCCTGGCGCGCCTCCCGACGGCTGTCCGGAGCCTAAGCGCCGCCGCTCGGTCGTCGGAGGCACGACGCCCGTTGCCATCCCGGTACGCCCGCCGACTTCCTCTGCGTCCACGAGCGCGGCGTCGTCTGGTGCCTCCACACCTGCTGGTGCTCGTGCGCCTGCCCGGATGGTTGCCCAGAGTGCCCCGGCTGGTGCTCGGCCCGTCGCGCCTGTTGCTGCCAAGCCCGCGACCGCAGTTGCCGCCGCTGCTCCGCCGATGATCCCCACCCCTGCCACCAAGGCTCCCCCTGCCGCGACGACGACGCCCGTCATCGCCGCCGCCCCCGCTGTACAGCCTACGACTCGCCGCACCCGTGCGAGCGTGAGCGCAAAGTAAGCTCTTCGGGCTGTGCAGCCGTAACCGCTCCCATCTCTATAATCACCCCAAGCAGCGGCTACATAATATTCATCTGGATCAAAACTCACACAAACCAAACTTGTTCTTATTCCGCCCTGTGATGACTCGAAACGGTATGAACCTCTCATCAAATCTGAAAGAAAGCCAAAACGAACGTCCCCGAGTGGTCGCGCTGCTCGACGTAGCGTCTCCGTCTTTGACTTGCGCTTTTCGCCTCTCTCCCTCCTCTCCTCTCTACACTCTCCTCTCTCCTCAAAATCGTAGACAATCAAAAGCAAAGTCGAAAGAAGTCAAAAGCAAGAAGAAGAAGAAGAAGAAGAAGAAATTCAAAGCGAAGAAAGAAGGAAAGAAGCAAAAGGACAAGTCCACCTGGCGCTCGGTGTCCATAGGGCTTTCTGTGTTGTAACGCGCTGGCTGTAGCCGGCTTAACCTATGCACTACATGCGTGGGACCTCGTGCGAACTCGGAGCTGTGTTTGGACTTGGTGAAGTTTGTTGGCTCAGCCAAGGCTCAGGCACGACTGATGGACTTGGTGGCGAAAATGCTTTCAGCTGAGGGAAGCCCGCAGAAAGTGATCAAGCAGGGCGAATGCATACGATACGATCTGCAAGACAACACACGCTATGGCTGAAAGAAGTTAACACTCGCGAAGCTATGCAACTCACGCCGTCGACCATGACCATACATGGCCAGTAGCTGGGAGTTTAACACCGTTAATCCAAGATGTGTCTAACTCAAATGTCCGCTCCCAATGCCTCACCATCATCCAATGCCCGTCGCCACGATGCCTCACAATCATCCTATCGCGGCGGTTCAAGTATCTGGGGGTCAGCCACGTCCATTCTGGGCCAACTGATCTAACCACCTGATGGCCGATATGACAAAGTGTGACTCGTGGATCTATGGGACGACTGGGATCAGCTGACGATTCGTTTTACGAAGCTGACTTGTTGTTTACGGGGACTGGGCAGAGTTAAACCTAGTCCGGGCTGGGGCAACTCACCGCCTTGCCCAAAAGGCGGTGGGGAGGCTGGGATGAGCTTGATCTTCCACGGTTGGTAGCTCACGGGTGCTCACGAGTCTTCTTCGAGGGTTTGGGGGTGTGAGGCTAGGGTGGTGTTAGACAATGACACAGTTGGAGCAACTCACTGCCATGGCCACGGGTTGAAGGGGCTGGAATGCGCTCGAGCTTCTGGAGAGCCTAGCGACTGCAGAATGTGTCTGGGTAGAGTTAGACCAGATGGATGGCAAGGCAACTCACCTATCATATCCACGAGATGACATAGTGGAGCGACTGGCGTGAGCGGCAAGGCGAAGCGCTTCGACAGCTCACGAAGTTGCGTAGGACTGAAGGTGGTTAGAACAAAACACGGTTGAAGAACTCACTCGAATCCTCAATCGCGAGCATTGCCGAAGTGACAGAGCAGAGAAGAAGAGGCTGGTATGAGCTTGAGCTTCCAGGAACGCCAGCCCACCCGTAGCCTTGGTGGAGAAAGGCTGGGTGGGGTGAGACCAAGTCTCCATCATGATGGTAACTCACACAAAGCGCTGAGCGCTGACGAGCGGAGGACTGGGATCAGTTTGTGGACGGTCGAATGTGAACTCACCTGCGATCAGTGAATCATCAACGAGACAACTCATCGGAAGGAAATCTGGGATGGGTTCGTATCTCCACCATGGCAACTTACGAGAGGACTGGGAGTCGATTCTGACTGGGGTCCTCAACTCACCCCTTAGACTATTAATGTGAGGTAAGGAGGAGCTGAGAGTTAGGAGGCTCACTACTGCTCAACTCACCCTTTCGTCCGGAACAGAGTGGGGAGGGAGGGAGGGGGAACACTGTGATCACTTACGATCGTCAAGTTGGCAACTCACATCTGGGTCGGGTTACAGGTGGCGAATACAACTATACCTCATGCGACGAAGAGAGTGCTGAGAGTTAGCGTTACTACTGTCCAACTCACCGTTTCTAGGGCAACATGCACGGGAATGCCGTGCGGGAAGTTTACGTGCATCTGCCGTGGAAACTCACCACACAAACACACAGCCAGCTGGAAAAGAAGCTGGAAGAGAGAAGCGCGGGAACGAGGTGAATGGCGAGTCTGGCTTAAGTTAGAAGTGCACCGCTATAGCAACGTACTCGCAATGTCTGTTTGCCCACTGGGTCGAGTCAGGACAGCGTGAGCAGCGAAACTCACCCCCACCCCTTTGTCGACGAGATAGCAGAGACTGATACGGAGTTAACCTCGTGCTGACGGGAGCGAAAGCACTCACCTCCTGTGTTTACAGTAGAAGGCAACGCGCCGATGGAGCGATGGCATCGCCTCGTGGGTCGTAGCCGCCGCCGCTTCGGCGTCGGTGACAGAATCTGTTGGTCGGTTTCGGAATAGTCCTTGTAACTCACGGTCCTCCCTTCTTCGCGAGCGATCGAGAGCAGAATGAGCACTGGTAGGAGTTAGACTTCCATGAGGCAGAAAAAAGTAAACTCGCTATTCGTTCTCACGTCCGGACAGAGCAGCGGAGGCGAGCGCCCTATGGTTAGTTAACGAAGGCTATGAGTCAACTCACAGATACTCAGCTTTGATATTTCACGAACGCACTGCGTCGCACAGTCGTGAGGAAAAGGAAGGACAAGGGCAGATGTCACAGTCCTAGTCGGAGTTAACGCCGAAAGCAGGGGAAACTCACAGTGTGCTGTCCACAATCGGGGCCGTGTGGGGCGCCAGAGTATTGCCTACGGAGGGGTGCGACCTGGGTGAAGTTAGCTTGGACGGACGCAAACAACTCACAAACTGCGCTGAAGTGGGGACGTGTTTGCTGGATGGAGTTGACAACGCGGGGTACGAAACTCACTGTGCTCTGGAGCTGCTGCAGGGGTTAAGTGCATAGGGGGAACTGAAATGAGTTAAAACACAGGGGACATGCTAACTTACGAGTTAAAAAGGCTTGAAGGCGACTTCGGAGCCAGTTTCTGCGCGCGGGACAGAGCCTCTGAAGGAGGTGATCGTGGACCCACGGCCACTTCAGCCCCCTGCCACAGTGACAAACTAGCGCAGGTTCTGGGGATGAGCTCACTATCACGCGTCCGAAAGCTCTTACTTTTGGCCCGCTTGGTTGCGTTTGCGTATGGCAGGGCTGACTCGCCTCCGTAGCAGTCCTGAGAGTTAGAGGCTGAGATATGCGATACTCACTCCTTGGCTCTGGCTTTTCGAAGACTATCCAAACGCCACACGCTGCTGACAGAAGCCGCGTTACTACTTGCCGGCTTTGCAAATTCCTCAAGAGGCTTACAGAGATGCAACACATATGAAGCGTTTCAGTGTTGCCCACTGTATGTCAGCTGGCGTGTACAGATCGACAAGCTCACGGCAAATGACATGTTCACGATTTTCAAGAGTTTCCCCAATTTCATCGCCATTTCATCCGAGTGATAACGATTCTTGGTGTCAGCGTACCCGTGCTGATTGTAGCAGTCGCAGTTGGTGGATGAGTAGAGGTATGCTTCGTGTGTGTGGGTTGTCGACGTGGAGGTGGAGGTCATTGTAGTGACTGTTGGAGGGGGGGGGCAAGGTGCGAGAGGACGGCGACGATTGTAAAGGCTGGGGGAAGCAGGAGTGTGGATAGGGAGAAGGTGGGCCAGACATAGCGACCGGTGGGAGAAGTGTAAAGGCAAGACGGTTAATTGTAATGACATCGGGGTTTGAAGAGTTTGCTCTTGAGCTTGTCGAGCGGAAGGGCAGGGACGCGCAAATGGAGGGGTTGCTGAGTGAGAGTACTCACGGCAAGGTAATATAAAGACCATGTGGTGGATGTGGACGTGGAGGGACTGTCATCCATGGTGGACTGAATACCAGCTTGCATAGTTACATTATCCAGCTAGCACGATTTGAGGACTTACTTTACCATACTTACCCGAAGACTAACGTTGGGAAGGTTCGGAAAGACGTAGTGCGAAGTTGAGTATGTTGTTGTTGACTTGGTCGATGAAGGATGAGGGAAGAGGGAAGAGAAAGACAAAAAAGTCATGCTTGGCCGCTTATATGAACTTCAGCGTCGGGAAGGAATGCATCGTGGGAGAGGAATCGAGAGAGAAGGGGCGGTGCGAGATGTGTGCGAAGCGTAGGTAGGTTACCTGGCGAATTCGAGAGGAGGGGTGTGTGTCTGGTGTCGCGTTTGCGTTCCGGGGCCTGGCCCACCGGATTGTGGTGTGGTTAACGGCCGGCGCTGAAGCAGGTGTAGGTGGACGGCGATGGTAGTATGATGAGAATGTGGATGGGAGGGTGGGATCGAAGGCAAATCAATGTGTCCAGCGGCCCCTGCCATCGATGAGGTCTACAATGTCGAGGAACGGGTCGAACAGCGGGCACCGGAAGACCATACAGTGCTGAGAAGCAGGAAGGAGTACATCCACACCGCATGCCAGATGACGATCGTAAGTCGGACCAGGAAGCGAGTTGTGACGGAGTCGAACGATGGCATCGCGGAGTAAGGTGCTCGGCGAATAGTGTTGAGAGGCGAAGTGAGGACGCTCAACTTTCGCGAGAGATATATGTTGATAGGAATAGATGCAGCAGGCTCATTTGTCATATGCTTTCATGCAGCTATCGCCGTCTGACGCACACATGTCATGGCCAACGCAGCTGTTAGGTGGAGAACCAGTCGTGCCAAACTCCGCTTGCACACGAGAAGAGGCGAGTGTCATGACTCTTGCAGAGTCATGTATGCGGGCGATTATCGTTCACGCCTATTCCTCTTCCCAGAACCCTAATCGGCTCTTCTTCAGCATCAAAGTCCTACAACGCGGATGTCGCTCTGACGAAGCCTACGGTGCAGGAGGTGCCACACAGGTTGCCACGTGGTGTTGATCGGCATCAATTTCCTGAAGCGGCAATTCTGGGATTTGCCACCCACCTAGTGGATCTGCTTCCATTCCCTGCTTTCCCTCCACCCAACTCAGCGTGAATTCGAACCCAGCACTCGGCTTCACTCTTTTCCCTCGACCACCCCCACTTGTCGTCTCCATGCCATCAACAAGGAGACGCGAGGAAAAGTCGGCGGCACCAAGCCCCTCGCCAGCGCGTGCGTTGCGCGCACTGAGCGCTGCTTCCGAGACGAGCGTTACCAGCGCCGCACATGTCCCGGACAGCGTTGAGGAGACCGATGAGGAACATGCCGAGGACGACGAGCACACCGAGGAGCAGCAAAATGAGGAGAGTGCGGAGCAGGGGGAGCCCGAGGAGCAGGAAGGAGAGCAGCGAAAGCCAACACTCCAGGAGAGGCAGGCTAAGCTGAAGGAACTCCGGCTGCGCATGGTGAGTTCATCGGTCATCACTGAAATTGACATCATCAGAACGCTTCGACTGCTGCGAACCGGAAAGATCTCGTTGAGGACCACCAGAAGTCGAAGGTTACTGCCAAGGAGATTCAGCGCCTCGAGAAGCAGAGGAAACTTGCGCAGACTTTGCGTCTGAAGGCGGACGCCGAGGAGAACGGAGTGGACCTGGAGCGCAAGAAGGCTTGGGAGTGGAGCATCGAGCAGAATGAGCAATGGGAGAAGAAGCAGGCTCAGAAGGACGGAAACGAGGACGGCAGCTTCAACAGTGGGTAGATTGCGGCCCGCAGGTCGCGCATGCTGTGCTTTGTCACAGCATTATCGGCGATCGGTAGTGCTGAGTAACCTGTGCTAACGTCTAGACTACCAGGACCACGCCTGGCGACGGTACAACAAGAACCTGCGTACGACGAAGCCCGACCTCATTGCGTACAACAAGCAGAAGGAGTCTGCTCTCGGCCTTGCCCCCGGTACGCTGGTTCCTGCTGGCTCGACGAACGACTCTCTTGCGGCTGCCGGAAGCTCGAAGTCTGGCCTCTCTGGTGCTGAGGACCTCTACCGCAGCTCGGAAACCATGTCCTACGGCGACCACAAGCCGAGCGACGACGCTGTCGACCGTGTCATGTCCAAGATCAACAAGGAGTGGGTACTAACCCGTGGGCTTGTTGTGCGGCTGTGCCGATCGTTCCCCTTTGTTGGGAGGGGGCGCAATTGCATGACGGCATGTCCCACAAGCTATGTTCGTTGACGGACACAAGCTGACTTCCAGTGTTACGAACCGTCGCAGGAAGAAGGACAGCGACGACGAGTCCGGCGACGTCACGTACATCAACAAGCGCAACAAGGTGTTCAACAAGAAGGTCGCGCGCTACTTCGACAAATATACCAAGGAGTGAGTTCTCTTCGCAGCTTGGCGTACGTTTTCTCGTGAGCTGACAGATAGCATCCGTGCCAACCTCGAGCGTGGCACCGCGCTCTAGTTTTACTCATCACAGACCCGAATCCGTATCCATTGTTATACCACGAGAGACCATGTATGCAGTATTAGACATTCGCGCCAGATCGCGCCCTGCTCGATCATTCAGCTCGCATGGCGGACGCGTGGTGTTCGCGCGACTCTCACGCGCGCGTTCTGGAGTTGTTCTCCATCTTGTGTCGTTTGATGTCTCGGCTGGAACCTGAAACTCACGCTCGGCGACAGATACAGCGGCTCCGGGCGCCAAGCCCGCCCGGCCCGGCCGCCTGCCCATTGCAGAATGTTTGCAGAAACTGGATTTCACAGTTTCGATCATCCAAGTTGCGAACTCTACAGCGGCGTTGTGGGCCCACGAAAATAGCATGGTTCAGGAGATGCAGTGGGGCCGTTTCGGGTGTGGAATGCGCTCCAATTCAGCACATCTCATGATCGCTCATGAACTTTTTGTGACTCGCGTGAGCTCACATGACCGGCGCGTCGCGGAGCGGGCCGCACCCGCTCATCTCATGTTGCGGTACGCGTCGTGTCGAGGCCTGGACGTGATCGGGCGGAGGAGAAACCTTGGATGTACTCCTGCAACCTTCATTGCATACGCCGTGGCTAACCTCGCAGCGGAACCGTCGCCTGCACAGGTTTGTCGGAGTGTGTGTAAGATGCGTGAGTGCTGTGACGCTAACTGTGGTTTCGGAGCGGAGAGAGCGTCTGAGCTGCGGTGACCGGAGACGGCGACAGCCCTCAGATGCCGAACTCGGCGCCGAGCGGCCCCAGCGGCTCCCGTCGCCCCCCATCTACGCCGAGTTGCCACCCAGCAACTCGCTTCCAGACCACTCAGAATCGTCCTGTACCAACAACGTACATGAGTAGGTTAGCTCTCGTTCCCGTACTGTGCCAGCATACCGTCGGCCTGGCAATGCACTGCAGAGTTGACATCGGCATGGCATGGGTTTGCTCGCGTCGCTGTCATCGAAGTTCCAGATGCAGCAACCCTGGGAGAAGGTACGGGAGGCACAGGTCGTGATGAGTAATACTCTAAATGGCCCTGTTGCCTGGACGCCGCGCTCGTTGCGATCGTAGCGATCGTAGCGATCGCTCGATCCGGTCAGTTCCGGCGGCAGTGGCGGCGGCGTCACGGGGCGCGGCCGCTGCGGTGCAGTGGCGTCGGGCGGTGGTGACGACACCGCTTACCACCGTCTTACGAATACGGCCTAAGCTATGCTCGGCGTAACGAGAGGGTACGAGAGGCAACGCCCGCGACAGTCCGAGCCCCGAGGTGCAGAGGGCATTAAGCATCGTCGCACGGGAGATAAGCGCCGCCGTCGCAGGGCAGCGCAGGCACCGGCGCATAATGAGTGTTACACTCTCGATCTCGTCGTGCAAGAGTGGACCCGAGCAGTGAGCGAGCCGTAAGTGGTGGTGAGTTAACTGCAAAGTTGGTGGGACCTGGTCTAGCAGTGAGCGTGGTGGACCTGCTAAGCTTGGTGGGCCTGGGACTGGGCCTGTCGGGCCTGGCAGTGGACCTAGCGGTGGACCTGGCGATGAGCGTGGTGGGCATGAAGCTTAGCAAGGAGTGCGGTGTTCAAGCGGTACACCTTGTGCCCGCCAAGCCAGGTCCCACTGCACCGTTGCGGTGGTGAGAGCGTTGCGACTGAGTAAACGTAGCTGTTGCCGACATGCCTGACAATGTCTCGGGCTGTTCTGGAGCAAGCGTGCGACGTCACGACGAGCCCGCTGGTCGGGAATCGTACTCTATCCAACGTTCAGTTAAAGAAGCGGTCACGAGTGGAGCAGACTGAGCTTGTCGAGGTATTCTAGAGTTTGGTGTTCTGGACGAGGTATGAGGAAGTTTGGTTTGAACCGAATCGAGAGCCAGTGACGGGTCTACGCATCTGGACATGGTACCGGGTTCCTTGCAAAGCTTGCGAGGTTGCAGAGTTACACTTTCGTGCGAACCTGGCAAGTGGAGCAGTCACATAGACCCAAAGTCTGTCGCCTGCTTCCCTCGTTTCCCTCGGTTCCTGGCCCTGTCGAACCAGAAGACGGATTGTCGCGCTGGAATCACCACGATGCCGAGAGAGCGTTACGTACGTTCCGCGGAGAAAGTGTTTCACTGGAAAGCATGCATCTCTACTGGCACGAGCTCCGGGCGAGCATGCTTAAGGGAAGGTTGTTTCAAACTAACTATAAGCCTAATCTGGGCTCGTTGCGTTCTTCTGCAATCTGCAAGAGGTGTTCTGCGAACAAGCTGACAAAGTTCAATCGCACACATTCTCTTGTCATCCGGGCCTGCCGGACCTGACGCAGACCATTGGGGCAGGAGACAGAGTTGCCCACTGCCACAGGTGGAGCCGCTGCACTGACGCCTGCGGGGTTCAGTGGGAATCAAACCTTGCGCACTAGTCGACCGCTTACCGACAGACTCTGGCGCTCACCTGATTCCAGGCAACGAAGGTACGGCAAGGGTACGGGGCGATGGTTGCCGCTGGCGCAGCTAGGCTTCACGCAACGTTTCTCCCATCGCTTCCGGCGACCGAGCCAGGGCCGCAGGGCAAGCAGATGCAGCAGACTGGCGGGCCAGAGATGGGAACCGCATTCGAAACAGATAACATAAAGCGATCAAGCTCACTCTCATCTACATTGGTCCCAGAAATCATTCCGAATTTCTCTTGGAAATCGTTATCATATCTCTGGCTCACCACCTCGGCTCGGCTCGACCGGTACTGCCCCCCCGATCCCCGATGCCCCCATCCTCCATCCCGTAGTCCGCACCTGCCGCGGACAGTTGTGACCAGACTTCTCAGTGGCCTTGGAAACAACAGTGGAGCCGCTCTTTTCTGGAACAAGGTTGCCTTAGTGCCCTCTAATGTGCTGCTTATTTGTCTCCCTCCTTTGTTGTTGCGAGAACAGCGTGCTCGGAGGCCGAGATCAGCAAGAGGTGCTCGGCGAGGCGGCGTACTCCAACGAACGACTCCCGTAGACGAGGCCGATTCGCACTCGGCGCGGGACACTCCGCCGAGGACTACGGAGCTGTCACGACTGGCTGCGTCTGCCTCCAGTCTTTCCAGACTGAAGCTCAATGGCTGTCACGGGCTCGAGCAACAACGTTTTTCCAAGATCCGTGCAACATCCAGCGAATCGGGGCTTTTGTTGCCACACAAGGGAGAGAGAAGGTTAGACTTCGGTATGGACGAGTTTGTCCCTCGACTCTTCTGCAGACTCCTGCAGACTGCTTTGACACGGCGTCATGATCGCGATTCAGCGCTCGGTCGAGACTGGCTGATGTCACTGGCTGGCCCGTCGCTGTGTTCCGAGAAACTCAATGCCAGTGTTGACGCCGCCACACTGCTGTGCGAGACGGAGACGGGCTGGCTGTCTGTTAGTCTGCGCCGCGTTATCGTACACTTCGTAGGACCATAGGACGGGCGCCGCGGCTCTCTCCTTGACTGAGCACTCGAGCAGGTGGGAAGAGCATTCACCGCCACTGTGAACCTACGCGGGGTGTTGCTCCACGTTTTCATTAGTATCTCGGAGGAATATGGCAATACGGTCACTGTTTCCATGGTCGTTAAGCGACACTAGCGCCGTGCCACAGCCGTATCCGCCGTCATTGTCGGTATGCTCAGCACTCTCACCCTCCTTCGCCTTTACATGCAGTCGTCTGTCTGCGTCATGCCGTGTCGGAGTCCCGGAGTTCGGACACGGCAAGAGCAAGGCGGTAGAAGAGAAGTTGGTAAGCTTAAACTTGTGAAACGTACCCTGACGTGTGTAGCCCCGGACCCCGGATCTCTGATTCTTCCAGATCTCAAAGACGTGAACGTCATACCTCATGTACAATGCAGCGTAGCAGTGAACTAGTGTAGTGCATGTCTCACCTGTGACCACGAATGTGGGAGCAACGAGTTGGTGCGGTGCACGCGGTGGGATCGGAGACAGGCGACGAGGCGGTAGTGTCCAAGCACCGAAGAGATACCCACACTTAGCAACGATTAGTGCGAGTTCAGAACACTGTTCGGCCAGCAGCTGCTCCCAGGTGTCCTTCTGGCCCTTGTGGCCCCCTTTGGGGTATATGCATCCGGGTCGTTTATTCGTGGTAATCCTCGGCATGCACGTAAGCATAGACGTAAGATAGGGTAAGAGCGCACGTTGTCGCTGACTAGTGGTCATGAGGCCTTCACGGGCTTGCTTTCGGCAACTAGTGTCTGCGAGGGTACGAGGGGGATAGCCACATCCGCCCCTGCGACCCCCGCGACCCTGCTCCCTGCTTACACTCGGCCCCGACGATCGACTCCTTTTCAAACAACGTTGCTCCGGCGCTACATCTCAGTGACCCAATGTTTTCAGGCTTGCGAGTGGGGTGGGCTCTGCGGATCAGCGGGCTTTGCAGATCGGATGCTGAGCCCGACTGGGCGGCCAGGGCGGGTCTCCAAGACTGCAGGACTGGCCACCACACTAACTCGAGCCTCTCTTCACGGGGTGATTCCACAGTTGGCCCTTGGCTCCCATAATCCCGTGTTTGCTTGAGTTGCTACTTCCTAGGAATCGTATTGGAGTCGTAACAGAGATGCATCATCCTCACCCCACTGCGCATGTCCTTGTCCTTGCACGCAACAGCTTAGAGACGGGGGCTCAGTTCTGGTTCTGAAGAGTGGGTGCGGAGCACTCAGAGATGGACAGGGTGGGGGGTGAGGGGGTGACATGCTGCGGATCCCGGAACAACCACTTACGGCATGTCTCGCGCCGTTCCGTACTCCTCTCCCTTCCATCCAGCTACGATACGCCCCCCAGGACAACGTCGGTGCGACACCTCTTTCTCCATCTCTTTCAGTGCTGCACTAGCGGAACCCAATTGTGCCGCCTTCCCTCCTCACCTCCTCTTCGCAGAGACACACGGCGACGCAGCCGACGAACGACGCCGGAACCGACCCCGAGCTACGGAACACAGCGATACGTGCTAGCGTCCCCCGCTTCCAACAAGGTGTAAGACATACGAGAGACGTGCGAGACATTCCCGCCCCAGGGAGAGAAATGCTCGGCCGCTCGGGCGATTACCACGAAGGGCATTTGGGGGAATCATGATGTCACTTGACTTTGCACCAGCTGTGATCGCCCGACGCTGTTTCGAGTGCTGCCGTTAAGCTGCAGTCAGCTGGCCGTTAGAGAACTGCGCTTCCCTCCATCCTTTCCTCGACTCTGCCCTCGATCGTCTCCAAGCCCTCGGGTCGCCTGCCTGCTCGCTTCGCTCGCCCGGTAGAGTTTCTCGGAAGCAGTTTCATGCATTACGCTAGGCTACGGAAACTATGAACAGAAGTGTACAAGAGTCCTCGGGACCGGTCGATACAAATACAAGTTTTCGGGTTGAGGAACGTCCTTGGTTGTGTTGAATTGAGGTGTTTTGAGTCTATCTGCAAGACTAGGGGTATCGCGGGTTCCGACTGGGTATACGAGAGCGGGTACGAATATAGGACGGAGATGTAACTGGAGATCGGACAGGGATACAGTTGGGCTTTGGCGAGACACAGGGGCGAGCGAGACAACGATGCGACAACAGAAGCGACGAGAAGCGACAGAAGACGAGAGAAGGCTAACCCATCATGCGGGCCTTGCACGCGTCGCGCTTGGCGCGGTGGCGCAGCAGCGCATCAGAGCGCGCAAAGTTCTGCCCGCAGTCGGTGCACAGGAAGCTCTTCTCGTTGCGGTGCGTCGTCGCGACGTGGCGGTCGCGGTCGTGCTTGCGGACGAAGCGGGCGTCACACTCGGGGTCGGCCTCGCACTTGAACGGGCGGTAGCCGACGTGGGTGCGGACGTGCGAGTCAACGGCGCTCTTGCGCATGAAGACACGCATGTTGACACCGGCGCACTCGTCAAAGCAGCACTTGAAGTACTTGCTCTGCTTTTCCGCGACCTTGTTGTACTCTGTCCCGATCGCGTAGCAGTAGCGGAAGCACGCGTCCACGACACTCTCGTCGGTAGCGTACATGAGCCGCTCCGTGAGGGCGTCAAGCTCTGGGTTGGGGATTAGAGTTCCGTGTGGAGTCATTGAGAAAGCGTTTCGGAATTCCTCCACTGTCACGGGAACAAGTGGCACGGGCGGCTCCTCGGGCACCGCAAGCATGGAACCGTCACCGTTCAGCAGACCGTCACTCTTCCCGACCATGATCGCAGCCGCAGCAGCCGGGTCAAGCGAGTTGACCCTGGACTTGACCTTGCCCTTGGGACCCGGCTTCAAGCACATGCCAACACGCTTCGTGACGGTACGCTTGCGCGGCGGCGAGTTGAGCATCGGTGCCATGAAGTGCTGCTGCCCGATGGGGTCCGCGTACTGGCCCATGACGATGCCCTGGTGCGTGTAGGTGGCGACCGGGGGCGGCGGCGGCAGTGCAGTCGTACCAAAAACCTGCGAGGCGCGGACCATGTGCTGGCCGTGCGCCTGCGGGACCGACGAAGACCGAAGCATGGATGCAACGTTGGAGCCCATGTTGAAGGCGAGCTCAGAGTCGGACGAGCGGCGGGCGTGAGGAGGCTGGATGGGGCGACCCATGCCGAGGTTGACGCCGTCATGCATCTGTTGCATGTGCATCTGCTGTTGCTGATGCTGGATTTGCTGGATGGTGGCGGCGTTTTGGTTGGGGAGCTGCGCCACCTGCATGGTGGGTGTTGGAATGCCACTGATGGACGAGTGCCTGGAGTGCGAGTGGTGCGGCGGGAGAGGAACATGGACGGTCGGGACCGTGTTGGGGAGCGAGGGTGCCTGCACCAGTGGCGAGTGCTGCTGCATCAACGGCGACTTGACGACCTGAACACCTGTGCCTGGAGCAGAGACGGAAGTCGGGATGGGAGGCAAGTCCTGGGCAGACTGCGGGTAGAACTCCATGTGCTGCTGCTGCTGGCTCTGTTGCTGGTGCTGGTCGGCGTTGACGGGCATCCACTGGACGTGGGGGGGCGCAGAGCTCGGCGCCTCGGGAATGGTTGCGAGATTGCTGTAACCGTACGAGCGGCCAGGAACTGCCGATTGAGGCATGACGGGTGTAATAGGAGTCGGCAGGGGTTGGCTGTTCGGTGGCACCGCAGTGTTGAATGAGTTAGGGTGCTGCGCCAGAGCTGGAGCCGACAGCGGCGCCATCACGGGCGACGCAGCCGTCAGGAAGGGCGAGCTCTGCGCAGATAGCGACCCACTCATGTCGTTGGGACCAACGATCGGTCCGGTAGACAGCGATCGCTGGAATGTACGACCCCCGTTCATCGGGTTGTAAACAGGGATGTGGAGCTCGGGCAGCGATCCCTGGCGCCTCAGTTTCTTGGATGACATCGTCGAGGCGGTGTCGATCTCGCTGTACTTGCGCACATGGCCGCGACGAGAGGGAGTGCTCATCTCCGGGTACTCATGCACAATGTTAATTGTTGGCGGGTTGAACGCTGGCGGCTGGCATGCAGGCATCTCACGAGGGAGGGCAGCCTCGGACCACATAGGGGAGATGTCGGCGGTAGCCTCCTTGAGACGGGTTGGGTCGATCGAGGAGGAAGTAGGGTCGAAGGTAGTGGAGGGGAGGTTGGGAGTCTCGAGCGATGATCCACGGGAGGAGGGGGTGCCAGCGCCAAGGACAGACTCGAAGGAGAGGTTGAGCCACTCGGAGCTGTTGGAAGTGTTTGCGAGATCGGCGCCGTTAAAGCCGTTAGCGTCAAGGGTCGGCGAGCCGCCACCGGAGTACTGATCGATCTGCTGCTGGTGGTCGTGCGCCATGGACTTGGGGACCATCGGCCGGGCAGGCGAGTCGGCGGCGGTGGTGAACCTCTTCATCAGGTCGTCGAAGTCGATACTGTCGGTGGTCTCAACCCCGGACAACATGACTGTAGTGGTGTAAGCAGGTGGCGGCGATAAACACAAAGGGGCGGGCGGATGCAGTGGGGATGGACGGTTGGAGGATAGAAGCAATGGAGTGTTTGGAAGAATGATGTTGTTGGTTGTTTGGTTGTTTGTGTTGTGGGATTGTGTGCATGTGTGGGCGTGCGAGTGTGAATGAGAAGAAAAAGAAAAGCAGCCGCCAAAAAGGTGTCACTTACCTGACATGTTTGGTGTGTTTGGTGGTGGGTGGGTGGGTGACGGTGTGTAACGAGGTGGATGTGATGGATGGAATGCGAGCGAGAATGACAAAGTTCAAGTACCGTCGTCTGACGACCTTGAGCAGCGTCGAGCCAGAGTTGTGGCCAGGGGGTGAATGTGTTTGGGAGCACAAGGGGTAGAGATGTACGAATGGAGTAAGGTAACGGAGGGGGTGTGACTGGAGCGTATGTCGTATGAACCAACGGCGAGAATACACTTGGCTCGTTGAGCCAAATTGAGGAGCTACGTAGAGCGCAGCGGCAGGCGGAAGTACGGTTCAGGAGAAGACCTGGAACGGTCTAGACTGTGGGATAGGTGGGGATGTCGCCAGAAGTGATGACAAGGGGAGATGAGATGTCGACAAGATCTTGTGGATGCAATGTTTGTTGGTTGCTGGATTGCACCCAGGCTGGCCGGTGGAGGAGGATCTCGGGCGGGGGTCGGCGGAGGGTGGATGGCCCAAGGAAGTAAACAAGTCACTCGCGCTCTGCCTGGTGGAGGGCTGTAGGGCTAAGGGGGGCGCCCGGTGGAGGTTGGCTCAGATGAGGTACGTTGGTCCCAGTGGTTTCCGACTTGGTCGTTTTCGACGGACCGATAGCGGGCGATGATGTTGTGGCGACGAGCTCACTCTTTTCTTTTCTGAGAAGACAAGAGGGATATATATACTCTCGGGATGCAGCAGATGGTCGCGGATCGCCCAGAGCGGTGATGTCAAGAGAGCAGGTAGAGTTGCGACCGGCCCAAACCATGTTGCCAGTCTAGACGACACATCTGCCGCAGGGCTCTCAGGCTACCGGCCCGGGGCGTTGACTCCGGAACCAGGGGCAAGGCGACTGCGACGGGCGCACGACCCGAGACGCTGCACCTTGGGTTATGACCATGCCGTACACCCTGCCTAGTACGAAACACTGACCACCGCCGACTCTCTTGCATCCGGAACACAGAAAGACGCTGCCCTTGCAGCCCACCTTACAGCAAGGCCTGATGCATGACGCTGCCCGGGAGCCTGGCCAGCACATCCACAGGTCAGCCGGGCAGCATCTAGCACCACTCGTTTCACCGGCAACCCCTGCGAGGGAGAGTGCGATTCCTGCCCTGCCTGTCCGCGCCGAGCGCCCAGCGCCCAGCTCTCAGATTTCTGTGCTTGATTGCTCCAAAAATCCCCCCTCCCCTGCACCCTTCTCAGCTGGCTGAAGCCTCTGTAACGTAGCTCTAGTGCATAGCTCAGCTGAATTCGTTCTACCCTTGCAGTGCAAGTCACTGCGTCTGCGCCGGCAGTACTGAATGCTGGGGTTACGGTTCTACAGCGCCGTGTATTCAGCGGCTTGGGTGGTTGCGCGATTTACATTCTAGCGCTCCGGCGCCTAGCCTGCAGACCACATTGCTGCGTCTCACACAGGGACTGCGCTCATGCGGTCGTAACATGCGGCGGCTCGGCAGCCGCAGTGGCCCAGTTGGCCTACCCTGCTCCGCTCGCGTAGTGCAGAGTCTCGTGCGGCCGAGGCTTGCATCCGAGGATCCGGGGATGCCGTGCTGCCCGGCCCGTCGCCCGTTGCGCCCGTTGCCCGTGGCCAGCCAACTCGCAAGCCTAAGTCTGGCGAATCTGCAGGCAGGAGCAAGGGAAGTAATGAACCCGGCTGCAGGTGTTCTCTCGTTAACACGGAGGAGGTGACCCAGCGATTCCAAGGTTCGGAGCTCTCGTCATGCATCGATAGGTGTAGTCAGGGCGCAGCAAGCGTGCAGGGCCCGATGACGGCGCCGTCAGCTGGCGCATGCTCCTGGACGCCAGAATGAGGATCGAGGATCGACATGACTTGCCCGATGCGGTCATCTCACTAGCGTCGTAGCGTCGCTGGCTCGCAGGCCGCTGGGTGGCGCCAAGGGCCGAAGGGAGGACCAGGCCAACCTTGTTCTACGTCGCCTGCGAACATTTACGAACGCTGCTTAGATTGCTTCTTGCACCTGGCCAGCTGACTACGTACGTCACAGCAGACCGAGTACGGAACACGCACCGAGTGCCGAGACGAGGTAGGACGTGAATAATCTCCTACCTCGGGAACGATATGCATGCATGTTCGTAGCTGGTTGCTGTGCAAGGCGGCCGAGCCGTGCACTGGCCCGGCCAAGGAAGGCAGTCGAGGCGTGCCGGTGCTTCAGGCCCTGTTGGCCCTGCTACCCTGCAAAGGTCAGGACAAAAGCAGCCCAGGACCAGCGCCAGGATTCCAACGACCAACGTGCTGCTGCAGTCCGGTCCTGGATCCCTACTAAGGGCGACCTGCTAATCTGGCGTTATCCTCGCCATATCCTCGCGATCCATGCTCTCCATGCCCATATCCTAGCGGGTTATCCTGACACTATCGGCGCCGATAATTCAGTTAATTACCGTAGCCTGATAAACATTTACTGCAATCATCCAAGTCAACAAACTTGGTGCACGTTGGTCTCGCGTTGGTCTCACGCTGCCTCACACTGGCTCGTCAGACCATTTGGCTTAGCATGCTTAGCGAGAACTCTTAGCTCCCTCGGGTCATCGCGCCAAATGCAATTTTTCGCACCTGCGCTCATGAACAGATCTGAATCCTTCTTCACGCGCTTCCTGCGCGATCATGCATGCGAACATGCGACGCGCGACGCCGACGTTACAGAGTTACGCTTGGCATTGATTGCAACCATGGTTGTGATCAGATCGCTGGTCTCGCTTCGGCTGATCTCCTGCATCTTTGGGGAGATGGGAGACGCACGGCCTGCGCAACCTGCCCGACCTGCCCGATTGTGAACCTGCGCGGTCACGGAGCTTCTCGTCTGCACCCTCCTACTCGTCTGCTGCGACTGCTTGGGGAAACAGCGCGCAGCAGTGCTACCGGGGACCCGTAGCATTTGTCCTTCCGAGCGTAGTATTCGGAACATTCACGCTCATGCCAAATGCAGCGAAGGTACGTTCATTCCGGGCTGCGACATGAGCATGTTGCCTCGCTCGGTGCACTCTAAACAGATGCGGGCTCGCGGGCTCGCGGGCTGCGGTATTGGAGCGTGTGTTTCAGCAGCAATGCTGGAAGGAGGTTAATGACAGTCGACAGAGGAAACTTCGGCCGTGCAACGCTAGCAGAGCTAGAAGCGCTCAGAGTTAGCATGAGTGCTCGGTGTCCGGTGCCGTAGCCGTTGTCCAGGTGTCGCCGAGTCGACGACAGGTGGTGGGCCTGGTGGGCTTGGGTGGGCCCGGTGGGATGATCGGGCGCACGGACGAGTACCGGCAGACAGCGCAGCGCCGTGCCTGGGTGCCTTCCCGAAGCGTTGTTTCTTTTTGGTCTCGGCAGTGTCATCCAGTGTCATGTCTCGCGTCTCACCAGTTAGGCATTGCTGGGCTCTCGTACAGTTTCTCTCGCAGCATTGCTCGATACGTACCTGCGAAACATGCGACACGAGACGACAAGCCGTATGTGCACGGCCCGCTGCTGGCCCACACATTAAGATTCCAAGCTAGTTTGGCTCAAGCTGTCAGCGCTCCACAAGAAATTCCCGAGGGCTCCCGAATCTAACGACTTGATTGAACTTTGCATCTCCCCTTGGATCCCACCGTCACTGCACCGTCACTGCCCAGCTGCCATCAGCTGAGGCAGTAGCACTGCTCGTAGTCGCGGTGCAACTCCCCATACCGTCATTAATCATCACACCTCGGATCTGCCGAACAGAGGCTACTGGACGTGCCGGCGCCGTTACGTTGTCGGTGCAAGCTTAACTTGGGCGTGCGTACGTCTCGCTGCCTGTCTGGTGACGACCGGAGTATCAACGGATTCAGTGAGGTAGGGCGTTGCCAGGCTGTTCAGGGCTAGACTGGATCGCAGGCGTCGCACTGATGCCGAGAGCAGAGCTGTCGACTGGAGTCAGGCCAGATCGAGCTGATCCCATGACCTCACAGTCGATCAAAAGTCGCCGCGTACGCCGCATCGTTACCTACGCTTCTCTCAGCTGGCGACCGGCGCGACCGGGGCGACCGGAGAATGCGGAGAAAGATCTCGGGTTGCCAGGACGGAAAGTGAGGGTGCCCGTTAACCTGTCTGGGTGCCAAGACGCCTTCTCCCTCATGCTCCCTCATTATCCCTCACGAGCCCTTGTGCCCTGGCAATCTGTGCCAGCGCCGCATTATGCGGCAACAGCACCGCGTGGATGAATGTCTTCGCCGAGACACATGTTCAGGAGCTCATTACGCATGAGCCCCAGGGTCTTCCGGCCCAGGAATGTCCAAACAAACAACAGGCACCTCCTGGCGAAGTCTATGCGCCTGAGACTGCCGGACGCTCTGTTCCTTGCGCATCTTCTTCTGCGATCTGATTGCTCGGTCGCCCGGTCACAGGGAGTAGATGGAAGCTTAAGCTACAAGTTAGCCGAAAGTGACGGAAGGGTAGAGGTGGGAGTGGCAAGCGATGGCAAGCAGCGGCTCTAGCGGTAGCAGCGGCATAGCGGCAAGCGGCACTGACCCGGGGGTCCTCAACAGCGAAAGGGTGATTTGTTTCGGGAGCAATCTTGTTTCCTCCACTTCTCCACCTCTCCTCTCGATCCTCTCCTCACTAACTGAGTGAGGTCATCGTCTTTCCACATGGCTGGCATCGCACCAAACGTAACATGAGCGTACGAGGATGCGCTCGGACCCGAACAGCGCCGCACCATCGTGTCCCCCGCACCAGACGGGCGGCGGACTGACGTTATCGCGCCCGACCTAGCTGCTCCGCCTGCTCGGATGGGCAAGCGGGTTGCTGCGCACGTACGGCTGTGCAGTAATCAGCAAACATGCAACGAACTGGACAATGAGGTATCATATCTGCGATCCCGCCTGCTCGAGGACTCCGAATCTCGCTTCAGTTCTCGCTCGAATAGCCCAGAGCGCCGATCTGCCGAACTCTATGCCGCACCGAACCGCACTGTCGCACGCCCAGCGTCGAGCCCGGAGGCCGAACGGAGGCCGTGCGCAGGCCGAATCATGGCCGAACAGACGATCGCGGACGGAACGTGACGAAAGGTTCATGTCTGCATGTCCGCCATCGCTGATCCATACTGCATCCTTCTGAACGACGCCGGGCATTCTGGTCCGGGACTTCTGCATCAAACGTCACAGGACCTGCAAACCCTGGCGAGGAAGCGCCCACGTTCTCGGCTTCCCTGGGATCGGTGGACCAAGATCCCGGAATCCGTTCCTGGTGGAAGAGCTAAACAGGCATTAGCCTCTCACTCCCTAATGCCGATTTGGTCGTTTTCCTAATGCCCCGAATCGACCAGATCTGTGATGGAGAGTGATGGCATGTCCGTCAACTAATCACGTGATTCGCGATGAGGATCGAAGTTGGTTTCCCACGGCGGGCAAAGGTGCGGCCAAAGCGCAGCCGCGACTCGTCTAAATCCCACGCTGTGACAGGCTGTGATGGGCGGGTGAGTCGGCATCAACACCCGGACGTGGGCCCCACCCCCGGTTTCCCCGCACTCAACTCTTTCAGACTCTTGTCCACCCCTCACGCATTCAAGGCATCCATCCATGTCCTCCTCCTACGACCCCGTCATCGACCCTAGCCTACGCGACCTACCTCCGCCAACAAGGGGAATGAAACGCAAAGCTGCTGCCGCCACCAAGGCGTCCCCCGCGCCCGTTGCGGGTGGGAGAGTGACGCGCCGCTCGGCCAAGGAGCAGCCTGCTCCCCTTCAGCCACCCGAGCCGGCGCGCGGAGAGGAGGAGAACCTCATCGGGTACGGACGGAATAGGGAGGCATCGACTACAGTGAGTCTTCTACGCGCTTGGGGCGCAGGATTGGCGCGAAGGCATGGGAATGGGAAGGAAGGAAGGAACGAAGGGCGCAAGACGTGTTTCGATCAGCCGCGGCGTCAAGTGAATCCGTCACCTTCCTCGCCTTCCTCCGTTGCTTTCACGGGTGATGGTCATTGACAAGATTGCAGAAACGTTCTAGACGAAGGTCACCGGAGCACACTCCCTCGGAATGGTCGCACTCTGGCCCGCTTGGAGGCATCGAGAACCTCGCCGCGGCGGCCGCTTACCAGTCCAACCCACCCTCAACGACCCCCGTAAGTGTTCTGTCCGTCTCCTTGCGTCAACCGATGCTCAAGTCCATCTGCTATCAGAGGGCCTCTCCGGAATCTCTGGTGTCTGAGAGAGAAGAGCTGCCGCCTTGCAGGGGCACGTCTTCATCATCAGCTCGGGTTGTAGTACCTTTCAGCTGACGCGCAGCCTGCGACAAGTACGCCGAGATCGTACCCGTATCCGTTCGGCTTGACGCCGTACCGGTATCCATGCCTTACGCCGCACCTGCCCCAACCACCTCCCGGGGATCCTGCGAACCCGCACTTCCGCGCGTTCGACCCGGCTCAGGCGGAAGCGTTCCATCAGAGCCTTGTGCAGAACAACCAGGCGTACAGCACGCTGGCGTCCTATCTCGACGACGGGAAGGACAAGGTGTGAAAGACGACCATGTAAGATAACAAGCAGCCTTAGAAGAGCGAGGAAGACCGGCCCATCCATGCCGTATACCCTTTAATGACCTTTATCCCTGTTGGGGGCGCCGATATGAGCGCAGAGCGCCGATGTCCCGGGTTGTAACAGACCGAGCTTTTGGATTTCCATTCGCTGAACAGATGTACACATGTTAACGAGCGATGCGTAACCGAGCACGTCTGCGGGCGTGCGTGGTGTGCCGGTCGGCTTTCCCACTGATCGAGGCAGGTGCCATTCCAATTGGCCGCATGTGCATTAAGCTCACGGTGACTAGGTGACGATGAGATAGGTGCCACAGGCAGTCAGGCACGTTGGCTGCAAATGTCGATCGGACGCAGAAGAGTGGGTGGGTGTTTTCCGACTTCATAGAAACCACCTTCAGAATCATCCATATCGTCGATCACGAGCTGTAAAGTGGTAGTAACAACGCATGCAGAGTTACTCCGATGCTCACAGCATCATGCAAGGGTCAGCGGGCGGAAAGATCTGCGTGGATTCAGTCCAGCGCCATCGGACGTCATGTAAACGGGATCAATTGGGCCGAACGCCATAATGAAGCGAGTTCCCGGCCAGTGTCTAGTGCACGTTCTCTGTCCACCAACCCATTCACGTCTACCCTTCAACTCCCTCCGCCTTTCACCTCATCTCTCCCACCCCCCTTGCCCGGCGCACGACACGCATCCTCGCCGACCCCGCTGCTGCCCATCCGCGAGTCCGGACGAGACCCCGCCCCGAAACCCCACATCCACCGCATACATTACGACACTTGACACATTTTAATCTCGGACACTTGGCGGAACCAGGCCGATATCCACCATGTGAGTCCGGACGGCTCCGCGTCGCGCGAGCGGTATCTGCTCAGACGTGGTGTTTGGTTTGTTGATTGCGCCCCTCGGCTGAGGTTGTTGGGCCGAAAAGGATGCGCCTGCCTGATCGGTGGCCAGCGCAACGTATCCGCTTGATGCGCCGCATTCCGTGGTGCACCGTCAACCTCTCCGACCCTGTCGTTCACGTCCAATTCGTGTGCTTGGCTGTCAAAGCTGCAAAACCGAGGACCTAAGCTGACATTACAGGAACTACGTCCAGCTCGAGAAACTCGGAGAAGGAACGTACGCGACGGTCTACAAGGGACGATCGCGGACGACGTCGGAGATTGTCGCGCTGAAGGAGATCCACCTCGACGCCGAGGAGGGAACGCCTAGCACGGCCATCCGAGAGATTAGCTTGATGAAGGGTGAGTCCGGCTCGTGGGATCAGCACTCCCGGCGCTAGCGGCTAGTCTGATGTGGAGTCGGACACCTGCCGCGGGTGTCGGCGAGCTGGCGAAACGTCTAGATCACAACTAACGAGCAGAGCTGAAGCACGTCAACATTGTCCGCCTCCACGACGTCATCCACACCGAGTCCAAGCTCGTCCTCATCTTCGAGTACTGCGAGCAGGACCTGAAACGGTACATGGACACGCACGGAGATCGTGGTGCTCTTCCCCTCAACACTGTCAAGCACTTCACCTACCAGCTCCTTAACGTGAGCGCTACGAAATGCTTCGCCAGCTAACCCCAGGGTATCGCCTTCTGTCACGCGAACCGAGTACTCCACCGTGACCTGAAGCCGCAGAACCTGCTGATCAATCGTCGTGGAGAGCTCAAGATCGGTGATTTCGGTCTCGCCCGTGCCTTCGGCGTTCCCGTCAACACGTTCAGTAACGAGGTGGGTTGCGTCGCTGATTTCCTGCTAACTCTCAGGTCGTTACCCTGTGGTACCGTGCTCCGGACGTACTTCTCGGATCACGAACGTACAGCACGTCAATCGACATCTGGAGTGTGGGATGCATCTTCGCGGAGATGATCACGGGATACCCTCTCTTCCGTGGGCGCGACAACAACGACCAACTGGTACAGATCATGAAGATTGTCGGCACGCCGAGCGACGCGACGCTGCAGCAGATCAAGATGAACAGCCCGGAGATCCAGATTAAGCAGCCGCTTAGCAAGCACCCGAAGCAGCCCCTTCACGCGATCGTTCCCAAGGCGCCGCGCGATGCGATCAATCTCCTCGAGCACCTGCTCCAGTTCGAGCCTAACAGGCGGTACGACGCGAACGAGGCCCTTGCCCACCCGTACTTCACTGCTGGCCCGATCTCTCCCGCCGTGCCTCCGGGAGTTGCCTCTGGCGCTGCCTCGCTCGCTCTCCCGCCGCGTGTCGCCGCTCGTGCGTCCCAGGCTTCCGCCGCCGTCCAGGCGCAGCAGGCCCAGGCTGCTCTCCAGGCGCAGCAGGCGGCCGCCAACCAGGCCGCGCAGGCCCAGGCCGCTGCCGCCCAGGCTGCGGCACAGCAGGCGCACGCCCAGGCCCAGATGGCTCAGCAGACGTACAACATGATGGTCCAGCAGCACCAGTCTGGCCAGGGGCAGCAGGCTGGCCCGTACTACGGTAAGTAGCTATGACACTCGCCAGCAGCAGCTAACAAACAGACCCGGTGCAGGCGCAGGCGCAGGCTCACGCCGCTGTTCAGGCGCAGCAGGCGCACGCTGCCGCCCTGCAGCAGCACGCGCAGTACGCCCAGCAGCAGGTTCACCAGGCCCAGCAGCAGGGGCACTACATGGACCCCAATGGACGGTACTAGAGTTACTACTCCGAGGCATCCGCACCGCTCCCTCCCACCACCGCGCACACCTGCGGGGGAAGAGGTTGCGGCGCGTGCCATTGGTGCCGGTGGGCGCGATGGAGCGGCCAGCCGGGCAAGCCGGGTCAACAGGCTCAGCACACATTGTCCGTGCAGCCCGTCGGCTTCGGTTGGTCAATCTAGTAACGTGTTTCCGTCGAGGGAGAGGAGGGAAGTGTGGGACGAGCCCACAGAGAGAACCAGAAACTCCTCAGATAGAGTCACTTGTTAATTACGGATAGATAGATTATCGTGTCACATAGGTATCGGCTTGGTGTATGAATCCACATATGTCTTCCTCGGTTTTGCATAGCTGACAGCGCTCTCAGAAATCTGGAGATTGCCTTCCGTTCATCGAGTCCCTTCCATGATGTCAGAGTGATGGTTGCCACGTGGGATCACGTGACTCCACCACAAACTCGAGGAAGGCGCACCGAAATCATCGAACGCCATACAGGTCAACAACAAGACTCATCACATCCACCGACACCGGCCGCCATGTTCTCGTCTCCGGCCCGACCGACCCCGCGGCGGGGTCTGCGGATGCGCGAGTCGCTTTCTCGCTCTGCGTTCGACAATGCGAGTGTCCAAACCCGCTCCCGGCTCGGCAGCGTTCGACAGTTGTCGCCCGCCTCGTCTGGGGGAGAATCGACCCGAACAGTCCGCCATCAGGACAATGACGAAGTGTACTGGTCGCGGGACGAGCGGCACTCTGTCATATCGAACGGCCCTCTGCCGTCCGAGGTGAGCAACCTCATCAACGACCCGGAGTTCGACTTCATCGTCGAGGGCGCGACGGGGCAGATCGACTCTGGCTCCGGTTTCGCGCTCGTCTCGACGCCGACGCGCTGCTTCGCCTGGAACTACGCCAAGAAGACGCACTCGAGTCCCACCGTGTACACCTTCCCGACCCCGATCCCCTCTCGCAGTCACCTGCCCAACATCCCTCCGGCGCTTGCGGCGTTCTACGGCGCGCGCGCAGCCGAACCTGGCCTCGTCCTTGTTAGCGCCACGGGCGAGGTTAGGCTGTGGGAGAGCATGTCCCTCGCTCTCGCCAACGTGCAGCGGTTCCAGTCTATCGAGCTCCCGCTCGCCAGCGAGGACTTCGCCGAGCACATCTATCGCCTCGACGATGCTAACTTCGTCGTCACGACTACGAGCTCGGCCGCCTTCCGCCTCTCCGTCGTCAACCATGGAGGTCGCCTCGTGCCGACCGCGCAGCCCTTCACCCGCCCCGGAGGTTTGTTCAACCGCGCCAGCCCCATCATCTTCGATAGCTCGGAGCGTAATGGCATCGTCGCAGTGACGCCCGTTCAGGGCGGTGTCTGCCTGCTCGGCAGGAGCACGCTCCAGGCGTGGGAGATCGGACCGGATGGTTACGCAAAGGTAAGCTGAGCTCTCTTGATCGTAAGCTTACTCCAGCTTGTGCATGAGTTCAACCTGCACGATGCCATCGGGTCGTCCCTCTTCGACGACGACGCTATCTGGCAGTCGGGCAACCTGCATGTCGAGCTTAACGATCTCGTCTCTACTGGGTGGGTGGCCAGTCCCTTTCGCCTGCTAACCCTTCAGTCCCGGACAGTTTGCCACGCTCGTGTCGTACTCTCGCAACTCGGGCTCGTCTGACCACTCACGCTCGCACAACAGCCACGCCATTGTCCTGTTCGACTTCAACGCCTCGACGAACACGGTCACGATCGACAAGATCGTCCATATCTCGTACCTGGCTGTGAGTAGCTACACTCGCTCTGCGAGGCAAAGCTGACCTCAGCACTCTGACCCGCGCATGCTCGATGTGCCGCGCCTCTATGTTCCTAACGGGACCAAGATGGCGTTTGTGCACTTTGCCGATGCCATCGTCATGGCTTCCCTGTCGAATGTTCCCTACGAGGACACCGTCAGGCTGAAGGACTCGAGGAACCTCTTCCTCGGCGCTGGAAACGGTCGCAGCGGTGCCTCGCTTGTTGCCATGGCACGGCTAGGCGGCATCATGACCATTGACGTGTACGCTGGGTCGGCCCAAGCTCCCAAGCTGTGAGTTGCTCGCGCTTGTCTGAAACTGACTCCAGGTCGTCTTCAGCTTCGGCGACTGCTGGTCTCAAGACGAAGATTGAGCAGACGGTCTTTTTCGGTGACCGCAGCAACAACCCGCTCACGTTCAGCCTTCCTCCGGGCTTTAAGGGTGATCTCGCGGAGGCGGCTGAGGCCGTGTCCACGGAGATTGTCTCATCTAGTAAGCTGATCCGCCTCTCCAGGTTAGCTGACAGGCAGGCTCCCCTTACCTCCCGACGATCTACGAGGTTCGACCACAGCTGACCGATCGTCGTTCGCGTCTGGGTGCTCTGATGCAGTTCATCCACGCGAACGGTGTGCTCAGCCTGATCCCCCAGGACTCGCGCCGGCGCCTGGAGAGCCACGCCGAGAAAATCAAGGCGGCGATCGATCTCTGGGACTACCAGAACCGTCTGATGGAGTGAGTTGTGTTCCTGGTCTCTGCTAACTCTCAGCAAATTAAACACGCGGTCGCCGCAAAGCCTGCTCGCCGACTCGATCCAGATCCTGATGAACCAGCTCGGCGTCGGTGCCGGCGACGAGGACGTTGTGCGGTTGTTCTTCCGCACGCAGGTTCTGCGCTTCGACCGCCTGCTCGAGATTGTGTTCCAGTCGTTCCAGGCTGCGATTCAGGCTGCGGGCCAGGGCGCCGATCTGTCCGAGTGGATTCTCGAGGCGAACCGGATCTTCATCGTGAGTTGCTTTGTGCTTCATCTGAACTAACCGATCAGACCGCTTTACGGAGTGCCACGCAGGTCCGTGACGCGGACACGACAGTGTACCAGGTCGACCGGGAACGGCCCTCTGTCGAGTTATGGACCGCCTCGGACGCCATCATCGACGACCTCGACGCCCTGTACTCTGCCACACAGCGCCTCATCAAGGACCGCACGCGCCAGATGGGCAGCGTCGTTGACGAGCCGGCGCCGCAGACCGCGGACTCCAAGCTCGCCCGCCAGCAGCGCGACCAGGCTACGCTCAAGATGCAGATGGCCCAGCTCGCTGCCGCGCTGTGCGAGAACATGGAGGACAAGCTGCGCACGAACGCTACGTAAGTTGGTCGTACTGCTGAAGCTGACAATCAGCCTCCAGTTAAACGGCAACGCCGACGCGACTGAAGGCCTCGCGCTCGCTAAGCGCTGGGACGACCTGAAGCCTCGCATCATTCGCCCTCTCGGTAAGCTGGTGGGCCAAGTGTCGCAGCTAACAACCAGTCGACATTGACCGTGTCTCCGAGGCATACGCCCTCGCGGAACACCACCGCGACTTCCCGACGCTCGTGTACCTCACCCACAACCCGACTTCCTCCGAGGGACCGGCGAGGATAGAGATGTACATCGAGAAGTACGGACAGGACTTTGCCTTCGTGCTGTACCAGTGGTACATCGACCAGGGCAAGCTGTACGACCTCCTGTCTCAGGACGAGGTGTACGGACGGCTTCTCAGTGCCTTCTTCGCGGCGCACCCGCACCCGGAGCTGTCGTGGATCCACTCGATCGCGATCAAGGACTACGGAGGTGCTGCGACGGCCCTCCAGGCCGTTGAGGAGGACACGGCGTCGCTGGCGCAGAAGCACCTTCAGGCGAGCCTGGGCAAGCTTGCGGCTGTCGCGGACGCAAAGGCTCGTGGCCAGACGTTGCAGATCGAGGAGCTCGACGACAGCCTCGACCTGATCAACACGGAGAACGAGCTGCGGGAGCACATCAACGAGATCGCTCCGGGAAGCGGGCACCCGAAGAAGGCGAATGCGAAGAAGTACGTCGCCGGCCTCAAGCTGCCGTACCCCGCCTTCGAGCAGGTGCTTGAGCGCCAGGTCGATGCGCTGCTGGACGGCGACGCGCTTGACGTCGAGGGTCTTGTCGACGTTCTCACGCTCACGCTGGGACGGAATGACGACGCGGCGATCGCGCTTGAGCGCCTCGCGCACGCCCCTCTTCCTGAGGGAAGGAAGCAGGTCGCGCTGATCTCGACTTGGCGCAGGGTATACACGCACGATGAGTGAGTTGATCGTAATCCGCTTGAAACTGACAGACAGCTGGGCGAACCTGACCAAGACGGCGGGACGAAGCGAGGAGGCGCAGCGTAACCTGCAGCGCGAGACGGCCACGTACCGCACCCTCCGCGCGCTGAAGGAGCTGCCGGACCAGCTGCCTTCGGGCTTCACGACCCTGAGCCCGAAGATTGCGGCCCAACCCCCGCTCATGGAGGAGATCAAGGCGCGCTTCCCAGAGCTCCCCAACAGCGCACACGAGGCGCTCATGGCTGACCATGAGGCTGAGATTGACGCGCTGAAGAAGGGCGTCAGTGACGGGCTCGCTGAGGGCGTCAAGGCGATCACGGAGCTCGTCGACTCGGACATGCAGCAGGACGCCGAGGGCGATGTCTCGATGTAAGCGCGAGCGTAGTGAGCCAGATTATCCTAGACACGAGAGTGTGAAGCAGAGCGACGAGATAGAGTAATGGAGCCCAGAGCCGTGCAAGATATCGAACGATGCATAATGTAACAAGAACATGAGGACTCTATAGCTGTGTGGTGTGGTGTGGATACAGGCCCGGTCTAAGCGGGGATCTTGACGCGCCACGCGGACATGGGGAGCGCCATGAGTTTCTTGATAGTCGGGAGGATGTGGTACAGGAGCAGCAGCGCCGAGACGGACATGCACGCAAACGTCATGACGAAGTATCCGTCGCGCTGAATGTTGCAAGTGCCCTTGCTGGCACTGCACGCCTCCTTGCCCGCCTCGGTCGTGCACTCTGCCCCCGTGACCGAGCACGCAGAGACAGTGAGCAGATCGACCAGCCGAAGGATGATGGGTTTGGGCCAAGTGCCGCCCAGGTTGCTAACCGTGTTCAGCAGGGTCATGTACGTGCCGCCAATGAGCGGGTCCGCGATCTGGGTATGGAAGGCGGTGATGCCGACAAACTGGATCGTGTTCGTCACGCTCGTCATGAGGATGGTCGCAATGACGAGACTGAAGTAGCCAGACCCAACGACGCCAGAGGAGGGGTACAGCCACACGACGCACGCGGCAATAAAGGCCATGGCGAGGCGGGCCCAGAAGGCGCCGACCCAGACTTTCAGCACGCCCGTGGCCGCCGCCTGGCGCGTTTGTTGGGCTGAGAGGGGGTGCCGGTGTTCGGAGGAGGAGGACTGGGCGGGTCGAGACCACTTGGCCGCGAGCCAACCGACGATCATCTGCGCTGGGAAATCGAGCAGTGACGCGACGGCGAGATCCTCGCGAGAGAGGCCCTTCTCGAGCAACTTCAGCTGCGTCACGGACTCATTCACTTGGAAGCCGAACTTGGCGATGAGGAGGATGAAGAGGAAAGATTGGATGTCTGGGTGTCAGCTACACGGTTTTGGGAGAGCTGGGGGAAGCGGAGGAGAAGGGCAGACTCACTCTTCAAGCTGACGATACTCCACATGACGCGGTAGACTTTCTTCACGTCCAGGTCTGGGTCGGTAGCACTGACGGGGTCCTCGGTCTTGAAGAAGACGAGCCAGATGGTCACGACGATGTACACGAGTCCCCAGAACTTCATGTACGGCCCAAGAGTGACGAGGGGCACTTCGGCGGGCACGGAGCGGAAGTAGCGGTTCGCAAAGTCGACGCTGTTCAGTGCCAGGAAGACGGTGAACGCCAGTGCGGAGCCGATGCCGAGCCCTATCGTCTGCGCCGTGCTGGCGTAGCTAAGATTCGGGGATGAGAGTAAGGTCAAAGCCCACCCGTCGACGGCAATGTCCTGCGTCGCGGCTGCCAGGATCAAGGAGCCAAACATCATCGTCAGGAAGTTGATGTTTATGTCGCCTTGCAGCCATCTCTCGACGCGCGAGCCGATGAACCACAGCATCAGGCCCACGAGAGCCTGCACGGGCACAATCCACGACTTGCGCCGTCCCCATTCGGGGACGAAGATGGCGTCCACTATCGGCGACCACAGAAGCTTCAGACTGTACGGCCACGTCGAGAGTGCGAACACGGCCAGCTTCGAGTATGACAGGTGCGCCTTGAGCAGGAAGGGGAGCGTGCCAAACGTGAGGCCGAGGGGTATGCCCTGCAGTAAATCTGTACATTAGCGACCTGGCTTATACGAAGAAAAGCCGGAAAAGGGTTGGGTCCTTTGTTGGACCATGCAGTGAAAGGAATGGACTGCGGATAAGGGCTGATCCCGGATCTCAAGTGTCGGCTAGACGGCTACTCACAGAGCACGATAAGGAGCGCAAACGCCTGCTGGTCTCGCTTGGACTTGAGCCCGCTCTCCTCCTTGACTCCCAGGTCGAGTTTCTCGTAGTGCCCCGAGTCCCCCTTTGCGCGGCGGCGGGGAGTCGTGCCGCCCGAGTCGAGCTCGAGCGAGCTGCCCTCCCCGCCGATCAGGAGGCCCTTCTCCTCGAGGTCGTCCAGGTCCTCATTGCGCCCGCGCACAGAGGCGGGGTTCAGCATCGCGTCCGTCGCCTCGAGATCGAGAGCTTGTTCGTCGTCGTCGGCTGCGCCCGGGGTGCAGGTGGTCGATGCAGGCGAGGAAGTATGGGGAGGTGTGGTAGGAGAAGATGAAATTCCGGACGTGTCAGCCAGCGATGATCCCTGCCGATGAGGCCGATGACCTGGCTCGGTTGGCTCAGGGTGGCGCCCCGGCCCGTCTGTCGCGGGTTGTGCTGGGTGGCAATCGACTGGCAGCAGACTAAGGTTTGTCACTGCCCTGGTTTTCAGCACGGACGGGCGCGCCTTCCGCGCTCTGAGGCGAAGGGTGTTCTGCGGACTTGTAGTCATGCTTGGTAGCTTGTGGGTGGCAAGAACATTCTTGGAAGATTGCATCGGCGATGATAGACTATTTAGCTTGAAAGTCATGTCATGTTGTGAAGTCATAAGCCCTGCTGCGACTTTTGGGCCGGCGGCAATTAACGCGCATTAGTAAGCCGGTGACTGAGAACTTTGCAGTCCAGAGCCAGAGGCAACACTGACACGTCGTTACATGCCGGACATGCCTCCAGGTCACTACCCCCGCCACGTCGATGTGGAGACGTGGAGAACGTGTTCGGACGAAAACTGCTTGATAATGATAGACTACCCCCGTGATCGATTCGGAGGCCGCGCCCACACACATTCGGAACTCTTCTGCAAAGATATCCACGTGGGCGTCGTCAAGCAAGCTGAAGATCCGACCACAGAAGCATAGATGGTTCCTGGGCTGCTTCTCTGCACTAATGGGGGTTGCCCTGCCAGCATGCTGTGCTGGTGCAATGCTGGACCGTTACTGACGACAGCAGTCTGTCACTAGGAGAGACACGGTACAGCGCCTCACCTTACACAGGGCACAGTGGGTGTCAGAACGAACGTTCGCTGCACGCCTAAATGGGTAACCCACGTGATTGGTCTGTGACTCGCGCCTAAAGCGGTTCACTGGAAAGCAAGTCAGTCCCTGAGGTACGAGGCGCCACGACGTGTTTACGTGTCATGGCGATCGACAGTCCCGTCGAAGGGTGCAAGGACAAGGAATCGAGGGTCGAACCCGACGGGGCGGGGAAGGTCAGGACACTCCTCGACCAGATGGGGTAGCTACCACAAATGTCAGAAATCTTAAACCGACCTTTATCTCCTTGGCTTTGTCTTTGATCTTTCACATTTCTCCTTTTGACTTTCTCCTTCGCCATTCTCAGTGTTCTTCGCCGGACCACTTTCTCTTTACTTCTTTCGACCCGTCCCTTCACCACAGTCCCCGCCAAAATGTCCTTCCCCGCCGGTGTCAAGCCCTTCGCGGAGCGCCAGTTCCCCAACACCATCTGCATGTTCGACGTCGACGGCACCCTCTCCCCTGCCCGTCTCTCGGCTTCCCCCGAGATGCTCGAGACCCTCAAGAAGCTCCGCGAGAAGTGCGCCATCGCTTTCGTCGGCGGCTCCGACCTCAAGAAGATCGCCGAGCAGCTCTGCCCCGACGGCGGCAACGGTAAGTACTTTCCTGCTGCGGACACGTCGACTGTCGACCGAGGACACGTCGAGCTGTAACTTTCTTGCTATGGACACGTCGAACTGGGTGTTCCCCTGCTGCGGACACGTCGAACTGGGAAGCCACACCTGCTACGGATCCGGCCATGAAGCCGGTTCCTATCGGAATGACAGGGAAGCAAGACACATCTGGGCATCGCCTCCATGTCTGTCTCTGTCCCCATTTGGGTTGTCTCTTGGACAGCGTCCATGTTACGCGTTCTATCGCTTTAGAGCTATCTTGCGCAGGCCCGTCTACAGCGAACGCGGCTCCTCGGGACGCTCCATCAGACGCCCCGTCGTTAGTCACAGCTGTTTGGCTCCGAGTGTGTCGACAATCTGCGCAGTTTACGCATTGCCCGTGCTTCAAACTAACCCCAGTCCTCGACCTTTTCGACTACGGCTTCGCCGAGAACGGTCTCACCGCCTACAAGCTCGGCGAGGAGCTCCCCCCTGCCTCGTTCATTGGCCACGTCGGCGAGGAGCCGTACAAGAAGCTCGTCAACTACATCCTGCGCTACCTGTCCGAAGTCGACTGCCCCGTGAAGCGCGGCACCTTCGTCGAGTTCCGCAAGGGCATGATCAACGTCTCGCCTGTCGGCCGTAACGCCTCTACGCAGGAGCGCAACGACTTCGAGGCCTTCGACAAGAAGACCGGAACGCGTGCCAAGATGGTCGAGGCGCTGCAGAAGGAGTTCGCGGACCTCAACCTGACGTACTCGATCGGCGGCCAGATTTCGTTCGACGTCTTCCCCAAGGGCTGGGACAAGACGTACGCTCTCGGCCGTATCGCCAACGACGGTTACGACCAGATCCACTTCTTCGGCGACAAGACGTACAAGGGCGGAAACGACTACGAGATCTACACCGACGACCGCACCATCGGACACGCCGTTACGTGCCCCGAGGACACGATCAGGGACCTCAACGAGCTCTTCCTCTCCAAGTAAAACCCATATAGAGTGTAATACGGACTTTGATGCGACGGTTACAGTAATGTGCTAGGATGTTGCATGACAAAAATCTATCTATGATGAGAACCAACTGACCCAAACGATCTCTATGAGAGGACTAGTTCTTCTTGCCCTTCTTGCCGCCCTTGCCCTTGCCGTTCGCCTTGGGCTCCTCAACCTTCGCCTTCGGCTTGGGCTTGGGCTTGTTCTTCTGCTTGTCCGCGACCTCGTACGCAGCCTCAGTTCCAGCACCGAGCATGTTGACGTGGCTCGTGCCGGCCACGACGTCGTCGACAATAACCCTCGAGCCGGAGGTGGGATACCTCGTGCTGACACCACGGGCAATGAGGGGCTGGTCGAGGAGATGGCTCAGCTTCGCCTTGAGCCCATCGACCTTGCCCTCGGCCTTGCCCTTCTTCCCCTTCCTGCTAGCGGTGGGCGCGTCGGGATCCTCCTCCTCGAAATCGGAAAACATGCCCGGGTCAATGTCAATGTCCATCGCCTCGGCGGCCTCGGCGAGCCAGTTGCGGTCATGGCTCTCCTTCTTCGCCTTGTGCTGGGCGCCCTCGATCTCGCGCGCGACGGCGATACGTTCCTTCAGTTTGGGTAGGAAGCCGGCCTCGATCTGCAAGTCTGGCGGCGGCGCACTGCGGCCGAGAGACTTGAGCAGGCCGCGCTGCACGTTCTTGTCCTCGGGGGAGACGATTTGGAGCGCGAAGCCCGGGTTCTGAGCACGTGCCGTACGACCGCTGCGGTGCACGTACGCGTCTGCCGTGCGCGGGAGGTTGAAGTGCACGACGTGGTCGACGTGGGGGATGTCGAGACCACGGGCGGCCACGTCGGTCGCAATCAGCACGCCGTCAGACGATGCCTTGAAGCGCTCCAGGTTGCGGAGGCGCTGCTTCTGCTGCAGCTGCGAGTGGAGCGGGAACACGGGCAGGCGGAGCTGCTCGAGCAGCGGCACCAGGCGGCGGATACCGTCGATGGAACCGACGAAGACAAGCGAGCGGCCAGGGTACCGCAAAAGGAAGTAGTAGAGGTACAGGTCCTTCTCGGCGAGGACGGCGTCGACCATGGCCTCGCGTAGCGTGCTGACCTTGTTGCCCTTGGGCGTCAGGTCGACAATGGCGGGAGTCTCGTCACGGAAGTCGAGCGTCTCGAGCAGCTCGTCGAGCGTGCTCGCCCGCTTGCCCTTGCGCTTCAGCGGCTTCCGCCGCCTCTTCTTCAGGTTCTCCTGCAGATCCTTGCTGAGCGTGGCGGAGAAGACGAACGTCTGCAGGTCCTCCCGCGCCTCGGCCTCCTCCAGCGCCGTTGCCATCTGCGCAAACACCGGGTCCTCGTCCTCGTCCTCTTCCTGCACCTGCGTACGGCGCGAAAGCTGCACTATGTGCTCCAGCTCGGCGAAGTGGCCGTTCTCAATCATGCGGTCCGCCTCGTCCACGATCAGGAAGCGGAGCGTGCGCAGCGCCGCAGCCAGGGAGTCGTCCGTCTTCACCAGATCCCAGAGACGTCCTGGGGTCGCGACAAGAATGTCAGCACCGCGGTCGAGAATGCGACGCTGCTTGTGCGCGGACAGGCCGCCGACGACACTGCCGACAGATATACGGGGCACCTTCGCATCCTCGGGCGTGACCGACTTCACGACGGTCGAGAGGTGGTCCGAGACCTGGATCGCGAGCTCGCGCGTCGGACACAGGATGAGGGCCGAGAGCGGGCGCTTCTTGCCCGCTCGCGGCGGCGGCTGGCGGAGGAGGTAGGAGAGCACGGGGAGAGAGTACGCGAGCGTCTTTCCGGATCCCTGTACGTCAGCTGAATCCGGCCACCGCGAAGCTTACCGTCTCAGCAACACCGACGACGTCCCGTCCCTCGAGAGCGAGGGGGACTGCCTGCTTCTGAATCTCGGTCGGGTTCGCAAATCCGAGTCCGAGCAGGCACTTCTTCAGCGACGCGTGCAGCGGGATCTTGGCCCAGGCGGGGAGCAGGCGGACTGTTGTCAGTTAAAGCTGAGGCTAGTCGCAACTCACGATCGAACTTGGGCTCAGGCTCGACCTCGTCCTCGCTGTCCTCGTCGTCCATCTCGGATGCCTTCAGTCCCGCAAACGTCGGGAGGTCTCCCTCCTCGGCGTCGTCCTCATCCGATCCCTCCTCTCCGTCCTCGGCGATGCCGGTCCACTCCTCGCCGTCATCCTCGCCCTCGCTCTCGCTCTCGATCGCGACCTGCTGCTTCTTGCCGTCTTTGTCGCTCGTCTATTATGTCAGCTGAGTTTGATCTCTACATAGCTGGGTTGCAATCCCCGCACATAATGGGGGAAGACACTCACCACAAAGCGCGCGACCTTGCGTCCGTCATCCTGCTGCTCCCACTCGATGCCGACACCGTCCAGCTCCTCGAGCATCATCATGCCGCCACCCGCATCCATTCCGGGAAGGCTAGACGTCCTGACCTCCTTCCACTTGAGTTGGTCCGACCGGATACGCTTCTTCTTCGGCGGCTCGGCGGCGGCCGCCTCGTCGTCCTCGGTAGGACGCTTCGACCCCTTGCCGGCCGCCTTGGCCTTGAGACCGCCGCTCTTTTTGAGAGACTTCAGGCGCTGGCGAGCATCCTTCCGCACTGCGCTCAGTTTCGGCTTTGCTGTTGTCGGCGTCATGGTCGTGCTTGCCGTGCTTGTGCTGGAAGAACTTCACGATCGCCGCTGGCTGATCAGCCTAGCCTGGGTGGACGTCATGTTTTCAACTTTTGAAGAAGACACCGTGGGAAAGCGACCTCCACCCCGTACAACATCATGGCTTCTTTGTGCTGTTTGTGCTCGATAGTCTGAGGGAAGGCAACACGATGCATACGTGCACAGTAGGGTCGGATGAAGCCATCCGCAACGCTTCAGCTTTGAAGGTCTGGATGGTCGCATTTCTCGCTCTCCCTCTCTCTGCTGCAACCAGTCCATCATGCAAATGCGTACATCCTGATGTAATCATTAATCTACCAACTGATCCGTAACTCTCTAGAAATGACCTCTTACATGCCCTGGGCGTCGGGCTTGAGCGACGAGCGACCGGCACGGAGGATCTCGTCGGTGCTGAGCAGGTTCACAGCGATGACCGAGCACGAGTGGAGCATCTGGCGCTTGACCCGGTAGTTGTCCCAGACACCCTCGGTGACGGGGTTCATGGGCTCTCCGGAGCGCAGGTCAAGGCCAACCGGGTCGTCAGTCTCCTCCTGTTCCGTCTGGAGCTGAACAATGGCGTCCTGAACATCGTATCCACCGTTGGCCGCGAGGGTCTTGGGGATGATGAGGAGAGCCTCGGCGAAGGCAGAGACACCGAGCTTGGCACGTCCCTTCGCTTTTGACTTGACGGTGTTCTCGAGGTAGTTGCTGCACGCAACCTCGAAGGCACCGGCACCGGGAATGACAGCCTCGTCCTCGATGGCGTTCTTGACGGCACGGAATCCGTCACGGAGAGCCTCCTGGATCTGGGTCATGGTGTGGGCGTTGGGGCCTGCGCGTCAGTTTAGATTCGATTCTGTCATGAGAGAAACTCACCCTTGATAAGCATCGTGACACTCTTGCCCTCCTTGACATCCTCAACGAACGTGTACTTCTCCTCTCCGAGCGTGTGTTCGTAGACGAGACCGGCGTAACCGAGGTCCTCGGGGTCGAGGTCGTCGACCGAGTTCTGGGCAACACCACCACACGCAAGCTGCAGACGCTCCATATTCCTCCTCTTGGCGCGACGGAGAGCGAGAATGTTGTTCTTGGCGAGAACATCGAGGGACATCGGGTCGATACCCTTCTGGTTGATGATGACGAAGCCCTTGGGCTTCTCTCCGGACTTGACGTCCACATCGCAAACGTTGTTCTTGAACTCGACAATCTTTCGGAGCTTGTCGTCGACGAACCGGCGCTCGGACTCAACTAGCTTCTCGCGCTGGTCGGCGGACGAGTAGAAGAATCCAGAGTTGACCTCGGTCTTCTCGTACTCGAGCGAGACGTTCAGGGTGAGGATGTAGGCGTTCTCGACGCGCTTGGGCATGTCAGGGTGACGGGCACCGTGGTCGAGGACGAGACCGCGGATGAGCTTGGTGTCAGTGTCGGTGCGGTGCTGCATCTTCATGATCTCGATCATGTGAAGGTCGATAGGGTCACGGCGGCCGACCTTTCCGTCCGCGTCAGGCTCCGGGGCAGGGGGTCGGATAGCAAGAACGGCGTCGACAACATCGGCGGCAAGCTTCTTGGCGAGGCTTGGGTGGAGCTTGGTCGACAGCGAGGTGTGCGCGACCTGGATGAGGTTGGCACGGTCGAGGTTCGGGTACTGCTTGAACTGGTCAAGGAACTCGAGCGACGCCTTCTTGGCAATATCGAAGCCCTCGCTGATGACGCGCGGGTGGACACCCTCCGAAATGTAGCGGTCGGCCTGCTTGAGGAGCTCTCCGACGAGAAGGACAACTGACGTCGTTCCGTCACCGACCTGCTCGTCCTGGGCAACAGCGGTACGAGCAATCATGGCCGCCGTCGGGTTCTGGATCTGCATCTCCGAGAGCAGCACCTTTCCGTCCTTGGTCATCTTGATCTGTCCAGATCCGTCAACAAGCATCTTGATCGTTCCACGGGGGCCCAGGTTGCTCTTGACAACATTGGCGAGACCAACCGCTCCAGCCTGTTCAGATTAGCTTCAAAGCCACCTCTCCGGGAGGTTACACTCGATACTCACCGTGTTGACCTGGAGAGCCTGCTGCCTCCTCACGCTCTCGGCGCGAGGGTTGATAAGCTCGAGACTGGACATGTGTGCGGTCCGGAATGAGCAAAACGAATCGGGGAAAAGCTGAGAAACGGGTCGACGTGCGTGGGCCGGGTTTCGTGCGTTTTGGAGTGACCTTGAACGCTGCTGTTTTCCGTTTCGTAGAGTGTGATGAAAGTGTCGTGCACGATCCGGAAAGTTGCCTGGAAGGTCTTGGAACGCCGTGGCCACATAAACGCGTCAGAGCGAACCTGGCTCAGCGGGCGGTGGAGGGTCCACGTGGAGAGATTTCTCGAGAATGTTTTTCTACATTTAATCCATCGACACCAGTGCCATCACGTGCCCGCCGTTGATCGCCGCGGTATCTCGGCAAGTAGTGGCAAGGTCAGTTGGAGGTGCTCCATCACCCTTTCAGAACAACTGCGACCCGTGAGAGACACGCGACCCCGTCGACATGTCTCTCAACACTGTGGTCAACAAACTTATGAGGGCTGCGGCGTCGGTGCCACTGGACGTCAGCGATGATGTCCTCGATGCTCACGTCGCCAAAATCCTTGCGGAGGAGGCGAAGATGAACGAGCTGAAATGGGCAGAGATGGGTCTCGGAGCGTACTTGGAAAGGGAGGCCGAGAGGAGCTCGTATGTCAAGCTGTGTCCGGAGCACCAGAAGCTGACATTCAGACCTGATCCCAACGCACCTAAGCCTAACAAGCGCTTCCTCGCTAGCATGATCAAGAGCGTCGACGGTCACAACAAAGCGCTGCTCAGGGAGCAAGCTCGAAGTGCAAAGGACGCAAGAACAAAGAAGAGCGGAGATTCAGGCATGAGTCGATTGTTCGGTGGTGCCATGAAAGGCGCTGCTAAGGACGCTGAGCGCGCTGGCAGACGCGAACGAGACCGCAGGGACAACCGTCGTGACGACCGAGCTAGAAGACTCGATCGCGACGACGACCGACGCCCAAGACGCCACGACAACGACGAAGATGATCGGCGACGTGACCGTTCACGGGAACGATATGACCATCGACGCTCTCGCTCACGGTCGAGGTCGGCACCTCGCGACCGAGAACGCCCTCGCGATCGTTCGCGCGACAGATATGACCGAAGGGAGCGCAGCCGGTCTCCTGGGCGAGGGAGCAGACGTGATCGCAGCCCCTCGGCAGATAGAGACGACAAGAGAAGGCGCGATTCCTCCCGCGACAGAGAAAGGCGTCGCGATCGTGACCGCGATCGTTTTCGAGATCGCTCACGTGATCGCAAGGACAGAAGAGATCGCTCGCGTGGACGAGGGGATTGTCGTGATCGAGAGCGTTCGCCCAAGCGACGTGCTCGCATTGATGACGAGAGGCGCCCCTATGACCGGCAGCATCACCCTCGCCCTCCTTCCTCGTCGCCTCCGCCTCCACCGCCAGACTCTCCGCCGAAGGCTCCCTCTCATCCCATCTCCAGAATGGACAAATATTTCAAGCAAGACTATGACCCTCGGCTAGACGTAGGACCTGTGCCCAAGGAGGGAATCGTTGCGGACGTCGGATGGGACAACATGCTCGCTGTTCTGAAGGAGCGCGGCCAGAAGGTGAGCATCTTAGTTCTCCCGTGAATAACACGCTAATTTCCAGCGCCGCCGACGCTCTCCGGGCCTCTCCTCGTCTCCCGAGCCTGAGCGGAAGTCAAGACACGCCGCAGAGTCGAGCCGTAGTGGCCGCATTGGTCCATCGCTGCCGACAGATGACAAGGAGTCCAAGAGCCTCCTCGACATGGAGTACACTCCGCAGGGCGGTATGCGTGCGTGGGACGTGGGCAAGTAGCCATAGAAGATCTGTATAGTGTAGATTAACAACGTTGTATCGCCTGTCTAGCATGCTATCTAAATGAACTTTGATACAAGGCCCTTGACCGCCTGCCGTCAGCCTACCGTCCAGAACACCGTAACTCACATCTCGAGCGTAAGGGATGTATGACAGAGAATACCAGGCCATGGCGCAGTACTCGATGACGACGAAGAGGATACACAGGGCGGCGGGTAGAAGGAACGCGCTGATGAAGCACATGCCAATCGCCATCAGCATGATGACGGACGCAATGATTCGGACGGGCTTGAACATGAGCTTCGTCTGGCGCCAGAAGCCGCTGATCGTTAGCTACACCATACGGGGAGGCCTACAGCTCAACGGGGGACGACCAGGTTGGGACTCACATGAGAAAGCCAGTGCCGACGAGTGAGATGATGGCACCGATACCGAAGAAGACGGCGAAGCCTGAGCCAGATCCGGTGATCAACAGAATCGCTCCGAGAATGCTGATGAGGAAGCCGCCGACGTAGCACATGCCAAATCCGATTAGGCGCTCCTTGACGGAGAGCTCTCCGAAGGTCGACTTCTCCTGTTTGGTTAGCTACGAAACGGAGTTCTGCAGCTTACGCCTCCGAAGTACAGGTCGCCAGGCGACTGGGGGTTGTCGAGATCTGCCGGCGTCAGTCATGTCGTCTGAGCAGGGCTGTGCTGGTCACGACGACAGCGTAGCACTCACTCAACCAGCCGGGAGCCATTGTGCTGCGTGCGCGTGTGCGGTATACCGAGTGCTGTGGGAGAGAAAGAATGGAAAGCAGCAAGAGCTGCACTCTGTTGTTGGTGTGCTGGCTGTGTGCGGTGCTGTGCTGACGATACGTGCGCACGGACACTCGCACACTAGTTGCCAGCCTTGACTTTCTTGGCCTGTTGTTGCCGCTGGCCACTGTTCCTGGCTGTAAATGCCCTTTCCTGAACGCGACAGCTCAGGGTGATCCAGGAATTAGGACGCGTCGGCAGTGGCTCTGCCAGGCTAATCTGTGACCACGTGCTGATTAGTTCTCGCCGCTGCCGGGCATAAGGTTAATTCGCAATCCGCGATTAGGAGTCACCGGCTAAGGTCAAGTCCAGTCACCCTGGTGAAAATATTTGCTCCCGTGTGAATCAGTGCCCATCAGCGCTGGCAGGAATGCGGGCCAGCGCCTGTCCATTCAGGAATAGCATTTGCCACCCCTATCTTTTGACTCCCTCCACACCACGCCTACCTCCGACTCGCTCGATTCTCGCGACCATGGCCATCACGCTGGCCAAGGACCGGTCCTCGACGACGCTGTCGCTCCCGTTTGGCTCCGCAACCATTCTGGCCGATGCGTTGCCGCCCGTGCTCGATCCGGCACTCCTGTCTGGTCCCGCGACCGACAAGCTGTGCGCCGCTCGGGTGCGGCTGCTCAACAGCCTGCCGCAGGTCAGCATCGCCTGGTCGCTGTGGTGTGGCAAGTGCGGCACTCTGCGTGATGGGTACTTCCAGCCGCGGGGGAACAAGCGCAAGGGTGCTCCCATCCACGCCGCCGATGAGCTCGAGGCTGAGCTCCATGCGGCCCTCGCACAGATGGATGCGGACGACCGCCGCCGTCGCAACACCCAGTGCTCGACGTGTGGTAATCATTTCCGCCGGCCCAAGCCAACCCCGTCATTCTACGCCTCGGCGCGCACCGTCGCTCGCACACGCCGAGCATCTCGTCTCGCGGCAGAGGTGAAGCCGGACGAGCCGCCTGCGCCCAAGGAGCCCACCAAAACAGAACAGGCTCTCGCCGTTCCAGAAGGGGAGAGGGATAAGGCGGCGCTGACTCGCACACCGTCCCTCGCACACATCCCCACCTCCGACCCCGGGCTGCCGACATACCCCCCTCCGAGCGCCAGCTCCGGCTCAAGCCCTGCGCCCCCGTCGCCGCCACCGGCAAAGAAGCGCAAGACCAAGAAGTCGGGCCTCGCCAAGCTTCTCGCCCAGAACAAGGCGCGTGAGGCCGAGAAGTCATCAGGCAACTGGGGTCTGAGCTAGACTCTACGCTTATCGTGAGCTCCATTACTCCTCCGTTGTTGCCTGGGAACTAGCGGCGAGGCGGCAAGCGTTTGCTGCAGGGAGATCTGCCCATCACTCTGTCATCTCACCGACGCCGGCACAGCAAACAAGGGGCCGTCGCACTGTATCTGTACTGTTGTCTGTATCACTATAATGATCACCACTATTATCTCTATCGCCACACTCATAGTCCCCATCAACCTCGTTCGGGATGCGTACCGTTTTTTCGTTCGTCATGCACTAGGGTGTTCACCCGCTGCCAACAATTGCCGCCTCAGACACGGGCGACACGGGCGTCCCGCGAAGCTCCCTCTGTGATTCACACCGTGCCCGCCGCCATCCGCGCCATGCACGCAATGCCACACGACTGTTGCGCATGATTACTAACGCTTGCTCCGCTGTGCGCAGTGCTCGTGACAACTCTGTGCTGCGTGCACAAATGCGTTGCATTCGATGTCGACAATGGTTGAGTCGACGTGACGTCATGCTGAGGTGGCTGGGTTATCTCAGGCCAATCGGTGCGCTGAGGGTAGTCAGTTGTTCAATATCGCGGTTAGCTCGCCGCATGCAGCAAGCAGACGAGCACAATGCACAATGCGTAGGTCCTCTGCACTACATGCACTGGGGTCCGCGTTCGTACAATCGTATACATTATGTTCGTGGCAATGTGATAATGCGTGATACAACAGGACTCTCCCTCCGATCCATTCTTCGTTCCCATCTACAGCTCACCCGGCGCTCAACCGGTGTACACCCTCAGCCACCCTTCTACTCCGCTCCTACAAACAAGGCACTGCGTCTTCCCCACACCCCGTCGTCCCTCTCCCTTACTCTCCAGCTTGATCTGTCCATCCCTGCCCGTCTCACTACGTATCGACCCGCTGAGGACATCCTTTCCGCCCAGCTCGGCACCGCTCTGTCCCAACTCTGGTGGGATGAAGCCAGCCATACCGAGCCTCTTCTTCTCGGGCGACTTGCGCATCGCCCTAGCCAGAGCGACATTGAAGGGGACTCGGTCAGTTCGTGGTTCCGGATCGTCGTCGGTTGCTGCGGGGCAGGAGGGCGCGTTGCGTGCTATGAGGAGGGGTGCGCAGAGGAAGCACAGGTTCAGGTGGCAGCCTGGATGTCAGCGCACGACCTGCCCGCGGAAGCTGGATCAGAAGCAAGTGTTTATGGAGCGGGAATCCATGATGACACCCCTCAAGGAAAGGAGAGTGGTGTGTCGGAGCGTTAAGACTTACAAGGCAGCAACACGGCACTCGGCGGCCGTTGGAAACACAACAGGCAGGTTGCAAACGGCTGTTCCTTCTTCTCCTCTACGGCCGCAACTTCAGGCTTGGGCGTGTCTGTCCTCGGCGTGTCTATCCGGATTGCGTCGTCGTCCTCTGTATCCGCGATGAACGGCAGAGGGGCAGAAAGCAGCGGCGGAGTGAGGGGCGAAGTTCCCGTACTTGCAGTGTCAACGGAGCTGGAAGAAGGCGCGCGCTGTCGCCGGATAGCATCGAGCTCAGCGCCGAGCGAGGAGAGGTTGAGCGTCGCCATTCCTATGGGTGTGGATGTGGGCTGGATTAGAGGCGCCGGGTACTCACCCTCGTGCATCCGCTTTATATGAGAGCCGCCATCGCCTTTCGCCGAGGGCGGATGGGCTGTGCGATGGATGGGCGTGGGGGAGTACTGTCTCGATCATCTGACCAGGGGATGCCCGCATGTCCGCGGGGCACCGTGTGATTCGTGATCGGCAATTAGAGTCTGCCTGAGCCGTCCACTAGTCACTGGGAAGAAACCTTAACTCACGTGCAATCTCAGCTGCGTGGAAGCGGAAGAGCAGTGTGACAGGTTCGTATACGTTGGAGCAAACGCTCTCGTTACTCTGGAATGCATCGCTTCCCCAACGATCTGCAACTCATGAGACCACATCAGATCCCCAACCAGAAGACAATAAGAGATACAGCTTACGCCAGCCCACCGCTGTTATATCCCGCAGTCCAAGGGCCAGAGGTCGCGTGCCGCATGCCGCAGTGGATCTCCGTTTGTTTAACGTCAATACCGGTCGTGCTTTCCCACGGTTCCCTGTACTCCGAAGATCTCCCACGGCTGCCTGGGCTCATGGTTTTAAAGTCTCCCACGGTGCCTCATTCTCCCTCGCGTGGCGTCCGAGCCAGGGACCCGGCTTAAGCCGTTCCAGAGTTCTGGCCTGACGCGACAACATCCACCCCGCCATGTCGACGACCTCGCCGCCCGCCTCTGGCAGTTCCGGTGTACTGTCTCCAGGCCGCGGTGCCGCCGCCGAAGCCCGGCGCGCAGCCAGGCGTGAACAGCTGCGTGACTTCTATGGCCTGTCACGACCGAATTCGGACCCGCCGCAGAGCCGGTCCCCTCTTCCTTCCGTGTCGCCGCGAGAGGCGCCCGCGACTCCCGCGACACCGAACTCATCGGTCAGCGCGAAGACGGACGAGGTCACGCCGAAAGCTAGACCGAGGAGAGAGGGAAGAGAGGTCAAGGAGGGAAGACTGGATCCTACGAGCGAGAACTTTGTTCCTGCGGAATACTACGAGTTGCTCATGGGGAAGCCGCTCGGCGAGCTGCTCAAGACGACAGCGAGCCTTGCCGGAGGTACGCTTGGAAAAGCGCGACCATAGCTGACAGCAGACGTGGGCAAGCTCCAGAGCGCGCGCCACACGCTCGTCTACAACCACCACCACCAGCTCTTCAGCGCCGGCGACACGATTGCGAGCCTGAACCTGAAGACGCCCCAGCTCATCAGCATCGTGACGCAGCTGCAGGAGAAGTTTTCGGAAATGTCCCAATTGACGGACACGGTGTCGATCCTCGACCAGCAGAGTGGTCTGTCCCCATCTGAGAGACAGAAGGCGGGCATGCGCGAGACTGTCGCCAGAGGGCTGGAGCGCGTGCGCCTCATGATGCTTGCGGAGGGTGGGTGCAGTTGCGGCAGACCAACATGAGAAGCTGCTTGGTTAGTGCGGACGAGCTGACAGACAGAATCTGACGATGAGGTGAAGAAGGTTTGGCGAGGGGTCGAGCAGCAGATCAAGAGCATGGGAGACGACGTGTACGCGATCGACGGCGTCAAGGCCATGATCGAGGAAGGACGAAACCTCGCCGGCGGCCCCGACTCGGACACGGAGAGCACAGCGAGCGACAAGACTGCCTAGAGTCACTAGATTTTGTATAGGATGTAATGGTAATGCATAATGTGTCTAGAGATACGTCTATACTGTGCCCACTCCTGCTGAAGCAGGAGCTCAGTCGCGCCCATAGTCGGCCTGGAGACGCTTCATGGCAATCTCGTACGACTCCTTGAATCCCTCGAGCTGCTCCTCGCGGACCTTGAGCTTGCGGACCTTCTTGCCCGCGGCAGCGAGCATGTCTTTGAAGTGTTTCGCCTCCTGCTTCTCGACCATGGTCCAGACCGTGCCATCACGGCCAGCACGGGCGGTACGACCCGCTCGATGGACATACTTGGTCATGTCGAGGGGCACGTCGTAGCTCACGACGTGCGCGACAGAGGGCAGGTCGATACCGCGCGAGATCAGGTCCGAGCAAACGAGCACGTCGAGCTTGCCGGCCGCAAAGTCGGACAGCATGCTCTTGCGCTCCGACGGCTTCATATCGCGCGTGAACGAGGCGACGGACAGCTTCTTGCCCCCAATGTACGCTTGCTCGAAGTACGTCAGCAAACGCACCAGACGCGAGGCGGCGTCGACCGATTTCGTGAAGACGATGCTGGGCGCGGCACCTTCGCTGTGCAGGAGATAGAGGAGGTTGAGCGGCTTGAGCTGCGGCGGGAGGATGATTGAGCGCTCCGTCAGAGACGAGGGGAGCTCGAACGCTTGTCCGATCTGCGTGATCGAGCGCGTGGATGAGACGATGTAGTACTCCGGCGACGTCAGATTGAGCTGCGCGACCTTGGCGGGGTCACGCGTAAGCGTCGCGGAGAAGAGGAGCTTCTGGCACTGATTGTCAGCGTTGACGTCGGACGTTGAAGTTGAGAGTACTCACACTGCTCGGAATGACCTGGCTGCCCTCAAAGTCACCACGCGACAGACCCATCGGCTCACTCCAGGCGAGCGCTACCTGCGAGCCAGCGAGCTCCTCTCCGTTCGCAGGCTTGTGCGGTCGGCATTGGTCCAGCACCTGCGAAAGCCAGTTCTGGAAGCTGGAGCTTAGCAGTCGGTCCGCCTCGTCAATCACAAGGAAGCGCAGGTGCTGCAGCGTAAAGCCCTTCGTCATCGCGAGGTGGTCCATGAGCCTTCCCGGGGTCGCGATCAGGATGTCGAGCTTGGACTGCGCGCCATCTACGAGCAGCGTCTGCTCGTGTGCGAACGAGTGCTGGCCGGTAACGGTTCCGATCTAATGTTAGCTTGGATCCGAACGCCAGGATAGCTCTCAGTCACTCACAGTCAGACCAGAGCCCTTGCTGATCTCCTCCAGAGTCTCCTTCACCTGCGTCACGAGGTCTCGTGTGGGGAGGACGATGAGTGCCCTCAAGCGGGTTACGATGCGCTTGCTAAGGATCTCGACGATGGGAACAGTGTACGCAAGCGTCTTTCCGGATCCGGTCGGCGCAGAAACAAGGTAGTCGCTGAGCTTCTCGAAAGGCAGCGGCGTCAGGGGCAGACGCAGCAGCTTCGGGAGCAGCGCCGTCTGGACGGCGAAGAACTCGGAGATGCCGAGATCCTTTAGCCGCTTCTGCGTCCGCTCGCTGATCGGCGTCGTCTCAGTCAGCTCGCTCAGGGGCATGCGCAGATCCTGCTCGATGAAATTGGCGTCTTCCAGACCGGCGGGCAGGCCTTGCCGATCGAGCACCTCGGGCGCTGGCGCAGGTGCCATCCGCGGGAGAGGGAAGGGCTCGAGGCCCGGAGACGGTGATCGTTGATGCGGCAGGTCGGGGATGTGGGCCGGCTCCTTTTCGTCCTCATCCTCGTCCTCGCTGTGGTCGCTCGGTTCCCCGTCTTCCTCCAAAGGCTCGTCCTCAGGCTCAGAGTCCTCGTCCTCCGACTCATCCTCTTCGGGAGCCCCGTTCGCCTGAGCCTCCTGCTGCCGCTTGGCCTTCTCCTCAGCCTCCTTGGCAGCCTTCAACTTGGCTTCCCGCTCGGCCGCACGCTTGGCGTGACGGTCACCTCTTCGTGCGTCGCGGATCGCCCGCTTCTCCGCCTTGCGCGCGGCTCGCTCCTCCTCGGTCATCGGACCACCTTCGACAACGCCATCCTTGGCCTTCGCTTTCTTCACGAGAGTTGGCGGGGCGGGCTTGGGAGTCTCAACAGCTGTTGACGTTGACGGCTTCGGCTCCTCGTCATCGCTGTCGTCGTCGCTTCCGCTGTCGTCATCGTTGTCCTGGGGCTCGCCGGTCCAAATACGGTTCTTTGGCGCCGCAGCCTTCTTGGCCTGCTTGAGCTTTCGCTGTTTCCGCGCCTTCTTCGCGAGATACTTCTTCTTCTTCTCGGACTTGACCTAGATTGTCAGCTCACACGTAGCGGAACTCTCTAGCTGAGCACGCACCTTCGGCTTCTTCACGGCCGCGCCCTCAGCAGCAGCAACCACAGCCGCGCGGTCGGGGTGCACACCCAGTCCGGCAGGTTCGGACGGTCCCGAGTCGGCGTTTTCCTCGTCGAAGACGACATGCTTGCGTTTCAGCGACTCCATGGTCTCGTTGGGCTCCGATGCGGTCGATGATGCAAATATTTGGGTGACCGCCGAAATCTTGGACCTCGCTGAGATTGAAAGTGGAGGTTTGATCCTCGACCGTGGGAAACTTCCGCCGCGCGTCCGCTCTGTACGCGTCAACCGATATTGATTTCTGGCCCGTCATAACAGCCATCATCACTCGCACTCATCTTCGTACGCTGCGTACCAGCAACTGCAGCTCGATTTTTGGGAAGACCAGGGCCCTCTGACACTGGGAGTCTCCATCGGCACCATCGACTTCCCGAGCTAGGTTCATCGAGGAACTACGCTCCGTCAGGCGATCGCCAGTCTCTCATCCACAAACAGACGGCTATGGGTGACACCAACAGAGACGCCGAGAGGTATCTGACGGCCTCCCTCGGAGAGGGCAACGTTGTAAGCTATCCAGGGCTTTGCGCACACTGAAGCTGACATTCAGGTGACCTTCCGACAAGTTGCGAGGAAGGTCGGAGTGTCCGTGAACACTGCCAAGGAGTGAGTCACCTTTCGCAGATCATTCCTGATACCACCAGGATCCTGTCCGACTACATTTCTAAGCACGATGCGTCTCCGACATATCTCATCTCCGGCCCTCTCCTCCAGGAGTCAGCCGTGGCCCGCACCGACCTGTCCGTTGGCAACGTGACCAACACCCAGTCACTGGCACACATGTCCGCGACACAGAAGCTGAAGATCGTGGACATGGATGCGCGATCTGATGCCGGATCTGAGGCGGATGAGGAGGAGGTGAAGGCTGAGGAGAGTCTGGAGAACGAGCCCGAAGATGTGGTTATGGAGGAGAAGAGTGAACAGGTAGGCTACATGGCTATGGCCCCAGCTGACGTCAGGTCTCGCGGTGGGGTGTCGTGCTCATTGGGGCCGATGAGCTGGACGAGAAGAAGAAGCTCTTCGCTCCGGAACAGTTCTCCGTTCACATCTACTCTCTGTCGCCGGCGCCGTTGAAGGTGAGTTTCGTTGCCGCGTGTACCAAACTGACAACAGGACCCCCAGCAGCTGCTGATTCCCGCGAGGAAGCTCCGCGACACGCCGAACTACGCCAACCCCTCGCTGTACGGTGGCATCACCGGCGAGCCGTTGATCGCCGCCTCCAAGCCTCTGCGTGATGGTGCTATGGACTTCAGCGGCAAGAAGACGGTCAAGAGCGAGCCGGCAAAGGCCGTCAAGAAGGAGACCGTGAGGAAGGAGACCGTCAAGGAGGAGCCTAAGGCACCTGAGCCTCAGCGTAAACCTGCGTCATCGAAGAGCCGAAGGCGTGTCATTGAGTCCGACGACGAGGACGACGAGCTTCCTTCCAAGCCGACGTCCATGGCCTCCTCAACGGCTGCCAAGGGCTCGGCCAAGAATGCGCTTGAGCCTACGTCGTCGATGGTGAGGGCGGAGGACCAGGCAGCCATGGAGGCCATGATGGCTATGGACGTCGACTTTGATGATGACGATCTGGAGGAGACGAAGCCGAAACCGAAGCCCAGCGCCACGAGCGGCACGCGGAAGCGTAAGCGCAGGCAAGTGAAGAAGTCGAAGCAGGAGATGGACGCCAAGGGATACATGGGTGAGTACTGCCACCGATAACGGGCGAGGGTGACCGCTAACGGATCTTAGTTACCAAGGATTACTGGACCGAGGAGTCATGCTCTGGCTCGGACACTGACACGGAGGCCGCTCCGAAACCTAAGCCTGCTGCGCCGGCTTCCAAACCTGCCAGCAAACCCGTCTCTCGTACGGCGTCGGAGACGAAGCCGAAGCCTGCTCCGGCCAAGAAGGGCGGCTCGATGGGTCAGAGCACGCTAGCTAGTTTCTTCAAGAAGAAGTAACGTCACTGTCACTCGCCTGTAAGACTAGTATGTAATAAGAGTGCACCTGTGACTAATTGAATGTGGAGCGTTGTGCATGCCGAGTGACAGTGCCGGTCGCAGTGTCCAGGACCGAAGACCGGCGATTGGGATCTATGGAGATAAGGAGGAAAGATGCAAGCTTACGGCCGGAAGCTGTGTGCTGTGCAAGCAAAGATGGAAAAAAGCGATGCACGATTGCGGAGTATTCTTGGCAGTGATGTGGATGTCGCAGCAACCTCTCACCAGGCGTTGCGGAGGCGGCCTATAGCGGTGTGACAAACGTTATTTTGGCTTGGGACACGGCCACGCGTCGTCAGGGCGTGATAGGGAAGGAGGGTTGAGGGCCCAGAAATTAGGCACAGCCCCGCGTTGTGCGTCCTTGCGCGGCGGCTCGCGCAAAGCAAAGATGGTTGGAGGCGTGGGAGATCTGGTCCCTGTGTCAGGCGCGCTATTCGCTACAGCGAACGCGCACCTGGTCCACCCAAGGTCTTCGATTCTTGCGATCCTCAGCCTGAATTGCATCTCCTCCGGTCGGCCAGCCTGGGCTATGCTTTGCGCACTTGCATGCCCCTGGACCTGGGGCCTGACGGACAGACGGCACGCCAAAGGTTGTGCATTGTGCAGCGGGTGCATCGTTGCTGGCCGTGCTACCAAGCGGGCAGCTGGACGGCCGGGCGGGCAGGCGATCAGACGAGGGATCGAGGCAAAGTGGCCACGGCACCGCGACCACCAAGTGACCGCCAAATGCATCGCTTCTCGCGCCCCCTTCTCATTTATTGTTTTTCTGATCCTTCGATCCTTCCCTCCTCCGTCCTACACATAACGACTACCTCCGCACCAGTCTTGCTCGCTTGCACCATCGTCTCCATTGACCTGCTAGCCCTGCTCTGAACGCGGTCGCCACCGTCAGCCTCAAGTTGATATCGAGTAAACACAAAAGCCTCGCCTCATTTGTCGGTCTCTTAGGAACAGCCATATCAACAACCACCCCACGGGCCCTGGCCCTCGCCTGAATTCTCCTCCACATCAATAACGGCGGCCACGCGTTAGTCGTCCTTTCTCGTCGCTGTCTCACTTCGCCCCTCCGTCAAAACACTTCTCACTCCACTCCTCTCTTACTCCCATCAGCTACATCCCCGACATGCAGCCGGGCGACATCTACGCGCCGCCTCCTGGCAGCCAGCCCCGTCGCGGCGACCCGTACGCCTCCCCGACGCAAAACCCGCAGCATCCTCCGCCCGTTCCCCCGGCGCCTGGGCATCATGGTCACCACCACACTGCTTCAGACCCGTTCGCGGAACCGTCGCGCTATGACTCGCCAGCGCCGGTACCGCCGCCGGTTCCTCCTCCTCCCGCTGGAACGCTGGGTCTGCCAGAGCCTTATGAGCCCGGCCGTGCTGGTTCCAACGTTTCTCTCAACCAGCCGTACCTCCCAGACACTCGCCTCCACAGCCCGCCGCCGCTCCAGCACATGAACAGCAACTACAGCGACGTGGGCTACCCGCCGCCTACCTCGTTCGGACATCATGAAGAGGACTACAACGACAACGCCCCGCTGTTGAACCAGGGCCAGCCCGGCGCCTATGGCATGCCGGCGTACCAGCTGACTGATGATGGAGCTATCCCCATGACGCAGGTCAACCACGGCCATGGCTACGCCCCTCCTATCCCGCAGACTGGGCCGCCGGTGACGATGCAGGGCATCCACTTTGACGACCCGTACGGCGACGGTCCGCACGACGAGGAGCAGCCCCGAGTTCACTACGGTCCTCTTCCGACGCGACAGATCCGACGAAACAAGACGCAGAAGCGTGTCCAGCTGTTCAAGGGTCACCTTGTGCTCGACGTCGATGTCCCGAGTAAGCTGCTGGAGAAGTGTCCCATCAAGGAGGGCAACGAGTTCACCAAGATGCGTTACACGGCCGTCACTTGCGACCCCGACGATTTCGTTCGGGACCAGTACACGCTCCGCCAGAGACTCTACAACCCTCCCCGTCAAACGGAGTTGTTCATCGTCGTGACAATGTACAACGAGGACGACGAGCTCTTCTGCCGTACCATGTACGGCATCATGCAGAATATCGCCAACCTCTGTAACCGTGGCTCGAAGTCCACCTGGTCGAAAGACGGCTGGCAGAAGGTGAGTTTGTTGACGGAAGGGGTTTCGCTGATCGTCAGGTCGTTGTTTGTATTGTCTCAGACGGGCGTATGAAGATCAACCCGAGAACGAGGTCGGTTCTGGCCGCGCTTGGCGTCTACCAGGATGGCATCGGTACCAATGTTGTCAACGGCAAGCCCGTGACGGCACACCTGTACGAGTACACCACTCAGCGTAAGTTTCGCGGTACCCCCGGCTGCTAACTCTACCAAGTGTACATCAACAAGGATCGCTCGGTCGTCGGCGCTGCGAGCAAGAAGGCTGGCAAGGTCGTTCCCGTTCAGCTGCTGTTTTGTCTGAAGGAGAAGAACCAGAAGAAGATTAACTCGCACCGCTGGTTCTTCAACGCCTTCGGCCAGGCGCTGAACCCCAACGTCTGCGTTCTCCTCGACGTCGGTACGCAACCCGGACCGGACTCGATCTACCACCTGTGGAAGGCGTTCGACATCAACTCGGCGTGCGGTGGCGCGTGCGGAGAGATTGTCGCGCTGAAGGGCAAGCTGTGGCACAATCTCCTGAACCCGCTGGTCGCTGCGCAAAACTTCGAATACAAGATGTCCAACATTCTGGACAAGCCGCTCGAGTCGGTCTTCGGTTATATCACCGTCCTGCCCGGTGCCTTCTCTGCGTACCGCTACATTGCGATCAAGAACGATCCTCAGACTGGTGAAGGTCCCCTCCAGAAGTACTTCCTCGGCGAGACCATGCACGGCGCTGGAGCCGGTATATTCAAGGCGAACATGTATCTCGCCGAGGACCGCATTCTCTGCTGGGAGCTCGTCTCCAAGCGCGGTAGCAACTGGACTCTTCACTACGTCAAGTCGGCCGAAGGTGTTACCGACGTTCCCGACCAGGTTCCCGAACTCGTCTCGCAGCGTCGTCGTTGGCTGAACGGATCCTTCTTCGCCGCTATCCACTCGATCGTGCACTTTGGCTACATCTATCGCTCGTCTCACTCGTTCGGACGCAAGCTGGCTCTGCACATTGAGTTGATCTACCAGATTCTGACCAACATCTTTGCCTGGTTCTCGCTTGGAAACTACTACATTGCGTTCGTCGTCCTGACCAACTCGATGGTGGCTACGGGCAAGGCGTTCCATTACGTCGGTGTTGCTTTGAACTGGTTCTACCTGGCTCTGCTCCTGCTCTGCTTCATCCTCGCACTAGGAAACCGACCGCAGGGATCCAAGATTGGCTACACCATCGCCATGGTCGGTTACGCGCTGATCACGGTGTACATGATTTTCTGTGCCGTCTGGCTCGCTGTCCACAGTATCGAGACCGTGAAGAACGAATCTGGGGGGGTTAACGAGCTCCTCAAGTCCAAGGTGTTCACGAACATTGTCCTGTCGCTGCTGGCGACGTACGGACTGTACATTCTGTCGTCTCTGATTGCGTTCGACCCGTGGCACCTGATCACGTCGTTCCTGCAGTACCTCCTGATCGCCCCGAGCTTTATCAACGTTCTGAACGTCTACGCGTTCTCGAACGTGCACGACGTCTCGTGGGGCACGAAGGGATCAGACAAGGTGGAGCAGGACCTCGGAGTCGTCAAGCCGACGGAGAAGAAGGACGAGGTCGAGATCGAGGTTCCCGAGAAGGACGAGGACCGCAACGCCGTGTACCTGAACGAGCTCGCCATCATCTCCACGCCGGCCCCTAAGGAGGTTGTCGTCGTGAACGAGGAGCAGAAGCAGGAGGACTACTACAAGAACTTCCGTTCCAACGTCCTCCTCGCCTGGACGATGACGAACGCGGCCCTTGCCGTCGGCATCCTGACGGGCGCAGGCAGCTCGAGCCTCGACGACAACAAGGTCGCGTCGACGTACATGGCCGTGCTGCTGTATACGGTCGCGGGACTCGCGTTCTTCCGCTTCCTTGGCGCGAGTCTGTACATGATCATCCGGTTGTTCATGGGAGAGTAAAAGTAGGGTTTCAGTGTGGACTATATAGACATATGATGTTACGCCTGTTACGTGTTCCGCCACATGATGCAATAGCATGCAGACAGAGGGGTTTACCTGACCAACTCCGGGATAGCCGCAGGACGTGCAGTGGGTCCGCCGCTTATCACAGGTCTCCCACGGTCAAGCTGCGGGGAACCGATGCGGCATCGGCGCGGCTATCAAGCACCGCGCCTTCCTTTTCCGTTCCACAACCTTACCATCGACAATGTTCACGGAACGGTCCGACATGACGTCCAAGGGCAAGACCGAGGGTACCGAGGGTACTGAGTCCCAGTTCGCCTGCTCCATCGCCAACCGAACCACTTCCACCACTACCAATTCCTCATCCGCCAAAGCCACCCCGCTCACCTCACCCTCCTCACCCTACATTATCGTAGCCAATACGCGCGTGTACGGCCTGCCCATCGATCCGCAAACACGATGCGTACACTGGTCCAGCCCCCTCGACATAGTGGCGCTCTCGCATCCCTGCTGTCGGCGCTTTTATCCATGCGCAGACTGTCATGATGCCACCACCTCGCATGAGAGGGGCACTTGGCCCGAGGAGGGGGAGGAGAAGTGCGTGCTTTGTGGGGGGTGTGGGTTGCTCATGACCGCGAAGGAGTATAGGGGGGTGAGCGGGTGTGAGAGGTGCGGGGGTGGGTTCAATCCGAGATGTGGACTACATCGGGATAAGTACTTCTCGTCGAGTGCGTGAGTGGTCCACTGCGGCTCGCTCAACATCCTCACACGCATATCATCTCCGCGCACGACCGCTGCAGCTGGCTCAGCAGCCTGAGGTTGTCGGCCGGCCGTGGTTCACCGACTCGCTTCTTGCGATAGGTTTGCGCCCTCCCTGAAGAGGCATTGCACTCAACAATCAGCACCTCCTCGCCGAACCACTCCAATGCCACATGCAGCTCGTGCCGGACCAAGAGCACCCGAAGACAGCAGTGCATGCGAACGATTGTCAACAGTGCGTGATGTCCCGCAAGTAACGACCGAGTCTGTCCATCCGCGCCGCCTTCTCCTTCATGGCATCGAAGCTGCCCTTGATGTTCCTCAAGACGTTCTTCGTGAACATGGCGTCGGGCACACTGGGGTCCGACGGAACGCCGTCGAACTGCTTGAAGTCGACCCTGACCTTGTCGAGGTAGGCGCGGAGTGCCCGCGTCGCCGTCGGGATTTCGCCGCTCGTTTCGTTCGTCAACGCATATGCTTCGGCGACGATGCGGTCACGCGCGGTGATCGAACCCAAGCCCGCCGGCGGCTGGACGTCGGGCGCTTCCTGCGTGGGGTCGAGCAGGATGTGAGCGAGACGCGGAGATCAGGACGAACATTGTTCCACTGCTGCGCGAGGCTGTCTGCCTTGTCCTTTGCGGCTTCGAGGCGCTCTTCCTGAAAGTCAGCAGGGAGTAGCAGTGGCGCTCACGTGCTTGAACAACTTAGCGTAGCCCGCATGGAAGGTCGTCATGGCGTCGAGCTCCGCGCCAAACTCGAAGCTCTTGGAGCTGGGAGCGGGGTTGGGCTGAGGACTCGCCATGCCGAAAGATGAGGTGAGAGAGTGAGTGAGTGATGGAGAAGAGTGGAGAGCAATCAACTACGATGGGACGAACTCAACGGTGTGGTGTGGGCGCGAGAGTCGTTGCCTCGTGATGAACCTGATACCGGATGGGGGCGGGGTGCAACAGAGTCCTTTGATCACACGCAAATTGTCCCATGGCGAACTGAGTGCTCTTCCTCACCAACTGCGCCGGTAGCGACTGGGCAGGTGCTATGGCTGACATGCAGATGGCGGCGAGGAAAACAGTGAACGATAGACAGTGACACCACGCTGATCAACGTATCACTACATGATGGCAGTTACTCCGCTCGATCTTTCACGCCCACGAGCTGCATCAGTATGCTACTACGATTCCTGCACTACAGGCAGATCATGTCAGTGTATCGAACGCGAAAGTATTGTCGAGCGTACAACGTCCCCCTTCATCAAGATCGTTCGCGCCAGTGCATCGTTCAGCGCCTTCTCCGTCTCCTCCCACATGCGCCAGTACCTCCGATCTTGAGGCGGCGTCCGGACGTACCCATTCACCTCAGTCTCTACCTGCTCGATAGCACCCTTCAACTCACGCATTGTTGTCGGGAGCAGGCCGTCTGGCTCGCGCAAGGTCTTGTACGCAGCCGCCTCCGCCACGCCGAGCGGTGTCAAACGCCCCAGTCCGGCCAGCGGAGCTGGGAAAAGGGCAGGCTCGCCAGCAACTGCCGCCTACTAGTTAGCATCGGAGCAGTGACGGCCGTGGTGGTCATCTCACAGCTTGCCTGATGGCTTCCGCCACCTGGATTTTGTCCGCCACCCGTGACATCCTGGCCGACTGCGATCAGCCGCTGCCGAAAGACGACTCATGTGTGTCTTCATCTTCTCCTCGTAGGTCGCCAGGAGGTCCTGCGCGCGCCGTGCACAAGGCTCTGTCCATCTCGATGAAGACGGAGTTGTGGTACTCTTCGGGGTCGAAGTCGTCATAGACGCTGCTCATTGTGATGAGTGGAGTGCGAGAGGGAGGCAACAAAGCGAGATCTCTTTCAGCAAGTTACGGGTCCTTTATTCCTAGGATAGGCTTGCGCCCTTCCTAGGGAAGCATCACGATCCGACGATCGTTGTCTTCCTCGAGACACGTCAACCTCGCACCAGCCTTGCGCCAGGTCACAGCAGTGCATAGCGTTGTATCAACAATAGATGATGTCCTTGAAGAAACCCTTCAGCGTCTCCAACTGCTGCGCTTGCGCCTCCATGAAGTCCGCCCCGTTCTCGACATTGGTAAGGATAGCCTGCGCCGCATCCTTCTCGAACGTCTTGTCCGGGTCGCTGTCCTGCGGCGGAGCGCGATCGAAGCCTCCTAGCTGCTCCCTGACCTCGTCCAGGAAGGCGCGTAGCTCCCTCGTCGCGGTGGGAATGTGGCCGCTGGTGTCGTTCGCCAACTCGTAAGCGGCGGCGATGACGCGGTCACCGCCCGTGAAGGAACCCATTCCCGCCGGCGGCTCGATGTCGGGCACTTCCTGCATGAGGTCGTCGAGCTGCTGGTCAGCTAAGAGCAGAGGTGGGGACCTACGTCCTGCAGCTGCTGCACGAGGACGCCGGCTTTGTCCTTCGCCACTCGGAGACGCTTTTCCTGGTTGTCAGCTGCGACCTGGGCTGGACTAGCCTCACGTGCTCGATTAGCTTCGCTGAGTAGTCGGCGTGCAGCGAAGCGGCGGCGTTCAGCTCCGGGGACAGACGAGGGTCATTGTGGAGGGGTTGAGCTGAGGGGAGACTGGTCATGCTGACAGAGCTTGAGGAGTGAGTGAGAGTGATGGAGGGGGAGTGGCGAATCGTTAGCTCGCCATTTGAAGGAAGTCGCGCCTGGCGTGCATGGCGTGCACAGTTGCTGCGTCGTGGTGGATCTGATACCTGATCAGCGTAGGCGCTGCGCAGACACAGCTCGACAACTGCGTCTGTTGCTTTGCATCGGGGTTACAGTACAATGCTATCGGTACACCAAGTCTTCGAACAACAGCGGAAGCTGCTCCACCTGTTTCGCCATCACCTCCATGCACCACATGCCGTTCTCAATCTCCTGGAGGTGGTGGTGGGTTGACTACCACTCCATCGCGAGATGAGGATCCGACGGCCGCTCGGGTGCGGTGACCTTGAACTCCTTGGCCTTACCCCGAACCTCGTCGAGGTACGCTCGCAGCTCCCTCGTTATTGTTGGGGCCCGACCCTCCGGTTCGTGCACCAGTGCGTACACGGCGGCGACGAGACGGTTGATAGTCGTTATGGAGGGTTGGGGAGGATGATCTGTTCTACGGTATAGTTGCGGGCCTGCGGTTAGCTTACCGGGTGATGCAATAACAGCTTGAGAGAAACAGGACCCACTTCGTCGAGCGGCTGCTCGACCTCGCTCACCTTGGTCACCGTCTCCATCAGACGTGCCTGCTGTGGGTCAGTTGAATGGTGGCTTTCCTACAACTCAGATGAGTGGCAACCCGGCGGTATAGTCTTCGTAAAGAGCGGTGGCTTTGAGGCGCAACTGCTCCAGGGTACGGAACTCGTCGGTCTCATAGTACTTGAGCTCAGACACGAAGGGATTATTGGGATTGAACCCGCTGGCCATGCCTGATAATGGAGTGATGTAGAGGGACGACGAAACTGCAACTTAGACACGCCGAGGAGAAGTGCAGGGACTCATCACCGTTAGGCTTGCGCCCGTCGCCGTTGTCCTCATGCAGCACAACTCACTACGCCTACTGCTTGTCCCTACAGAGTGCCATCAACTCATCGTCTGAAGCAATCAGTGCCGCGTGCGAGCGCTGGATCTTCCCCAGGTCCCCAATGGTCTGGTCGACTGTATTGACGTGGTAATCCACTTGACAGACGTGCAGCTGCACCTGCTTGTACGCCCTCATACTCTGCGGATCCTTGGGCGGGGCAGCAATCTTGGCGTAGTCGTCGAGCTCAGCGCGCACCTACGCCACCATCTTCTTCGCGAAGCCCAGCGCAGGCTCGATAAAACCGTCCGGCTCCCCGGCAAGTTTACGAGCGCCACGAAGTACGCCCGCCATGTTGGCATCGGTGCGGCCCTCCGGCGTGCAGCACTGTTGTCAGATCCCAAGGAAGGGACTGATAGCTTACCGGACGCATGCTCTCGCCAGTCTCGTTGATTGCGTCCCAGATTGCGGCCCATTTGTGGCTCTGCACGTTAGCGGAGTGCGCAGACCCCTAGCTCACGCAGTACGGCTCCCTCATGGCCCCGACGCGGAGGATGAAGGTGTTCGCGGATTTTAGGTCAGGATCGGCGACGAGGCGAATGCTGTCGTCCAAGGTGAACTCGGGATCCTTGGGGAGCTGGAGGTCGTCCATGGCTGATGGTGAAGTTAGAGTGAGAGTGAAACGACAAGAATTTGCCAGGGTGTCTTGATGGAGTGTGACGAGGCGAGCGACGATGTGACCCGGTAAGATCCTCAGATGAGATACCGTGTGTGTGTCGCACTCGGCGCGCACCGTTGCACTCGTCGCTCACCTACACGCTGTCGATACTCCGTCCCACACCGCTTGGCGTACCTCGTCGCCCCGCAGTTGTACCTCGTCGCACTCGGGCGCAGTCGCAGCAGTTCTAAGCCACGCGCAACCCCGACTGGGAGGCGCAGCGAGATACTTAAAGCATTGGCAGTGTCGAATCACATCTTCACTGTTGCTCACAGACAACTTCAGCTTACCAGCTCACCGCCATCAAGAGCACAGCTGAGGGCGGACTCGGCACGTGTCAACATGCCCGAGGCTCCAGACGACCCAATGGAGTTAGACGTCTGCCCGCTCGTCGTGAACCACCACCCATTCAAGCTCGACAGAAATCCGGCCAACTGCAGCCCCACGAAACGCACCCTGGCATCCCGACTCAGCAGCCTCGTCGTCTCGCGCAACAGGCAAAGGCCATCGAAGAAACAGCGCGACGCACGGCGCCGTAAGCTCCAGGCTTCCCTGCACCATGCGATTCTGGGCAGTGCCCTTGTCGGCGCGGTCGGCGCTGTCGACGCTGGCACGGGCGAGACGCAGAAGAAGCGCAAGAACCGGAAGAGGGCCAGCAAGACGAAGCAGAGCGTGTTGAGGAGGAAGAGACGTGTAGCGGCTATGAAGCGCAGGTTGGCGGAGCTCGCGACGAGGATCGGGGGACAGCCCATCAAGGGTCTGCATGACTTGGCGAAGAAAGAGCAGACAGCGCAGGGTGGGAAGCAGAACTAGAGCAGGCCTCCTGAGTTCAGCAAGCAGAAGTACATGGCGAAGACACGCAACGCTTGGATGGAGTACCGCTGAGCCGCTGAGCGGCTAGGCGATAGACAGTCATGCAACATTCTGCAGTCAGAGACGATTGTCTGTGGTGAGCGGACGTCAGCAATGGGTCAGCGTTTATCGTCGGTGGGAGGTGACAAACATCAACTAGCTCAACTCCATCGCGGCTCCGGACGTTCGTGATTGAGAGTACTAAGTGCATACCCAGGAGTGCACACCGTTGCACCGAGCACTGCACTGCACACATCGGCTGTGTGGAAGGCTAGAGCGGCGACGGAGGCGATGTGGCGGCAAGGTGGAGGTCAACGTGGGATTCGTTGCACCGTCAGTCCCGTCTTCCTCGCTCGCATCCACAGCCCTACACTGGTCCAGAGGACGCCCGGGAGTTCACAGACTGCACTGTCAGATGCGCAGGTCGTTGACCTGCACGGCGTCAGCGTCGCGCGAATTTTCGGAATATTGCCGCCACAACCGGTGCCCAAGAGTGACTGCTGACATGTAAACCTTACAACTCTCTATGAAATTAGAGCTTCGCCTTCTCCTTGCGCGCGATCTTGGCCTCGATGAGACCAGAGGGGTCGCTGGCCGGCCAGAACACCTCGGCACCACCTGCATCTGGTCAGCAACCGCTCTGAAGAGTCACAGAAGGTGTGGAAAAAGACTTACCCTCGTAGCCGAGACCATTGTCAAGCTTGAACGGAGTCATGTTGACAGGGATGTAGTGCTTGTTGGGGAGGGAGTAGCGGATGTCCTGGATGGCGGGGCAGTGGCTGAGGACGCGCTGGGCGGTGTTGTAGAGCGTAGCCTGGACCGAAGGGGACTCGTCGGTGGCGAAGACCTCGAGGGTGTCCTTGAGGACGGTGGCGGCGATACGGGGGAAGTTGAGCTTGGCCGAAATGTCACCGACGCTCTTGTGCGTGAGGGGGATGGAGGCGGGGAGGGGGACGGTGTACTCGGTGGTGACCGAGGTAGAGAAGATGCGGTCGGCGACCGGGGCGAGAGTGGTGAGCTCGTCCTGGTAGAAGTTCTCGAAGGCGGAGCCCGAGGTCTTCATGACGAGGAGGTCCTTCAGGCCCATCTTCAGCTCGGCCTTGAGCTTGTCCTTGCCCTCACGGCCGTCAACGACGAGCGAAACGGTCTGCTTCTCGTCACCGTCGTGCTGGAACGCCCACTTGTGCGGCTGGCCGTCGACGGGGATGCGCGACCACTTCTTCGTGAACAGGTCAATGTAGGCGCGCGTGATGTGGTCGTAGCGAGTGACAAAGTGCGTGCCGAGGTGCAGCGCGAAGGCGGCGGGGTCCATGACATAGGGGGAGGTCTTGGCGAAGTAGTTGACAGTGTTCTTGCAAGTGTCGGTGGTGACAACGACAGTGTTGTCCGCCTTGGTGTAGGAGGTGGTGATGTCACCGTCGAGGAGAGCGCGAACAGTGTACTCGATGCAGTGGTGGATCTCCTTTCCGTTCTTCTTCTCGCGAACGACACGGAGGACCTTGACGAGGTCCTTGCCTGGCTGTCAGCTCCGCCCCTTGCTTGTCGCTGCTTACCGTAGCGGTGGGACTCGATGTAACCAGGCTGGCCGTCAGACATTGTTGGAAAAGGTTTGTGTGGTTCGGGGTGTGGAGAGTGAGCGGAAGAGGAGTTTGTGGTTGTTGTTGGAAAAGACGACGAGCTCGAGAAGTGGATATATATGCGTGCCCCGGACCTTGGGTGGACAGATCAGACAAAGAGGTGGGTGATGCGCGGGAGATGTCCGGTGCCGGTCAGATGCGCCCATCTGCGATAGGCAGATGTCGGCTATTGCCTGGATCCACGAATCAGAGCGCGCGAAAAGGCCGTGTGAAGACCGGCTTTTTGGACGTCAACCACGAATCCGACGGTCGCGTTCCTGAGATGACCTGGCGTGCCGCCTGCAATCAGCGCTATCTTGCTCAGCAGGCTTGACCCAGATGGGCTGGCACATGCGGGGCATCCCGGAACTCTCGCTGGCTCGCTGCAGGTATCGGGGTACGTTTGCCATCAGCCAGCGCTCATTGGTGGGCCCCCACCCACCTGCCGCGGCGAAACCATCGACCTGCCTGCATATCGGATAGAATTTAGGGTCTGGCATGACATATAGCACACCACCAGAGCTTCAGAATGACATAGAGTAGACCAAAATGACATAGAATCCAGTGAAATGACATAGAGTCGTCCAAAATGACATAGACCTCACCAAAATGACATAGACCGCTTCAAAATGACATAGAGCCTTATAAAAGGACATAGACCTCATTCAGAATGACATAGGGCCTGAGAAAATGACATAGAATCATATAAGAAGACATAGACTGGTCGTGGATGACATAGAATCGTGCTGGACTGCTCGGCACGCTCGGCTTTGAGCATCGTTCCCTGCAGAAAAGACATAGACTGATGATCACGAGACTTTGAACGCCGCCATGCCTATGTCTTTTCTCTCGATTCTATGTCATTTTGACGACGCCGACGACAGACTCGACGGCAAGCTCATCGATAATACCAAATGTCGCGGGTGGAAGCGGGTGAACATCGTTATCGTTCCTGTCTGGCCAGTGTCAGCAGACCAAGTTATCAGACTGCAAGCCACCGGGTCCGTGTTCACTGTCTGACCACCCTTCGGCGTTCACGAAGACAGCCATATCTGGATATCCACTCACACCGTGCGCCGGCCGATTCGCACGAGGAACCGATCAGCAACTCCGCTTGGCATCATCACGTGAAGAGGTCACATTTTCGCCACGCAAAAGCCATGCTCTCTCCACGTCTATGGCACGCACACCACACGTGGAACTTAGGCGACGGCCGCTAGTCCGGTAACTGAGTATAAGCGAGCCGAGTTCGGCCGTAGCCTATGACGCCTGCTTCTGGGGTGCATGGATGAAGGCTACGCTGGAGATGACGGTGGAGGCCAGCTCGTGCCGGTGACGGAGCAAAGTCAAGGTACGGGTTGTATTCCCAGCTGTCCAGTCCTAGCCCGAGCCAAGCAGCCTGGCGTCTCCGCAATCCACTCGCCTACTGTCGAGCCTTTGACTTTTTCTTTCTTGTTCATCTGTCAACAAACCCAGCCCAAAATGCTTGCTGCCCGCTCCGTCCTCCGCACCCAGGCTCAGCTCGCCTCGGCCGCCCGCGTCAACACTGTCGCCCGCGCCCTCTCCACCTCGTCGGTCGCCTATGACGCTAAGCAGCGCGCCGACTCGATGCAGCGTGTCACCGTCTTCGGTGCCGGTCTCATGGGTGCTGGTATCGCCCAGGTTTCGGCCCAGGCTGGCCTCAAGGTCACCCTCACCGACGTGACTGACAAGGCGCTCGAGAACGGTATCAACATCATCAAGAAGTCGGTTGCTCGTGTTGCCAAGAAGCAGCAGCCCGACGACATTGAGGGCTTCACCAACAAGGTCCTCCAGAACATCTCGACCTCGACCGACGCCGGCGCCGCTGTCGCCGACACCGACCTCGTCGTCGAGGCTATCCTCGAGAACCTCAAGGTCAAGCAGGACCTCTTCGCCTTCCTTGACACCAAGGCCAAGGCGGACACCATCTTCGCCTCGAACACCTCGTCCCTCTCCATTGGCGAGATCGCCCTCAAGTGCTCCGAGGAGCGCCAGACCCAGTTCGCCGGTCTCCACTTCTTCAACCGTGAGTGCTATTTCCGCGCGACTCGAGACCCGAAAATCAACAACCGGCAGCTGTGGAGGGCACCTCGGCATACCCGAGTGGGCAAACCGCAAGCCACAAACCTCGTCCCTGTCTGGAGATGGCCTATCAGTGGACAACGTTGTTGTGATCGCGGCGGAGCACCTCCATTTTCGGAGCGTAGTGGAGACCCCACAAACGAGCATCGCTGACATTCCAGCCGTCCCCGCCATGAAGCTCGTTGAGGTCGTTCGCACCCCCAAGACCTCGCAGGAGACCTTCGACACCCTTCTCGAGCTGTCCGTGCGCCTCGGCAAGGTCCCCGTCAAGTGCAAGGACATGCCCGGCTTCATCGTCAACCGTCTCCTCGTCCCCTACCTCCTTGAGGCTGTCCGCATGGTTGAGCGCGGTGACGCCACCCCCGAGGACATCGACATTGCCATGAAGCTCGGTGCCGGCTACCCCATGGGTCCCTTCGAGCTCCTTGACTTCATCGGCCTCGACACCACCCAGTTCATCGCCCAGGGCTGGATCACCAAGGCTGAGGAGGGCCTCGTTCCCCTCGACCTCATCAAGCCGACCGACCTCATGGCCAAGCTCGTTGAGCAGGGCAAGCTCGGCCGCAAGTCCGGCGCCGGCTTCTACGACTACTCTTCCGGCAAGCCCAACAAGGGTTAAGCAGGCGAAGTAGCAAGATAGAAGATCACCAAACAATAAATGCACAGCATTACAGAATACCGGCCGGCCATAGGAGGTGGGTGTGGACCTGTGACATGCTCAACTCTGGCACTGATCCACTAACCTGACCCGACACCCGTCCCTGAAAGCAAATGTAGTGGTGCAGAGGGTACCACCGGAGCTGAAGCACAGAGGAGCGCACGTCACTTCTAATCGACAAGTCGCATGGCCACGAGGGCACGGCAGACCGAGCGGAGACTTGGTAGCTTTGCCGGCCAAGCTGGCTGTCGTCGTGATCGACATGAGGCCAGGAGGTGTGCCTTCACCTCTGGACGAGTGTCCAGAGTCCTGCTCTGCGCCCTCTATGTGAAGGTCCTGCAGTCTTTCCCTTTCTCACATCCACATCTGACTTTCCTCCATCTACTGATTCATTGCCCTCCCCGACCAGTATGGCATCCACGGCAGACCCGCCAGCCCCACCCCCGAAGGCAGCGTCATATCTCAAAGGCGAGATGAAAGCCCTGAGCACCCTCCGACTGGACATAGCGAAGAAGCTGCTATCCTCAGTTCGTCGTCGTCGTCGTCGCGCCCTTTCCTAACCACAGTACCGAATCTACGAGTCGATCTGCGACGACATGACCACAATGCAGAACCGGGTGCGCACAGTGTGTTCATCGCATTTTGAACCCGAACTGACTCCAGGTCGCGCAGTCGACACCCGTAGAAACAGCCGACCACGACCAAGTCCATCCCCTCTGTCCCCTCCGTGTCCTCCACCGCAGGGCTGACGTACTGACATCAGATCCACAACACCGCCATTTCAATCCGCAGCGTCCTACTGGCCAGTGCGTGGCTCCTTGTCCGCGAACCGAGTGGCAAGATCCCGCGCGCCATTCGACAGCTGCGCGCCAACGCCACTGCACTGAAGGAGCGGCTCGAGGCCATCGTTCCCGAGATGACCAAGTCGACGGTTCCAGAGATACTCCAGCGCCATGCGGAGATGCTGCAGAGGGCGTCGCATCTTAGGATCAAGATTCGGCATATGGAGACGCTGGCGAGGAGCTTGGCAGGGCTCAGGGAGGATGTAGAGGCTATTCTGGAGGCGCTGGAGATTATTCACAAGGCGATGAAGAAGGAGGACAAGGAGGAGGGTTCGACGAGTGTAGACGGCGCGGGCACGTAAAATATTGAACTGACTAGCTGTACATGGACTAAATGCACGCATTACTGATTGTTGAGCTGCTGGGGAGAAAGCGTTCGCGAGCGGCACGTGCTGTCACCAGCCCAGACCGCTGATCTCGTACACTCTCGATCACACCCTGCGCCTGCCTCCGCCGGCCACAGTCTACACCGTAAATCTGCTAGACTCACTCCCCTGACACACAACCCACCACCAGCTTGCATCCTGTTCTGTGACCTACTGCGACCTGACTTTACCATGGCGCCCACGACCAGATCACAAGCCAAGGCTGCGAAGTTGAAGAGCGATCTCGACGCGTTGTTGGGATACCTCGGCTCGTTGGAGAAGGAAGTGGAGGCGAAGAGACAGTCGGCGGTATGTTACCCGATAACTATCGGGAGGTCGTGGACGTCCAGCTGACGCACAGGTCCGCATGAACCAAAGCGTCATGGGCGACATGCAAACCATGACGTCCAGGATGGGCAATGTAGGTGTCTCATGGTCCTTCCGATGATTGATCTCAGCTGCTTCCACGTGCGGTCTTGGCCGCCCAGGACGCCGACCTCGTAAGCTCCGAGCCCGATATTGTAGGACTGAAACTGAGGACAGCGGCTCCCCATGACCGCCTCCGCGTGCTCCATTGTCCTTGCAAGTTACTGGATCCTGGACCGTGAACCCGACGGCAAGGCCACGCGGGCGGTGAACAACCTCAAGTCCGCGACCGAGGAGTTTACCCACCGCCTGAAGCGTATCCCCGTCAACGTCGACATGACTCTGTTTCCTCCTGCCGACAAACAGAGAGTTGAAACGCTCTGCGCTTCGATCAAAGGTCTTGTCGAGTTCATCCGGTCTCTTACGGGGACCCTGGAGTGTGGGAGACGCTGCGGCGGGCACGGAGGACAAGAACAGCATCAAGAGGATGGAGGTCACGGAGACGTGAATGGCGGAGTTGAGACGTTGTGTCGGAAAGGTAGCAATGCATGCGACCAGGCTGACTGAGAGGTGTGAGCATGCATTCATAGCCCAGACCGCTCTAGACCGCCGATCGTTGGGCGTGGACTGGCAGTGCGCCTGCCTCCGTCGGTGAGGTAGACCGCCTCCACTTAACGTCTTCCTCCACCTCTTGACCTCTCTACCTTAACGCCGTCGTCCAACACCATGACACACACAACAGAGTCGCAACCGTCCACCACGGAGATAATGCCCCTCAAGGACTCCCTCGATAACATCCTCGCTCTCCGGCACGATGCAGATGCCGAGCGGAAGTCGGCGGTGCGTCCTCCTCTTTCCAACTGCGTCAATGGTTTGGACAGTCGACTGACTTCAGCTCCTGAAGGACCACCTCCTCCGCACGGAGATTGACACGTACAACAATCAACTGCAAGCTGTGAGCTTTTCCTTGCTCAGCCCAAAAACTGACCCCAGCTGAGAGAGTCCGCTGAGTCGGGGGGACCCATGACATCCGCTCGCGTATTCTTACTGCCCTGAGCGCAGCTGACCGCAGGACCACCGCTATGGCGTCTCCTATCGCACAATAGCATGGATCGTTTTGTGGCGCCTCGCACGAGAGCCTGGAGGAAAGGTTACTCGGGCCATGACAGGTATGAGGGCGTCAGCGGCGGTCCTGCAGGAGCGGTTGGCCGACCCTTTGTCTAGGGCGGAACACCTTACCTTCCCTGGGGATGAAGACACGGAGCAGCATCTTCGCGACGGCCTCGAGAGCCTCCGCGCCGCCATCAGACGCGACACCGAAGAGATACTTGCCATTGCAGAATCCTTTGAAGAGTTCAGGGGAGAGCTAGGAAGTGCGGCCCTACTGATGGAAAGTCTATTTGAGGAATTGGAGGAGAAGGAACGGAAGAGGGCTGGCTCGGCTGCAGAGTGATTGCTCGTGCTGAGTGCCACCGCCATTACAGCGGACCTAGTCACACCGCTGTGCACACATGATCAAGTCGCCCGCTTTCAGGACTACTGATGCTGAGCCTATTGTTGTTTCGACATGCAATGCAGAACAACGACGCATGCTAGCGGCCTACCAAAAACTCCAGTTCAGACTTCCAGCCGAGTGGCACCATGGTGACTGGAAGTCACGATGCACAATCTGACAACGTCCACACTGACGCCACTACTCACGACAAGTGCATCAGCATGGAGAGAGTAAACCACCACCTCCTCAAATGACACCTGCAGCAGTTGAATATGCTGATGCACAGCAACCTGTGTACCTCCGTATGCATGAACTATACCGCGTCCTGCCAAATCACCGCTCAGCTGACCGGACTGTGCGAGTCTTGGTACATCAGGCAACCGCTGTCTTCATCGGTGCGAACTGGCAACGAACAGCAGCACCGTCAGCTCAGTCTGCCAGCACACTGCTGTCCATCAAGAGTCTTCTTCTACCGCTTCCTCCTTACCTCTCTTTCATCATCGTCATCCAGCTTCTTGCAACGTTCATTCTCACATCGTTTCCACATCACCCTTTCGTCGCATTACCAACAATGCCTCCCAAATCGATGTACCTCAACCGCCACCGCAGCCGTCGCATGGAGCTAGTGAACCTCCTGGTATTCCTTCAAGGCCGCAAGGTCAACATCGTGAGCTCTTCGATCTCCGGCCGAGCTAACCACAGACCCTCCAGGTCGAGTACCTGCTGCAGGCTGCCGCCGACTGCGAGGCACACCTCCGTCAACTCCAGGAGGTTGCCCACAACACTGTGAGTCGTTGCTCCCCAGAACACAGGCTAACCCCAGCCCATGGGCTTGTACCGCATCATTCGTGCTGCGCACGAGGTGCACCAAATCTACTCCTGCAGTAACGGCTGCATCGCGACCGTCACGCGCGCCGCCGCAGTGGCGCTGGAAGTGGGTGAGACCCAGCTCCAGTTCCTCGGGACTCCTTACAGCTCCGAGCGTCGTCTCGCACGGGCGTGCCATGTGCACCTTCGCGAGATTGACGACATGCTCGAGCAGCTGGAGGACCTGAGGCTGGAGCTCTGGGCGTACACGATCGACGTGTACGCCAAGTGGCTGTAAAGCCTGGGTCTGGAGGGGGTGGAGGGGGTGGAGGGGGCGGATGACATAGAGGAGATTGGAATGAAAGGTGCGGATGCATAGTTCAGTAAAGAGCCAGAGCTAGCCAGGGTGGATGGAAGACCCAGAAGCATCAGCGCCGGTGGAGCGTGGTGGGGACTACTGATGGAGGTGCGAGCTGTTCGCCACAGCTTCACATATTCACATCGATACGTGCGCCATGCGCGATCGAGCACGCCCGGCCGTGGACGATGAGTCGTGGTCGATAAGGATCTGAAATTAGCGGGGCGGCGAGGGCCCCAGCGAGAGGGCCAGACCCTGTCAGTGACCACGAAACACATGGCATGCAGCATCGTCAGCTGCGCCGTGCGCCCTCCAGCTGCGCCCTCCGCCCCCTCTGCTCTAGGCGGAGACAGCCCAGTTGCCGCTGTGTCCCTGTTGGGTGGAGGAGGACAGTCTCTCAACAATCTGAACTGCGACATCGCCCATCTACATCCCGGACATGACCGCCGAAAGACCAGGAGGATAATCTCAAACGCACAGTGGTGGAGGCGTTGCAGCCAACCGCGCCGCCCGATGCGGAGTAGCGCTCGTGTCCTGACCGGCAGCTAGTGAGGTTGGTTTTAGTTCACAATTATGATGCCTATGGCGCAGACTAGTACCGTCAATCAAGCTATCAACCTTATGCAGATCCCGTAGTTACTCAGAAGGTTTCCAAAGCCCTTCACAGTCTCAACATTCCAAGCTTCCAAGCTCGATGGTGAACTGAGGGATTCAATCCTTAGCTAAACTCCGTGCACCTCCAGTTGTTTGCTTGTCCACAATGCATGCATTGGACGGTCGGAGACTTGACCTAACGCGATCCATCGCCGCTGAGACGTCAGTGTCAGTCACAAGCGGAGCCGGGAAGACGGCCCGATGCTGGTGGTGACTCTGTGCCGTTGACTGGTGGACGCACAGTATAACACAGCGCAGCCGAGTCAACGCAATCATGGATGAGCCGTGACTCGGCAAGAGCGGCTGATGTCCCTTTCAGGTGAGGAAGGCTCTCTGTGAGCATGATCTTCGAAAAGCATGATGGAGCTAGCATAATGGAGCTAGCATGAGAGCACCCAACATGGCTGAGTGGCGATTTTGAGAGTTTTGCCAAATGAGGCGGATAAAGCGCCGTGCAAGCTCGAACCGCGAAAATTGGCTGTTGCCACAACTCATACGGGGGAGGAAGAGCTTCACTGAGCTGGAGAGTGGTACTGGGAAACGTGAGAGGAGACCAGAGGTTGACTCAACTGCCTGTGTGTGTTGTGCTTGGAACACATCGCTCCTCAATACACACAGCGGAGTCAAAGCTCTCTCCCAGCCTCATCACCCTCTGTGTGTGCTGCTTTGATGGAAGGAGCTCACCTGCGTGCTCTTCCCATCTTTCTTCTCAACCCGACAACTCTCTCAAGTCTAATCCAGAACTCTCCCAAGTTTGACGCGATGAGCATCAACATGTCCATCGACATCCAGCCCTCCCCCTACGACGTCCCCACCGAGACCGAGTTCTACACCGCTCTCGAACGAAAGGTCAAGAGCAACCTTCGCAGCCTCGTGAGTTGACGAACAGAGTGTTGCTTACCGGAAGGAGTTGGGTATCCCTCTTATCTGCTCCATCATGCGCGAGCGCTACCTTGAGGTACATCGCTCTTGATGCCCTGTAATCTGGCCCACTGACACTCTGCAGGCTGAGTGCAGGACCTTCAATCTGAACGTAACAGTGTAGGACTGGGACGCAGAACTGACCCCAGGATCCTTTCAGCGTCGAGCTCTATGAGGCAGGATTCGAGGGATTTGTTTCAAAGTGGATTTCCAAGGACACTGGCCGTCTGCCGCGCTACCGCGCCGCTTTCCAGAAGCGCCAGGAGGAGTTGGAGGTCAAGCTCCCCCCTCGCGACACGAAGTACGGCAACCCCGCTATTGTGCGCATGATACTGTCTATTCTGCGCGGCATCTACTGCATGCGCAAGTACCTGGAGCACTTTGACGTGGTCCTCGCCGAGCTGAGCTGCCTCGAGCAAGCCGTTGTCTTGCGCAACGCCGCCCGCACCGCTCGTGAGCAGCGTATGCGCGAGAATGAGCAGGCTCTGCAGGCTCACCTCGCCAGTCAGACCACTCAGTAGTAGACTGTAGTTTGTAGTCCGTAGCTCCCCACCGGCGCGAGAAGTACCCGTGTTGTAGATACCCAGAATATACAGGATGAGTGGACTGTGTGCTGCACTGCCCGACACCCACGCACACTCATGCTTGCTTCTCACAGACATACGCCCCTCTCCTTCGTCTGAGAGGTGCGAAGTTGCGAACTGCGGTGCACGTCGTGCAGCGTCTCGATGGGGGTGTCGTGTCGCTGTGCGTCAAGGTCTTCACATCCTTCCCCTGTTCATCACCGCCCACCACCACTCACCACCAACAATGCCAGCCGCGATGTGGATTCTCATTCACATGCACAGCAAAGCAGCTCGAGCTCGTTGAGCTCTACAGCTACTCCGCGGCCCAGGTGGGGGTTATCGTGAGCTTCTTCATCCCGCGGCCAAAGCTGACTTCAGAAGGAGAACTTGGAGGTGCTCGAGCACGAGATCGAGGAGGAGAAGGTCGCCTTGCGCCAGGTAAGCTGCGGTATTCTCCCTGACCAAGCTGACCATAGCTTTCCACTGCAGTCTACATTCCTAACGACATCTACACCGCTGATTTGGTCGTGTATCGTGAATATCCGACCCTGCAGGGCTGACCCCAGATCGGCCCCTCGGACCACGACACCCGCTGCCCCGCGCTCTTCGCCCAGTACGCCTTCACCACCGGCGACATTGGTAGGATTCCCCTCGACATCGCTGCCGCTCGCAAGGCCATTGACGGTTGTACTGCAGCCTCAACCTCATCCGCGGCCCCCTCGACCGTGCCTCTCTCGCCCACGTGATGGAGACCAGGCTAAGATTCGCGAGATGCAGGACATGCATACCAAGCTGGGCCAGATCCATCGCGACTTCGCGGGATACCTGCACAACATCATCAACGGCTATTGAAGTCTTGAGGGCACCTCCTGGCCGTTCTAACGAACCCGGACGATCTGATTGGTACTGAGCTTAAGTTGTAGAGTGAATTCGATATTCGATGTAAAATGTTATCAATTCCTAATAGACCGTCATATCGATTGCAAGGCGTTATGGAGACTGTGGGGATACGGGGAAAATACTTGGGAGAATATCGCTGATCGATGGACGATGACGGACGAGTGCTGATGGAATAATGGAGAAGCGAAACGTGGAGGGGTGCGAGGTGGCGGATCCGGTAGGCTTCGCACGACCATGCCGCACACTCTCACACCGTCCCTCAATCCTCTGCGGCTCACGGCAGTCCGTCCCTCGGTAGTCCGCAGGTTCTCTCGCCCCCTCGAGTGCTATCCTCGTACAGAGGAGCTCACTGCTAGTAGCGACACCTCACCAGCCTGTGACTGACGACGCTGTGCAGTCGGTCTCTCGCCCCTTCGGACTAGTTCACACAAGGTGCAAGGACGCGAGCCTCGTGCGCCGGCACGCGGCTGCATGAGCACGTCTATTCCCAAGCTTCCCAGACATACAAATATTCAACAGGCCTCGCCGGGTGCTTCACCTACTATCGCCCATCGTCACCTCGACCGCTATCTGGCCCATCGGTATCGGGTCCGGCCTTCCCAGCACTGAGAGGGCTCGTCGAGCTTTCCCAGCTCCTCTAGCTCGAGCTCTTCCAGCGTCGTCGACCTCGGCAGCCAGCAACAGCTTATCGCCGCTGTGAACGGCGGTTCCGCCGTCATGACCTACCTCAACAATCACTGCGCTGATTCCTCCGTAGGGGTACCCTCCCTTGCCAGCTAACCTTAGGGTGAACGCACCACTTTCGAGCAGATCAACACCGAATGTAGCCAGTTAGCTCGCGAGCTTGAACGTTTGACTCGGGTTCTTCAGCGTGTAAGCTGCTGTGTCGGAACCTAGCTGACTGCAGCTCCACACGCTGCATCCCTGGACAGCATACCAGATTGTGCGTCTCTGTCCCTCACTCCACACCTCCTGTCCATCACCATTCAGCTTCAATCACGACGTCCCACGCTAGCTTACCTCAGAACCAGGCAGTTATTCAGTGCGTCCGTCTCCTGAACCGCGTCGAGGGTCTGACCTCGCGTGAGGGTGAGATCGCGACGCTCGTGTCCCAACTCGGCGCGTGCGTGAATCACATCCATATGTTTGTCTCGACGTATGAGGCGAACCACCCCGTCGCTGTCCGCCAGGACCCGCAGGTGCGTGGTTAGACGACGATGGTCGGCACGCCTATCGCGATTCACCACGCGCAGCTGCAGAGCCTGCATGCGCACTCCTAGGACCTGATACAGAAGGCGTACAGACTGCGTGCTGCTCTTGGTGCGCTGTCCGCTTACGTCGGCTGATGCCGCGGTCCACCATCTATGATCTCGCACTGAAACGAGGCCAAGGTCGTGAGCATATCTGTTGTCAAGGTCGATGCATGACGTAGGGAGGAGTTTACTGACCCCGCTCGAGCACCTTTGGATCCACTAACAGCCTGATCCTCTCGACACTCTCCGCAAACGCCCTACTCTGTGCATCTATGTCCGCGGATGTTGCCGCCAGTGCCACACTCCTGACCTCGCGCTGATGGCCCTTACTCTCCTTAAGAACTCTCTTCAGCTCTTCACCCGTCTCGCTCCTCTGCACAGTCTCCAGCCCTTGAACGACAATGTTCCAGAGCTTTTCGGCACGCTGGGCGAACTCGACGGCAGAATTTGGAGGCTCGGAAGCGAGGGCGGAGCGCAGGTCAGCCCAGACCTCGTGCAGGCGCTCGACGTCTGATGGGAGCGGAGCCGAGGCGGGGCGAGGGGATGGGAGCGGCGTGCCCGCTGCTGTTGCTGCTGGGGTGTGGAAGGTCTCGCTCGAGTTCGGTGTGAGTGGCCGCCGGGTGGCTGGGTGTCAGTTCGACTGAAACTTGCCAACTCACCGCCTGGTAGGGCGAGAAGACCTAGCTCATCGTCGGGCTTCGACATGATGAGGATTATGTGGAGAGGATGAGTGTTGAGCTGGTGCGCAGTTTCAATGGGTGCTGCTTATGCTTGGGCGCAGGCCTAGGCTAGCGATCAGCGGGCGCATGCCTGTAGCCTGGTCCATAACGGGAAGAGGACGATCAGGCGCTCACTTCTTGTCTCTCCATCCTCCCTCTCTCTGTCAGGTTCGTCTTCGTACCTTTGCTCTCTCTGGTCATCCCCTCCCACACTCCTAGTCGCCTGGCAGAATGCAGGACACGGCACGACAGCGCCACAGCCAGCTGTCGCCGCGAGACTTTCCCCCGGTCGCACAACACCACTCCACGATCCTCCTAACATCCAAGGTCGCGTGGCCCAATGGCAAGGCGTCTGACTACGATTAACGTCAATCAGGAGATTGCGGGTTCGATCCCCGTCGTGACCTGTCTTTTTGATACCCCTTTTGTATCCCTTAAACCTCGAAACTGGCCGAGTTGTATCGAGGTCGACTTCCGGCGGTCCTGGGTGGGTGGAGTAAAAATGCGGACCTGAGCCAGCGAAATTTTAACGGAATCAAAATTCGTTATCTTATCGAAGGGGGAGCATAAAGGGCACCCACTAAGGCGGCATCAAGGGCGCTAGGGACCTGCGATCGTTTTGGTCCCGCTATTCCTTCGAGTGACTAACAACATCAGGAAGCGTGCGGCCAAAGGGGAATGCCCGCGAAAGTCTAAAACGTCTAAGTCCGGCTGAGTCCCGGCTGAACGAGCTAGCGGGAAACGGCAGTCGGAGTACGCAGCACTAGGGACGGAACACGTGAAACCAATCGAAGGTGAGCCCGCTCTCCGTGTGTGCCTGGGACTTAATGGACTTTCCGTACACCTTCCGGAGTTGTGAGCGCACACTGTTCGATACTCGTGTACTCGAGGTGAACGGGGGTTGGAACGGAGGAGGAACGGGGGGTGGGAAGGGGGGTGGAAGGCGTAGTGAGACTGACGCGGGTTCAGGCATGGCTGGGTTTCTGTCTGACACTGAGAGTTGGCACATTGATACACTGGCACACTGGCGCACACTGGCACACTCAGCCTGGCTGGCGCGACTTGCCTGGCCCAAGGGGAAAACGTCGATGCTGTTGTTCAAGAAAGAGGTGGGGCACCTTATCCGCAACACGCAGGACGCCGCGCATGTCCTTGTGTTGGGTGCCTGGAGCGAGGGTGCCTGGGACGTAAGCGTGAGCGAGGTCCGCGGAGCACACCGGTGTGTGCCGGGGGTACGCCGGACGCCAAAGCAGAAAGCGCATCGGCATGCTCCGGCGGAGTTTGTGCTCTCGACGACCGCAGCATGATCATGACGGTGGTGCGAGGTGCGAAACGTAGAAAGGTGGCCAGGTTGCCCAGGTGTGGGTTTGTGGGACCGGTACGACCAGGGATGGGCAGAAAATAGAACGCAGGAGAAAAGATCGCGGACGAAACTCTAAATCGTCCCAAGCAAACCCTTATCGATCGCGGCCGCGCGGAACAGGGTCTGCCTCGGCGCTTTGCGGAGACCCCGAGCCGCACCCACAACCCGACGGGTTGAATGCACGGAGTGGCCTAGGGGCAGCAGATTGAGACACTGTGCAGCTTCAAGTTGCCGCGACAAGACTACAGCCACGCGCAGTGTTGTCTCGAGAGCGGTGGTCGAAACAGAAGCAAGAGGGCCTGGACCAAATGGATTAGGTTACATTTCCGTACAGGATGAGTGTACTGATAGTTTACGACGGAAGACTGAGTGAAAAAAGAAAGGAAGACCGGCTTTGTTGGGCTATGGAGAGGAGTTTGTGATTATGGATGGATGGGATTAGATCAGCGTGCGCTGCGTCAGGTATGACCTGCGGCCGCTCGCGAACCAGGCGAGAAGACCCAGGAGCATGACGCCGGGCACGATGGCGATGTTGTAGTCTGGGGTGGGTTAGCTTGCGTTCGAAATTTCTGTGGCGCTCGAGGGCTGAGCTGGACTTTTCCTTGGTGGCCCTTGCGCGACCTCCGCTCGCCGGCGGCTCCCTCCGGCGGGTACTCACTGAACATGCTGGTGTTGCCCTGCCACGCCTTCATGTACGGGAAGAACCAGAAGATGACGACAAAGGTGAGGTAGATGAGGGCGGTGATGTTGACCGGGTATCCCCATCGGCCGAGGGAGAAGGGGCCCTTGAAGAATCGGCGTCCGGACGCAATGGCGGCAATGAAGAGGGGGCCGTAGGTGCAGAGCGCGAGGGTTCCGGAACAGTTGAGGAAGACGTTGAGCGCGGTCTCGGAGCCGAGGAGAAGCAGAGTGAGGGCGGCACAGAAGACAAAGTTGAAGAGCACAGTCCAGACGGGGACCTGGAGGGTGAGGTTGACGCGGCCGAGGACGGAGGGGAAGAAGGCTCCGCCCTCACGCGCAAAGGTGAAGAGGGTACGCGAGGAGGCGAGCTGGCACTCGAGACAGGCGATGAACTGGGCATAGATGAGGATGACGACCATGACCGTGACACCGGCACGATTGACGACGGTGGCGTCGAGGAAGTCGATGAAGGGCACACCGGTGGGGGAGAGCGCCATCGAGATCTGCGGGACGTTGCAGAACAGGAACGCGAGGCACATGCCGGTCGCGGTGATGAGGGAGATGATGGGGGACATGATCATAATCTTGGGGAGGTCGACCTCGGGCCTCTTGGTCTCCTCCGCAATGTGCGTAACAGCATCAGGGATACCGTAGCCGGCACTAACGCCTGCGGTCCCGATCATGAACGCAATGAAGTTTGACCAGCCGGAGAGGTTGAGGTCGTTGTTGGTGAAGACGTCCTTGGCGTCGGTGTATCCGACGGTGCCCTTCGCCTTGACGAGGGGCACGATGAGCCACACGAAGAAACCGCAGATGAACCAACACAGCGAGAAGGTCTGGATCGAGTGCATCGCGCGGATGCCGAAGAGGTTGATGAGCGCGCATACGAAGAGGATGCCAACATTGATGGCCCATACGTGCACCGCCTGGGGCACGTACGTCGGGTCACGGTACGCGGCCAAGCCAGCAATCTGCTTGGACACAATGACCGTGCTCGCCATCGTGGCGAAGAGGTAGAGGCACGACAGCGACCATGCGACAAAGTACGAGCCGGCGCGCTTCATCTTGCGCGGGAAGAGCTGGAACGCCCACTCCTGCGGGCCGGACGACGTCGGCCAGCTCGACGTGAACTCGGCGAGCTGCCCGTCAGTTATTACGCAAAATCATCACATTTAAGGTTTGAGCTGCCCGAGCTCCCAATTCGGCTTGGAGCTTCCACCGAGTTTGATTCCCGCAGCCACGCCAGCACTCCATCATCGTGCTCGAAATAACGGCCATCCCCGGCTCAAGCTCCGACGGAGCCCGGAGCCCGCTATGCACGCCGCACACCGCACACCAAGTGTCGCACACGATGTGCCAACACCGCACACACCAGCTTTCGAAGCTTACCGCAGCAAAACACTCAAAACTCACAGTAAGGTAGATGGCGAACATGCCGACGAAGGTGACCCAGAGGCCATAGAGGAGCATGACAGACTGTGGAATAAGCACGATGCATGGAACTTGAGACGCACCCCACCAAACACAATGGTCGTCGAAAGCGTGTTGAACAGGTTCGCCCAGGCTCCACCGAGCATGAGCGCGACTGCGAGAAGCGACGGCACTAGTAACGTCAGCTGGCTCCAACAAGAAGAGACGCACGAGAGAAACCCTGGTTCAGCTCATTCTCGTTCGTGACGGCGCCATCGAGGCCGTTCTCGGCGAGGGGGCGGTGGTGCTTCTCAACGGGGCTGTGGGGTTCCTCGTACGAGTACGGCGAGTACCCCTCGTAGTGGGTGATGCCCTCTTTGGACATGGTGTTTTGGGCGGGCCAGTGAGGTTTGGTCGAACGAGAAACGTTAGGGGGCGGACGGGCGGGCGAACAACAGCAGTGGTGTGTAGAAAGAAGTGGTGGAGATGAATGAACGTGAGGAAGAATCGGGGTGTGCACAGTGTCGCGCGCGCCGTTATATGAAGCGTAGACGCCGCCCGCAACTCGCGCACTCTCTGCTCCGGTCGTGCAAGACACATCCAGGACACCGGCAGTCCCCCCTCAAGGAAGCATGCCATAACGGAAAGTCATCACCGTGCGCTTGATCAAGTGACCCGAGGGACAGAGCAAGGTCCCAGTCCGGTCTAAAGTGGACGCTACCGCGCTACCGGAGCCCAAACCCTGGCCCGAACATGAATCACGACGCCACCAAACGTCGGGGCCCAGTTCGCCCAGCTGCGACATCGCAGGGACGGCCTGGGACCGGTTGGGACCTTAGCTGTGACTGGACTGTGACCTGTCCATAGTGATCTGTATGTTTTTGACCGGCCCTGGATGGAGCCGACGAAGCGACGAAAGGCGACGAAGCTGACGAAGCTGACGAGGGCTACAAGGATCGAAGGAAGGATGAAGCAAGGCCTGGAGGCCCGGAAGCTGCAAGCCCCACTCACGTCCCCTCCGCAACAGGTTTGGCTGGCCTGGCTGGCTTGGCTGGATGAGTGACCGAAGACACCGCGAGGCGTTCTGAGGCTTGCGAGGCCCGCATGAACGCATGCGCGATTCATGGAAATTGAATACCCGGCTAATCCCATTCCGTCCACATGTCGCCCATGGCCCGCTTGGGCTCCTGCCTGGCTCTACCTTGGTCGTTCCTTGCGTACCTTGCTGGCCTTGGGCCTTCCTTGCTCACCTCGCTCACTTCACCGCAGCCCTGGCGCCATGCAAAGCTGAGACAGTGACCATTCATCATGACACCCATCCATCACACCCAGCGCCCATCCTTCCAATCTCCGTTTCCTTGCATCTCACTCCCCATTCCTCAATCTCCCCTTCCTTCCCTTCAGCCGCCAGCCCGCCAGCCCGCCAGCCCGGGCAACGGGCAACCGTGCCCCACACTCTCACTCTTCTCTTTCATCACTCAGGACTCTTCTTATCTGCACCCGATGCACCCCACGTGAGGAGCCAAGCCTCCCGGTCCATCCTCTGGGCTGCATACAAGCGCCCCATTCGGCCCATTTCCCATCCACTCGACAGGCAACAGATACAAGACAAACATGCAAAAAAAGTTCTATGGGGTGAGATTTGATTAATCGTACAACACTATCGGGTGTGATGGCTGTCTTGCGGGTTCGGAAGCGATTGTCTCAGTTTGCTCGTGCTGAACGCGTCCTCGTCGTCGCCCGTGTCCTGGCTCGACCGCATGTCCACGCTGCTGGGTACCGGGCTCAGGTGGTGCATTCCCGTAGGTGACACACCCGGGCTGCTCCCTCCCTGGTACCCAATCGTTGAAGAGGCACCGCTTGCATTCGCGACAGCGATGCCCAGGCTCTCGACCCGCTGCTGTAGCCACCCAGCGAAAGTTGGGGACATGCAGAAGGACGCGTAGAAGTCGGATTCCACTCGGGCTTTGGATTGGAGACCTCTAGTCTTGAACGCCAAAGGATTGGGCCCGTGCGCTTTCAGATGCGCTAAAAACGTTGGCAGCGAAAACGGCTTCAGCGCTGATACCGACAGCGCAGGCGGTGGCGGTGGCATCAACTGCGAGCCATCTGACGGGATCGTAAGGCCCTTCGTCGTCCTATGGGGAACCAGAGTTTGGAAGTAGCGATTGAGGGGTGCTAGGAACCGCTCCGTGAGCTGCTGGAAGTGCATCCGGAGAGCCTCGTTTCCTTCCGGGTCGTCTAACCGGCCAGCGGCCACAAGCCCTTCCAGTTTCTTCAGCAGAACACGGTCCTTCGAAATACTTCGGTGGCGTTTCGATATGAATCCCTTTGGAGGCTGGGCCGCAGACGGTGTGGTCGGGGTCTTTGCTCTGCGCGCGACGATCGGACTCGGGCGGCTGTCGCCGGGAATCGAGATGACATTGGGCCAGTGGGATGCCGCGTTACGGAAGAAGGGATTCTTATGTCAGCTACGCCCAGAAGGTAAGTCAGCTCACTGTCACACCAACAACAACTCCTGGTTGAGGCTTGTTACTGTTCACGAGGAGGCTGAAGTCGTGATCATGAATGTGGAGGTACGGACGGAAGTCGCCCGCTAAGGGAATGGGTCGGATGAGCTCGCGCAGCCACCACACAATCTCAGAGCATGTGCGTGGGTCCGGCGCAATGACAAGGACAGGCTCAGCCAAAACTAAGCACTCCCACAACGACCATAGCGATGGAAGGAAGGCCGCAAAGGCTCGCAGTGGCGTCGACGAAGGCACGGATGCGAGGATCTGGCGTCAATCAATTGGCGTAACACAAGAACCTACGGTGTCAATGTTAGGAGCGACCTGAGGGCTGTTGATCTTATCGGGGAGCTTTGCCTCGATCACGTTGGACAGCAGCGGCAAGGTCAGAGTCGTATCCGGCGTGGGATCGGGCCAGCTCGCGAAGGCATGGCAAGCCACCTCAAGGGCAGAGTACCCGTAATTGAAGAAGCTCGGAGCGACATGGTCGAGAACGCGGGCGAAGAGCTTCGGGAAGGGCAGATGGGTGAGGATCACGACTGATTTCTGCGGAGTCAGCGCGTCTCCTTTGGAGTTCTCCCACCTGCATATAGCCACGCGCAATTCCCCGATCCCGTCGCTGCTGGAACCAAACAAATCCGTAGAGCCATTCTCGACCGCGCTCATTCCAAGCACGGTATTCTTCGGCCTTGGCTCTCTTCGAGCCTTCCGCCGATGGCAAGGCTGACGTACCGACAACCGGCGACGGGGGTTCCGGAAGAGCCAGAGACGACGGATCCGGCTGAAGCTCACGAATCTTGAAAGAAAACTGAATGCTTCCTTCGTTGAAAAGCGATGTATCCGGGAAGCTCGAGAATGCACTTGACGTCAGCCAAAGGCAGGTATGCTACGCAAACTCACACATTCTCCTTCTCTCCTGGGCCCCACCGCCGACCGACCGCTCTCCGCTCAACGACTGGCCCTCTTTCCAAGTCAAAGTTACACACGACGACCTCCTTGACCCAACGGCTCATCGCAGCTGCAATCTTGTCGTCCACTAACGGTGGTGGTCGAGGAGAGGGCAGCGGCTTCTCCGTCTCCATGCTGTCGCTGTTCGTTCGGTCGTCCTCCCATGTGTCCGGAGATTGCACTGCCGTCGCACTGGATGCCGACTTGAACTCGTCTTTCGTAGAGAGATCGACACTCGGTATCCGGACGTTCAGAGAGTGTGATCGCGTGATCCCTCTTCGACCGGTGGCCGGAGCGCTACCAGCCCCGTTCGGTGGAGCCCCTTCGCTGTGCACCGTAGGTGCGCTAAGAGACGGTGCTGGGGATGGACCAGTCGACGTGCTGTTTCGAGGTTCAAAGCTCGGAGAGTCACCATTGGTTGGGTCCGGCAGCGCAGCGGAGGCAGTGCGTTGTTGGTGCGCACTGGCTCCACGGCTCGCAGACCAGCGTTTCTGTAGCATTCGTTGCGGTACAGGCGATGTGACGTCTCGCCGCGCTTGGGAGGACGGAGGAGCGGGACCAGTTCGTCGGTTCTGGCTGTGGTCGAGGGCGGCGTAGCTGGCGAGAGTTGAATGAGAACCAGACCGAGACAATGAGATGTCGCCTTCCCCGTCATCGAAGGCCATCGCTTGCGGGTGGGTAGAGGGCCCTGGTCTCGAAGACGAGGAGGACAAGTGATTGTTCGATGCGAGACGGCCTCCACGGCCAGGGCTGGCCATGGGGGCAGACATCGCAAGTGTTGTAAGAGTGTTAGAAGTAGAGAGACGGCGATGGACAGATGGAGGTGACGTTGTGAGGTGCAGTACGCCGAATAGCCGGAACCAAAGCGTGTCGATCGCTAGAGACGCCGAGGGCTGGAACCTCCACTCTTCTAGGCTCCGCATTCAGCCTCAACCCACCCGGGCAAGCCAGGCGTTCAGGTGTTGTTCTTGAGGCACGCGACTGGTCAGTCACTCGTGCATTCACTGGAGACTGGCGTCGTCGTACTAGGATCGGATGCAAGCATAAAGCATGGCCCCTTCGGAAACCCCTGCGACGTTTGAACGAGACGTGACGACCTCGTTACGGTCCTTCTTTCGTGCGTGCAGGTGCTCCGTGCCAGCGTGTCGTGAATGTGATGGCCATGTGAACCGGTTGCTGCGGTTTAGTGTGTCTCCTGGCCAGTGAGTGGGGTGCGATTATCGGTTCGCACTGCGGACCAAGCCTGCTCTCTGATGTCATTGGCGTGTGCCTTCCCCGTCTTCGAATCAGAGTTGAGGTTCGAACCTAGAGACCCGTGGCGTTCAACTGGAACGGGAGTGAAGAGTTGAGAGTGGCACAATGGAATCATGAGAGACCGAGGACATGCGAGGGAGTTCTCGTGTTCATCACCGTTCACCTGTACCGAGGCATTGGAAGGTACCATCGGACTTGCAGACACCAACCCACCGTCCAAGACTGTAAAAGCATAATCTTGCTCCCCTGCAAAGCGGCGTTGCGGTCCATCCACGCACGGCGATGCTATATATGCCTCTGTACCGGATCAGATCGCCTCCCGAGTTTGCAGAAGCCAAATGACTTCATGTTGGGATGAGGCGTGGTCACATCTCGGAGAGATAGGCGGACGAGATTACAATAGGAACTAAATAAATCAGTCAGTCAGTAGTGGTGCTGGCCCGCCACTGGAGCATTGCACCACCGCAGCTAACGATGCGACAGAGGAGTGGGCTACCTGGCTCTGTGCGAATGTGCATGCTGTGATCAGTGCTCGAGTGGCCCAGTTCTCATGTGTACGCGTAACCCGCAGTCAAGCGGTAGGAGGATGGCGGGGCACCATCTTAGTGCGCCCTCGCGTGCGACAGCCGACAGTTGACGTCCAACTCAACTGACGTGTGCAACGCTAACACACCTCAGATGCGCCCCTCCGCCCTTCTTTCGCACCCAGTCATCGTGTCCTCCTTCATGTTCCAACCTCACACGTCTCCATCCTTGATCCTCCTTTGGTCGCAATGAGCACCTCACAACCACCTGCGAAGCGCTCCAAGCGTTCACATCAGCGAACCTCATCACTCAACTCTCAACGTAAGAGCGCCAGAGGATCATCCACCAATCCTTTTGAGCTTATGGACGACTCTTTGGACAACCTCGATCATATCGTTGTGGACAACGGTTTCGACATGGACGTCTACGCCAGCCCGGACTATCAAGATGACGATGAAAACGGGCTCGGCTTCTACGACAACGATTCAGCAAACGACGACGGCGGCGACTACTTCGAGCTCGGCGACGACTTGACACTCGATGACGCGGAAGACACAAGTTTGGCCGTTCTAGGGCAGGCCATGCTCGATGAGGACATTGAAGAGGCTAAGGCTCTCCTGGCCCACACTCGTCTTGCTATTCAGCAGGTGGCAAACAGCATCGAGATTATCCTTCCCCTTGACGAGCTATCCGACATCGCCCGCGCAGTGAGTGGCCTCACTAGCCTTAGGCCCCTCACAGTCCGCCTTTCCGTGCATGGCGGGTACCGTCGCACCTCGCCCCTACCTGTCGTCAAGGTTCAACATGAGGAGTTCGTAACCACCACTGAGCGCATCTGCCGCGACTTCATCATCGGCCTCCAGCTCTGCAAAGTAGCCCAGAACTATCTCGCCCAAAGGTGGGAGAAACGAGGGGAAGGCTTCATGTCCGAGCTTGCCGAGCTGCTCGCCGATCGGCTCGCCAACTCTGGCAACCACTGCTTGATATGTGACGCACCTCTTCCATTCCCTGGTCTCAAACCCACGATTTGTGATCAGTCATTCTGTTCATTCCAGTTGGAGGAGATGGGCATTGGCTCCAGCCTGACTCAGTTCGACATTGACGACTTGCTCCTTACTCTCGCCGTGTCTGCGTGCCTAGATTCAAACCGTCTCACCGTCTCGCCCATCAAGTTCCCTCTCAACAGGGTGACCGGTCAGCCCTACACCGGCGGCGAGCTCATGAAGGCCGTGAACCTCGTCCCCAAAGCACAGGATGTGCATGACATGGGCGTCAAGCGTAAGGAGAACCTGCTTGAGCTGTCTCCGCACACTGTCCCTCTCGTGAGCTGGATCTTCGCCACAAACCGAGCCCATATCACGTCGATGCCGGAGGACGACTTCTTCCCGAAGATGGCCGCTACCATGGAGGACGCCACCATGCGCCAGTTCCAAATCGAGACGTCGACTCGCGCCCATGCCGAGAAGTTTGAAGCTCTCAAAGCCGCGCATGGGAGCTTCTACGCCTTCCACGGCAGCAGCATGAGCAACTGGCACAACATTCTGCGCCAGAACTTGAAGAACGCGTCAAGGACGCCACTGATGTCCGCTGGCGCAGCCTACGGCGAGGGCATCTATCTTTCAACTAATTCGAGCGTGTCGAAGGGATACGTCTATGGCCGCGCAGCGTGGTCTGCTCTTGCACCAAACCGAGCGTCGTTGTCTAAGGTCGCCGGCGCTTCCAATGCTCCTCCGGTTACGTCGTGGCTGAACAGCGAGCTGGGTGGGAGCCCAGTCTGCATCGCACTCGTCGAGGTCGCGAGTTCGTCCCGCGTGCACAAGCACATGAACGACACCATCATCGTCGCGAGCGACGAGAGCTGTGTCATGCTCCGTTACCTATTCGTGTACTCGTCGGCAGACGCGATTCCGAACGTGACGGCCGCCGAAGTCGTGCCGAAGCGATACAAGAACGAGAAGACTATCGCGTTCCAGAGCACTCTCGCCGAGGTGACGGCCAGCGGCAACTTGCTCGAGACCTCGGACGGCTACTTCTGGGACATCGAGGAGGTGGTCGCGATGGTAAAGGCGAAGAACGGACTGTTCATCAACGGGTTCAACCAGCTCTCCTTTGCTCCCGAGGACGTGAGGGCGATCATGAAGCACCCCACCGGACACGGGAAGGAGCTTAAGAAGCTCGAGCGGGAGAACGCGAAGCTGCGCCCCAGAATTCCCCACGACCTCCTTGCGCGCCTGAACAGGGCCGGATCGAGCTGCGTGATGGACAACACGGCGGAGTTCACGACCGCGACGCGCGTCATTGAAGAGGTGCGCCAGCTCCTCGAGAACACGACTCCGGCGGTTAAGGAAGCCCTCGCCAAGGTCCCCTTCGAGGCTGTTGATTCGCATACGCGCCGTACCTTCCGCGACACGATCACGCACGCCCTCGAGATGGTCACTTCCGGAGGCGAGTGCGTGCACCGCTTCGGCGACTTCCTCTCGCAAGTCAGGTGAAATCTGTGTTTAAGTAGGCCACGTTGTAATACGATCCTGTACCCGTCATGCCATGTATTCAGCGCGTATCTGAGATTAGCAACGTTGGGGATGTGGGTGGAGGCGAAAACGCGGTGGTGATCACCGTAGCAATATCCGGACATGGCCGGGCGGGGCTCGCCGACCCTTTGTTTCGCGGTTAAGTAACCGGGCGGCGCCCACCTCTAGCCGTGATACGTCTCTTGGTGGGGTAGATATAGTTTCAGCTGTCTAGCTGCACTTTCGCTCGTTGTTCCGCACATCCCACGAACACAGCGATACCATGAAGGCTCTTCAGATCACGACCCACGGACACCCCCAGGTGCAGAAAGTGTAAGCCGCCCCGCGAGGGTCAAGCTTATAGCAGCTCGGACATCGCCCCGCCCAAGGCGGCCGGTAGCCAGGTACTCGTCGACGTGTATGCGGCCGGTCTGAACTTCTTCGACATCCTCCAAGCTCAGAACAAGTACCAGAGTGGGTATCTGCAACCCCCACAGCTCTTGCTGCCTTCCGCGTGTGACGCTTTCGATTTCATCCGCAGGGCTAGGGCTATTCAGTCGCTTGTACAAGCTAACGACCAGACCAGCCCCCTCTGCCCTTCACGCTCGGCGCCGAGTTCGCAGGCCGCATTGCGAAGGACTCGCCCATCCCGGCCGGATGCAACTTCAAGCCCGGAGACCGCGTCTTCGGTTCCGGACAGGGCAGCTACGCCGAGCAGATTGCGATCGACTACTTCCGTCTGGTGCCGATGCCGTCCAACATTTCCTTCGAGCAAGCTGCGGGCATCTACGTGACCATTCCTACGTCGTATGAGGGCCTCGTCGGGCGCGCCAACACGCAGCCGGGCGAGTGGGTGCTCGTGCACGCCGCGGCGGGCGGAGTCGGCATCGCGGCCGTGCAGGTCGCCAAGGCGCTGGGTGCGCGTGTCATTGCTGCCGCCGGAAGCGAGGAGAAGCGCCAGATCGCGAAAAAGTGCGGCGCCGACTATGCCATTGACTACAATGCGCCGGGGTGGCAGGACGAGGTCAAGAAGATCACGGACGGCCACGGCGTCGACGTCGTGTACGACCCCGTCGGTCTTCTCGTCCCCAGTCTGAAGTGTATCGCGTGGAACGGCCGTTTGATTGTTGTCGGCTTTGCGGCCGGCACGATCGAGAAGATCCCTGCCAACCTGGTCCTGCTCAAGAATGTCAGCATTGTCGGCCTGCACTGGGGCGCCACGGCGCTCAAGGACCCGAAGCGCTACTTTGAGGTCATTGACGAGGTCATGAAGATGATCTCGAGTGGACGACTCATTCCCCAGGTCTACGACCCTGTTTACGAGGGTCTCGAGCAGGTCACTACGGGCCTCAAGGACCTCGAGGATCGCAAGACTTGGGGCAAGGCTGTCGTGCGCGTTCGTCATGACGACAAGGCCAAGCTCTAAGAACTGGAAAAATCATCTGTCCGAAGTTTATTAGAAGCCGCATGCATTCTTGAGAGTGATCATTCCAGACGTTTCAGTCCTCGTTGCTCCAGTCGGACACCGCTGCGTGCCCACTATGTTGTCGTTACACTAATGCATACTGTAGGGCCTAACCTCTAGACAACTCTACCACCTGCCACCACCGCCGGCGGCACCACCTCCTCGGCGCATGCCCATACCACGGCGCCACGCTCCACCGCTAGGCGTGCGCTCACCGTTGGCCGAGGGCGACGCGCTGTCGCTCCTCGGGGGCGCGGCAGCAGCAGCAGCAGGAGCCGGGGGAGCGGCCGCAGGGGGCGCCTCACCGGCAGCCTCGGCCGCCTTCTTGGCGGCGAGACGCTCGCGCCAACCACCACCGGCACCGGCGCCGGGGATGGCGGTACGGCCGGCGGGGGCACCGGCAGCAGGGGGAGCAGCAGCGGCCGGGGAGCCACCAGGGGTCGGGCGACGGTATCCGGCACCCGAGCCCGCGCGCTCGGCTCGCCTCCTCTCGGCCTCCTCCTCGCGCTCGCGCTGCTTGCGCGCCATCTCGTCGGCCTTGGCGCGTTCCGCCTCGCGCTCCGCCTTGAGCTTGGCGGCACGCTCGGCAGCCTCGCGGTTGCGGCGCTCGATCTCGGCAGCGGCCTTGGCCTCCTCCTCCTCGCGCTGGGCGGCGAGGCGGGCCTCCTCCTCCTCCTGCTCGCGGGCACGACGCTCGGCAGCCTCCTCCTCAGCCTGCTGGCGCTCACGCTCCTCACGCTCGGCCGTGCGGCGAGCGATGACGTCGGCGTAGAACTTGGCCTTCTCCTCCTTGATGCGCTGCTGGGCGGCGACGCGGGCAGCCTCGAACTCGGCGGCACGCTGGGACTCGACAGCCTCGCGGGCAACGAGGTAGTCGGGCATCATGCGCTGGAGACGGACCTTGAGCTCCTGGGCGTGCTTCTGCTGGGCAATAGCCTGCTCGCGAGCAGCCTTGTTGGAGCGGTCGTGGGCCTCCTTGTCCTCCTTCTTCTGGCGGGTGTAGTCCTCGGCGAGAAGAGGGCGCTCCTCCTTACGGTACGCACGCTCGAGGTGGTCGACACGCTTGGCAATGATGCGGAGACGCTCGCTAAGCTCACGCTTCTCCTTGGCGATGTGCTCGACCTGCATAGCGACAATCTTCGAGGTGTCGAGCTCCTCGTCCTTCATCTCGTTGACGTCAATGCTGATACCACCCTTCGCGGCGAGCTGCTCAGCAAGCTTGCGAGCCTCCTCACGGCGGGTAGCCTCCATCTGGCGCTGGAGACGCTCGACCTCGGCGGCACGGGCAGCCTCCTTCTCGCGACGGGCAGTCTCCTCGGCGAGCTGCTTGGCACGCTCGGCCTTGGCGGTCGACTCCTCACGCTCACGGCGGAGGTTGGCCTCCTCCATAAGCTCGCGACGCTTCTGGATGATGAGACGGCGGTGCTCGGCACGCTTGCGCTCCTCCTCAGCCTCAGCGATGGCAGCGGCGAAGGCCTCGGCACGCGAAGTGACGGGAACGGGCTGAATGTACTGGATGGCGTTGTGGAGGCAGAGGGCGAGGTTGGAGAGGTGGTTGAGGTCAGCCGCGGGGGGAGCGAAGTTGAGGGTCTTGGCGACGTGGTCAATGGTGGCGTTGATGTCACCGTTGCGCGAGGCAGTCATCAGGAACTTCTCGAGGGCGGCCATGTCGGTAGCCCAGGGGCCGTTGTCGAACGCCTTGACGAGCGAGAGGATCTTGTCAAGCGAGACAGTCTCGTAGACGCGCGAGAGCTCCTGGATGAGACGCGAAAGAACGACGTCACGGAGGGCAGGGAGGTAAGCAGCGTACTCGGCAGGGAGGTTGGCGACGATGGGGGCGAGCTGCTTGCAGGCACGGAGAGGCTGGAAGTCGGTCTCGAGGATAGTGTAGAGCTGACGGACATCGGCGGGGACACGCTTGAGGTGCTTGGCGGCGGCGTCCTGGACAAGAGCCTGGCGGGTGGGCATCTTGGGGAGGTTGAGGAGAGCAACGAGACGCTGCTTGGTCTCGACGTCACCGAGGGGAACGGCGAGAGCGGAGAGGAGGACAGCGACGGGGGCACGCTCAGAAACAGTACCGGCACGCTCGGCGTACTGGTAGTAGCGAGCCCAAGCGGCAGCGTGGAATACAGCGGTCTGCTTGCCACCCTCGGCCTTGAAGATCTGGGTGAGCTTCTCGTAGTAGTTGGCCATCATGCTGGGCTTGGCGCCCTTGCGGCCAGCAACGAGACCGTGGACATCTTCAACCGAGCGGAAAGCCTCCTGCCAGAGCTCGAGCTCGACGGCGGTCTCAAGCTGGAGGAAACGGGTGTCGAGGTGACGGGCGAGGGTCTCGGGGTCGTGGAGGTTGACAGAGTGCTGCTGGTGGCCGTACTTGGCGGCGTTGGAGAGGTCCTTGCGGAGACGCTGCTCACAGAGACGACGGAAGTCAGACTTGCGCTGGTGGACCTTGCAGAACTCGAAAGCACGGTGAGCAATCTGCTGGTAGATAACCTCGAGACGGTCGTTGCTCTTGGCGATATCAAGAGTGACGTCGTACGAGTCCCAGCAGAACTTCTGGGCGGGGCCGATCAGGCGGCGCTCAATGCGCTCACGGTCACCAGCCGAGTCGATGAACGAGTCGTAGAGCATGGTGGTGGGCTGGAGGGGGAGGTCGTCGTCCTGGGGCTCAGAGCTGGAAGCGGGGAGAGCGGAAACCTCCTTCTCAGCCTGCTCCATAGCAGTCTTGAGCTTGGTCTCGGCCTGCTCAATGAAGTGCAGGAGAACGCGCTCGATCGAGGGGACGTTCGTGTTCTGGGCGGCGTTCTTGTAGTGAACAAGAGCCTCACGAGCGTCCGACTTGCGCTGGAGAGCAACGCAGAGGTCGAGGTACTTGATCATGATCGGCTCGAGGGTCGGGATCGGAGTGTGCTTGAAGCGCTTCGACTGGAAGACCTCAGACAGGAACTCGAAAGCCTGAGCCTGCGACTGGGTCGTGCCGAGAGCAAGGAGCTCCTCAGCACGCTGACAACGTTAGTACTCGGTCCATGAGGGGGCGAGACCTACCCTCAGCGCATTCTCGGGCTTGACGTAGACGGGGGGCATGTTGTATTAGGTGGGGAGTAGGTTACGCGGGATCGCGTTTGGACGAACAGTGGGTCGTTTTTTTGTCGGTTTGAGAAGCGTCGAAGTTTTCGAACAAAGGGACCAGACTACTCTTCCTCACTACCTGCGGCGACGCAAATGGCAGCGATTTATCGACGTAGTAACTGGGGGGAAGGGTGGTAGAGGTGTCGTCGGGGACGGTAGAGGTGGTGAGGACGGCAGATCGGCCGGTCTGGTCTGGTCTCTGTGAGCGTCCTGGCTGGCGGCACAGTGGTCGTCGAAAAGTGCGTGCAGAGCCACGCTGATTGTTCTCGTGGACGGAGTTATGGGCGTGTGGCACTCGGTTGGATGGCTCACCCCGGGAGACTTGGCTGGCGGGTGTGTCTGTACGGTGGGCGGTGATACTACGGCCGGAAGCATTTGGCGCGACTGGGCCACCCACCCACTGCCGGCCACGGTGGTGACGCCACCACCCATTCAGGCAGGCTGGCAGACAGGCTCGTCCGGCTGCGCTGGGCGTTCACAGGGTGAGCGGGTGAGGCTGCGGGCGGCCACGGTACGACGCTCGGCTCCTGGTGCTCCTGGCTGGACGGTCCGGACGCCTACGCTCACTCTACCGTACAGGCAGTGGTATGACATACATCGTCGCTCCCCTTCTCGTCTCAACTCTTGCCTCACTTGCTTCGTCCAACTCATCCCCCCTCTCCACGACCTTCCTTGCATCACCCATCTGTGCTTCTATCTCTCCCTCCCCCATCTCTCTCCCAGCCCTCCGTTAGCCAGCCATGGCCGCTCAACTGCAGCACTTGTAAGTTGTGACCGCATTCGCCGCTCGGAGATGGAGCTGACGAGACAGTGGCCGAGGCGGTACGTCTTCCTCCCACACCCATCGCAGCAGCTTGCGATCGGCACATCCGAATGGACACTGACTTGCATAAAGCCCTCCGAGTAGCGAAGAACTACACCAAGGGATACAGCGACACGCAGGTGAGCTTCCGCGCCCCGTAGAGTAAGCTGACGACCAGACGAAAGTCCGTGATGCGACGTCGAACGATCCGTGGGGCCCGTCCGGCACCCAGATGAACGAGCTCGCCCAGTTGACCTACAAGCAGTGAGTGGGCAGTACAGACGGGCGTGATGGGCGCATTACTCCGTCTGTGCCCCAGGAGCCTGTGGCTGACGCTGCAGGGGCGACTTTGTGGAGATTATGGAGATGCTCGACAAGCGACTGAACGACAAGGGCAAGAACTGGCGCCATGTGTTCAAGGCGCTCACGGTGCTCGACTACATTCTGCATGCCGGATCAGAGAACGTTGTCATCTACTTCAAGGACAACCTGTACATCGTTAAGACGCTGAAGGAGTTTGTGTACGTCGACGACCAGGGCAAGGACGTCGGACACAATGTCCGACAAAAGGCGAAGGACATCACGAATCTTCTCCAGGACGAGGACCGACTTCGCGCGGAGCGAAGGCAGCGTGGTGCCATGCGTGACCGCATGCTGGGCAACATTGCCGATCACGGCCTGCAGGGCGAGGACGACTATGGTGGCCGAAACTACGACAGCTCGTGGCGTGACCAGGAGCGCCAGGAGCGCAGACCCACGCGCCGCAACGAGGACGAGGACTCTGACCTCCAGCGTGCACTCGCCGAGAGCATGCAGAGCAGCCAGGATGAAGACCGCCGCCGCTCGCAGCAGCAGAAGGAGGAGGACGAGCTGCAGCGTGCGATCCGGCTCAGCGAGGAAGAGGAGGCGAAGAGGAAGCGGGAACAGGAGGAGGCGAACCAGCGCGCCCTCATGGACGACAGCTTCCAGCTCGAGTCGAACAACATGTACACCCAGCAGCCGCAGCAGACTGGCTTCCCTCTCGTCGACATGGGTGGCGGTTGGAACCAGCAGCAGCTGCAGCCGCAGTACACGAGCTTCAACGTGAGTTGTGCGGCACCCTGCGCTCCAGCTAACACTCAGCCCTTTGCCGCCCAGATGCAGCAGCAGCAACAGCAGCAGCAGATGTACCAGCAGCAGCTCCTCCAGCAGCAGCAGCAGGAGGAGTACATGCGGCAGCAGCAAGAGGCGCAGGCGCGTGCGCAGATGCAGTCGTCTCTGCTTCCGCAGCACACGGCGTACGGCTCGAACAACCCCTTCGCGCCCAAGCCAACGATGCCGCAGCAGACTGGTTCTCTGTTCGACTCGAACCCGCAGCCGCAGATCCAGCAGCAGCCGACGGGCATGTTCGGCAACTCGTTCGAGCCGCAAAACAACCAAACGCTGACCCCGACACCGGCGGCACCCAAGCCCTTCACGCCGCCGCCGAAGAAGGACGACGGCGAGCACGCCGGCCTCGCCAACCTCATCGGCCGGGGACGCGAGGACGGCCTCGACACGTTCGGAAACGTGGGCAACCTTCGTGAGTACTGCACGGCGTAATGACTGATGGCTGCGCATTGCTGTCCGAAATGTCCTCGTTGGAGTTCTGCGGAATGCCAGAGAGCCAAGACAAGATGACGCGGGCGCTTCGATGCAGTCGAGCGAGGCGATGCACTCCGCAGCCGCTCTTCCACCGGCGACTACATGTAGCATTTGCTGACGTACAGGTATTCCCCAGGGCGCGATGTTCCACGGCTCGAACCGACTCGCGATGCAGGGTACCGGCCTTGGCGCGAACAACCCATTCGGCCAGCAGAACAACAACCAGCAGCAGAACCAGCAGCAGCAGCAGACGAACAACGAGCAGCCCTTCTTCACGATCTAAGCATATGTGTGCGAGCGAAGCGAGCGCCTTTCCACAGCTGTTTAGAGAGCGCTCGACTGGTGTTTGTTGTCGTATAATGATTTTCGATCCAGGAGCGGGGCGGTGCCGGCGTCCGGCGGGGAAGCGAGGGCGAGCGAGGTCACGAGCGCATCGAGAGATCGGGATCTGGATTGGATCAGGCGGCGAGTGGCGGGCGAGCTGGGGTTAGTGACGGCAAGCTCTGTAGACTAGCGCGCCCATACCAGAAGGCGACGCGATACCGAGAAAGAGCCACTTCACTTTTGCTCGTACGCCATACTAGCTATGCTGCAAGCGCGCCTTGGTTGTTCCTGTCCCCTTCGTGTTGACCGTCGTTTACATAGAGACGCAAATGTTCCTGTACAAGTATTTTTCTCCTCTTTCCGCTGTTCATTTTCCATCTCCCCCTTGTCTGCCCCCATTTATAGTTTCCTAGCGCCCATCATGAACGTGATACATGACTGCATTTGTGTCTCTGCACAACCGGGTACTGCTGTAAAGAAAGGAAGGTGATATCAGGTATATCCTGGTTACTACTCCAGGATACTCTTCTTTCTCAACGGCTGCATCTCGTGCTCCTCTGGCCTCGTCCGCCTCTGCTCCACCTCTCCCCTTGACCTCCTGCGCACCTTCTTGGCGCGGAGGTACGTCCTGAGCAGGCTGATCCAACCCGCCACGAGTCCAACAGGCGGAACAAGCCAGCAGAGGCGCCACCACCACCCCGTGGCTCCGCCCTGCTGCTGCTTCCACCGCGCGACGACGCGGTCGACCTGCGCCTCCAAGTCGTTCAGCGTGCCCGAGTTGTCGATGACGGACGTGGCGTAGTTGAGCTTGGCGCTCATGGGCATCTGGGCCGCCATACGGTCCTTCGCTTGCGTCTCGGTCAGGGGCGGGTTGGGCGGAATCGGCGGGCGGGAGAGGAGGCGCGACAGCTGGAGTTTCTCGTTGCTGCTGGTCAGCTCGACCTTCCAGATTGGCAAGCTGGTGACTTCGTTCGCGCCCTTCGTAGTCCCAAAGAGGGAGTGGAGGGCCGGAGAGCACTCACATGTACACGACGACGACCTCGCCGACCCACTTCCAAAGCCCAGCCTCGATGAGCAGCGGCACGTCGAGAATGACACACCACTCGCCCCTCAGCCACGCCTTCAGGATACCAACGACCATCGCCCTGCGGACTCTTGGGTGCACAACACCGTTGAGCCAGTTGCGCTCGTCCCGGTCCTTGAACACGATCTCGCCGATGGCGGAGCGGTTCAGCGACCCGTCAGCGTTCAGGACGCGGTCGGCGCCAAAGTGGTCCACGACCATTCGGAAGCCAGAGGTGCCGGGGGCGATCACGTCGCGCGCCAAGATGTCGGCATCGATGATCGGGAGCGAGTGCCGCTCGCGCAGCATCTTGGAGACGGTCGACTTGCCTGGGAGTCAGCTGGGCTGGGGCTTCTGTGAGCTCACCCGTAGCGATACCGCCCGTGAGGCCGACGACAAGCATGGTGCTTAACTTGTTGTGATCAGAAGATCAGAAAGGAAGGCAAGAAAGACGGTGGTGATCGACTGCCCATCCGCTCAGTCGCGCAGCTGCCCGACACAACCGGCATCTTCCCATACCGAGCCTGGATTAGGAAGTGGAGGTCTCAAAGAGCAAGTCCGGTCGACCACGTGCCAAGCGGACGTCACTCTCCCACGCTCGCCGACAGGCTTAATCAGCCCCGGCCGTGCCTCTGCCAAGTCCGCCCCGAGCGGCAAACTCTATCAGATAACTGCTTGTAATGCCCGCTTGTCCATTCGCCACGGAGGTTAATGCCGATGTAATTCCGAATTATCACACTCACCGCGCGCACCACGGGCTGTGGATTTCGCCACTGGGCCTTGGTGAGAGCCGAGGATGCGGGAGCAGAAGTCTCGGGCGAGGCTCGCGGCTCGTAGGTAGTGAGGTTTAGCAATCCTCTGCCTCTGGTGCTCCTACGCAATACCGGGTTAGTCGCTACCCTGTGTCTTCAAGTTCCACACTTAACTCCTCCTTTCCAAGTCCTATCTTGACATCTCCAACTTTCTCTCCACCCACCTACATCACAATCACAATGTTCCGCTCCGCCCTCGCTTCCACCTCCCGCATGGCCATGCGCTCTGCGCGCCCCACTGTCGTCGCCCGCGCCGCCCGCCCCGCCGTCGCGACCCAGGTCCGCGCCTACCACCCCAAGGTCATTGACCACTACGAGAACCCCCGCAACGTCGGCAAGATGAACAAGGCCGACCACGACGTCGGTACCGGACTCGTCGGTGCCCCGGCGTGTGGAGAGTGAGTATCCGTCTGCCCCGAGACAGCAAAACAGGATATGGGGTAATGACGTGAGACGGCTCGGTGATAGGTGGGGGCCGTTTGCCAGTCGCACGGAGATGTGTGGCAACGACGCTGCTGCAAGCCTTCAACACCCTCGTGACGCTCGTGACGGACGCCTGTCTTGCAGTTACGCCAGAAGGCACGACCTCCAACTTCTCACGTCCACTCGCCCCGAAAACTTGCCGTCTCGGGCACGCAGCCGAGCGCCCAAGCGTCCATGCTAATGCCAGTGTGATGAAGCTCCAGATCCGTGTCGGCGAGGACGGCATTATCGAGGACGTCAAGTTCAAGACGTTCGGATGCGGCTCCGCTATCGCGTCCTCGTCCTACATGACTGAGCGCGTCAAGGGTCTCAGCCTCGAGGAGGCCGGCAAGGTCAAGAACACGGAGATCGCCAAGGAGCTCTGCCTCCCGCCCGTCAAGCTGCACTGCTCGCTCCTCGCCGAGGACGCCATCAAGTCGGCCATCAAGGACTACCAGGACAAGCGCTCGAAGCGTCTCGCCGCCGCCCAGGCCGCTGACGCTGCTCCCCAGGCTGCCGCCGCTACCGCCTAAGCGAATACTCCACTTCTCATCTCCTCACCACCCACATCCCCTCAACCCCGCATCGCCCCTAGATCCTATGAGCGAAGGAGTGAAAAATCAAAAGCAAGTCTCAGTCATGTCGCCCTGAGTCGTGTACGCATCTAGTCTCTAGCCCAGGTGGAAAGTAGGAAGGAGAAATACGAAAACAATCTAGACCCCAGTCGATCAGTCGACAACACGCCAAAAACCATCCCCAGTCCGGATCCCGGAATCCCGAGCACGACGTTAGAACCCGTGTATCAACTCACTGTTGTGTAGCGCGACGGCGCAGATGAGGACGTAGCAGCAAATGCATTTTCTTTTTCTCCTAGCCCCAGTCTTGAGCAAGCGCAGCGAGTCGAGAGGTGAACAGGGAGAGGCGACCGGGAACCAGCGGCGTCTGTTCACAGATACTGAGCAAGCATCGGCGTTACATTCTCTCCTTGGGGGGACATGATTGACAGCCTCGCAGCAGGGAGAGAGGGATGAGAACGGAAGGGGAAGACGGGCGGATCTCCAACGAGCAAGCAAGTAAGCGAGCCGTAAAGAACAATGACCCGGCACACGCAACAGCGATCGTAAAATCGCGCTATCAGATAAGACCCCCCAGCCGCATCGCCGTAGTGGGCTGGAAGGGTACGAAGGGTGAGTCGTCCGCTTCTCGACTCGGTTCGCCACCCACCCAGCCTGCACCCATGCACCCAGTGTGGTGGAGGCTGGTTCGGAATGCAAGTTTGCGCGATTTGGCGCGAAGCGGGGCACTCGGGCATCGGCCGACGTCACTTTGTGTCCATCCACTTTATTTCGCCACCCGTTCAACCTTCGGCGGAACCGAGCGTAGCGACCTGGCTCGGGCACCTGCATGCTTTCAGCGTCAACGCCGAGTGCTGCGGTGGACGGAGCTCCGATTGCGGCATCCTAGTTCTTAGGATCCGCGCTGCACGGGATGAGAGTGCGGCGACTTGCTCTCTGCTGCCTGGGGTTGGGTACTGATACGAGGATTACCAGGACTCGCCACTTCGTCCTCATCCTCTGCCGGCTCCTATACGTCGCTGGCCTACGCTGGCCCGCGCTCACCATTCAAAGGAAGCAGTCAGTGAGTGACCGTCACCGTCTCTAGTTATGTATGCATCACTGTTGTGATTTATGGCTTTAAGGCTAAAAGATGACTTAAATGCTGAGTGGTTGATTGTTTGTTTCACTGGATGTCGGCTCGGCTCGCGACGGGCTTCACCGCGTCCAAAGAGGGCAGCTGGCAGAGTTGCGGGAGACTCGCGCATCACTGCATTCGGCACTGGTTCGGCGCTCACTCCCCCTCACTCAGCTCCGACGCACTGTGGTCATTGCCAAAGAACGCGAACGCCTTGGCCCTCCGCGTCCGACTGGCGCTCCGCACAGAAGGACTGGGGACCTCCCCGTCGTCCCTGATCCTGGACCCGGCCCGGCTGCCAGTCCGACTGCCCCCTGCACTGCTGTACCCAGACCTGGTCCTGCTCCGGCCCTGTCGCGGGGTCCGTTCCGGCGGAGGCGCTTCATACTCCCCATACTCCGGCAACGGAGCCAGGGTCGCCTCGCTCTCGGTCCGGGGGACGTTACGGTGCAAGGATGATTCGCGCGCATGGCCGAAGTCCACGTCCTGCGGCCGACCGCGCTCGAGCGCCTCGCGTCCCCGGATCTCACGCTCGCGCTGGAGTTCGCGCTGCCGCTCACGCTCCCGAATGTCCCGCTCGCGCATCTCCCGCTCGCGAGCTTGGCGCGCCGCATCGTCCCATTCCTGGTTTCCCAGCGCGCTCTGCGTCGCGCTCGACGGGGCTGAGGGCGGCGTCGGCTCCTCAAGACTTGAGGTCGAGTCGGAGGGACTGGAGCCGTCTTCGAGTTTGGCTCGTTCGGCTGTGACGCGCGCCAGGGCCTCGCGGAGCGCGACCTCGTCGTGCGCCAGGGCCTGAAGCTGCGTCTCGCGCGCGAGGGCTTCTTCCTGCGCTCTGATCTTGGAGGAGAGGCGAATGTTCGCCATGTCCGTCTCGCACTTTTCGAGCGCCTTGACGAGGTGCCGCTGCGACAGGGGCGGAGGGGCAGTGTACCCGCCCGACGCGAAGCGGTTCGGACTCTGCACGCCGCTCCGGTCGTTTTCGCTTTCTTCCATCAGTCGCCGCCGGCCGCGGGGCGCGGGTCGGTCAGCGGATTCGGGCACGGGGCCCGAGTCCGTGAGCTGGACGCGCGCCGGTTGCGGCTCGGCATCGGGCGTGCGTTCCCCTGCCGTCGAACGGTCGTCGATATCGAACTCGTCGTCGCTGTATTCATCCGAGTGCTCCTTTGCGTCCGTGTCCGCCTCCTCGAAGACAACGAAGGACTTTTGTTTCTCTCGCTCGTTCCACCGCAGTGTCCGCGAAATGCTCCGGAACCAGTCCGTGCTCTGCTTATCGGCGCAGACCGTCGGGAAGGGGAACTTTGAGGCCGTGATCTTGATGTGGTCGCCTTGCTTGAGCTCGACGCGGCCGCGACCGTCAAACGAGGCCCACGCTGTCGATCGGCTGTTGTAGGGCACGCACACGCGGAGTTCCATTCCGTCCGGCAGCAGCATGGGACGGAAACTCAGCGTGTGCGGACATATCGGGGTCAAGAGGATCGCCGGGATGCCTGGGTGCACGAGCGAGCCGCCCGCGGAGAGCGAGTAGGCCGTAGATCCCGTCGGCGTCGAGACGGTCAGACCGTCAGCCTGCACCGTCGTCAGGTGGTGGTCGTCGCCAAACACCTCGAGCAGCGACACGAACGGCGAAGGTCCCCTGTCCACGACGAGGTCATTGAGCACTTCAAACTGCTCAACCGGCCTTGTCGTGAAGCACAGCACCTCGCGTTCCTTGTCGTCCGTCTCGGACTCTGTTGACGGCCCTGATCCGCCCTCAAGAGCTTCCCATCCCTCGCGATCGACCTGCTGCACGAGAATCTCGCCTCCAGGCTTCCGGATCGCTTTCCGCTTCCCATGCGAGCTGACGACTGTCGGCTCATCGGGCGCAACGGCGCGATACACGGTACAGCTGAATCGCATGCGGAGGTTGACGCGGATGCCCTCATCGACGACCTTGTTGATTATCGGCTTGTAGTCCTTGAAGTTGAAGTTTGTCAGGAAGCCGAGCGACCCGAGCGCGAACGGCAGCACTGGCGGGACAATCTTCTGGCTGTGTGGGTGTCAGTGGGAATCACATTAGGGGTTATGGGCCGGGGCGTCGAGAACCCGACAGCAGCTGATCTGCGATCTGGGCGTGACGCCACAGCCCAGGCCAATGCTTACAAAAGCCATGACGTGAACAGCACGGTGCCGTCTCCGCCGAGAGTGATGACAAAGTCGAAGAGTTGCGGCGTGTTGGAGCACATCTCGGGCGTCCAGTACCGCAGCTGGCCCTCGCCGCTCCCGCTCCCGTCCTTGGAGCTGTATCCCGATGCCATGGTCGAAATACTCGTGCTTGAAGCGTTTGCTGATCGCGATGCCCTTCGACGCAGAACGGGTTGGAACAGCTCCGGGTAATCGCGCGCCATGCCCTCGGCGTCGAAGCGTTTTGACTTCTTCAGCTGCGCGTCGACGTAGACGACCATGCCGCGGCCCGGGGAGCACGCGCGGCGGTCCCGCGAGTCCGCCCTCTCGGGCGTGGCGGAGCAGCTCTTGTCATCCTTCCCGCAGCTCTGGCCGTTCTGTCCGCTTTGTCCATTCTGCCCCCCGCGCTGCATCAGGTAGAGCGCCAGGTCTCGTGTCAGAGAGATAAGGCGGTTATCGCGCGCCTTGGTGACGATGAGGATGTGCTGAATGCGCGAGTGTACTTTCGTCCGTCCGAGCTGCTTGCTGACCTCGCGCACGCCCTGCGCCGTGGCCGCGAGCTGACGGGTCAGGCTCGTAGCCTCCTCGTCATCGTCGTCGGCATCGAACTCGGTGTCGATCTCGACCTCGGGCGTTAGCGGCGGGCCCTCGCGCTCCATGCTCTGTCCGACGCTGATCGAGCTGCTCTTGTCCGACTCATACCCGTTCTCGGCACCGGGCGACGGCGTCTTGGGCACACGGGGGAAGGCGGGGGTCAGCGGCTGCGGGCGCGGGTGGCGGTTGTGCAATGCGCGGGGCTGTTGCGGCTGCGTTCGGAGCTTCTGGCGGTGAGGGGAGAAGTTGTGGTCGGCCTGGTTATGACGGAGCCAGTCTTGGAGCGCTCCCTTGCGATCGAGGCCGGAATGGATGAAGCAGGGGACTGCGGGGTCGTCGGCGACGTCGGGGCTCATGTGGACCTTCTTCTTGGCGGTGTGGAAGGCCTCATCCTCGTTGCGCGAGTCTGTGATCTTGGACAGCGGCGAGGGCATCCCGGGTAGTCGGCGGTGCATTGTGGAGAGGTGTGGTGGTGGTGGTGGTGGATCGGGGAAGGGGAAGGGGAAGTAGATGCTGCAGCGTACGAACGACTAGTCGGGATTGAACCCAGAACAGAGTCGGACGCTGGAGCAATAATGGGGAGTGCTGCTGGGTGCTGTGATCGGGTAAGGTTGGAGAGGCGTTGGAGTGCTTGGTGACAAGATGAGGCCATTAGGCAGCGTTCGCCGTCCGATAACTGGAGTGACTGAGTCCCTACAGTCATACAGCGTACGGTGAGGGCTGGCTGACGGGCGGGACCTATTTCCGGATTTTGGCTGGCTGATCAACCCTGGTGCTGCTGACTTCTCCTGCGTCACTCGGAGTACACAGGAACCTGAGCTGACCACGGGGCTCGTACCAGTAGGGTTCAGGTTCGGAGCGGCTCCCGGACCTGGCAAGCAGACATTCAGTATCCAGCATCCTCCACCACTACGACCATTCAGCCGGCGTGTACCACGTTCACCACGTTCGCTGCCCAGCTGACCACCAGGGCACAAACTTCGCTTCGGCGCCAAAAAAGTTGCAGATAGCCGCTAAAGGTCTGGCGTATAATGGCGCATTGAGCCTAGCCTAAGCACCATGGTCCGGTACATCGGCAACGAACCCCGTACGTTCGGCCGTTACTCTCATCTTCCCATTACCCTCTGCCTGTCACTCCAAATGGACCCCTATGCCTTCCTCACGGTTTGTCTAGCGTGATCTAACACGTATGCATGCAAAGAGAAGTGTGTGGTATCAATCACTAGCTGATAGCGGAAATACAAGATAACTAAGCAACGGCGGGCGCAGCAGGAGCCTGCTCGGGCAGCTGCATCGCCGGCACGGGCTGCGCGAACATGCGGCCCATCAAAACGCCAACACCCTCAAACACACCCAGAAGAATACCACATCCGACGGCAGAGCCGAATGCTGATTTGGGACCGGCTGCCATGTCAGCTGAAGATCACAGAGAAAGCTGCGGGGCCACGCAGGACACATCGGACACCGGAGTGTCGGCCAAACGTAGCTCGCTGCGCGAGTTTACTCACAACGGAGAGCAAGAGTTCCACCAGTCATGAAACCAGAGATGATGGCGTTCCAGGGGTCCTCCTTCTGCCTGTAGCCCTTGACGGCGCAGTCAAAGGTCGAGAACAATCCACCCCAGACACCGAAGTTACCTCCAAGAACGGGGGCACGAGCCTTGATGGCAGACAGCGAACCAGCGAGACGCTCTCCCTGGGTTTGTCAGCTAACTGCAATCACTACTTAGCTTGCGGCCGTTTCCCCTTCGCCGAGGTCATCCTCGCCTGCACCTCCTGGGTGTGCCGGGGGTGCGGAAGGAGCAAGATCAAAAGGCGGCCCATTGCATCTCACCTTGGGGCTATTCCTGGCACCCTTAATACCGTGCCAGATACCACCACCGATAGCGCCCATGGCGAACGCTCCTCCGAAGTCGTTCAGGATGACATACGGGCTGTCGTTAGCTTGTGCTTGTAAAAGTCCGAGGTAGCGGTATGCGGCGCTCGGAGCGGACTTAGAGGGCGGCTGGGAGGTCTGCGAGCGCTCGGTCGCAAACACAAACACTGCCGAGCAGATTTGTGCTGTGTCCGTCGTTTGCGAAGCCGCGACGAGGACGATGCTGCCGATAACCAGTCTAGCGGGTGGTCTGGCGAGCTCCATCGGGTGTATGTCCGATACCTAATGCTGCGCAGCCGTCCGTCCCAGAGCTCGCTCGAGTGCGCAGTCCGCATGATACCGCTATCTTGACGTCCGTACTTACCACGGGTCGCGGGTGTGGTCGGCGTGAGACATGTTGGGCTAATGTGCGTTTGGGGAAGGGTGAAGGGGGAAGTGACGGCGATGGAAAAAAGTCGAACTCTGAGCCGAGGTTCGTTTTATGCAGTGGTCCTTGGATGGATGCGGTCTAGGGTGCTAATGGAACAACAGAGGTCGTCTTCAAAGTATCCCGGGTCGTTACAGGCGATGCGGGGCGGACGTGGTGTGGTGTTGTTGCGAGTTGGCTGGATGGAGAAATGTTGAAAACGCAATGAGTCGCTCGGCGGCGAGAAAAGATCGGAGAGCCAGCAGCCAGCCCTGCAGCCGAGGTCGTCGCTGGGTGAGCGTCTGGGTGCTGGTATGCGCCAGTCGTGCCTGAGCAAGCTTGCGTCCTCCGACCATCTTCGAGAAATTTAAGCGGGAGGCACGCATAAGTTAGTCGCTAGCCGGCCGAGATTATTTGCAAGGCAAGGTTGTCTGCCGTATGCAGAGGTGACCGCGAAATGACGGCTCGGTGTTGTTGACCAAAGATCCAACTTGCATTGTCTCCTCTTGATCCCCATCGGCAGCTCGATCAGGCTCGATCGTTCGACCTCACTTCCCTTGTATTACTTAGACGACTCCTAGAAAAATCGCAGCCATGGACGAGCGCTCAAACATTGTCTTCGAGGACCGCTTCACCGTCACTGTCAGTCACCCCCGCCTTATCTTCATCCACACTTAGGATTGATGGAAGGCACAAGCAACTGTGCTGAGGTCGATTTAAGCTGACATTCAGGACGTCGACCGTGACGGTAAGAAGTTTGACCGCGTGTCGCGCATCAACGCCAAGTCCTCCGACCTCGGCATGGAGCTCACCCTCGACGTCGCCAACGAGCTCTACCCGCTCAAGGTCGACGACCACTTCTCCCTCCTCCTCGCGCGGAACCTGAAGCCGGATGAGATCGAGGCCGAGGACGACGAGGACGCCGAGGGCACGCGCAAGATCAAGCGCGAGCTGTGGCGCGCCGACGACCAGGGCCTCGCCAACGACTACGACTACGTCATGTTCGGCAAGATCTACAAGTTTGACGACTCGCAGAAGGGCGACAACATGACGACGGCGTACATGTCTTTCGGCGGACTGCTCCTCGCCCTCCGCGGAAGCTACAGGCATCTCGCCAACGTCGTCGTCGGAGAGAACATCTACCTCCTCATGCGCAAGTAAGCGCGCAGCGCAGAGAATGTATCTAGGCGTGCGGAGGGAGAGAGGATGAGATGAGTCGTGTCGGCGAGTTTCTAGAGCAAATGCATGTACAATTACGTCTATGGAAGGAGAAAGGCCCAGCACCTTCAGGTCTATAAATGCTACAATGACTGACCGCGGAGGGTCGATATTTGATGGAAGTTGATTTAGTAGGGAATGCCACTGCATGTCAGTTAAAATGTCGGACACCGCTTAACTCACTTTTGAAGTTTTTGGAAGCCGTCGTAGATGTCTGATCGCTTGTTCTGGTACGCGTTGTTGATGACACCCATCATGTACTCGGCCGCGGCCCGCTCGTTCAGGTTGGGCGCAAAGCGGTCGCGCAGGCGGTTGATCGTGCCGTCGTCCTTGAACGAGGGCAGGCCAGTGCCCAGCATGAGCGCAACCGTGTCGCACAACTGGTCGACGTACGGTCGGATCGCAAGGAACGCCTTAATCGTGAGGTCGACAAACATGCTGTAGCCCTGCGAGCCAGCGCCGCCCATGAGCGCGATCATCTCCTTGTTCAGCTTGAACGAGCCAGCCTCGAACTTGATGCCTCCAGGACCAATGTCGAACAGGAAACCGAAGTCGATGTGCACGATATGCCCCTCGCCGTCAATCATGATGTTTCCGTTGTGTCTGTCCTTGATTTGGAGGATGTAACAGGCCACAGAGTACGCCGCCATGGACTGGATGAAGTTCAGGCGCGCACGCTGGAACGCCACCGTGTCGGGGCCGCCGTACTTGTCAATGAAGTACTCGAGCAGGTCGTTGACCTGAGCTCGTCCCATCTCGTCACGGGAGGTCGCGTTGGGGACGACATCAATGACACCGCAACCCGGCGCCGTAGCCGTGACTCGGTAGGGGAATAGGTACAGTGTCAAGCCGAGCTGCGTGAACACGTTCTTGAACATGGCGATGAGCTGAAGCGCAAGCACGTCTTGTCGGCAGTCATCACCGACCTTGAAAATGGCGCTCTGCCACACGTCGTAGCTCGAGGTCGCCATCGCCGTATCAAGCTCAGCCTCGAGATCCGCAGAGTCGAGGTCGATCTTCTGCTTGCGCACCTTGAATGTTGCCATGAAGGGCGCCTTGGCATGCGACTGCAGGGGACGACCGGACTTGCGGTCCAGGTCAACAACAACTCCGTCAGGGTTGGAGGGAAGGTACACGCCGACCTCGAGCTTAATCTTGGACATCTCTTCGTCGATCTTCGCCTTCTTTTCCGGCTTGGTCTTTTTGATGTAGGGCTTGAGCTTGCCCGAGATGCTCGTGACGTCGGCGAAGAAGCCGAACTCCTGCTCGTAGAACACCTGCGCCTTGCCGCTAAGGGAGCCGACAATTTTGTCGACCATCCGGTCGAGCTGCGGCTTCATCGGGTCGGGCTCCTCGCCGTCGTCGTCCCGGTACGTGTTCGCCTTCATATTCCAGATGATCTGGTGGCAGAACAGCTGCGAGATGTGCGACGTTTCGAAGATGAACCGCTCCACGTAGCCTAACGCATCGTGGCGCAGACCCTGCACGACCTGCGGAACGAAGAAGAACGTGAGGTCTACGGGGTAACTCTCGAGTACACGCATGGCGTACTGCAGCAGGATCGAGTTGTTGTTGTACCTCGGCTGGAAGAGGTTGAGCGCCTCGACTGGTGGCAAAGCATCCCAGATGAGAGCATACTTTAGCTGTCCGCGGATGGCGGGGTCAAGCTTGTCACCGATGAAGTACGGCATCGCCTCGGCAACATCAAGCACCGCTCGCGGGTTGCCACGCACGAGGCGCGTGATCTCAGCCCAAACGGGCTGGTGCTTGAAGCGTTCACCCATGTGCACGGCGACGGCAGGCGACTGCTTCCACGCCTTGCGGACGAGCGACGTCCACTCGTCGTTGCCGATGCCGCCCTCAATGTTGCCACCAGCGTTGGGGATGCTGCGACCCTTGTCATTGCCAGGGTTGACCCAGACGTTGAGGCGGTTGATCTCATTCTCAATGAGAAGCTCCATGAGACGTACGCGGTCGCGGTGCTGGTTGCAGTAGTCCTGCAGCCCGGTGGAACCCGTGAGGGTCCAGACAGGCTGGCGATCATTCATCGACGTCGTCCAGTGATCGGCACGGATGTGATCGTCGCGCACGGCCGCTATGAAGTCCTGCAGGAGCTTGATTTCGGCTCCCACTTGGACGCGGTTCGAGCCGAACGACCACTGCGGGCGAATGGCGAACCACGAGAACGCAGCGCGGAACAGCGCGTCACGGTAGCGCAACTCCAGCAGAGTCTCCATGCGGCTAGAGGCAAGAACCTGGAAGCCGAAGAGGAGGAGAGTGAAGCGCACCTCACGGGCGAGAGGGTGGGTGCTCCAGTGCTCATACGCGTTGAGTGAGCGGAGTAGCATCCGCGCGAGGGAGATCATAATTCCCGACGCGCGGTACTTGACAGCCTGGAAGCTGCTGGAGAGCACCTGGATGAGGAGGAGATGGGGCTTCAGGAGGCGCTCGGCTTTCTTGAGCTCAACGTCCATAACCCGCTTGTCGGTGGGCGAGTACTCGATCGGCTTCTCAAAGGGATCGGTGTAGCTGAGGTCAGTTGCTGAGACCAAGACTTCAACTTACTTCATGCTGGTGCTGAACATGCCCTTGTGAGCCTTAATAGTGGCGAGCCAGCCGGCCGAGATCTCGCCCATAAGAGACACTTCGGCGTCCGGTCGCTGCCGCAGCAACCACGACCACGCATCGACTCCCGCAGCGAAGGCCACAGGAGTGAAAGCCGCGAACGGCAGCTCCACGAGGTAGTGGAGAATGTCGGGGTCCATCTGCGGGGACGCGATCAAAACGGACACAGCGCGGAGAAGCAGCCTCCGGATCTCGACAACCGACAGGCCGCCCTTCTTGTTGACACCGAGGATAGCCTTCTCCATCTGCTGCTTGAACGCCTGGCGCTCCTCCAGAGAAGACACGGCACGGGAGTGCTCCTCGAGGTTGCCGAGACCTGTGATCGGTTAGTACGAAGCCACAGCCTGCAACCTACCTTTGTCAAGGACCAGACGCGCGCCGCTGAGCTCTCCATCGTAGTAGTTCTTCGCGGCGAACTGGCTCGCGACGAGGTTTGAGTTGTCCGACGGCCATCCACCGATGATAGGCATGAGGCTCTCCTGGCGATCGAGTCGAGAGATGGCCTTGCAGAAGTGTAGGGCGAGTCCGGCACCCATCTCAACGCTATCGACCAGCAGGACATCACGAGACTCGTTCAGGTACGACTGAAGCATGGATTGGACCTCGATAGGGGCGCGCGAGATCGCATTCGTGAGCCACGTCTTGGCGACATTGTAGAGGTTCGTCACGATTTCGTTTCGGACAGCATAGTCATCGGTCAGCTCGAGCTGAAACGGCAGACGTTCAGATCGGAAGTAGTGGGTCGGAGAGTACTGCAGTCAGCTTGGATCCGGCGTGAGTAAGCTTACCTCGTCAGTGTACTGCATCTCGCAGCTGCGGCGCATGAGAGTGAGGATCTCCAGGAGCGTGAAAACGACGCGGCGGTCACACATGAGCGCAGTGAACGTCTTCAGGATGGAGCTAGCGTAGGCGAGCGCGACCTCGCGCACCTTCCTCATGCGATGCGTGCACGCAATGAGAATCTTGCAGACCTGTTCCGGCACAGTCTTCGGCATGTTGTGCTCGACGACCTGCATGCTGAGCTGCTTGAGGAAGACGTTTGTGAGGCGGATAGCGATGCCCGTCAGCGGCGTCACAAGCACACTCCTGTTGATCGAATCGTTGCAGAAGTACTGCAGAATCGTCGACGGGCGGTAACGCAGGGTGCGCATCTCCTCGAGGTCGTTGATCGCAAGACAGAACGCGAGCTGCGGTGTGCTCATTCCCCTCATGTCCGACTGGAACTTGCTCGGCACAACCTCGGTCAGCATCCCGCGCAGCTTGGAGTGGATCGAGTGCGCAAAGTCCTTGCGCAGGATCGTGTTGTACTCGAGCTCGCTGCCGACAAAGTCGTTCGCCTTCTCCAGCACTAACACCGGCGTCTTCTCGGCAATCGTCGCAAGCGCGGAAGCCTCGTGCTCGGAGAGCTGTGATCGCGATCCGCTCAAGTTGAACACGACACACAGCAGCCAGAAGTTCCTGAAGAGGGCAACGCACTCCTGCGACGCGTTGATCGCCGGATGATAGTCGGGGTGGGACAGAACTTCCGCAATCGGCAGGAGCAAGGCTGCGAGCTGAGCCTTCATATCGGCCGCGCGCTTCTCGTTGTTCGATCGCAGGAGCGCCGTCTTCTTGTCCTTATCGCGCCCGTCGTGCCCCTGCGCACCCATGTAGACGATCTGTGTCTGCGTGCCCTGATCGGCGAAATCGGTCAGCAGCTCCTGCAGGAAGCCATCCGCGGCCTGCAGTCGGGAGCCGAGGCCCTTCGCCAGCGTCGTCTGGGCAGCAAGCACGGCGTTCGAAGACAACCGGGGGTCCTCAGGGTTGGACGATCGTGCGATCTGAGAGAAGGCACGGTAAACTTCCTGCAGATCCTCGTCGTTCGCGTTAAGAGCGAGAGGAACAAGGCTCTGTACAATGGCCGACTCCGTTGAGATGTCGACGCCGCGAACACGCTGCAGCAGCATCGAAATCGCAAGGTGGATAATCTGGCGTTAGCTAACTCCGTAGGGTCCTGTAGCTCACGTCTTCTCGTTGGGTATCCAGGGCCAATCTGGAGACAATCTCAACAGCATTGGTGGAGATGAGCTTGCGCTGCTCGTCCGTCCGCTTCCCCGACTGGAACGACTTGCCGTCCCCGACGGCTCCCATACCACCTAGCGGCATGGATCGGATCGAGTTCTGGCCAGGTCCAATTGTCGTGCCGTGGTTCAACACACCAAGCAAAGAATACAGAGTTGACGAAATGGCGTCATCGTTTGACGACATCTCGATGCACATGGCGAGACATGTCGAAGCGGCAGCGATGGTCGGTGATACCTCACCTGCTGTCGGCGACAACTCGCTCTCGAGTCCCGGCAGCGGCGACATGAAGAGGCGACGGAGGTGGTGCGTCAGCGAGCTTCCGAGGCTCGGGTGGCTGCGGTTAGCGCGCTCAAAACACGCCAACATTACTCACTTGCGCACGACGATCGCCAGGCACACAAACGCCGCCTGCAACACTCGCGCGTCCGAGACCGTCGAGTTCTCGGACAGGATCAGCTTCAAGCGGGCAAGCTGGTCGCTCAGCCTGTCGTTCTGGTGCAGGCTGAGCAGGTTTAGCAGGTGCAAGACCGACACGGTCAGGTAGACGTCTTCCTCGGACTGAATGTCGTTGATGCTACTGTGCATTGTCGTCCGCCGGTCGACGACGCCGGTGCCGGCAGTGAAGCCCGACGGGTCATGGTCGTTCAGCTCCTTCCACCAGTCCGTGGCCAGCTCGCTCGCGGCGTCCAGGGCCTGCTGCCCCTCGGGGAAGGAGTCAAGGTCGATCTCCCTCGCGGGCTCAGCGAGGAGAGACTTTGTCTGAGTTCTCCACACTGTTGACACTGTTCCCTCCTGGAACGTCGCTTCCGGCTCGCTGGCGAACGCATCGTGCTCGACCTGCGGTGGCGGAAGCACGGCGGAGGCAAGGACAACGTTGGCGATCTCGGTGACAAGAAGGGCGACCGCGCTCGGGCACGTGGGATACGGGGCCGTATTGAAGACGGGGTGGTTGAATGCGGGCGTGTTGGGCGAAGCAGCCTCGCGGACTGCCTTGACGAGATTCGTGGGGGTGCCCAGCTGGATAACGGCGGACACGACGCGAGCGGTAACGGGGGTCGGGAGGGGGGGAAGAGGCACGTGCGAAAGAACCTGGTGCACGCAGGTGAGGATGGCGCCCGAGAAAACGAGAGCGGACGTCATGATTTGCTCGGCCGTTTCGAGGAGGTTCGCGATGACCATGCCGACGTCGGCTCGCAGGCTCTCTTGCTGCATGGCGTCTTTGGACCAGCCGATCCAGAGGACCGCTTTCAGCAGCGACGTCAGGAGGAGCGCCTGCTCGATGGTGGCGCCGCCGGGAGCGTTGTCGCTCCCCGGCGCATTCACGACGTTGTCGGCGACATCTTGGCGTGACGGGATGCCCTGGTGGATGAGGCCGGTCAGAAGCGCGCGCAGTCGCGGGAGGGAAGACGCAAAGTAGGGTGAGTCACTGGGGAGAGAGGAGACGTAGTGAGCAAACGCGATCGCATGGTCGATTTCGGCGTCGGTCTGCCCTACGTCAGCTGAAGTGCAACAAGCAAGCTCACCCAGTCGTCCTGGTCGTCCGTGTCAGTGTACGGGAGGCCGTTGAGGATGAGAGCGAGGTCGTCGCTGTACTCGCTCGGTTCCGCAGCTCCCGAACTCTGAGCACTCTGCGCGATGTTGCCCGCGAGAGCGCTCAGAATGTGTTGATCGAGCGGCTCGTCGAGGCTGTGACACGGTTAGCCGGGTCTGACGTGCGGATGTGCTCACAAGTCCATAGCGAGAGCCGGTTCGGAGGTGGACGGTGCAGTCTGTCAAGTCTGCGGGCTCTGCGTGTAGGCTGTGGTGGCGGCGAAGAGTGGTTGGATGACGATGAAGACGGAAGCGTGCGCTTGATCCTAATTCTGGCAGTGACTGGTCCTGGCTGGTCCTGCGTGCCGCCGTCGTCGTAACCGAAATGCAGCCATGCAGCCTCCAGGCCGGTATGCAGGGAAGGGTATGTATGGGGGACGCGGGCAGCCTAGCGCAGCAGCCTAACGCGGGGGCACGCAATGCACGCCAAGGCGTATTTAGGTGCGGAAGCAAATCTCTATTTGGCCTCAAGAGGGGTGATCGTCACTCCAGCGTTCCGCCTGGCAATCCTTGCCGGCCTGGCCGCCGGTTTCCTATTACGGTGCTGAAATGTTGATGGTGGCAACAGCCCCATCTGAATTGTGACGCCGTCGCCCATACCTCCCCAATTCCTTCCCCAACAACAATCCCACAATGGCCTCGTCGAGCTCAAGCTCTTCCCAGGCCGGCAGGGCGCCGACAGCCGGCAAGCCTGACCGCCTGTACGTCGGCAACCTCTCACAGACCGTGGACGAGTACACCCTCCTCCAGGTCTTTGGCAAGTACGGCAAAATTACGCGCCTCGACGTCATGTACCACAGGGCCGGGCCGCAGAAGGGCAAGCCGAGAGGATACGCCTTTGTCGAGTTCTCCAACAAAGACGTGAGTTGCTGCTGTCGCTCCGTAACTGACAGCCAGGACGCCCTCAACGCGCTCGTGAAGCTGCACGACCGTCTACTCCGCGGCAAGAAGCTCATCGTCACGTATGCCTCCGCAGCGCCAGCAGAGGACTTCCTCGGCCCAAAAGTGCGCCGCATAGATGCGCCGAAACCGACAGCTCTGTCGCTTCTGAAGACATCGAAAAAGCCGCAGAGGTAAGCTGGACTCTCCGGTCGATAGTTGACGATTACAGCGCCGCGCAGCAGATCGCAGCGATGGAAGCGAAACTGGCCCAGCTGCAGAAACGGCCGGGCCGCTCGCCGTCTCCGCCGAGACAAGTCACCGCTGCGGAGGCAGCGGATGCGGCCAACAAACTCGAGGCGGAGATTCAGCGTGAGCTGCTGGGCGGAGACGCCGCAGGCTCTGGTGCATCGAGTCCGGTAGCGAAGGAGGAGCGGAGATCGCGCTCGCCGTCTCCGCGAAAACCTGCTGAGCGTGCAGAGCGCTATGAGCCATCAGATCGTGAACGTGAGCGGGCAAGAGGGCTCGCCGCTCTGCCCGCGAAACCCATGTAACAGAATGTTGTAATCCGAAAGTGTATGTAACATGGCATCTAGAATGTACACTAGTTCTCTACTCTCCCCCTTAACTCTACTATGGTCCTCCCCGCGCATACGACGCGCCCTCGTCGCGCTCATTGATCATGTCAACGATCCCGCGTACACCGGCGAGTTTGTTCGGATCGAGACGCCACATCTCACCCGTACCGAATCCGAGCAGGTGGCCGCGCGCGAGCATGGGGTCGATTGGCGGCTTGACCGCCCCTCCGGAGGAGAGGTGCGCCTCGTTGAACAGCCCGTACCGATGATACAGCTCGTCGAGGGAGGCGGGGTTGATGCCACTTCCGGGCAGGAGCTTGAGCTTGTACCCCTTCTGGCGGATGTAGGTCGTGAGCTGCTCCAGTTCCTCAAGTCCCTCGAGAGCTGTTCGCGCATGGCCCGAGGTGAGGATGCGCGTGATGCCGGGCACGGAGGCGACGGCGTCGCATGCCCGGCGCCAGTCCGAGGTCACGTCGAAGGCGCGGTGGTACGTTACTGCTAGTTAGCTTGATCAGTGATATGAAAGCGTGGGATGGAGGAACACGCACCCTCCAGCGGCCGGGCCGCCTGCACTAGGCGCTCGCACGCGGCCGTGTCCACCTCGCCGTCCTGGGTCAGACACCCGAAGACGACGCCGTAAGCTCCCTCGTCCTTCGCGGCCAGGATGTCGGCGAGCATGACGTCTAGCTCGTTGTCGCTGTACACGAATGACCCGGGGCGAGGCCGGATCATGATCTGTAGTTAGCTCTGCACACGACCTTCGCACCCCTCGCCCCAGCAACGCGCATCGACCGCATAGTCCTCGAATCGATCTGCATCGACCTGCGCACTGCGGGCAGCTCGCTCTCCGGACTCGCTGCGGCACTCACCATCAGTTTCAGCCACGGAAATCGCTCGCGCAGCATGCGGATCAGGCCCACGCTCGGCGTGATGCCTCCGCCTACTCGGTTAGCTTCCTGCTCTGAACGGGCCGCGGCAGGACCGGAAGGACTCACTCGATAGCAGATTCGCGCACACCTCGAGTCTATCGCCTGGTCGCAGGTGTCGCGAGGCCCTATGCGTTAGTTCCCAGCCGCCAAACGAGTGAACTTACGCGACGGCCCCGTCCAGAGAGTCCACGCATACTTCGAGGTGGAACATGGATGACGGTCAGTTGTGATTCAGATTCGACCCGTTTAACCGACCTTAGGTCGTCCGCACGGTGACTCCGCGGGACCTGGCCGCTGTTGGGCCCTTGGCGCGCACGAGGCCGAACCCCGCCGGAACCGGATGTTGCGCACTTCCATGAATTCGATCGCTGCCTCCACCCGTGGCTTTGACTGCGCTCACATGGCGAACCGCAGAGATCTGCAAATGGCGTCCAAGGTGCAAGGGTATACATATATTTTTACTATGAAATCCGGCTTCGACACTGCATGCGCTACGTCTATTCCTCGTCCGACACGTCGTGGTAGCCTGCGCGGCGCATCTCGCCGAGTCTCCTCCGCGCAGCGCCCAGGTCCTTCTCGAGCTTGAGGATCTCGACCTGCTGCTCGACCTCGCGGATCTTGAACTCGTGGCTCGGCATGGCCTTGTAGTCGACGACCTCGTCGTCCGTCTTCTGGTTGCTGATAAGTTTGACCTGCTTCACGAGCGCCTTGCACGCGTCCGTGACCGCCTTGGACGCGACCTCGAGATTCTGCTGCGCCTTGGACATGAGCGACGCCTTGACGCGAGACGCGGCGACGAGCTGCGCGGTAGTGGCCGCGACCTCGTTGGCTGCAACAATCAGCTGCTCGAAGCTGTGCGTGCCGGAGATGACGCCGTCGGCGCTCTCGATCAGCAGAGACGTGGCGTAGGCCACAGCCTTGGCGGCACTGATGAGACCCTCGGTCCAGCGGTTGTTGCGCTTGTAGAACTGCTGCACACTGCTGGAGCCCTTGCCCTCTCGCACAATCTCCTCCTGCGACTCGGTCGCGGCCTGGATGAGGCGACCAATCGCATTCGCAATCTGCTGCGTCGCGTCCAGGATCGAGTCGTGCACACTGACGTCGAGCATGTCGAACTTGCTCTTCGGCCGGGCACGGAGGGCAGCGAGACGTTCGGTCGCGGCGGAGATGGCGCGCGCCGCGTTCTCCATCTCCTGGTTGACGAGATCGCCGAGGTCGCCAGTCAGCTTGAGCTTGGACTTGGGGATGGTCGCCTCGACGGCGTCGGTAAGCTTGGACAGCGCATTGCGAGTCTCGGCATTGTTGCGAAGGGCAATCTCCTCCTTGTTGCCGCCGCCGATGAGCTTGTACGACTGCAGGTTGAGGAAGAAGCGCTGCGTGACGTCGCCCGCGAGCTTGGCGACCTTGACCAGCTTGTCGCTGGCGTCGTCCGACTCGGACAGGCGCGTGATGCCCTTGGTCGCGAGCAGGGTCTCGAAGACAGCCTGGGCAAACTCGTTGGCCGACTTGATGACGTCGACATAGCCGCCGCCGCTCTTGCGGTTCAGATACAGGTTGAACGTGGTCGCAAACTCGGTCGCGTTCGTCATGGCCTTCTCGATCATTGACAGCGTGTACTGCGGGGTCGCGGTCGTGTTGCCCGTCTGCATCGGCGCCTCGAGCTCGTAAATGGCGTCATCAACCTTCTGCACGCAAGCCTGCAGAATCGAGTCGATGATGGCATTGAGCTCCTTGCGGTGGTCGAGGATGAGGGTGTCGACCTGGGCGTCGAACGTCGTCGAGGTCTCGCCCTGGGCGAGGCGCAGGTCGCCGAGCTCCTTGAGCGTCTGGTCCATGCCTTCCTGCATAATGGCGAGCTCCTGCTCCTTCTCGTCGAGCTGGCGCGCGAGGTCGCCCTCCTTGCTGTCGAGTTTGGAGAGGAGCTCGTCGATCTGCACCTGCTTGCCGCGGAGCGAGTCCTCGAGCTCGCCAATCTGCCTGTTGTACTTGGACATGACGTGCGAGACCTCGGAGCTCTTGTCGCGGGCCGAGTCCTCGGCGCGCTCATTGGCGAAGCGCAGCTCACGCTTGACGCGGTCCAGGTCCTCCTTGGCGGACGACTTGGCGCGGTCAAGCTCGTACCTGGCACGGTCGCGCTCGCGGATCATGTCAGCCAGCTCGAGGTTCTTGGCCTTGACGTCACGCTCCATGCGCTCCATCTTGTCAATTGCTTCCTGCGCCGAGTTGGCCTTGAGCTGGAAGCCCTTGCTCTTGTTCAGCAGGTCGAGGTGCTCACCACGCAGCTGCGAGTACAGCTTGGCAAGGGCCTCGTACTTGTTCTTCCAGACCTCGATCTGCTTCTGCAGCTGCGCGATGAGCTCGTCCTTGGCGTTCATCTGCGCCGAGACGTTGTTGGTCGTCATCTGCAGCTGGTTCTCGAGTGCCTTGCAGCGGTTCTCGTACTGCTCCAGCATCATCTGGTCACGCTCATACTGTCCGCGCGCGGCAAGGTTCTCGCGCTGCAGCTGCTCGAGCAGGCCGCTCTGCTGGTTTTGCTGCGCCCACTGCGAGTTCATCTGGTCGCGCATGAGCTGCTCGTGAGCCTGGCGCTCGCGCTCCTGCTGTTGCCGCTGAAGCTCGGCGAACTCAGCCTCCTGGCGTGCCTTCTCGTCCGCCTGCCTCTTCTCCTCAGCCTCACGCTGCGCAACAAGAGCCTTCTGCTTGCGCTCGTACTCCTCCAGCATGCGGCGCTGCTCCTCGATCTCGCCGGCCGTCGCCGACGGCGAGTCTGTCCGCGGAATCTCCTTCGGCGTCTCCTTGCGCTGTGGTCGCTGCGGGATCTCGGGCCCGTCTTCCGGTCCGGAGATACGAAGGTTGGGCGGCTCCTGGCCAAGCTTCGGAACGTTAATCAGACCCGTGAGGTACTTGAGGTTGGAGCACTCGTAGTAGAAGCGGCGGAGGTTGTAGTGCTGGTGGTTGTAGCGGTCCTGCAGGGGGACGAGGGCGTCGGGGGCGTCGGTGCGGCGGAACATGGCGCGCATCATGCTCGTGATGAACTTGTAAATGCCGAAGCTCTCCTTGACGAGGGGGACGAGGGCGGAGATGCGGCACTCATTGTTGTTCGATCCGCGGAAGTGGGCAAAGATGAGCTTCTGGAAGGAGTCAATCTGGTCCTGCAGCGCCATGAGGTCGGTGATCGTCTCGTATCCCTCGTTCGGATCGTCAATGTTCTTGAGCGAGATGTACTCCTCGTACTCGAAGAGTCCGTTAAACTCGGGGTGGTGGCGGTGGAAGCGGAGTTTGGACAGCAGGAACGCAGTGTACGCGCGGATCAGGGCGCCGTAGCCCTTGACGCCGTCGCCTCCGACAGTGCGTCCGCACGTCTCAATCCATCCCGTTTGGCCGTGAGCCTCCTTGAGCGTCTGGACGTCAGTGATCGGCAAATGTCGGCATGACCGAGCGAGGTGGAGGAATCTCGCAGTCGAGCAATGCCCCCACCTCACGCGAGCAAACTCACGACGGGGTGACCCTCTTGAAGCAGCTTGTGCACGAGGATGAGCGCCTTGAACGTCTGCACCTCGTCCGTCAGGATGGGCTGGGTGCGCAGTCCGTTCCACACAGACAGCGACGAGTGGTAGTCCCAAGTGTAGACAATGCACTCTGGTCGTTAGCTTCTAGATTCGCAAATTCCGCATCCGCAGCCGAGATGCGCTCGGCGCATCGCCATCGCGGTCTCGGGCTGCGCCCACTCACTTCGAACGTGCTTCTGCTCTGTCGGGGGTCAGCTTGTGTCTTCGGTCCTCGTAGCTGGACGTACTGGGTGCAGTCTCCTCCGGACTCGTAGCCTTCTTGATGTTCAGACTGAGCTCGGCCTCCGTCTTTTCCTTGTCGACTGGCCGGGTTGGCTGATGGCCCGGGCCATGGGGGCGATATCCCGGCCCGTCATCATAGTCCTGGGCGTTGCGGCCACGGCCGAACCTGTCCGTCAGCTGCCGATGACACGTATCTCAGCTATAATCCGGCGTACTCACATGCTGGCCATGGTGTGAGCTAGAGTCGGGAACGAGCGGTATCGATAATGAAGCGATGCGTAGGTATCGTTGATTCGGGGGATGACCGGTGGGTCGGGCCTCCCTATGACGTGGGTTGGGGGGATAGGCGGACGATAGGCGCGCGTAATCGGCGGCGGTGCAGTGGCACAGGGGCGTGCCTAAACGACCTCCACGTCCGACGTCCACCCAGCCCGAACATGACAGTGACGAGGTGTCCTGACGTCGCTCTTCGCCATCACAAAAAGGAGCAGCATGTCGTCCTACGCGCCCGTCGCCTCTGACCCGCAGACTATGTCCGTTTAACCGTCTCTCTCGTAACTGACAAACAGCCAGCCGGACGACGATGACCTCGACGCGCTCTCGTTCGCGCCGCAGCCGGTCGAGCCTGCACCTGCGCCGTCACCTGCGGTCTCGGGACGGATAGGCTCGGCGCCGCGGACGACGAACGAGACGTGGGGAGGTGTCCGTCTTGAGACGCGGTACACTGGAGAGAGCACGCTCGACGAGCCCGTCAGCACCACCATCGTGCGTAGCTGTAGCGCGGTACACAGCAAGCTGACTTCAGATGCGCGATCTGCGCAGCATCTACGCCAAGCTCCTCCAGGTCCTCTATCCGCCAAAGGGAGGAAGCCAACAGGCACTGCGTGACTGGGACCTCTGGGGGCCGCTCGTCATCTGCCTCTCGCTCGCCATCACGCTGAGCCTTGACGTGGGTTAGGAATACAAGCGCTGCAACTGACATCAGTCACCGAAAGAACAGTCCATGCAGGTCTTCTCCCTTGTCATCTCGCTTGTCACCATTGGATCCGTCGTCGTCACTATCAACTCGAAGCTGCTGGGTGGCAAGGTGTCCTTCTTCCAGTCGCTGTGTGTGCTCGGATATGCACTCGCGCCGCTACTGCTTGCGTCGATCGTTGCGCTGCTGCTGCACAACCTCTTCGTGCGCGTGCCGGTGTCACTTGTCTGCTTCGGCTGGAGTGTGTGGGGTAAGTCAAGCTTCCGATATTGTGGGACCAGCTGACACGCAGCGTCGATGAACTTCTTCAATGGAACTGGCCTCCCAGACTCGCGGACACTGCTGGCAGTGTACCCGCTGTTTCTGTTCTTCTTCGTCCTGTGCTGGATGATCATGATCCAATAGACTGCTTCTTCGACGCGAGGAGAAGCCATGCATTTCTAATATTGTACACAAGTCTAGGTCCAGAAGTGGCTTCGTCGAATAGTACTACTCGCTGCTCATTAATCTATGATCAGGTCTCCGTCCGGTTCCCTCTTCTTGTCCCGGCTCGTCGCATCCGTGTCGCCAGTGCCCTGGCGTGACGGGCTCTTGACGCTCTTGACGCTGTCGTGCGTGTTCTTCCGCGAAGGGCTGAGTACGCCGCCGCTCTTATCCACGGACATCGACGTCTTGCGGCTCGGAGTGCCCTCTCGCCCCGTTGACGCCTTACGTGACGGGCTGCGAGTAGACTCCAGCGTCGACTTCCGTGAGGCACTTGGGCTCAGAATCGCCTTACGCGCGGACGGGCTGAGGACACCGCCACTGAGGCTCGACTTGCGCGACGGCGGACTGAGCACAGCCGATTCTTGCGTCGCCTGGCGGGACGGGGCGACAGGGCTAGGAGGAGCATACGAGATGGTGCTCGGACGCTTGTCGCCCTCGCGCCTCTCCTCACGGGTCGTCTCACGAGACAACGCCTCACTGTCCAGCGTATTCCGGCGCGAACGCACCGGCACCGCAGTGATGGTAGTGCCCGGGGCGACCATGTCATCCTTGAGGGTTTCGGGCTCGGGCTCCAATGGCGTCTGCCGACACTCGCTGTCCTCGTCGATGTCAATCAGATTCGAGGAGCTCCAGTCCGAGGGGTGCACTCCCGAGCCATCCATACCGCCCCACACACCGACGTTCCGCGGCGCCTCCGGCGATCGCGGCGGTGGTGCTGGTCGCAGGCCGTCACGCGAGTAGATGAGCAGGTATGGCCCACCGTCGGTGAACTGGCCAGTGGAGTCGGACGAAATTTCCTCCCACGTAACCTGACCGTCAGCTAGGGATCGCGGACTACATGCTTACCTTTGTAGCCTCAGTGTCTTCAACTTTCCACCACTGGTCTCCCTCCTTGATGTAGGAGTAGAGGTGCTTCCCGGGCGTCAGGAAGCCGTCGTGCCACATCACAGCGCGGAGGAGGTACTGATTGTCAGCTTCAAGAATCGCGTTCGCGCAGCTTACTTTATGCTGCGTCTTCTCCGGGTCATCAGTCCCGAACAGAGCGCCAGATGTCTGCTTCTCTTTCTCCTTAATCTCTTCCTGGAGCTTTGCAGTCTTCTCATGCAGCTTCTCCGCGATTTTCTCCAGCTGTACGGTCAGCTCGGCAAAACCTTACAGCATACCTTCGCCTTCAGCTCTGATCTTGACTCCTCCTGCACCGACTCCGAGGAAGGACTGTTGGTCATGTGCTTCACGAGTCTGATGTCAGCTTGGCCAAGCGATTTGTGCAGCTTACGTCTGGATAGCGTCTGAGATGTTGTTCCCCTGGCAGGTTAGCAATCGCAACGCAGCCAAACCTACCTTGTAGTTCGACAGCGACTCAACCTTCTCCCTGAGACGTGCGAGCTCCGCCTCGGCGAAGTTCTGCTCCGCGCGGACGCGCGTGACCCATCTGCGGTTGTGGTGCAAGTATCTGTCAAGGACAATGCTCTCATCAAGCTCCCACTGCGGGGCAGGGAAGCCAGGACTGCGGTGCAGGTGCACGAACTGCACGTCGCCGAGCGCCTCTACACCCTCGCCACCGCCTCCGCCCGGAGTCGTGCCCCAGATCAGACTCGAGAGCGCGGCATGCAGATTTGTCGGCTGGTTGTACCCGCGCTCAAACATCACGTACGGGTGCGGCTCGTCTGGGTTGATGTGTAATGATGTGGCGATGAGTCTGACGTCAGCTACGACACGGTCCAACAGCCTACTGGTCGGGTCCGTGCTGCCAGTCGCTGATGACATCGCTCTTGAAGTCGATTAACTGCTCGCGGTTGCGCCCCACCTCTCCCAGTACCTTAAGAAGACCGGGGAGCCATTCACCTGTATGTCAGCTTATTGTGGTGAACACTGGGCAGCACGCACCCGTAATGTTGGCGTAGACGGTGGGTGTGTTCGGATTCGTGTAGTTGTGCTGGAACAGATCGAGTGCCGGGTCGATGACGTCGTACGTCACCTTCTCCGTGTCTTGCAGCTTGAACAGCTCCTGGATGATCTCGAGCTCGTGCCCCTCCGACTTCCGCAGGTCTCCAGTAGGATCGTCGGTCTTCCAGTCGATGGCGGCAAGCACCTGCCTCAGCTGCGGAATGGCAGCAAGCGCCTGAATCATCTGCACCGTGCTTTGGGGGTGTTTCTGGGTAACATAAACGAGCGGCCTGGTGGGTCAGCGCGATCCACAGCGGCAAACCCACTGTCCGTCTTCCCTCTCGCCGGCTGGGGGAAGGTCCTCGGCGGCCACACTGCCTGTGGAGTGGAAGCTGGCAGTCATCATGCTCTCCTGGATTGCGCGCTGAAAGTCTTCCTCCTCCTTGTTGGAATTGGAAGCTGCATTCGGCAGTGCGACGGCGAGCTTATTGTCCGGGTCGTCCTTGTTCGTCGGGCCGAAGAAGGGCACGCCGTCGAGCGGATCGGCCTGCTCGACGCCCGGGCTCGGTGGCGGCGCCGAAGCACGGACATTCCGCGTGTCGTCGTCTGGTCGTCGTGGAGGTGGAGGTGGAATCGCCGGCAGCTGTCCAATCTGCTGTGCGAAGGGGTTGTTGCTCCCGAACGCGGGGCGGTCATTCGCAGGCGAGGGGGCTGTCATGTCAGCTGCAGCCAAACCCTACAAGCTTACGCGGCTGCGGCGCCGAGACGTAGTCTGGCGGAGGAGGTACGAGTGCTGGTGGCTGCCACTGTTCTGTCAGCTTGTTATACCTCTCCTTGTCAGCTTACGTTCTCGCCTTCCCCGAAGACCCAGTTGATCGCAGCATCGACCGAGCCAAACATGGTCGAAGCGGCGTGCGACTTGGCGGGGTCGACGCCCATGTCGATGAGTGCCTCGCGCACTTCGTCAGAGGACGACATAACGGCGTTCTTCTGTATAGGATGGGCGACAGGTGAAGTAGATGAACGCAAAGGAAAGCAAGATTACGCTTCAACACATCCTGTAAGCATGCGTTCAGCAGCGGACGACATTGCGACCTCATGTGCAGTGACGACACCAGGTGCCAGGCACGCGGTTTGGTTCCGGCGGCTTCACTTCGCAGTTCAGTTCACGCCATGACCTGAAGCGACCTTTGTTCGCGGCCAGCGAGCCAAAATAATCTCATCAAACCCCCCAATCCCATCTACCAACCCAGCAACCATGTCCGCTGTCGCCGGTCCTTCGACCAAGCCCATCACCATCACGTACTGTGCAGTGTGCACGCTCCCGACCGAGTACTGCGAGTTCGGCCCGAGCGTGAGCAAGTGCAAGGCGCACCTCCAGGAGACCGACAAGGAGGAGTACGAGCGCGTGTGGGGAGATAGTAAGCTACGAGACGGGTCTCTAAGCTGACAACAGGCACGCTCGCTTCGCGTATCGGAACCCTTTCGCTCGAGAAGCAGGAGAAGCTCGAGGCCGACGCGGCCAAGCTTGAGAAGAAGGCGGAGAAGAAGGCCGAGCAGGAGGCTGCCAAGAAGCAGGCGACCAAGGTTGGTATCCCTCCTCACTGCAGCTGAGACGAGGACGAACGTAAGCTGACTCCCAGATCATCATCAAGCGCAGCGAACGCACGAAGCGCAAGCAGCAGACGCATATCCAGAACCTGGAGCTGTTCGGCATCGAGCTCAAGGCGGCCGCCAAGCTGTTCGCGTCCCGGTTCGCGACGGGATCAAGTGTGTCCAAGAACCCGCAGGGACAGGACGAGATCGTCGTTCAGGGTGATGTTGGAGACGAGATTGTGAGTGAACAGCTGAGCTACTTTGGGAGGATCAGCTGACGTTCAGGTTGAAATGATCAGGCAGCAGAAGGGTGTCCTGAAGGGTGCGCCGGTGGACCAGATCGAGCGTGTCATCGTCAAGAAGAAGAAGGAGCCCGAGCCCGAGGCTTAGGTCGCTCCGTCCTATAGATCCCCATCATAGATGCTGCTACGTCCGCCTTGTCTCCTCATTCCCGCCTCCCCTCCGCAGACACTGATGGTACAATCTAATCCATGTTTCTATCCCTATATGCGTACAGTCTACCCAAAGATGTTTCCCAAAACCGAGTCCATACCCTTCGCCTCGAGCCCGTGGGCGCGATCGACAACCTCGCGCTGCTTGTACGCGCGCTTCGCCTTGCTGTTGTCCTTGGGGGCGGGAAGCGCCTCGCCCTCGGCAGCCTTGGCGGCGCGCTTCTCCTCGCGCTTCTTGAGCGAGTGCGCGAGCTCGACGTTCTTGAGGTACGCGTTCTGTTCCGTCTTGGAGCGCTGGATCTCGTTGCGCAGGCGCGACTGGTGCACGTTGCGCTCGTAGGCTGGGGGTTAGCTTGGCTGCGGACACCACAGCTGGTGGGGGAAGCGGAGGGAGGATGAGGGGACCCAGGAAGGAGGGGAGGGAGATTAGGAGGAAGGGATACTCACCAACCTGCTCGCCGAGCATCTCCCACTTGAACCCGCTCAGATACTTCATCGTCCAGATATCGTCGCGCCACTTGTCGCCCGGCCGTCCGCCAATAGGCTGCGCGTTCATCATGCTCGCGGCCAGCTTGGCAATGGACTTGTCATGGTACTCGACCCACGCCTCGGTGTAATTGGCCGACTGATGGCGCTTCTCCTTCTTCTTCTCGTGGTGCGGGTTGTATCCCGTGGGAGCTGGGCGTCAGCTCATCCCACCATCCCTAGCTGCACTCCAGTTGTTCTGGGGGTGATGATCAACTTACCATCCCTGGGCTGCGCGAACACACGCCCAACCTCGCCCCAATGCTCCATCAGGTGCCGGACCTTGTGCGGCGTCATGCCCGGCGGTATCCTAGAGATGTACACGATACCGGCCGTCTTCTTCTTCTTCTTCGTCTTGCCGTCGGCAGACTTGCGCTTCTTCTTGTCGTCCTCGTCGTCGCCCTCGGCATACAGCGGCGGGAGATTGGCGATCAAAGTCAAGGGACCTGCCTCGGTCGAGGCTGCCTCCTCCGTCGTAGGACGGGCGCGCTTCTCCTTGACTGCCTTCGGCATCGTGTTGGGTAGTGTTGGGGTGATCGAACGCGAGGAAGATCTGTTGTTGTACGCGGCGCGGGTATGACGAACCTAGAGTTCAACTTTTCTGAAGCCACGTGGGAGCAGCCTTGCCACTGACATTGAAAGTCACGTGCGTCTCCGACAGTCATCTCCCACGGTCACTGCCATCACCGTCAGCGGGATCAATCTGCGGTCTGCGGCGTGGGGTGGGGTAATGCAGGCTAACATGGCTCAGTGTAAATCTCAATTACAGCAATTTTCCTCCGTTCGGACCTCAATTATTAGTCTGCGAAGCCGCAACGCAATACCTTTCTCAGCAGTGTAACAAGCCTACAAGCGTCGCCTACGTCGGCAACACGTAGGTGGCTCAGTATCTCAGCCAGGTGGCTTGCATTCAAACGGGAGCAAAAGCTCTACACGTGTGCATTTGAGTGACTGTCCGAATCCGAGCTGGCTTGCTGGTCGACCTTCGTGGGCTGCAGGCTCCTGCAGACCAAGAGCAGTCTTGGCATACCCCGCTTGCACTTCCCCGCACTCAGGGTCCATAGGCGGCATCCGCCAGAACACCTCGTTTGATCGAAAGCATCATCCCATCTTACGTCACACGCCACCCACTGTTTGCCTCTGTTTTGACCCGCCACCCACTCATGCACTTCTCCGACTCTCTTGGCCCACGCACACACCAATACAAACGTTCAGATGTGGCGGCCGACCCGGCCGACAACCGGTAGACAAGCTTCGCTGCGCGCATTCCTGCCTGACACACATCGGATATCGCCGGTACGCAGTGTCAGAGATCACATGCCAAACATCTGTGCCTTATGCTGCCCCAAAGAATCTGAGCCGGATCCAATTGTTAACACAACTGGCTTGGTCATGCTGTGGCCATGCTGTGGCCCTGCGGTGGACACGCACAGGCAGGCTGTGCAGCTGACCTTTCATGTCTCGCAGCGAGCAACTGGTGTGACACAGTGGCTCAGTTGTGGCTGAGCGCTAGCTCGGCATTTCGGTATGATGCGGATTGTATATGCATGTGTAGGTGGTGTATGGAGGCGGTTGAGTCGTGAAGTGTCAGAGCAGAGTGGGGACGGCTACTTGACGAGTCGTGACTCGAGTACAAAGAATGTGTGTGTTGCG